>CM062814.1:953877626-955077626 GCA_031772625.1 Pinus tabuliformis | reverse complement strand
TCTGTGTCTCTCTCTAGTTTTATGTGTTTGTGTTTTTCTACATATTATATGTCTTCCATTTCTCTGTCATATATAATATTTTTTCTAACAACTGGTATCAGAGCTGAAGGCCTATTTGGTTGATAAACTTGCAAGAAAGAAGGGTTCCTCATTCGAGTGGGAGAAATGGCAGAAGATAGTAAGTTTAGGGTCGTGAAATTTAACGGCCAAAAATTCCCGCTATGGAAGATGCAAATGGAAGATTATCTGTATCAGAAAGATCTGTACGTACCATTGAGCGGAAAAGCAAAGAAGTCGACAGCTATGACAGATGTAGAATGGAACATTCTCGATAGAAAGGCACTCGAAACAGTACGGTTGTGCCTCGCAGCATCGGTCACCTTCAACATTTCGAAGGAAACAATGACAGAGGGTTTGATTCAGGAGTTGGAGAAACTATATGAAGAACCCTCAGCCTCAAACAAGGTATTTCTTATGAAACAATTATTTAATATGAAGATGTCGGAAGGTGGATCTGTTGCAGACCATTTAAATGATTTTAATACAGTTACAAGTCAGTTAAGTTTGTATGGGTAAACTTTGATGATGAAGTTAGAGCTCTGTTATTCTTGTGCTCATTGCCAGAAAGTTGGAATGGTTTAGTAATGGCCATTAGTAACTCTGTTTCTAGATCTAGTACTTTAAAGTTTGATGATGTTGTCGGTGCTATCCTTAGTGAGGAAATGTGATGGAAAAGCTCCGGTGAGACATCATTTAATGCTTTGAGTGCAGAATCTAGGGGAAGAAGAATGGAAAGAGGAAAGAGCTCAGGGTATCGCAGTAAATCAAGGAAAGGAAAATCCAAGTCCAGATCGGGGATAGTGTGCTGGAAATGTGGAAAGAAAGGACACCTAAAGAAAGACTGTAGATCTCGGAAGGGAAAAGAAGGAGATGCACAACAAGAAAACAATCATGAAGCAAATGTGATAGGTGAGGTGTTACAATATGCTTTGATTCTTTCTTTCAAAAATATTACTGATTCCTGGGTGGTAGATTTAGGGGCCTCATTCCATGCCACACCTGATAAGGAATATTTTCATGACTATGTTCAAGGAGATTTTCGAAAAGTCCATTTGGGTGATGATAAACCCTGTAAAATTGTTGGAATGGGTAAGGTTCTTGTAAAACAACAGAATGGAAACCAATGGCTACTAAAGGAGGTAAGGCATGTTCTAGATCTGAAGAAAAATCTGATTTCAATAGGGTAGTTAGGCGATGAAGGTTGTGTGACAACTTTCACAGATAAAGCTTGGAAGGTCACCAAAGAAGCCCTGGTAATAGAAAAAGGTGAAAAGGTTGGTACATTGTATTTATGCAATGGTATTTCTAGCTCTGTTAATGCTTTAACTTCCAAAGGAGAAGATGTAGCATTATGGCATCATACGCTCGGACACATAAGTGAGAAGGGGATGAAGATTCTTCACTCAAGGAATTTGTTGTTGGGTTTGAAGAATGTTGATTTGGACTTCTATGAGAATTGCATTTATGGAAAATAGAAGAGAGTCAGATTTCTCAGAGTTGGGAAAGAAAAGAAGAGCGAAAAATTAGAGCTTGTGCATACAGATGTACGGGGACCTCCTCAGGTATCATCTCTCGGTGGTTATCATTATTATGTTACTTTTATTGATGATTCAACTAGAAAAACTTGGATTTATTATATTCAGAATAAATCTGATGTATTTGATACTTTCAAGAAATGGAAAGCTTTGGTTGAGATTGAGACAGGAAAGAAATTGAAGTGTCTAAGATCAGACAATGGAGGTGAATATTGCAGCAAAGAGTTTGATAGGTACTATTCAGAGAATGGAATTCGTAGAGAGAAGACAGTTCCAGGAACACCACAAGAAAATGGTGTGTCAAAAAGGATGAGCAGGACAATCATGGAGCATACAAGGTGCATGAGATTGCATGCAGGATTGCCTTTACAATTTTGGGTAGATGCTATAGATACTATTGTTTATTTAATAAACAGAGGGCCTTCAAGTTCCTTGGATGATGGTATTCTAGAGGAGGCATGGGCAGGTAAAAAGGTAAAATATTTTTTAAAGACTTTTGGTTGTGAAGCCTTTGTCCACATTAACAAAGAAAATAGAACAAAGCTTGAGGAAAAATCAAAGAAATGTACCTTTATTGGATATGGTGTTAATGATTTTGGTTATCGCTTTTATGATTATGAAAAGCATAAAATAATTAGGAGTAGAGATGTCATATTCAATGAAAAGGTTTTGTATAAGGATCAACTGCAGGAAAAGAAACAGGAAAAATAAAACAGAGAATACACAGTGCTTGACGAGATCACAGAAAAAGTGATGGTGCCTGAAAATCATAATGATCAATAGCCAAAACAACAACCACAACAACAACAAGCACTTCAAACACCTGAAAGTGGTGTTAGAATATCTACCAGGATGAGTAGACCCCCTGAATGATGCCCTCCTTCATTATATTATGTATTTTTGATTGATTCTGGTGAACCAGAATGTTATGAAGAAGCAGTGCAGGTAGAAACTAGGAAGAAGTGGGAGCAAGCCATGAAAGAAGAGATGGACTCCTTAACACATAACTAGACTTGGGACTTAGTCAGGTTTCCTGCAGGTAAAATAACATTGTAGAATAAATGGGTTTACAAGATGAAGGAAGAAGATGGAGGTAGAAAAAGGTATAAAGCTAGACTTGTGGTGAAAGGGTTTGCACAGAAAAATGGTATAGACTTTGATGAGATATTTTCTCTTGTTGTGAAAATGACTTCAATTAGAACTATTCTAAGTCTAGTAGCAGTTGAAGATTTGCATCTTGAGCAGTTATATGTAAAGATAGCCTTTCTCCATGGGGATTTGGAGGAAAAGATATATATGCAGCAGCCACAAGGATATGAGGTAAAAGGGAAGGAGAAACTGGTGTGCAGGTTGAAGAAGAGCTTGTATGGCTTAAAACAGGCTCCAAGGCTATGGTATCTAAAATTTGAAAGTTTATGTCTGAACAAGGTTATACTAGGTGTTACTTTGATCATTGCGCTTATCCCAAAAGGAAAAATGATGGCAGCTATATTATATTGTTATTGTATGTAGATGACATGCTTGTTGCAGGTTCTAACATGCAGGAAATAAATCTTCTCAAAAGGAAATTGGCAAACTCATTTGCAATGAAGGATTTGGGTGCTGCAAAACAAATCCTTGGTATGAGAATAACTAGAGACATGAAAAATTGCAAATTAACATTGTCTCAAAGTGAGTACATAGAAAAGGTGTTGAAAAGGTTTAATATGCAGAATGAAAAACCAGTTAGTATACCTTTGGCTAGCCATTTCAAATTAAGTAAGGAGGCATGTCCCAAGACTCAAGAAGAAATGGCTCATATGTCTAAAGTTCCATATGCATTAGCATTTGGAAGCTTAATGTATGCAATGGTTTGCACAAGGGCTAATATTGCACATGCAATGGGAGTTGTAAGCAAGTACATGAACAATCCAGGAAAAGAACATTGGATGGCGGTGAAGTGGATTCTTAGGTATTTGAGAGGTACCACAAATCAAGCATTATGCTTTGGTGGTTCAAACATTTCTCTACAGGGATATGTTGATGAAGATATGGTAGGTGACAGAGATAACAGGAGGGGCACTATAGGATATGTATTTACTGTAGGTGGAACAACTGTCAGTTGGGTTTCAAAAATCCAAAGTGTTGTTGCACTTTCAACAACAGAAGCAGAGTATGTTGCTGCTACAGAGGCTAGTAAAGAAATGTTTTGGTTACAAAGGCTTATGGATGAATTGGGTAAGAAGCATGATATGGGCATGTTATACAGTGATAGCCAAAGTGCCATTCATCTTGCAAAGAACACAACATTTCATTCCAGGACTAAACACATACAGCTCAAGTACCATTTCATACGATCAGTGTTGGAAGATGGAGAGTTGAAGCTGGAAAAGATACACACTAGCCAGAATCCTGTAGATATGCTAACAAAGTTGTAACCAGGGAGAAACTGAGAATATGCTTAGTTTCAATTGGTCTTCAAGGATGACGATGAAGATGAGAAACAGCCAGGTCCAAAGAGGAGTCATTATCCAGCAAATGAAGCAGTCGTGGAGTTGCTACAATCATTATCCAAGTGGGAGATTGTTGGGTATGGGGCATGATTATTTAGAGTTCTTTGTTTCAGCTAGATGTATACCCGAGGAAGATTGTACACCCCTCCATGTGGTAATTTCTAGTCAATCTGGATCGTTCATTAGGCGGATGATCTGACGGTATGTTTAGTTTAGGGCTTTTTGCCCTAGAATGTAACCCCTCTATTTGTATGAGGGAATTGTATTGAGGTTGTGTAATAGATGTGTATTCTAAGAGTGAGAAACAAATATGTGAGACTGTGAGAAAAACTAGAGGATATTACAGCGGATCTGTTGTAGGTTGCATCTCTTCATTTTGCTGGATAATAGAAAGGAAGGACTGGATGTTTGAGGTGGAAACTAGGTGAACCACGTATATCTGTGTCTCTCTCTGGTTTTATGTGTTTTTGTTTTTCCACATATTATATGTCATGCATTTCTCTGTCATATATAATATTTTTTCTAACACATATCCATAGGGTGAGAGATTAAATGGATGACAAGATTATATGGGTACTAGCAGAATGACGTGAAAGCTCCAACCCGATCTTTTCTCCTTTAATGCTACTTAGTGCACACAAGATGCAAATGATCAAATTTATAAATGGTGCTTTCATGGAATATGTTTAACAAAGATGATGTTATCATCCTGATCCAATAATCCTTGATCTAGAATTACTCCTTTATTAGCAAGAGAATTTGTCATTACATTGATGTGCCTCTTGATGTGGAAGAAGTTAATGACCTCGAAATTTGAGATTTGTAGAATTATTATATGCAAAATAGGAGAAATGTTTTTTGCCTAGGTATCCATGACCTTGCACACTTGTTGAATAAATTGCATGGATTCTCCAAAAACCATTAGCTTCTTGATATATTTTTTTTTATTTCCAATTTGAGCCAATGTCATAATGCTAGGAATTCATCTTGTTGGAAGAGCACCCTATACCCTAAGCATATTTGGTCTCTATTTCTTCATCAAGGTGATAAATAATACCTCCCCCTCTGCCTCCCTAGGGTTACCTTTCGAAGCTCTGTCAAAGAATAATGAGCAACATCACTTACTTCTCCAATTTTGGAATTCTTACAAGTCCATTATGAGAATGTATCAAGTTTTAACATAATGATTATGAATGAAGCTCCCAATCTCATTTGGTGAATTTCCAAGATTAAGCCAAGCATTCTCACTTAGGAACAAATCATCTAGATCCCTTGGATCAAAACCTTTAGCAGAGATTGACTCAAAGAGAAGCTGAGATGATTTGGATGATGTTGTAATTGAGTTTGGAAGAACATCCTTAAAGATAGCTTGGTTCCAATCAATCCAAACTGGCCAACACAAAAAATTTGGTAAAGCCATCTAACATCTCATTTTTACTGAATCATATTTTCAATTTGATGGAATTTGGAATTTCCATTGCATGAATATTTATGTCCAATTTTATGGTATGGAAGAGATATATTTTTCCTTTTCCAAAGTGAATTTCCAAACCTCCAATGGAAAGAAACACTAATGAAAGACATGGGAGATGTCCTCCCTTGCCTTCTCATAGACGACACAATGAGAGGGACCCTAAATGTTTGTTTTCTTGAGATTTTTTGCTACCAATATCTTTCCATGGACTAACTCCCAATAGATTATTGTTTGGCAATCCATCCTTATTCCATATTCTTCCCCATATATTTTCTACAGGTGGATGTGGGAATTTTCGAATTAGCAATTCCTATCTTGCTCTTACTAAGTATATGTTATTTTTACTTCCCCTCCATATGCGTTGATCCAATAATGAAGTAGTTATTGGAGAAAAACCTTTTAAAGCTTTAAAAATATTTGTCTAGTGGTTCTGAAGGTTGGGGGGGATATTAGAATAGTGCTAGCCAACCTAGTGACCATTAGAATCCTAACATGATATGTCAGCATTATTTTTTAGACCCTTTTCCTCCATACATTTAGCCAAGTCAATTGATCATTCATTCTTAGGCTTTATATCTGCTAGAGGAGTTCAATCCTTCCAAATATTAATGCACACACCATTTCTAACTTGCCAACCCAAATGGTCCATAATAATCAAAGACATTGCTTTACATAATTTCGAAATTTTAGAACCATGGTTTGGACAAAATTCGTTTTTGGGTCTAATTAGCCTGTTCTTATGGAAATATTTGTGCAAAAAGATCCACTTCCACCATTCTTAGGAATCTTAAAGAAGGCACCGCACAATCTTCGCACTCAAATCTAGATTCATGATCTAAGGATCTTTTATCACTAGTCCACCGTAGTTTTTGGGAAAGTGCACAATATTCCAATTTACTAAGTGAAATTTATGTTATTGTTCTTTCCTCCTTTCTAAAGAAACTTCTGTAATATGCCTCCAATTTGGTGGATTACTCCCTCGGGGGAAAGTAATCTAGAACCCATGTAAATGAGCATGGATGAAAACATTTATTTTATTAAAATGACCTTTCTCACCACATTCAACCATTGGGAACCCCAAGATTGTATTATCTTTTTTATTTTTTGTAGGACTATCTCCTATTCATCTACATTGGTTAATCTTAGTGAAATTGGGATTCCTAAATATTTGAATGATTCCACTCCATGACAAAAGAAAATTGAAATATCATTGACATCGCATTCAACACTGATTCAACATAGTTCCAACAGTATAATTGAAATTTATTTTTATTGACCATACCGCCTGAAAGATAAAGATAGGAGTTCATAATATTTTTAAATAAGAAGAAAATAATTTTGGAGGCATCTCCAAAAATAAGAGCATCAACTGCAAAATGATGTGATTTACTCCTTTGACATTATGCACTATACTTAGCCCCACTAGCTGTTGGCTTAGTGGGTCCTGATCGAGTTTCAGCGTTAGTTGTGCCAAACAAAACCCTACACTATTGGCCCTTTCGGCATCAACCCTCTTAGTGTGGATGGAAGTCTCACCTCAAGCAGTATGGGGGGTGCTGGAACCAAGTTTCCACATCTAGAGATCAGTTTGATGTCTTTTTATGCCCTATATCTACCTCTGCACAGATTTATAAGCCCTTAGGGCCTGGTACTGTAACTCTTTTTGGACGGCCCCTAAACCTTTGTGAAGGTTGACGATCAGCTTTTGCGGACCCTGAACAGATGAATTACCTATTTATGCGCACCATAAATTATCCTTAGGTCAAAATCTATTGAAATCTGCTTAAGTTCTTGACAAATGTGACACAATGTATTATGATCTTTGCATAAATACTTAACATGAATTATGCTCAATTGATAAGACTTATCTAGTAGTTTCATGCATCAATATATCATTGTTTCATAAATACATTATAACATATATCAAAAACATAGCCAGAAGGAAACATATAAAACATATGAATTTCTCCAACAATCTTCTTTATTGATCTTCAGTGTAAGGTTACAAACTCAAAACTTCCCTGCGCACTCAGCTGCAAGGGTCCGTGCATTCAATTGTGGACACTATTCTAGGCCTCTGTGCACTCAGCTGCAGAGCCTTTCCCCCTCTAAGTATTACTTTCCTGCACTAACTCTCTAAGACTCCATTCGTCATACCCATAGACATAGACATAGATATGCCTTAGACTCTCTATACAATCCCATGGTCTGTGGACCATGGGTAGATCTCCAAACTGACTCAACTTTACATAAATGAGGGTAAAAACCATTTTTGAATCCTAACTAACTATGTGCTCTACATCCACAACTCGTGGAGACTTTACATATTTTTATCAAACTTTACAATAAAACATTGGTTTTTACCCCAAAACTAACCCATGGGACCCCATCACAACAGGCCCCCAACACAAAGGTCGTGACTCACCCTTAAGTCACTAAGTTGGCACAATGATCTTGCTGTGAAGATCCCCCAAATCCACCTGCACAACTGCTACATCAGTAACACTCTGTGTAGCTGGCTACTTCACTTGTTCGACGAGCTGCTCCATAGCTGGTCCTTTGTCGACCAACTTGATCTTCTTCTGTGTGAGCTGCAAGTTCATCAACTTCTCCTGAATATTGGTTGAGACTTGGTAGGCTTCTTCTAACCAAGGACCCAAACCGGTCTTAAGAACACCTCTTTTTTCTGAGTTGCTTCCACCTGTGCGAGGAGTTGCTTCCCCTCCTGCAACTTGGCGACGTGGTGCATTGTAGAAATGGAGTGCATTGTCACCCTAACCTCATCATACTGCTTTTGGAGCTCACCGATCTCTGTATTCAATATCTACAAGTTGGGGTCTTCCTGTAGGTTCGTCACCAACTCCATTGCCTGTTCAAACAAGGTTCTACAGTCAACGACTGTGGCATCTACAATAGCCATCCCTTCCTTGATGGCGGCTCCACGTTGTTCCCTGAACTTGGGCAGAGTCGAAGGCTGTGATTTGAGCTGTAGCTCCATGATTTTCATGTTGAGTTCAAATTGAACTCTTGCTACTTCTGCCTTTGCCTTGCGGACGCCTGCAGCTAGTTTCCGGATCTTGGCCTTTGGTTGTGTGTCCTTAGGTATGTGCAACTCCAACACTGTTTTGCACGCCTCTACAACTACTACCACCAGCTGGGAGCTCTGCGCCTGGATAGCATCCCTTTCTTTCAGGGCATGCATCTTTTCCGCAAACATTTGTTCATTGTTAACCTGATACTCGCTGATTAAATTGAGAGCACACTGCTCCCGAGCTCTCAATTCCGTTGTCACTCCTGTCTACAGTGCATGAATAAATTCGTTGGGGAGCACTGTAATATTTAGGTTGATGTTCTTAAGGGTACTAATGATGATCTTGTCATCGGCTGATTCTATGCTTAGTGACCCTTCTGGTAGAGCAATGGTTCTAAGGTTCACTGTCCTTACCATTTCTGCAGCCTGAGTTGTCATTAGTGCCAGGCTTGTTTGTGGGGTGCTCACTTGATGTGCACCAACCTAGATTCGGCTAGTTTGGATATGCAGCTCACGTAGATCCTTCTTGACATTTCCCAATGACTACATGTACTATTTCTCTAATTGCTGCAACAATTCGGTTGTAGTGTCGTGCACCTTGTTACCAATCTCATGGAGATAACCCTCTGTTATGGTGATGGAATCCATATGCACTTTATCTAACTTCATCTTCTTGTGGGAACCCTCTTGTTCTTGTTGTTCTCTGTGCTTCCTTAACCAAAATGGGGTGCTTTGGCCCTTATTGTTGCCACCGCCCTGCACAGACTAGTCTTCTTCCTCAATTTCGGGTGAAGGGGATTTGTCACTTTGTTGGGAGTCATGTTGTTCTTGTTCAACCTATTCCTTTGCAGCATGCTTCTTTTCCATTCGAGCCTTCTCTTCAACTTCCTTCTTCTGTTGCGCGACCAACTTTTGTGCCGCCTATTTTGCTGCATCCTTCTGTTTCTTCTCAGCTAAGCTCCCCATGCCTTTGTTGGTACCTACATCTAAGTTAGACGCGGTGTTCCAATCTGCTGGTCAGCGCTTGATCACTTCATGTATGGCATTATCGGTGACAAAATACAGAAAATCAAACCACTTCTACTGCGGGTCCTTCCGTGCCTGAATGTAGACGCAGTGGAAATTTTCCTTGAACCCAACATATGTGGACATCTTCTCATACAAGGTTGGGGACAACCTTAGGGACTGGTTGATGGCCATGTAGAAGCTCACTTCCATCAACACCCAAAAAATCTTCATTTCTGTGACCCATGTGGGGTCCTTCGTGGCCCAGAGGGAGGTGAACTGCACGACTTTCGACAATTGTTCCTTCAACAGAGGAAACTGGCTATCCTCTGGCAGATCCCCTATGAACAGCATAATGGAGACCATTAGCCATGCATAGTGGAAGGGCTTGCTCTCATCTTGCACCTCATGACAATTTGCAAGAAAATCACTACATAAATACCACAACTAGTTAAACTACACGCCCTTCGCGCATTGTGCAACCAATGATATTACAGGTGTCAGAACCTCACTCGTGCGACACTTCCTCATAAACTTTTTGGCCAGTATCTAGGTGGAAATCTTGTTGAGTCTTGAAAATGTCATTCATTTCCATTACACTTTCACTATTATCTCCATTATATCACCTCCATTTCACCTCCATTTCACTGCTATGTCACCACATTCATCCCACTTTCATTATCATTGGGCCACCTTTATGTTTTTCCAATATTTATTATTTCTAAGCCTTTTAAGTGAATTTCTGGTTAAACATTAGAAAATAATGTGCATATGCTTATACCTAACAAATGGGTTGAGATTGTTGACATGTGTAGGTTGAAAGGAGGCTTCTAGAAGACTCTTATGTGGCACTCTAAGGCCAAATTCGAATTTGAGTGGAAAGAATCATGGGATCATGAGGATATGTGTCACATCTCCTAATTGTATTGTAACTCTAAGAAGACATGTGTCTTATCAGTTCCTATTTTGATTAGGACTCTAGAGGTAGAGGGAGAGATTCATGGACTCTCATTAATGAGATGGCTTCTCATCTTTTTGTATAAATAGGAGATCTCTCTCCTTCATTAGTTAGTCTTTTAGCTTGTGAGTTCTTTAGCTTGGAGTTTGTAGTTCTTCCTTGATGGCTTTTGAAAGCTTTGGAGAGCTTTGTTGTACTTTGTAATATTGAAGAATTTGAATAAAGCTTTGATGTTCTCAACATGGAAGGAGATGTGAAGTAGATTTCATGGAACATATTAGAATGTAAGGTAGAGTAGATTTCATTTTGTAAATTTTGCTTTGATTTCATTATGTCATTTGATTGCTTTCAAGTTGGTAGATTAGATTTTTCATTCATGCAATTTTAATTCATGCAAGTGTGTTCAACTGGTTGATTGTAGGTTAGTAATGCACATAGCTTTTTAATGACTAATGACATGATGGAATCATCTTGTCCTTCTGCTGATTTATTTTTTTGAGTTCTAATTCCAGCATTGTTATTTCAATCAGTTTTGTTTTGCTCATTTACTTTCCTGCAATTTAGATATCATATTACTTAACTTGTTCATGATTGCTTCCCATAAGGTAGATTGAGCTGAAGGGTAAAGGATCAGAAGAGTTGAAGTAGTGTGATTAGATTCCTTTATGCAATTTAATTTCTTGCAATTTAGATATCATATTGCTTAACTTGTTCATGATTGCTTCCCATAAGGTAGATTGAGCTTAAGGGTAAAGGATCAGAAGAGTTGAAGTAGTGTGATTAGTTTCCTTTATGAAATTTAATTTCTTGCAATTTAGATATCATATTGCTTAACTTATTCATGGTTGCTTCCCATAAGGTAGATTGAGCTGAAGGGTAAAGGATCATAAGAGTTGAAGTAGTGTGATGAATTAGTTACTTTGCTTTCAGTCTTTGAGTTGCTTTAAGTTCAGTTTTTACTTTCTTTTTCATACAACAGCAAGGATACTGGGTTTCATAGTCACTAGCTCATTGATTGGTTGTTGCATTCCCTTTTGATTGAAGTAGCCGCATATTTACACTTTTGTTCAAGTACTAATTCCACCAATAACATGTTTTGAGATCTTTTGAAGTGCTAAAGTTTTGGAAGTTACCATTAGGGACTTAGGCCTTAGGTCTTGTCTTGAAATCTCTATCCATACTTGTCCTTTAAAAGTATTCTTAAGACCTTAGAATAGGATTTCCATTTGCATTAGACACTTTAGGAAACCAACAAAAACAAAACCCCAAAACAAAATAAAATCTATAAAACAACGAAGTAAGAAAAAGGTTAACTAAGCACATATGGTGCACCACACTTCATCAGGTTATGATACCCGGATTGATAATTTATGTAGAGCAATTGAAGACGTTAAATTGACTAGACAAATCTTCACCATGAGATCATTGATGAAGGTGATGGAATAGCCTTACCGCTTCTTGACAAGATCAAACTTCTTTTTAATCTTCTCTGCCAAGTCTCTTTCTCCTGCCTTTCGCAAAAATCCTTAGCTAGATTCCAACCCTCATGCGACATGTGTGTGATCTTGTGGATGAGCATATCCATGATGGGTATAGGTGCGCCAAGCCAATTTCACCCATCCTGCACTAGAGTAATTAGTTTCCACACACAGGTGGTTTTAATATTAGTGCAGTGGTAGTGGGGCATCCACAGTAGGTTCAACAACCTAGAATTCTCCACTCCGCGAATCCATTCAATTGTCTCCAACTCAGTGACACCTGAGTCTAGGTAATACACTCCCCTCATATAATTTTCTATCACAAGGTGAGGGAATCTATCATGGTCAGCCAAGTCCCAATCCTCCATTTTTAATAGGGGAACCCATGCAAGGCACAGACCTTCAAAAGTTATCTTCTCTGGCTATAGGGGTGTGTGAATGAGGAACTTGTCTGAGTCTGGGTCCTTGGGGACATTCACCCTCCCTTTATGTGGAGGTATATATTCAGGCAACTTGGTGATGGGCTCCACTCCCTCAGTGTCTATATCCTTAGTGCCCTATTCAGTGTCCAAATCCACCACCTTCTCAGGCTTTTTTTCCTTCTTCTGTGTCTTAGCAGCAACATGTGTCCTAGGTGACTAGTGCACTAGCACAACCTCTTCTACTTGTATTTCTTCGTCTTCTAGATTTCTCACACAGGTGTAGGTTTCGGCCTAGGTGACCTTGACGCCATAGGAATAGGAGCTGGAGCTTCCATGCTCACCACTTATGGAGCAACTCCTTCAGATGCAATGTATCCCCTAGTACTCATAGTCTTAGCAGGGATTGGACCCAACATGGTTTCCAAAACGAATTTCTGATTTAACTCGAGCAAATTGGAAAACGTAGGGCTTGCGACCAAATCCTTAAAGAACGAGTGGCTCATAAGCAATAAACAACTCAGCTTAAAAACTCTAAGTGTGCAAAGTGTTCTCTGTTGGATCGGCACACGTAATTTATAGGGGTTTTTGAATTCAAATCTGACCGTTACCCCCAAAATTCGATCATTAATGTTGGTTTAGTGACAAATCTTCAAATATTTTAGCCTTAAATGCCACCCACCTACTCCTCTTAACCATCTCCTAGCTGTCAAATCATGAACAATGACTTTAACGGTCAATTTATGGTCGTGGTGTGCAGTATCTTCTTTCATAGTGCACATCCCTCCACGCAGATTCTGATATTGTAATGTCATCCTTTTGTGCACAATCTTCTTACTGCGTATTCCTTCAATCTGGGCAGTGTAGTTTATAGTCCCACACTCCCTTGCAGCTTCCTGGAGTGGTAAGACTGTCTTGTTGTCATAAATTCATTGAACTGGATCTCTTATGTATGGCTTCAATCCACTTCCATTTACCCTTCCCAGAAAAGGTTCTCCATTCAACTTTGCGAGTTGAACTGTGCCTCCATCAGTGATCTCTTTAATGACATATGGCTCCAGCCAGTGCGTCTGAAACTTTCCTGGAGACTTAGAAAACTTACTATCATATAATAAAACAAAATCATTTACCTTGAATGTGCGCAGATTGATGTGTCGATCGTTCCATTCTTTTTCATGCTCCTTCTATACTTGCTGATGGAATCCAACTAAGAATATGTCTTCTTTGAGATCCGTCAGCTGCACGAGCTTCTCTCCTAAGGCTCCATGATCTGCCATTCTTATGAAAGCTACTATGCATAGACTAGGCACGATATATTCCATAGTCATCACAACTTTTATGCCATAGACTAATCAAAAAGGCGTTTGACCTGTTAGCTTTTTGCAAGTAGTCTTGTACGCCCACAGTACTGTCAGTATGCGCATGTACCAATCATTCCACTATGCGTTGAAAATATTTGTCAACGCGTTCTCCAAGATCTTATTAAAGGCCTCAATTGTCCCATTAGCTTGTGAATGATATGGTGTGCTCTTCTGATGATAAACCTGGAACTCTTCAGTCAACGTGCTAATTGTTTCATTGAGGAAGTGCATACCGCGATCACTCATCAATATGTTTGGGCAACCGAATTTGGTTAACATGTACTCAAATAATAACTTTTTTGTTATGTCCCCCATACAATCCTTCACAGGCTATGCCTCTGCCCATCTGGTTAGATACTCTATCACGGTGATGATATAGCCCGCACCTGTTTTCTTTCCTGGGGGCTGAATCGGTCCTACAAAATCAATTTCCCATTTCTCAAATGGATGTAATGACACCTGAGGGTTTAGTGGCAGCTCATCCCTCCACGATGATCTACCCATTCTCTGAAATGCATTGCATGCTCAACAATAGACTTTGGTATCCTTATGTAACATAGGCCACCACAAACCCATGCAAAAAATCTTCTGTGTTATCGCTTTTCCTGCATAATGTACTCCCACAGGTCCTCCATGAGCTTCAACAAGGATGCTATTTCATTCAAAATCAGGCACATACCATCGGAGTGTCTTGTCTACACCCATATTATATAAATGTCCTACAATTACTGAGAAATCTGCCATGCACACAACTAACTCTTTCTTTTGTTGACTAGTATATCCTTCGAGAGTCGTTCTGGTAGTCAAAAAGTGGATAATATCTGCAAATAGATTATCTGCTGCATGCATCGCAAAGAGCTTCATGTTGGGCAACCCTTCCTCCAAATTAGAAGGCTCCTCCCCCGTTTCAATTTGCGACAAGTGGTTAGGTCTTGCATTCAACCTTCCTGTCTTCATAATTACCTCAAAGTCATATTCTTGAAATAACAACAACCATCTGCATATTCCCCCACCCAATAGTGGCTTATTGACTAGGTATTTCAAGGTGGAATTATTTGTGTACATCTTGAAGTGTTCACCCAACAGATGGTGTATAAATTTTTGAAGCGTGTACACCATAGCCAATCCTTTTTGATCTGTTGTTGAGTAATTTTTCTTAGCCTTTGATAATTTCCTACTCGCAAATGCTATAGGGTGATCCATCTCCCCTTCATTGGCCTGTGTTAGCATTGCCCCCAACACAATACACGAGGCATCAACGTGCACATGGAATTCCTTCTTCCAATCTGAGAAGACTGAGATCGGTGCGGTGACCATCTTTTATTTCAATACATCCAGACTGCACTAACATTCTTCATCCCAACTTAATGTAGAATCCTTCTTCAATACCTTCTCCATAGGTGTGGTAATCTGAGCATAAGCCTTGATGAACTTCTGATAATACCCAGTATGGCCCATTGTTGTGCACAACTGTTTGACACTCCTCGGGACCTCAAAATTGACTATTACCACAATCTTCATATGGTCCAGCATTATTCCTTTCTTGCACACCATATGACCCAGCAAAATCCCAAATGGGACACAGAATAAATATTTCTTCAGGTTTAACGCGATTTGATACCTTCGACATGTATCCAACATTAAACGTAGAGTGGCTACATGGCGCTTTACTAGCCCAAATACTATTCAGTCATCAAAATAGACCTCTAAGAACTTGTGAATGAATTCCCTGAACGTCATGATAACTACGCGAGAGGATATCGATAGTGCATTCTTAAGTCCAAATGGCATCATCATATACTAGAAACAACCTAATTTTGTTGTGAAGGTTTTTTTTCTCCTATCTTTTGGCACAATCTTAATCTGATGATATCTAGAGAATCCATCAGTGAATGAGTAGGCCTCCTTCCTTCCAACATTATCCAGTACCTCATATGTGAACAGTGTCAGAAAAGGATCATGGATGTAGGAATTATTAAGCTTCCTTAGATCTACGCAAATCCTTATTTATCCCTTTTGTTTCTTTTCTTGGACCACCATTGGGCTCACCCAATCAGATTCCTCCACAGGTTCGATAATGGCTGCCTCAAGCATCTTGTCTAACTCCAAGTGGACCTTTCCCTTGTATTTGGGATTAAGGCGATATTTCCTCTTCTTAATAGGCTTCGCATTCGGATTTAAGGTAATTTTCATCATGTTATCACTCCATATCTCCAAGGCTGAGGAAGAGTCCAATTGAGGTAACTGTTAGTGCTAGTATTTGCATCCTGCCATCAGTGATCAAAAATCCTCTTTGCATTTTCATTTTAGGGGTCCCATACTGAAAATTTTGCATCATTCCATTAGGTCATGTCAAACTGATCCACTAATGGTTGTCCTCTCTTCATAAAATCTAAATTTTTCCCTCATAGAGTATACTTGTTTATCCTCCTTCAGGTTGTCTTTAGTTATGGTTTCATGGTCAGTCTGCAATCATCATTTCATTAGGTCTTAGGGTTTCATCGCCAAGGTCAAGAGCCTGATTTAAAGTGTAAATAAAGGTCAGCAAGGGTATGAGGATGATCAATAAATCAAGCATGATGGCTTGTAATTCATAGCTACTGAAATTATTATCTTTTAACCTAATGTAATTTTCACCTCAAAAAACATGTTTTTGAGGTGAAAACAGAGTATTTTAAGTTTATTTGTATTTCATATGTAATTTTAAGTCACTATATGTAATAATTGATCTCAGCTACACCAGAACATCTCTCCTTGCTGCAAGACAAAGAAACACTACAAAAATCAAGTCAAATTGAGCATTTATCCACCTGCAAAGACACAAAGAAGAAAAAGGCATTAAAACAGAGTTTTGAAGAAGGACAAGAAACATTAGAAAAGTGGGTTTTTCAAGTGAAAAATCAAAATCTACTCCTATTTAAGCCCTCACATTTCATTTTCAAATTCATTATCTTCATTTGCTAAGCAAGGAGTCAAAAGGTGAGAAAAAAGGGCAAGCTTGAGTGAGTTTTGAGTGAAGGAAGCTTGGCGCTGCGCTGGTAGAGTGGCGATGCACTTCTGAAGAATTTGAGCTTGGCGCTGTGCTTCTGGCAGAGTGGTGCAGCACAACACTTCTAGGTAAGGTAGGTCGGCGCTGCACTTCTAGAGACCGGCGCTACACTTTTGGCAGAACTTCACAGTGAAACTTTACATGGGAGCTGCGCAACTAGGGTGGTGTTGCACTTTTGGAAGGAGAACTAAAAAACCCTCAAACCCTCAAAGAAACTCCAAATTGCTCCCTCCTTTCATGTAAGTGGCCATCCCTCACTTTGGTTTTGATTTGCAAATCCAATCTATAAGCATCATTTTCCATGTTTAATAAGAAACCCTAAAATCTCCCTAATGATGCCTAAATCCTAAATCCTCATTGTTCATCCTCGCACCTATCCCTACAACTCTAAGTTCCCCTATCCCTATTCCCCTATCACCTTATCCATTTTTACCTTTACCCCTATTCCATATCATTCCCATTCCCTTTATCCCTCTTCCCCAAAAGCAAATTCTCAAACAAACAAGCCCTCCCCCTCATTTCCTACTCCTCCATTCATTTCCTAGTCACAAGTTCATCTCCCATCCCCTCATTCCTAAAATCAGTTTCACTCATTCCCTTAATACACCTCAACCTTGCAAACATGGACCAAGAAGACTGAGACTATGAGGAGGAGAACATAGGCAGTGACACTTCAACAGATAGAGACAAGCAACCAAGAAAACCACACAAGGGAGGTAGGATTATCAGAGAAGAGCCATCAAACCTTAGGGAATTGCAGGCCTCTTAGTTGGCTATCACATGTTTCAGATACCTTGGCTACTATGAATTATGTGAATAGGTAGAGAGAGTTCAATACCACTCATAGCTCACTAGACTTTTTGTAGCCCATCTTCAGGACAACAGGGTGACTCTTGTTGGGGTAACATTCACCATCTCACCTTCCATCATTTCAGATGCCACCAGGATTCCTAATGTAGGGGAGAAGTGGTTCAAGGGCCAGGACTTGGATGAGCACTATTATGAGCCTTATATCAAACCCCAACATAGAAATAAGGTGAAGAGACTTTTTCCTTTCAGATTTATTGAAAATAAGTATGTCGCCATGATGAAAATCAGCATGAAGTATTTCACTTTTGAGGGCAGGTTCTCCAGGCTATACACCTATCACATCAGGCTCCTCATGCATTTTACCAGGGTGAGGATGTTAAACCTCCCTTACTTTTTATTCAAGAATATTGAGAAGATGGCTCATATTGTCCAGAGGAAGCCATACCCTCAGCAAATGAGCAGTCTTTATCGTTACTCCATGACCAAGATCATTGTGCTTCATCATCCCAGTCTCCTCAACATCTCTTGGGAGACCTTTATTTCTCATTAAATTTTCAGGGGTCCTCAAATTCCTCTACCAGCGTCTCAAGAAGTAGGAGGACCTTCTAACATTACTAAAGTGAAAATAGATGAGGAGGCCAAGTACACTAGAACTACTGAGGTGCCCGTTTACATGACATATCAGAGGGGCACTGGGAGATTATTTGAAACAGATAGGCAAGTGTTTTCTCCACAGGATGTGGAAGGGACCTTGCCTTTTTCATTAGCCCATAGGAAAATGCTAGCTCCACAGGATGTGGAAGGGGCTTTGCCTTCTTCATTGACACAACAGGTATAGGTGAAACAACTACACAAAGGGAAGGAAAAGATGTTAGATGATGATGACGAGGAAAGGGAATTTGACTTGATAGAGCATGATGAGCCAGAACAACATCACTCTCATCATGGCATGGAAATCATTGACATAGAGGCCCAGGATAAAGAAACAATAAAATACATCATCATACAAGAATGGGAGGCTCAAGTATAGGATCTGATGGAAAATTTAGAGAGGGACAAGTATTTCATAACATACTTGGAGCAAGAAAACAATCAATTGAGTGACAAACATGTCCTATGGAGTTGGAAATTCTCAATATGAAATGACAAAGTGGAAAAGAGGCATAAGTCACTTTGACTCCTATTGAGAAAGAAATTGAAGACGATAGGGAGACTTGACTTGAGAGGTTCAAACTGCATCTTGAGAAGCTGCTATAGAAGGCCAACAGAGACAATCAGATGATCAAAGACATGGCTTATCATTACTGGACCCGAGACAAGATTTGCAATATGAGGGTCAAGAAAATGAAAACTAGGCTAAGGCGGGCCTTGAAAGGAAAAAAGGAGGAGGATAGGCTTACGATGTTGGCTGAAGCTTCCTTGGCTCATTAGAGCACATGATGGTTCTTCTCACCAATTTTGGGCAAATTTGGAGGAGATTTTATCATTTGCAAATTTTGGAATTTTATACACAGGAAAAATTGCCTAAAAGCGTAGCGCCACTGGCGCTGCGTTTTTCCTAGGGGGACCCAATGAAGAAATGGTTTGAATTTTTGGATTCAGAGCAATGACAAAATGCACCCTAGCAAGTTTCAAAGTTTTTGGGGCAGAACTGGTCCACCAAAAGGTCAAAAAACACCCTGCAAATGACCTTTCTACCACTTTTTGGACACACAGAAGCAGTCTTGGTAGAATCAAGTTTTGAGGGGACAACTGAGCTTAAAATGCAGAAATTCTTGGTGTTTTGGAAATTAGACTTGAATATCTTTCCAATTAGCTATCATGGGCTCAATTTGGACGCCAGGAAGGCCTTCAAAAGGGACCTGAAAGTGGCGCTATGCTTCTGGCCAGTGACGCTGCGCTTTGGGCAGTTTTGCTCAGGATGGTCATTTTTCCAATTTTTTCATTATGATAATGGATTCTCTCTCATGGAGGATATTTCACCATTTTAAATGATGACTTGGCATGTAATTATGATAGATATATAGTAATAGAGGGTAGATTCATTGCTTTAGAGTTAGTTTGAGCTCAAATGAATCAGTTTTTCACTTTTAGAGGCAAGTTGTTGAGATACCTATATTCATGTTTCTTGTTCAGTATCAGTTAGATTAGCTCCTCGTCTTAGGGATTCGACCCCTGAGGATGGGAGGAAGTTGAATACTTGTCTATATCTTCTTACTTTTTCTCTTTGTAGAGGGTTGGACTCAGCTAGATAATCATACCTTGATTGTACACCTTTTGTTAGCAGTTTTGGCAGGAGAATAATAGGAATTGTAGCTATTTTTATGGGATCCCTGTGGTATGGAGTATTAGTATAGTTTATTCTTCTATAGTTATATGTTTATATGTTTTATGTATTCCATTAATCATTTCATTGCTTCTAGTTGAATGTTTTCAAGTTTGATAGGCAGAATTCATTACATTAGTGCTTTGCCTTGGGAAACCATTCACCATTTCATGTTTTCTGCATTCCAGGAATGGTCCATGATTGTCACATGCCCTTCTTAGCTTCTCACCAGTATTAAAAATCTCACCCCATCAAGCCCTATAGTTCTAAAGCCTATGCCTACCTTGCCCCATTGAACACCCTACAATTATGACCTAGTTTCCCAGACCTAAATTGTCCAGCTCCTCCTGATCCGAAAAAACCCCTTCAAAATCCAAATCAAAATTTTGTGCTACTATACCTAGCCTAATATCCTTTACCTGATCCAGTCATATTGGCTGAGATCCTTACGGAGAGAGCCCTCTCCTGGCCTAGTAGGGCTAGCTACCTGGCTAAGCGTGGTTTGTGGTTACCATAGCATTACCTTGCTTTAGCCTGAGGTTCAATCCAGGTGATAACATAGTAACGGCCATACTGGGGATGTAGTTTTATGTTCCTCAGCAAAATGTATCAAGTTTAGATTTGATTGTTGATGGTGGACAATGATCAGACACATGAAGGCTGAAATCATTCACTTGGTGACTCCAAATTAGTTTCGAGATCAGATCCAAGGACTCCACTAGAGGATGAACTCGACCAGCAGAAACATGAAAGGACAATATGGAAAGATCAGGTATTCAAGTTCGAATTTCATCCAAGACATTATGTTCATTGTTATAAATTATTTCTTCTCTTTTCCTGAGAATGTCAAGAAGGCTTTACAAAGTATATTGTATTTGAGAAAATATCCTAGACCTATATTTGATTCTTTCCCTTTGAAGATTGTGAATACAAAATATTTGCATGCCTTTGATCTTGATCAAGACCCTTCTTCTGAATCTTATAATGAACATCTTCAAACTGATGAGCCTCAAGAGATCAAGAATAATTCTATAACTTTTGTATATACTCCTATACCTTGTAAAATTTTGGATAGATACAAGCCTCTCATTTTACCGCTTATATCCCATGCTTTCCCCAAAAATCATTACCTATATATATCAAGATTTGATGGTTAATGTGACAACATCACTGTTGAGAGACATGTGCTGAATTTTGAGTCTTTTCTTGACCTTTTTGAAATTGATGAAGAGGATGTTAATATTAGGATTTTTGCTCTTTCTTTGCGAGGCAAAGCCAAGAGTTGGTTCAAAACCCTGCCTGATGTGAGAATCTCATATTTCCAGCAGTTTTTCAAAGTTTTCCTCGATAAGTGGGTGGTTATACAGAACCCTTTCTTGATTCTAGAAGAGTATAACCAGCTGAAAAGATAGCCAGGGGAGACAATACAACAATTTTCTAACAGATTTAACCAAGTTTATCGTTTGATGCCTATTAATATAAGACCTCATCCTGATTCAGCTCTCTTGCATTATCTAGAAGCCTTTGATCTGGAAATGGAGTTTTCGCTGAGAGAAAGGAACCTTGCAACACTTTAAGAGATGCAAAACAATGCAGTAGATGTAGAGGCTAATCTGCTCATCAAAAGGGAAAAGTTGAAGGAAGAAGAGATGAAGAACATAGATCCAGAGGAATCGACATCTTTAGAGGTAAAGATCGACATTTTGGTAAGTACAGTGGAAGAGATGATGCAAAAGATCACCATAAGGAATGAGTATGATGTTTAAGACCATGGCTCACTGATTGAAGAAAAACAAGTGGTTGATCTAAAACATTTTCTTTCTTATCCTAGTTGTCATAGATCTAATAATGATTGTTTTATAGATCATCTTGCAGAAGAGAGATCTGTTGATCTGACATGTATGCTTGATGATGTGTTTTATACTGATGATTTCCCTAAGTTTCATTAGTATGATGATGATTATGTTCTCCAAACAGAAGCTAGTCTTGCAGACAAATCAGTAGTTGGTTTTTGGAAGGAGGAAGTTCACTTTCAGCAGCTCAAATACAGTGATCAGCCATTGCATATCAGCTACGGAAGTGAGGAGGAAAGTGCAAAAAAGTTTGAAGTGAAGGATATTTGCCTCTTTGTTTTACCTCATTTCAATTCATCAGAGACAACTTTCGTGCAATCAGAAATAAACCGTCGATAAGTTTTGATCTGGACCATCTAAAGGGCAATGAAATCCTTGTTCAAGACTTCTCATATCTAGATTTGCAGCCCCCGAATGCCATTGAATGTTAGGTTGTAGATGAAGACTTGGAAGCTGGAACATATGATCAAATGATGCAAGATGATTTTATACCATTATGTTTTGAATCATTTCAGTTTTTGAAGGGACTTTTGCATAGTATATCTTCAAATGAGTAGCCTGTAGAAAATCATGCAATCTCATTGGAACCAATAAAAAATGGGTTGCAACAGCCTTCTCAAGTTTTTCACGATCCAATAGCTGATGTGTTAGATGATTTCTGCAATCAAAGTCCTTCTCCATTAGCTAACTTTGATCTTGAAAAATGTATTGATACAAACTTGATCTGGCAGCCTGTTGCTTTGTCATTTCCAGTAGGAGTCTCGTCACAAAGCTCAGATGAAAGTTTGCATTCATGGTATGAGGAGAAGCAAAGTAATCCATTGGATTAGCTAAGTCTCAGTGCACATGAACTTCAAGATCCTCATGTAGTATTTTTGGAGTCAGATAGAGAATCCATATTATTCAATCTGGGAAAATTTAGATCTGCTTACAAGTTTTCATGGGATTTGCATTTCAGTGGTTCTCTCTTCTTGCTCATAAACAAGCATTTGCAGATAATGCTTACAGCAGCAAGAATGCTTACTTGGTTGCATTGGTTTTTTCATTTCACTTGATCAGGTGATGAATGGAACAGTTAGAGTAGGTTTTATTAAATAAGCTCCATTTTTATTTTATTTTATTTTATTTTATTTTATTCTATTTTTATTTTTATTTTTATTTTTTATTTTTTATTTTTTATTTTTATTTTTATTTTTATTTTTATTTTTATTTTTATTTTTATTTTTATTTTTATTTTATTTTTTATTTTTTATTTATTTTATTTTTTATTTATTTATTTATTTATTTTTATTTTTATTTTATTTTATTTATCTATTTTTTTCAGTTTGTCAGTTGTGTTTTAGTATTGAGTCAATTTTTAGTTGAGTAAAAGTCAGTTTGTGTCATCAAGTCGTCAATTTTCAGTCATGAATTTCAATTTAAGTTTTTGACCGTATTGGCCCACATGGTTAGGCACTTGGTATATGGTGTTCTTGACACCTCCAAGGAGCTTCCATCCCCAATAAGGTCGATTTTAGTGTCAGTATTTTCATACTGCCATCAGTGATCAAAAATCCTCTTTGCATTTTAATTTTAGGGGTCCCATACTAAAATTTTTGCATCATTCCATCAGATCATGTCAAACTAATTCGTTGATGGTTGTCCTCTCTTTAAAAAATCTAAATTTTTCCCTCATAGAGTATACTTGTTGATCCTTCTTCAGGTTGTCTTCAATTATGGTTTCATGGTCAATCTGCAATCATCATTTCATTAGGTCTTAGGGTTTCATCACCAAGGTCAAGAGCCTGATTTAAAGTGTAAATAAAGGTCAGCAAGGGTATGAGGATGATCAATAAATCAAGCATGATGGCTTGTAAGTCATAGCTACTGAAATTATTATCTTTTAACCTAATGTAATTTTCACCTCAAAAAACATTTTTTTGAGGTGAAAACAGAGTATTTTAAGTTTATTTGTATTTCATATGTAATTTTAAGTCACTATATGTAATAATTGATCTTAGCTACACCAGAGCATCTCTCCTTACTACAAGAAAAAGAAAAACTACAAAAATCAAGTCAAATTTAGCATTTATCCACCTGCAAAGACACAAAGAAGAAAAAGGCATTAAAACAGAGTTTTGAAGAAGGACAAGAAACATTAAAAGTGGGGTTTTCAAGTGAAAAATCAAAATCTACTTCTATTTAAGCCCTCACATTTCATTTTCAAATTCATTATCTTCATTTGCTAAGAAAAGAGTCAAAAGGTGAGAAAAAGGGCAAGCTTGAGTGAGTTTTGAGTGAAGGAAGCTTGGCGTTGCGCTTTTGGCAGAGTGGCACTACACTTCTAGATAAGGCAGGTCAGCACTGTGCTTCTGGAGACTGGCGCTGTGATTTTGACCCAGTGCTGCGCTTTTGGTAGAACTTCATAGTGCAAATTTACGTGGGTGTTGTGCTTCTAGGGTGGCGCTATGCTTTTGCTTGGAGAACTCAAAAACCCTCAAAGAAACTCCAAATTTCTCTCTCCTTTCATCATTACAAGTAAGTGGCCATCCCTCACTTTGGTTTTGATTTGTAAATCCAATCTATAAGCATCATTTTCCATGTTTAATAAGAAACCCTAAAATCTCCCTAATGATGCCTAAACCCTAAATCCTCACTGTTCATCCTAGCACCTATCCCTACAGCTCTAAATTCCCCTATCCCTATTCCCCTATCACCTTATCCCTTTTTCCCTTTACCCCTATTCCATATCATTCCCATTCCCTTTATCCCTCTTCCCCAAAAGAAAATTCTCAAGCAAACAAGCCCTCCCCCTCATTTCCTACTCCTCCATTCATTTCCTAGTCACAAGCTCATCTCCCATCCCCTCATTCCTAAAAATAGTTTCACTCATTCCCTTCATACACCTCAACCTTGCAAACATGGACCAAGAAGACCGAGACTATGAGGAGGATAACACAGACAGTGGCACTTTAGCAGATAGATCCAAGCAACTGATAAAACCACACAAGGGAGGCAGGTTTATCAGAGAAGAGCCATCAAACTTTACGGAATTGCAGGGCTCTTAGTTGGTTGACATATGTTTTAGATACCTTGGCTGCTATGAATTATGTGAACATGTAAAGAGAGTTCAATACACCCGGATCTCACTGGACTTTTTGTAGCCCATCTTCAGGGCAACAGGGTGACTCTTGCTAGGGTAACATTCACCATCTCACCTTCCATCATTTCAGATGCCACCAAGATTCCTAATGTAGGGGAGAAGTGGTTCAAGGGCCAGGACCTAGATGAGCACTATTATGAGCCTCATATCAAACCCCAGCACAAAAATGAGGTGAAGAGACTTTTTCCTTTTAGATTTCTTGAAAACAAGTATGTCCCCATGATGGAAATCATCATGAAGTATTTCACTTGTGAGGGCAAGTTCTCCAGGCTTTATACCTATCACATCAGGCTCCTCATGCATTTTAACAAGGTGAGGATGTTAAACCTCCCTTATTTATTGTTCAGGAATATTGAGAAGATGGCTCATATTGTCCAGAGAAAGCCATACCCTCAACAGATGAGCAATCTTTATCATTACTCCCTGACCAAGATCATTGTGCTTCATCATCTCAGTCTCTTCAACATCTCTTGAGAGACCTTTATTTCTCATGACATTTTCAAGGGTCGTCAAATTCCTCCACCAGTGTCTCAAGAAGCAAGAGGACCTTCTAACATTGCTTAAGTGAAAATAGATGAGGAGGCCAAGGACACTAGAACTACTAAGGTGCCCGTTTACATGACAAATTAGAGGGGCACTAGGAGATTATTTGCAGCAGATAGGCAAGTGTTTTATCCACGGGATGTGGAAGGCACCTTGCCTTCTTCATCAACCCATAGGAAAATGCTAACTCCACAGGATGTGGAAGGGGCTTTGCCTTCTTCATCGACACTGTAGGTACAGGTGTGGCAGCTATACAAAGGGAAGAAAAAGATGTTAGATGATGATGAGGAGGAAAGGGACTTTGACTTGACAGAGCATGATGAGCTAGAACAACATCACTCTCATCATGGCATGGAAATCATTGACTTAGAGGCCCAAGATAAAGAAAAAATAAAAGACATCATCATACAGGAACAGGTGGCTCAAGTACAGGCTCTAACGGACAATTTAGAGAGGGCCAAGTATTTCATAACATACTTGGAGCAAGAAAACAAGCAATTGAGTGACAAACAAATCCTCATGGAGCTGGAAATGCTCAAGATGAAATGACAAAGTGGCAAACAGGCACAAGCCACTTTGACTCCTATTCAAGGATAATTTTAGGGGCGAATGTTCGCCCTTTGGCGAAATTAAGGGGTTTTAAATTTTTAGTGGGTGAATATTTTGTATCATAGTACATTTTTACAAATCACCTCAAATAGCCCACCTTATTTTAAGGGAGAGGGTAAAAAAGGTAAATTTAGCCCTTGAAATTAGGACTTGCAACCTTCCATTCGCCCATTTTCAAGAATAGGTTTTATTTAAGTGAATCCTATGGGACAAATACCATATTTATAAAAGAGGTATGGTAAATTAATAAAAATATAAATAAATGAGAGGTATGGTAAATAAATAAATAAAAAATTATATTTACTCCATAAGTCACCTTATATACATGTAAGGGTGTAAACAAATAAAAATATAAGTAAAGTGGAGGTATGGTAAATAAATAAAACGTCTTTTTATACTTACTCAAAAGGTATGGTAAATAAATAAAAATATAAATAAACTAGACGTATCGTAAATAAATAAAACCTCTTTTTATATTTAGTCCATAACCCTCGTTCTATTTATGAAGGCTCAAGAAAGAGGTTTTATTTTAGTGAATCCTATGGGCCAAATACCATATTTGTAAAAGAGATATGGTAAATTAATAAAAATATAAATAAACTAGAGGTATGGTAAACAAATAAAACATTTTTTTATATTTACTCCATAAGTCACCTTATATTTATGAACACTCAAAAAATGGGTTATATTTAGGTGAAACCTATGGCCAAAATACTATGGGACAAATACCATGGACTAGATTGTTATTAATACCATGCAAAAAACCATTATTAACCCTAATATTAGAATTAATAAAAATAAAATGGCACATGGTATTGACCCATGGTATTCACCAAAATGGCACATGGTATTGACCCATGGTATTCACCTGGAATGTAGCCTATTTAAATGGGGGAATTAAACGAGCATGTAGCATATGCTAAGATTCACTAGGACTTTACAAAGTTTTATTATTTAGTGAAAGACTCGCCAAGATCTTACAAGATTTTATAATTGAGTAAAATATTCGCCATGCCTGGTGAGAGATTCGCCAAAAAATTATATATACATATTATATTATTGATAAAATCGCCTTCCATTTTTCCTATATACCATGGAGATTCGCCCATTTATTATATTTATAAATTTAGGGGGGGTTCTTAAAATTTTCCCTGCTCCTATTGAGAAATAAATTGAAGACGATAGGGAGACTTGGCTTGAGAGGGTTAAATTTCATCTTGAGAAGTTGCTACAGAAGGCCAACAGAGACAATTAGATGATCAGACACATGGCTTATCATTATTGGACCCGAAACAAGATTTGCAATATGAGGGTCAAGAAAATGAAAACTAGGCTAAGGCGGGCCTTGAAAGGAAAAAGGGAGGATAGGCTTAGGATGTTGGATGAAGCTTTCTTGGCTCATCAAAGCACATGATGATGGTGCTTCTCACCAATTTTGGGCAAATTTGGAGGAAATTTTGTCATTTGAAAATTTTGGAATTTTATACACAGAAAAACTCCCTAGAAGCATAGCGCCACCGGCACTGTGCTTTTGCTAGAGGCACCCAATGAAGAAATGGTTTGAATTTTTGGATTCCAATCAATGAGGACATGCATCCTATAAAGTTTCAAAGCTTTTGGGGCAGAATTGGTCCACCAAAAGGTCAAAAACCACCCTAAAAATGACCTTTTCGCCACTTTTTGGACACACAAAAGCATTCTTGCAAGAATCAAGTTGTGAGGGGACAAATGAGCTTCAAATGCAGAAATTATTGGTGTTTTGGAAAGTAGACACGAGGACCTTTCCAATGAGCTACCATGGGCTCAATTGGGATGCCGAGAAGGCCTCGAAAAGGGATCTAAAAGTGGCACTGCGCTTCTAGCTAGTGGCATTGCACTTTGGGAAGTTTTGCTCAGGATGGCCATTTTTCCAGTTTTTTCACTGTGATCATGGATTATCTCTTATGGAGGTTGTTTTACCATTGTAAATTATGACTTGGCATGTAATTATGATAGATAAATAGTAATAGAGGGTAGGTTCATTGCTTTAGGAGTTAGTTTGAGCTTAAATGAATCAGTTTTTCACTTTTAGAGGCAAGTTGTTGAGATGCCAATATTCCTGTTTCTTGTTCAATATCAGTTAGATTAGCTCCTCATCTTAGGGATTCGACCCCTAAGGATGGGAGGAGGTTGAATACTTGTCTATATCTTTTTATTTTTTCTCTTTGTAGAGGTGTTGTGGAGGTAAATCCTCTCTGCGGACAGAGACGATCCCTACTAGCCCAGACCGGGTCTAGCAACAATCACACAATGCTATCACGCAAGTTCCTAATTGAAAATAAAAAGTAGATGGTGAGAACCTACTTGGATTCCAACGCTAGTGTTCATCGAAGAGATGTCGCCCTCGTTCCTTTGCCTTGGCCGGTCACGATCCCCACGATCTCCGTGATTGGACACCTGCACATGCAAAGAACAACACGAAAACAAGCATAAAATCTAGTAGATGCAATTATATATCAGTCAGAAAAGATATAACTCAACATCAAACATAAAACAATGAGAGTGGAACCATAATGATAGTCATCTATTATTAATAAATAACAAAGAAGAATACAACCATAGTTCTGACGTCGAATCCTTCTCAAGAGGGTCCAGCCAGCAAGTCTCTTAAGCATTCACCCTTGGAGGTAGATCTCCCAAGACAAAAACTCTCTCTCACACAAGTTTACACAAGAAAGAAACACTTCACAACCTTCCTTAAGCTCTCTAGCAATCCCACACTTGTCACACCAACTACCTATCAAGATCACACACTAGCAGCAACACTCCAAACACTATCAATTCCAAAACTAGCTGCTCATGGCAATGGTAGAGGCTTAAATAGGAGAAGAAGTCTCCACAAATGGTGGGAGGATGAGCTTGTATCCAAGGAAGGTGGCTCAAATGACGAAACAGACATGCCAGAGAAGGGAGGGCGACATTTACAAGGCCAAAAACCAGGTCTGGAGTCATCTGGAAGGCCGACTGTTAGAACAAACTCGCCCAAACTGGATCAGCGCGGGTCCATAACTGCACTAGAGCGCTGACATCGCAGCTGAATAACAAAGAAGGTCATGTCAGCACGATCAGATATGAATAACAGATGCGCTGTCTCATGAAATTCGACCAACGTGGGAAACACGTGTACTTCCGTGCTGGCAGCGCATTCCGTCTGTTATGGAGTGCCCATCAGCGCGTTTATCTTGACAACAGTCGTGATGATAGCAAAAACTTTGGCAAAGTGGGTCATTTGGCAACATTAGAGAGCATGAGCATGGATGAATTGGACTCATGACACAGTAGAAAGATTGACAGGGAGACAGTGGCAAATTACTGTGTAACAAGAGGGTTGGACTCAGCTGGATGCTCATACCTTGATTGTACACCTTTTGTAAGTAATTTTGGCAGGAGATTAATAGGAATTGTAGCTATTTAAATGAGATCCCTATGGTATGGAGTTTTAGTATAGTTTCTTCTTCTGTGATTATATTTTTATATGTTTTATGTATGCCATTAATCATTTCATTGCTTCTAGTTGAATGTTTTCAGGTTTGATAGGAAGAATTCATTGCATCAGTCCTCTGCCTTGGGAAACCATTCACCATTTAATGTTTTTTGCAGTCCAGGAAGGATCCATGATTGTCACATGCCATTCTTATCTTCTCACCAATCTTAAACATCTCACCCCATTAAGCCCTAGAGTGCTAAAGCCTATTCCTACCTTGCGCCATTGAACACCCTGCAATTCTAACCTAGTTTCCCAAACCTAAATTGTCTAGCTCCTCCTGATACGACAAAACCCCTTCAAAATACAAATCAAAATTTCATGCTACTATACCTAGCCTAATATCGTTTACCCGATCCAGTCATCTTGGCTGAGATCCTTACGCAGAGAGCCCTCTCCTAGCCTAGTAAGGCTAGCGACTTGGTTAAGCATTGTTTGTGGTTACCCTGGCATTGCCTTTCTTCAGCCTGAGGTTCAATCCAGGTGATAACAGTAACCACAGACCAATCTTTTAGCTTGGTAGTTAGCCCTACCAAGCCAGAGAAGGCTCTCTCCAAAGGGTCATAGCCAGAAGGGCTGGATAGTTTAGGGTTTTAGGCTAGATGTATGGTGCAGAAGGTTGTTCGATTTGATTTTGTTAAGTAGTCACAAGGATGAGTGATTTAGGTTAGAGGGACTAGGTTAGGGCAAATGACATATGATTGCAGAAATTCAAAGGGGAAAGGTAGGTATGAATCTTAACACTTAAAAGGTGATTTGATGAGATGGTTTAAGATTTATGAGGAGTTAGGAAGAGCATAAGAGATGCATTCTTCCTAAAATGAAGAAAAGTGAACAAAGTGTGATAAATTTCCCAAAATAGAGCATGAGCAAGCATTTATTCTACCTTTCAACTTGAAAATTACCATATAACAGACATGAAATGTTTTATGAACTAATAAAAAATTTATACAAAATATCACAAAGAAGAAACACTGCTAAACATTCATGCCACATGTCTCCCAGAAAATTAGCTGCAACTCATCTATTGAAACTGGCCAAAATCTGATACAATAGTCTTTGATCACTAGTACAACATCATATTGAACGAAACCTGTAAAATGAATAAGAAAATACATAGTATAGGCCTAAAACTAGCTCATCCTAGTCTCAGGAGTCGAATCCATGAGAGGAGGAGCAGTTGCTAGAAACATTGAACTAATAGCTGAAGTGTAGGGTGGTCAAAGTGACTCATCCCTCACTCTAGAAAACTGATTCATTACATGCCACATAAGCCATTTAACTAATGTATCTACCCTAGATAAAAGTAAAAACATAATAAGTACATCATCTAGACCAATTACATGAGTAAAACTTGAATTTCCGATAGGTAAAAGTCAACTTGGAGTGAAACAGTGAAAATAGCAGAAGACTGTCAAATGCACAATGACCTGGTTAAACGCGCCCTTTTGGTGTCAAACGCGCAGTGTGATCTTTAGGGCTGCTTTTGGAGGCCTTCCCGGTGTCCAAAGTCGCTCCATAATAGCTCGTTGGAAAGCCCTTTGAGTCTAAATTCCAGATATACATTTAGTTTTCAATTTAGAGGTCATTTTCCTATCAAAATGGAAATATCCCAAAACTGATAAACGCAAAGCGACCAAGCCAAAAAAGAGGCAGAAAGGTGATTTTTTGGTAGGTTTTGACCCTTTTTGATGACCAGTTTTGCTCCAAATGCTTAGAAAACGTACAGGGTGCATGTACTCATCATTATAATTCCAAAAATTTTGACCATTTTCTCATTGGATGCTCCAAAAAAGAGCGCAACTTCCTAGGTGCTATGCGTTTGACATGCTAACTATGCCAAAAATTCCTCAAAAAACACAACAAACTATAACTTGCCAAATTCATTCAAAAATGGTCAAAATTGGTGGGCTGATAGCTGGCTATATGTTTGAGGCATGTAGTGATGCCTCGACAAGGATATCCAACCTGTTTTTCTCCTCTTTCTTGGTCAAGGCCTCAATTTTTGCATGAGCTCTTTTGAGCTTAGCCCTTGTAATTTTGTCTCTCATGGCATAGTATTTTTCCATCCTTCTTTGAATATCATTGTCCTTCTTGGAATTATCTAAGAGGCTCTCCATATGACCATTTAACCTTTCAAGCTAATGTTCTCAATTTTCACTTACCATCTTGGAAAATTGCTCATTCAAGGTGAGCTCATTGGCTAGTTCTGCCTCCCTTTTTCCTTTCTTGCTCCAAAGCTCTTTTTAGGCCTCTAGTCATTGGCCTTCTTCTTGGCACCTGTTCATCAATTTTCTCACCATACTGCCCATATGCCTCATCAAGTAAGGCCTTTTCTTTTTCAACCTCTCTCTTTGCCATTCTGAGCTAAATCTCCATGAGCTCATGTTTGACCTCAAACTGCTTGTTCTCCTGCTTATAGTAGGAAATGATCCATTTGGCCCTTTGCAAGTTGACCTAGAGCTCTACTATGAGTGCATTCTTCTCCTTGATAACACTATCTGTGCTTTCACTGACATCATGCTCATCTGAGTCAACTAACTGAAAATCATGCTCTATCTCATGGAGTTCTTCCTCCCGCTGTTGGATCTCTGCCTCTACAACATTTTCCTTAACCTTCTGTACTGGCTTTTTTGATGAAGAAGGAAAGGCCCCTCCCAAAATTAGTGGGGAAAACACTTGCCTATCCCTCTCTGATAGGTATGTGCCAAGGTACCTAAACCAACCCTTTTGGGCTTGCTGCTCTCACCATGATCAATATGCTCCGGCCTATTGCCTTCATCTCTGCCAGGTGAATGAATAGGATCATGAAATGGTGATGATGGAGGTGATGGTGTGGTTGATTCATCAGATGAAGATGGATGATGCATGGGCTAAGATGGAGGAATGGAGGTGGATGGATGAGAAGATGAAGGTGCCTCTTAGCCATGCTGAATAGGTGGGAATGTGAAAATATCATTGGATATGAAAGTGTCCCATGCAATGTTACGCTGATCAAGGTGGTGTAGGACTATCATCTTGATGAGAGAATGGTGAAATATGCTATTCATTTGATGATCACGATCTTTCCTTTGGGCAATGTATGACATTTTGTCAATATCTTGGTAGAGATAGTAGGGCAGATTGAGAATTTTGACTCTTGTGAAATGCATGAGTAACCGAATATGATAGGAATATAGCCTAGAAAACCTACCCTGACATGTGAAGTACTTCGTGATGATTTTCATTATAGGAACATATCTGTCTAGGAGGTAAGAGAAATGGAAAATCCTCCTTCTTTCATTCTTGTGGTCGGGTTTAAGATATGGCTCATAGTAGAAATAATCCAATTCTCCCTGTTTAAACCATTTTCCCTCAACATTTGGGATCCCAATAGCAGCTGATATGATAGCAGAAGATATAGTAAAGGTGACATCAGCAAGGGTCGCTTGGTTGTCATGGAGGTTGATGATGAATTGTTTGGTCAATTCATAATGATGCTATGTCCTTTCCACCTTCTCACAAAAATCAAAATAGCCCATATGTTTGAAGCTTGTGATAGTGATGGGAGATGCCATGAGCTCTCTAGTGTTGGTTGGCTCATATCTAATGATTCTCCCTCCTTTCTTATATTTCCTCCTTTCTTGTTTTTCTTCATTACTTTGACTTCTGTGTTCTTCTTCTGCCATGATTTATTTCTGTCAAAACCCTAGGGAGATGGTAGAATGGACTGTGGGTGTGGGAAATATGAAATTATGTGAGGAGAGATGATGAGGAAGGGATGAGGATGTGTGGAATGAAGGAGGTGATAGGGGATAGTTGTTAAGTGAGGGGAGTGGTAATGAAAGCTAGGAAATATGATTTGAGATGGTGAGAATGTATTATTAGGGTTTGATCTTAGGAATGACAACAAACAACTATAAACCCTATGTAGATGAACAATAGAGGGAAGCAGTGAATAATTTTTCCACCAACCTCATTTGTTGAAGTATATGATGACCAATTTGGAAACTTGGTGGCAATGGAGGAGGTTCTAGCATGTTTTTTCTCCTTCCAAGCGAACGCGCAACGACCTAGGAAAATGTGCCCTTCAGCTACATGAGTGCAGCACCATTGTAATTTACACTAGAATCTTTGGAAAATGTGTAGTGACCTAGTCAAATGCACAAGGACCCTGCTAAATGCGCCCTCTTGCTCTGTTTTTCCCAATCTCGCCTTAAAATCGACAAATTTCTTTTGTTGAGGAGTTTTGAGAGTGATAGAATGCAAATGAAGTTTCATGGGTGTCTTGAGAGCCTTTATACTTGGATGGAATTTAATTTATGAGTTACACAACCACTTTCTAATGTTTCTTGTCATTACCAAATTTTCATATTAATGATTTTTTACTTTCTGACCTTGTTGCTCTTGATAGGTGGATGATACTTTGGCAATCTTGATTTTTGACTTTTACTTGGATGCTTTGGAAATGGAATTGAGTATGCAGCTAAAAAGTAACTTATTACATATAATAGACATAAAATTACATAAACAAAAATAAAATTATTACATCTCTTTTGAAGTTAAAATTTACAAACTGGAATAAATTCCCTTCTTGAAATCAAATTTGGGGCTTTTAGTAACCGTGGTTACATGCTTTGGAAAGCTTTATTTAACTGAAAAAGATATTATTTGCTTGACTATCATATTTTGCTAACCTTATGCAGTGAGATGGTGATTTATTGGATCTTGGGAGAATAAAACCTAGGTGACCTAACAGAACCTCAAATGATTGAATTTTAGGTGGATTTTACTGATATAAAATATGATTAAATGAGCCTTCATGGTCAATTGATACCCAAAAAGACACGTGAAGGTGGGCCAACAAATACAAATTTTTGAGAGGGGAAAGTGATTATGGATTTTGGGCTACCATCACTGAACAAATTTTTTCTTGATGACCTAAGTGGAATGCAAAAAATTTCAAACGGGACTCTAATATGATATGAAAGAAAGATTTTGATCACTGGTGGTAGTATGAAAATGCTGACACTAACATCGGCCTTATTGGGGATGGCAGCTCCTTGGAGATGTCAAGAACGCTGTAGACCAATTGCCTAACCATATGGACCAATACGGTCAAAAACTTAACTAAAATGCATGATTAAACGCTGACAACTCAAATGACACACACTCACTCGAAACTGACTTGAAATTTACTGAAAAAATGACTCAAGACTTACTTCACTAAAACAAGTACTTACAAAGATTATTAATGGCAACATACCATTGAGATTTGAGGGCTTCAAATCCTTATGACAACCACCTTCCTACTGAAGAAATATGTACAATCATGTGAAGTGAGCCTTCCAATGTAACCAATCTAGCAAATGGCTACTTACTGAAATTTTTCTCTCACTTTCCCCGAGTAGGGAGAATGATGTACATGTAGGAAACTCACAATAACAACTAAAACCAAGGCTTATGTTAACAAACTAGACAACATTCATCTTCTCCAATGCTTGCAAAAGACTATTGAATGGATCTTGAAAATCCGGAAGCATTACCTTGTCTTGAGATCCAGTAGCAAAAATACAAGTACTCCCTTCATTTTGATCTGAAAGAACAATTGGTTTTTTATTGATAGGAAGAAAGTATAACCTTCTGCTATCTGAGTGTTGGATGTAAATTCCTCGAGCATGATAAATTATCACTTGATTTCTGGCATACTATCTCTCTGAGGATCATACTCCTCAAATTCATAGTCTAAATCATCCCTAAACAAAAAAAATTCTTCAAGATTATCAAACATGATAGCCCTATAATCTTCATGAAAGAAAGCAATATCTGTTAGTTGATCTATAAATCTAATTTCAAGACTGTCCTCATTTTTAAACGTGGAAGAACTTTAACTAACACCTTCTTGACTATGTGAATACTGCAAACCTGCATTAACTTGGGCTATAACATGACCTTTCAGGAGTTGATCTATCTCATCTTTAGACAAAGGAGAAAGTACTTTTTGTTTTTTTTGGACAAAACAACAATTGTCTTATTTCCCTCCTAAAGTTTTACAAGAATGTTGAATATCTTCATTAATTTCAAGCAAAGGTGTATATAAATTTTCATCAAACTGTTGATTCATTTCATGTGATTCCTTTTGACTATCAAGATGCAAATTCCTTCATCTTCAGGCAAAGAGGATGCTACTATATGCTGACTAAGATCTTGTGTATCAAAGTGACTGGCTTCTTGAGACTGTTGTTGAAGGGAAAAATTAGAGAAGGCTTCAATGATTTCTTCATCATCCATACATTCAATATCATCGATACTTTCAAGATATGCAATGAAACCTTCACTATAATCACAACATCTTTGAAAAGAAAGATAAGACTTCGCATAATGGTTGGAGAACACATTATGGAAATCTTTTAGAGAACATAAGCTTCCTTCTGGTAACCATTCATACCATACCCTATCTTTATCTTCAGTGGTAGCCATAAACAACTTCATGAGACAGTCCTCAGGAAACTCAACTCTTAGTCTACATACATGTACATGAAACCTTACTAAATGCAAAGTAGCATAATCTTCTTTTTCATTTTTAAATATAGGAAGATTTGTAAACCAGTCAACATGAGGCATAGGATATGGAAATCCAGGGATCTGAGATCGATCCATAGGAGCATACATGGGATTTCTTCTTGTAGTAGAACTCATCTTGACAACAATGAAGTCACTAAGAAGGTTTTCATACTACTTGTTCTTGAAAAGTGGAGTCACCATGAAGTGTTGATTTTCTGGATCTTTTAGTCAATGGATTTGCTAGGTGAATGGTACATCCTTCCTATGTGTCCAACTGTTGTTCACCATCAATAATTATATCTAAACTTTGTTGTACACCCAGGGAAAATGAATCTTTCATTCCCTTGGTCACCACCTTAACCTCATGCAGAGCTTCATCAATGCTTTTGAACCCATCTTCAAAACTAAAGGTCATCAAAACACCTTCCCTTAGTATATCCCACTCCACTGTGCCATGACGGAGCTCAGTTTCCAGGTACCAATTCATAGGGATTATATCTAATGTCTGACAGAATAAGTGCACCCACTCTGGCTGCAACTTTTTTCCGTAGACTTTAGTCCATTTCACCAAATGATCACGCAGATCATTTCTCCCATCATATTTTTTAGTTAATCACACTTTAGGACGACCAAATAGCAAACTCATCATTCTCCTATAATCACGTCATTCAACAAAGTTTTCCTTTTGTGTACACCACCACCATGTGGGCGTAGCACGCAACGCCAAATCCAGTGCTTGGAAGCGATGATCTTCAGGGACTTATCTTTCAAAGGAATCCAAGAATTTATCTACATTTGTTAAACCATCATAATAGAGTAAATTTCTTACCTCCGACGACACACAGTGCAACGATTTAGTCATCATATTGCAACGAAGTGTAGATACTTCATGTAGCCTATTCTACCAGTGCTCCAACTCCTCATCTGAATCTGAGGTACATAAACATTCACGGTCCCATGAAATCAATCCATCAACTGTTGGATTAATCTGGTCTTGGTTCCGCGCTGTTATTTTGTAAATCTGATCCAAGTCATCATCACTTTCTTCATAGTCACAGACTGGTTTAGTATAGCATGGCCCTTCTCTAGGGTCCAATGGCACTACAACACAGAGCGACTTTCTTTCAAATGACATTGTCCACTTCTTCAAGTTGATTACCCCATTCATATCAATAGCCCAATCGATTCCAAGGAGTGTGGGGTATGGATTGTTGTCATCAACAATTTCTATTACTTCAAAATCAGCCAGTGCACTCGCACCTTCTATATCTACAGTGACTCATTGTAGTCGTCCCATAGGGATAATCTTCTGCTGGTTCACCATCCTCAGTTGAATCAGAGACCAATTCAGTACATGTCTCCCCATTCTCTCCCAACTGTTTGGGAAAAATGTTCATGTCAGATGCCAGATCAAAAATAAACTGGTCCATCTCATAATCTCCTACCTTCACGGTGAGCCTCATCTCGTGCCCAATTCTCGCCTTATGTTTTCCAATCTTTCTGACTAAGCGGTGTCCACCAGGAGTATTTTCCTTACCAGCACACTTGTTTATCAACTCCTGTAGCCCCTTCATAGCCTTACTATTGCACAAAAGTTTCATGCAGGTTTCCATGAACATGGTGAGTATAGAGGGACCAATCTTTTTGGGCGTACTGGTTTCTGGTAGATTTTCCTAACTTCTTGAGGTAGATGTCTCAGCAAAGCTTTTCTTCGCTTCCATAAATGTCTCCTTTAGGACTTCTAGATGGAAGCCGACTTCCTTTTCTGGGGCCTTGTGGACCCATCCATTCTCTTCAGGTTATTTTCCCTTGTCGTCCCCAGTCATTACTCTGCTTCTCAGCGCTATATTCACATTTGGATCCTCCTCGTGGGGCTTAGACCTCATCATTTGTAAGTTTTGTGTAGGGTGTTGAGGTTGTTCCTTCTTCTCCTACATCTTGGCTAGTATCACAGGGAATTCTTCTATCATATGGTCAAACTGAGTGCAGTATTAGCATGATGGGCGCATTTGATTCTGACGCTCCCACGCGTAGTGCCCTGGCGTCCCACAATTATAGAAAATAATCTATCCACGACCTCTTCCAGGTCCTCCTCCTCCTCAGCCTCATCCGTGTTGCACAAAATATTGTCACCATGACATTCTGCAGTCAGTGTGAGTCTATCACCACTCATACGTTCCTCCTATGCAAGTCTTAAACCTCAGCTCTTCATGTCAAGCCTTGAAAAATGAGAGAAAGTCCTTAAAAATCTCTAAAACTCTAGTTCTGCACTTTCTCTTAGCATTACCTGCGGTCCCACACCCCCTGGTCATGTCCCCTACGGACCTACCCGCTCTGTTTCTATGTAATGGGTGCGGACCCCTGTAAAAGTCAAAAAGGCACAAGTACATTCTTAAAAACTCACTTTGGGTTATTTCTGGAAGCTTCTAGAGGGAATCTTGAGGTGGCAAGTTCGCTCCTTGGTGGTTCATGCATCCCATAACTAAAGGAGCTAACCCCTTGATGTGAGGAGCTTATCCCTTTGAAGGAGGACTCTATCCCTTCAGAGGTGGACCTGGTAACTTCCTTCCTCTGCACTTTAAAATGAGGCATTGGGCTGGTTACTAAGGGGGTCGAAAGATGAATATTTTTTAGGGTAAATGCTGTTGGAATTTAGACTTCCTAATTGAGCTTGAGAGGAGAGATTACATACCTTTTGACCTCATTGGGAAGAGTGTGAAGCTTGTCAAAGTAGAGGAGATTCTTTCTTGGACCCTAGGAGGAGCTTGTACAACATCAAGGCACCAAGGTTGTAAAGTTCTTCTTTGTTTAAAGTTAATACAATCAAGTTTATTTTTCTCAATAAGCTGTCTTCTATAGTTTATTTCATGGATTCCTTGATCACCATGATGAATATGATTTATTATATTGGCTATGCAGGTGTTATTTTATGTGTTCTTATTTTTGTTAGCAGGTTCTTAAAAGGAAACTCATTTGGACAGTCAAAACGCAGCTTCCACAAACTATCGTTGGACTTAAGGTAGGGTCTAAAACACCTCTTGGTTTTTATTTATAAATCACAATATTTAGAGAAAGATAGATTTGCTTGTTCTGCTTGTCGCTAGATATCAGTTGATACTAGGGAGATCGGTCTTGTCCGCAAGAACGATTTATCCAGCCAACAAAATGGCGACTCCACTGGGGACTTGAATTTTGGTTTTTTGCCCTTTACTTTTACTTTGACTTGAGAAACTTTTTCTCTATTTCTGGTTTTTGCTTGATGTGTGTGGGATTGGGTAGTTTTTTAGATCTTGAATTGTTTTTTGTTTTTTCACGTTTTTGAAAGAGGAGCACACGTTCTGCTTGTAACACAATGCAGATATCCCCACACTGTTGCTTTACTACACAGAGCGGTACCACATCTGGTTATATTGGACGCCTGCGGACCCTGTCAAATTTTTGAAAAACCTAAAATATTTTCATCCAGTTAAACTTAGGATTTGTTTATGTTTTTTAGCCTCTACCTAGATCTACATGTGTCTTGTCAGAAACTTTTTGTAGGTAAGTTCCATTGGCATTTTGGTTTTAGGTGATTTTCTAGAAGTTTTGTGTGCCTGGCTTGATTTTCATTTGGTCTTTGTAGTAACTCACAGTTTAGAAGCCTAAGAAACCTCATATTACCCTGGTTTTTGCTAGTCTTCTTAATGAGTCTGACTGATTTGTGAAATCTACCTTTGGTGAGAAATAAATCTCGTTTTCTCTTTGCAAAGCTTTGAAAGAACTTGTTTTGAAAGTTTTGAATTTCATTTTTAAAAAGAAAACATAAGCTGGGTGTTTTTTGATTAATTTGTTATTCTGAACAAATTAGTCCTTAGTTTGCTGAATAATTAAGTAAAACATCCTCGGAAAGAAATCTTGTAAGCTTTTACTTCAATTATGTTTTTAGAAGTTGTAGATCTCAAGATTAAGTTTTTCATAGTTTTGAGTGCTTTCTAGAAATTTTAAAATCTCTTTTGAAAGAATTTGTTTTTGTAGTGTTTGAGTGTGGAGAAAGCAAAAGGATTTTTTCGTGAGCATAATTAGTAGTCTCGTTTTGAGTTTGTTGGAAAAGACAAAAAAGTTTTTCTTTTCATTTATTTGTTAAGGAAAGATTTGTTTTTCAAGCAATTGAATTCTCAACTCTTTCTTTAGCTAGAAATTCGTTGAAGAAAAAGAATTGTTTATCATCTTAGGTGCATTTTTTGTGTTTTGGAGTCGAGTCTTCACACCATAAAGTTTCATCTCCACACCTTTTGACTTAAGAAACAACCATAAAAACAACGCTTAAAGTAAAATTTATCTAGCAATCTTTTATTTCTAGGGCTCTTTATCACCAACATAGCTTAGGTTAGTATCTTGGAGTAGGGAGTAATTAACTCTCCAAGATAGTTAAAACAAACAAGTAGCTATATCTTGCGGTAGGAGATAAATTCCAATTGTTACATCTATGCTCTGGGAAGCTCCTCTTATAGAAGTCAAGCATGAGATCATATCCGAACCAGTGGGGTAATAAATCCTTCCTCATTGGGAACAATAGAAGATATACACGTATTAAAAATGGTAAACCTTGGATTGACCATTGTCGAGGAGCTTGGGGTCACTTGTTGGTAAACCTTGGATTATGTCAAGGAGCCTTCAAGGGGATTGAGCTTTGTTACTCTGCCCTTGCGTGTGTATCGGATCACAGACTATTCCCCCAGGTATATTTGTTTCTGTTGGTAACCATAGTGACCATAATCTATAGGATTCTTTCCTAAGGTGATGGTGGAGGGAAGATCCCACTGTACCTGGAGCAGATGTCGACTAGACTCACTTGGACTCTCTGGGGGGTTCTCTTCACTCGAGACGGTTTAGTGAAGAAACTTGTGCCAGTCTGTTTCATTAAGCAGGTTGTCGGGGTAACTGTTCCAACCGCCATTTCTGTATTGAATTCTGCGACGTTGGATTTCATCACCAACTAGTGTTTTCGGTACAGAAAGTTACTGTTTGTGTGTGGTTTGAACTCCTAGATTTTTTAGGCATGTGAATCAAATTTTTTGGTTCTTTAGAGACTTTAGGTGTTTTCATTGAGATTTTTCTTTGTTTGCGTGTGAAGTAATTAAAATATTTAATCGTGGCTAAATTACCGAGACAATCTCGTAGACTTCGGGGGAAACCTCTTGAGAATTCACCAAGCTAGCTTAAAGGGCTATGAGCTCTTGTAACTCCTAGTGACAGTAGAGTTGGGTCACCAGAAGAAAGAGAATCTTCTTTAGTTGTTCATCCTAATTATCAAGTTCAAGCATTAGAGTAAATTTCCGAACCAATTTCATTTTCCAAAGTTACTAGTAGTTTTTCTTATACTAGTGAATTAGCTGAAGAGCCTGAAATTTCTGAGCCTGAAATTGAACCTGCTGCTACTCCATCATCAGGATTTGCTTCTCCAACTTCCAGTGGTCCTGGTTCACCCAGGGTTGGAAGGATCATTACCCAAAATCTTCCTTCTAGATTTATTGCAATAGAAGAACTTTTTAATCCAGAAGAAGGTATACCTATCCCTGAAAATCAACCAAATTTAGAACTTAGGGAGCGTGAATTGATATTTTACAGTCCACCTAGGAGGGATGCTTGGTATCTTTCATTGACCAACTTTTTAGAAAATTCGGGTCTCAGTTTTTCACCACCTCGCATTCCTTTTCATCCAACACCTAGAGGTTATTGTCCTCCTTTGAATATGTCGAGGACAGTCATCCATGTTTTCCCAATCACCGGAAACATTTTTGTATGGCGGTCCTTCTGTTCCTTCTGGGTATCAATCACTCACTGGTACTTTTTTAGGAGCATCTCCTCAACCTGTTGAACATGGATTATCAACTGGTAATAACGAAACTAAACCGTTGAGTGTAGAAGACATTCTTATGATGTCAGGTACCATTCCAAATCCGCAACCTCAAGGTAGTCAGTTACCGCCTGGGGGGAAACCTCAAGGTACTGAATTATTGCCTGGGGGGCAACCTCAAGGTACTCAATTACCGCCTAGGGGGAAACCTTAAGGACAGTACATACCTCAGGGACAGTACATTCCTCAAGGTCAACCCCAGACTCAGTGTGTACCTCAAGGTCAACCCCAGTATCAATATGTACCTCAAAGTCAACCCCAGTTTCAGTACATGCCTCAAGGTTATCAACCTCAAGGTTAGTACCCAACCCAAGGTTTCCAACCACCTTCAGGTCAATCATTTGTCCAAGGAACTGGAAATGTACCTTTGAATTATCAACCCTACCCTCAACCCAGTTATGGTCCTTAATATGCTCAACCTTCTATGGGTCCATACCCCGGAATGAACATCGTGTGGGATCCATCTCAATCTCAACAGATCTTGCAACCTAATGTGCAGTTGTCATCTCAATCTAGAAAACCTTTAGTTTCTGGTTCAACCCAGCAACCCATCCAGCCTACTATTCAAACTTCTGCACCTAGTGTAGCATATTAGTCTGGGCCTAGTTCGCCTCGAACTGCACCTCAAATGACTGCTGCAACTACTGCAGCTTCTGTTCAATCTACCCCACCTACTTTCAGAGTATCGGTAGCTCTGGTTTCTACTGTTGTTGCATCAACTCCTCAAGCATCTTTACCTCAGTCCAGACCCACAATTCAGACTTCGATTCAGATGCCTGTAGGACAACCTAGTCCAAGTACGGTTGTCACAAGTCAACCTCAATTTACTTATCAATCGTACCAGGGATAGTACCAATTCTGTCCTGCTGTGCAGAACCCAGTTTATTAGTATCAACCGTACCCGGGATATACTTATCAGCAACCTCAACAACCCCAGTACGGTCTGGTTAATCCTAGTTTTCCAGGAGGATATAATATCCCAAATGCAATTCAATTCCAAGTTATCCTGGATATCATCCTCCTGGGGCTAGTCTTATGACCTAGGGTTTTCGAGACCCTAATCGTCAATTATCGTTCATTGCAACTTTGGAATTTCCTGATTTGTCGCACCTTACGAACGATCTGATTAATTGTCTTCCGTTTTGGCCGCCAATGCTGAATAAGTTGCCCAATGATATCCCAAAGTTTGGAGGTAAATCAAGAGAGGATCCATCAAACCATGTGATGACTTATCACCTTTGGTGTGCATCTAACTCCATTATAGATGATTCAATTCGTTTACGTCTTTTTCAGTGCACTCTGATTGGTCTTGCGGCCAAGTGGTACATTGAGTTACCGTGAGCCTCTTTTTATAATTTTAGTCAGTTAGCCACTTCATTCTTAACTCATTTTTAGTTGCCTGTCAGATATGACAATGGCATAGGATTATTAACTTCATTAAAATAATCAACGTCCACTTATATTTCAGATCACATTCATGAATGGAGACGTCGACAATGTTTAGTGAAAGTTTTTATTCCGGATCAAATCTTAGCAGAATGGTGTGTTAAATCATTATTACCTAAAATCACTGAGGATGTAGCTAAGGCAGGAGTTGTTACTGAAGAGCATGCGATTGCTCAAGCTCAGTACCTTGACCTCGTTTATACATAGTCGGGTACATTACACGTAAAAATCCCCGACCTTCCTAAACAAATTCAAATAACTACAGCTCCTTTAGGGTCTCATGCCGCTGACGGTATGATTGGTTCAGTTAACACCAAATGTAAGAAGAAATCTTCAAAGAATTCTTTTCCTATTATAACTTTACTAGATTCCCCGACAGGAGACTCTTCCGCTGAAATTCCTGCCGATATTCATGTCATAGAATCATCTACGGCCAAATCAAAATCCGGCGATAAAAAGAAGGGGAAGAATAAAAATAAGAAAAATTCGAAACAGAAACCAGATAAAATAGAATATACTGAAGAGAAACGTAAACCTCGTTATCCTTGTCTCATTTGTGATGAAGAGCATTTTACAAGAGACTGCCCTCATCGCGCTGAGGTTGCGAAAATCGTCAAAGGTTCTCAAACGCCTGCTGTCTTGAAGGATCCTTTTCCTAGTCAAGATAGTAAGATGATAGGTTCTTCCTCAAATACCTCGGAAGAACCCATAATGATGATGTCCCATGTTAGGATTGCGACACGATCGCAAGATTATGGAAGTAAAAGTCGTGTTGATGGTAATGAGGCAAAATCTTCTAATTCAAAACCATCAACTTCAACTCCTGGTTTTGATCCACTATGTTGGCCTCCTGTTGCAACAGGTATTCATCTTTCATGATCGACATTTTTACATACCAAATATGTCATACTTTGCATGCTGCAACGTTCCATATTTTCTACAGAGGCCAAAGAAGTGTCCATGAGAGTGTGCTAGTCTAAGTGCCACTGCTATGTTCCATTTTTGATGAGTTGATCCATTTTTGATGAGCTTTCAGTTAAGGGAGGGCCAAACAGCTTAATCTTGGTCTCCCTAGGTTTCAATTTCCTGTTGTAGAATATAGAGAATCATTATCTATACAAACAGCTTAATCTTGGCAGATTTTTAGATAGGTAGAGAAACAAGGGTGCTCAACAGCTTAATCTGAGCCCCTGGATGAAATAAGTGTAGATGTAGATAGGAGGACAGCAAGAAGAAAAGAATGAAAAGCTGGGTATGCTAGTTCAAGTGCACCCAAACCAAAAGAAGAGAAAATGCTAGGTGAGTAGGCCAGGTAGGTAGTTTTGTGGTTGCAGAATCATGGCTTGTGATCCATTTCGTCTTTTCAAGTGTCATATCTATTCATATCACGAGTTTGAGGCAGTTTCTCATTTGAAGGACTTCAAACAAGGCATGACTAACTCCCCCTTCTTCTTGTTCCCCAAATCATTCACTAACCTCCCCATAGGGGTCAAGATCTGCTTGATATCTCTTAAGTTTCATCATTTGTCATAGCATTGCCTAAGTAAAGATCTGCTTTGCTTAAGGATGCTTACATTTCTTATACAGGTCTAGTTTCCCCTTTAAAGCCTAAGATTCCTATCCTTAGCATTTTCTTCACAAAATTCATATTAACTCTTAACTCTATTATGTAAATCCCTCCTTATTTCCCCTTCCCATACTAAAAAATATAGTAAAAATCCCCATTATTTACATATCCCCTCCTCTGGTTGAAATATAACCATAAATATGCTTGGGAATTAATAAGTTTACTTGAAACTTAGTAAGAACCCTCATTTTGCTCAAAAACCATCTTCCTAAGGTGTTTGGACTCCTTCCCAAACACAAAAACCCCCCTTCAAATGCTATCGGACTCCTTCCGATGCATTAAGGACCCTTCCAAAGCTTTAAAAATCCTTTCCCGATCACATAAATCATCCTCCGATCGCATTAACCCTCTTCCGATTTAGTGTTTCCTCCTCCGATGAGTTTCCCTCCCCTCCGACGCGATATCGTTGTCAGAGGTCGCAACATTCATTCATCGGCCCTCTTTTATAACTCCCCGATATCATTTCGCCGATGCGATTTCGCGATCGGCAGGCGCAAGGTTCTGTACCTACATAAATATCCCCCCTCTCATCCGCCAATGCGATATTACTATCGCACCCGAAGGCATATCGCATCGCGATCCACTCATTTTCACAATCACATCATTTATCCATCTATGCCTCCACTTCCCCGTAAAACTTGGTTATATTGCAAAACTTAAGTTTTGCCGCTAAACGCATTTTACCTCAATAATATGGCATTTCTGCAAATATTTCCCATTTTTTCGCACAGCCGCATGCCTTATCGCTTTTCCGATATCGGCGATTGCTCCCATCGCCTCGCACATATAAAAGCCATCACCCCCTGTCCCCGGCGATTGTCGATCGTCGATTTAATCCCCGCCGTACTGCCATGTCACCCCGCCACGTCACTGCCGTACTGGGACCCAATGCTGACGTCATCACTAAAAGATGGCACGAAGGGCGAAAATCGTAGCAAAGAGAGCCCGAAATGTAAAACAGAGGCAGTTTTTGATGCGCGATTCGCTAAGAAAAAATGACCAAAATGGAAGGCTTCATATCGCTCGCTACCAGCAGGCCCGAAAACTCGCAGTTTGACAGAAGTTGTTCATTTATGATTCCTATTCAAATAAGCCAGTGCCGATAGCATCCCAGAGGCCACGAAAAGCATTTGCAGCAGCCATTTTTTCCTTGAAAGGGCAATAAAGGGGCGATTTGACAGTTTCAAACACGTCAGGGGAGAGAAAGTGGCCCAATTCAATTGTAAAAGAGGATCAGAGGAAAGATGAAGCCTCGATTAAATTGAAGAGTATCAGCGAAGTGGCAAAGAGTATCAGATCGAAGTAGGTGAACATTAAAGGTACCCAAGCAAAGTCAAAGAAAGCGGTGAAGCCATTTAAAGGCTCTCAGATCACAGTTAATGCACATCAAAACCACTCAAGAGTAAGGGATCAAAGCCCAAAGCACAGTTATGGCTAAATGAACAGCACAGAGCCATAAGGAAAGATTTCGACTCATTTTTGAGGCGGCTGCCCTAATTCAGCTCAAAGATATTTTCTTGCATTAATTTCAAGGCAAGATTAGGTTAAAGAACGCATTTCCCTCAGACCTGTTTAAGGTCTGCTGTAATAGATATTTCTGGATATTTTCCCTATATAAGCCACCCTAATTCATTTTTTAAAGGGTTGGTTGGTTGATAATCCTCATGCTAGACTCGCACTGTATGTTTTGAGAATTTCTATAATCAAAGACTGCTGAAAAGCTTGGAGGATGGACTGTCTGTTGTGTTATTAATGGTTGAAGAGTGAAATATAGAATTCGTGCGCTGCTACATGGCCCAATAAGTGTTTCTTACCTCTGTTTTCAATTCATATATGTTTATATCATACATATATCACCATTTAAGTTACAGAAAGAAAGATTAGCTTAGAATTTGCGTGGCTGCACTCTATGCTCAGTTCCTGTGACTTCTATATGTTTTCTTCTGATTTATGCATAAATATGAATTCCTCATGGCTCACATTTGCTCTATTTCGTTCATGTATGACTGTTATTTATGAATTCTTGACTGCTCCTAGATATAGTTCACTCACCTCCCCTCTGTTAAGCCGAATGAGAGATTCTTAGTTGCCTTTCATTCCTTAGCCTTCATTTCATCCTTTAACTTAAAATATTGTTTCATGTGTAGCTATCTTGCTCTATATTCCTCTTGTGACCAAGAAAACGCACCAGCAGCCCAATTCCATGACTCCATGCCCAATGGTTTGAACCTCTCACACTATGCATGCCTCCCTACTTGAAAACATCAATCATCCCACCAAAACTTAAACAAAAACCCAAAAAAGTATATAACTAGCCTAAAATCAACCCAAAACAAAGTTAAAACAGAAAGAGAGAGCCCTCTCTGATTGCAGGTAGGCTAGGACCTGCAGTCCAAAGATTGGTTTGTGGTTACCTCGGCCGTATCCCTTAAGGAGCCAAGGGACAACCTGAGTGATAACATCATTGGCGACTCCATTGGGGACTTATTCAGAAAATTCAAAAAACAAGTTAGAAGCTGGCTCCTAAGAAGAAAACACATAATACCAAGTCAAACCTAGACCCAAATCCACCAGCTGTTTTTGAAAATCCCAATTTGATCTCTAGAAACCTCAGCAAGCAAAAACAAGGAGCTTGCCGATTCCAGTCCTAAAACAGTTCAGCGTAGTTGTTTTCCAACCCCTGTCAAAGTTTTATTTCGTTCAAACCCTACTTCCCCTAGTTCACCATCCACCTCTCAAAGCACTCCTTCCACACCTCCATTCACTGCACATACTCCCGCTACCACTATTATTACCGCTGTTCCAGTTGTTCCATTTATCCCTGCTGCTCCACTTATCCCTGTAAATATGGCTAATAGATATGCACTATTGCAGATGCCAGCAAATCCAGGGGCTATGCCTCAGGATTATCAAACTAAAATCACATATTTTGATGGTACTGGTTCTTGCACAGCCCTGCAACATACCAAGAAGATGCAAGACTATTTTGAGAACTACGAGATAGATGATGACAGTGTAAGAATGAAGATTTTTGTCCAAAGTTTAACAGGAGATGTAAGGCCCTGGTTTAGAAGCCTTGCTGCAAATTCCATAGCTAACCCAGAGGCCCTTTACCAAACATTTCTTAACAGATGGGAGAAAAAGAAAGATCCCTTGCACATATTATCTGAATATGACACCATCAAAAGAGGCCCTCAAGAGGCTGTCTTAGACTATTGTGCAAGATTTAACAATGTTTATAATGCAATACCACAGAACCTCAGGCCTCCACCTGATCTTGCTTTGTATAAATTCCCTGATGGTTTTGATACTGACATGGCTTATCAGTTAAGGGAAAGAGCCCCTCAAAGCCTAGCAGACATGCAAAATGTTGTTGTCAGCGTAGAGGCAAATCTAATTGCTAAAAGAAACAGAGCTAGAACTGAGAGAAGAACCACCTTTAAGGAAGAACCCTCAGCCTTAGACCAAAAGCTGGATGCTATTATCAGTGGCATGCACAGGCTGGGAGATAGAGTGGAAAGCGTTGAAAGGAAGTCTACATGGGAAGGACAACAGCCCAAGACCATAAGGAACCCAAATTTCAGGAAAACTCAGAACACAACGCTGCTAGGTCTAGCCCAGACCAAGATATAAGACCTCCTTTCCAAGAAAACTATACAGAAGCATCCACATCTAGTGAGCAGACAGAAAACACTCATATAAACTTGATGGGTTTGAAAAGTGAACAACAAGTATTCCTGACCTAAGAAGACCAAGATGAGCATGACTATAATCAATTTCAGACTCAGTCTGGTGAGTCGTTTGACTTCAAACAAGGCTATGATTCAGCTGTCTATGAGGTCCAGAAACAGTATAAACTGAGAACTAGAACAATTGATGTGCCCGAGGCCATCAAGCAGAAGGAATCAAAGCAACCTAAGAAGATCAAAGAAAAGGTTGCCCTCATAAACACTGATGATAAAACAGTCCCAAATCCAAAACAAGTGACCATAGAGGATATCACAGATGTTCAACCCTCTGAGAATCAGCCTTTTGTATCTTTTCCCTCAAAGGAAAACATAAACAACACTCCTGAAAGCCTTTCCAAATCAGAAATAATTCAAGAAATCAATGAAGAACAAGAGCAAATAGCTGATATTCCCATGGAAAAAGGGAAGCCTGCCTATCACAACACTAAAACCCAATCAGAGAAAACATTTGATTTAGAGACAGAAATAGGAAAACTTAAGATATCCATCCCTCTATCTGAACTTGCTAAGCATGATGTATATAGGCAACAAATCCAAAGATCACTTCAAACGCCAGAGAACAGGGATGATGTTAATGTCTTAGATAATCAACCAGAATTACTTTTTGGTCCTGAAGTCAATGGTAAATCAGGACATGGAGTTGTTCTACCCTTTTATGTTAGTTTGTACATTCATGATAAAGTGTTACACAATGCTATGTTTGATTCAGGTGCTTCACACAACTTGATGCCCAGAGCTGTAATGGAGAAGCTAAACCTTGATGTCACTAGACCCTACAAAGACTTTTTCTCATTTGATTCTAGTCAGGTCAAGTGTTTAGGCTTAATCAAAGACCTATGTGTGTCTTTAGTCCAATTTCCCAAAAAAACGATCCTAATGGACGTGGTGGTTGCCGACTTTCCACTAAAGTACGACATGCTATTATCAAGATCTTGGGGAGAAAAACTCCAAGGATCTCTCCAATTAGACCTCTCTTATGCCACTATATCTGTCTTTGGACAACCAAAAATACTATATAGAGAAACACTGATGAAGTATGTGGTAAGTAGTGAGGAAAAACCACAAAACTTCCCAATCTATGCAATCCATTCTGATATGGATTCCTTCATATTGATCAATGATGATAGCTGCCCACCCACTGATGAGAAGCCTTTGCTTTTGGAACAAGAAACATGCATCAATGAAGAATTGGTTGCCCATACTTATGAAACTGTTAAAACGACCAATGCAACCAGCATACTAGAAGAACCTCCCCAAACAGAAATTTCAAATCTGTCCAAACCTAAAATGGCTGAAACTCTTAATATTAACCACAAGCAAGAAATCACATGGTATTTAGAGTTTGATGGCTCTGTTAACAATTTAGGAGCAGGGGCAGGTGTATGGATCCACAACACACATAACAATCATGCACAAGGTCATGCATATAGACTGAATTTCAAATGCACCAACAACATGGCCGAGTATGAGGCACTCCTCTTAGGCCTTAAGCTGCTCAAAGCTTTAGGAGCTGCCAAAGTGTCTACTCTAGGTGACTCCAACCTAGTAATCCAACAAATGAAAGGTAACTTTGTTACTAATGACAATAGAATGAGGGCCTATAGGACATCTGCCACTAATATACTCAATGCATTCTCTAAATCCAAGCTTGCCAAAATTTCTAGAAGCCATAACATACATGCTCATAGCCTAGCCACTTTTGCTAGTACATGCAAGCTTCCCTTTGAGCCAAATCACCATTTCACTGCTGAGATAAAACATAGGCCTGCTGTCCCAAATAATGTTAAAGATTGGCAAGTGTTCGAAAATGATACCCAGATTAACAATTTCCTCACTCTTGAGCATGAGTTTTCAAATATTAACATTGACATGGATGCTATGACGGATGAACAACAGCAAAAAAATGAAAATCAGCAGGTTGTAACAGCTGTAACAGCAAAACAAATGCTAAACCCAACTGTTTTTGACAATACAAACATATAAGAGATGAAACAAATGCATTTGGAGGAAATAGCCAAAATAGAGGTCGAGATCATTGATCTAAAGGATAACTTTCTCCCTGCTGGCCTCACTCCATTAGAAGATATATTTGACGCAAATGATGTTCCCAAAAAGCCAAAAATGCAGCCCTTAAATGCTGCTATAGAAGAACACAACATTGCGACAGCAGAGAAGCCCAAAATGATCAAACTATCTGAATCTTTGCCACTCGATCAAAAGCCCAAATATGTTGATCTGTTCAAAGAATTCCAAGATGTATTTGCTTGGAGTTATGAGGACTTGAAGTCCTATGACACCTCAATGATCCAACACACCATTCCCTTAAAACCAAACCAAAAGCCCTTCAAACAAAAACTAAGGAGAATCAATCCTGTGCTTCTCCCTTTAATTGAGAAGGAAGTAAAGAGAATGTTTGAGGCTGGCATAATAGCACCCATTAGATTTTCTGAATGGGTGTTGAATCTTGTTCCCACAAGAAAGAAGACAGGTGAGATTAGGCTATGTGTGGACCTAAGAAACTTAAACCAAGTCTCCCTAAAAGACCACTACCCATTTCCAAAAATGGATCACATTCTACAAAGAGTAGTGGGGTCATCAAGAATTTCACTGCTTGATGGATTTTCAGGTTTTAATCAAATACTTGTTCACCCGGATGACCAAGACAAGACAGCCTTTACCACACCGTGGGGAACATTTAAGTATGTTAAAATGCCTTTTGGACTAAAGAACGCTGGTGCAACTTTTCAAAGGGCAATGGACATTGCATTTGCCAAGGAAATCCATGATTTCCTAGTTGTCTACCTTGATGACTTAACCCCCTTCTCCAAATCTGATCAAGAGCACCTTAAACACCTTAGGCAAATATTCATGACATGTAGGAAATATGGCATTTCCTTGAATCCCAAGAAGTCTCTCTTTGGCCTTGAAGAAGGCAAACTACTTGGCCATATCATTTCAAAAGAGGGGATTAGAATTGATCCTGAAATAATTCAAGCCATCCTTCAAATCCCATATCTAAGAAACATAAAAGAGTTGCAAGCATTCCTGGGAAAGATCAATTTTCTTAGGAGATTTATCCCAAACTTAGTTGAACTAATAAGAATGCTAAGCAACATGTTAAAGAAGGATGCCAAAGTAAAATGGTCTCTTGAAACCAAGCAAGCCTTTGAGAGTATCAAAGCTGCCTTAACCCAAGCCCCTGTCCTCACCAATCCTCAATTTGATAAAGATTTCATCGTTTATTCATTTGCATCTGATCACACCATAGTTGTTGTCCTTTTACAAAAGGATGATCAAGGAAATGAAAAGCCAATTGCATTTTTTAGCCGAGCCCTTAGGGATGCCCCTTTGAAGTACCAAATCATGGAGAAGCAGGCCTATGCCCTTGTTAAAGCAATCAAAGATTTCCGAGTTTACATTTTATATTCACATGTGATTGCCTATGTCCCAAATGCTGTCGTAAAAGACATATTAACCCAAGAGGGATTAGAAGGAAAAAGAGGCAAGTGGATTGCTAATATCCTTGAGTATGACATTGAAATAAAGCCAACCAAGCTCATAAAGGAACAAGGTTTAGCCAAACTGATGTCCGAAACAAACTTTCAAGCCTTAGACATTAACCTGCTGGACAATAAACAGGAGTTGGCGACTCCACAGATCGGTGAAACCTTTTTGCAATCCCCATGGTATGCTGATATATGCTTTGTATTGTTAAACCTGTTTGCTCCCCCAGGATTGTCGAGAACCAAGAAAAGATTTTTAAAAATGAAGGCTTTAAAGTTTTGTGTCTTAGATGGTGCATTATTTTGGAAAAATCATGAAGGCATATTGCTTAATTGTTTAACCATGAATGAAACTAACAATGTCATGAAAGAATTCCATGCAGGGGACTGTGGAGGACATCTATATTGGAAGTCCACTGCTGATAAAATTTTAAGGGCTGGTTTCTATTGGCCCTCTCTGTTTGCAGATGTAAAGAAGTTTACTACCTCATGCCACAAATGCAAAATCTTTGAGGGCAAAAGAAAGCTACTACCCTTGCCCCTTAAGCCCATCTCAACCGAAAAGCCTTTTGAACAATGGGGTCTTGACTTCATTGGAGAAATCCATCCCTCTTCCTCAGGCCAGCACAAATGGATTCTAACAGCCACATATTATTTCACCAAGTGGATTGAGGCCATCCCATGTAGGCAAGCTAATGACACCACCATTATCCAATTCCTCGAATGCAACATCCTTTCTAGATTTGGCTGCCCTGAGAAGATCATCACTGACAACGCTGCTGCCTTCAAATCCAAAAAGATGATCAATTTTTGCCATAAATTTCATATCACCTTAGGCCACTCTACAGCTTATTACCCTCAAGGTAATGGCTTGGCCAAATCATCCAACAAGAGCCTGACTAATATTATCAAGAAGATATTAGAAGAAAACAAGAAGAACTGGCATAAAAAGCTCACAAATGCCCTTTGGGCAGACAGACTTTCAACAAAGAGATCCATTGGGATGAGCCCTTATGAGCTGGTGTATGGCATGGAGGCCAGGTTTCCATCTTCTTTGGGCATTTCCATTATGAAGCTGTTACAAGAGATTCAGGCAGAACCAAATGATATTCAACGAAGAATAAATCAGACCATTCATCTTCAACAAACCAGAGAGCAAGTGTATGACATAGCTCAAATTGTGCAAGAGAGGCTGAAGAAAGCATTTAACAAAAGGACCAAGGCTGAGGATTTCTGCATTGGCGACAAAGTTCTAAGGTGGGACTCACGAAGAGAAGACAAGGGAAATCATGCAAAATTTGATTTTCTATGGAAAGGCTCATTTGTTATCAGCGCTGTGCAAGGCAATAACACCTATTTTCTCAAACCTAAAGATGGCAACGAAATTGAAGAAGGCCCTGTGAATGGCCGAATATTGAAACATTATCGAGATCCATTTTAAGGGATACAATGCCCCTATGTATATATTTGTATATTAGTGTTTGTATATATGTCAGCGCTTTCCTTTTTTTGTTTGTATAAGCAATCCGATTGCTTGGAACCAAGCAGCGAAGTTATGGAGGCAGAGAAAGGTAGTCTTCTATGTTAACGATCAGTCACAACATCATTCTTAGGAGAACAACACAGCAAAGTTTATAAGGCACAACCCATGCAAATCATCCATTTCAAAGGCTTTGTCTTTGCATTGGTTTCAGCATAAGTGTGCAGCATAGTTTTGAGTGAAAGGAGCAATAGAACGCAACACCCAGCTCTCTGTTCTGGTGAAATTGATGTCAAAAAGAATTATCCATATTCGACCCCTGTCTTCAAATAAAGTGCAGAAGGATGCTTAGGACCAATTAAGATGTATTTAAAGCACTCAGTGTTAAAAAGAGGCAGCGTTGTATTGTGCAGCGATTCATGTTTAAAGGAGGCCGCGTTCAGAGTTCAAGCTTAAATCAGGTGGAAGCCAATTAGAGAAAATGCTCCTTTTTATCCATGTTTTGAAGCGGTTTCAAAAGGAAAGGAACAAGCAGTTTTCAACTATACAAAGACAAAGAAGCGTTGTTATATCAAATCAAATTCAGTTAGAAGTGCTACAATCAAGCTTCCCACTTCAGTCAATAGTATCAAAACAGAGGAGCGTTTTAGGTTTCATATCAGCACCTTTGGTCAAAGCAAAAATAAGGAAAATACATCAGCTTTGATCCAAGTTTTGAGACTATTTCAAAGGGCAGTGCTCATGCAACATTGTACATAACATTAAGCACACAGAAGAAAGCAGGTGACGCTATATAGTTCACAGTAATTTAGTTGAGGAGAGTGCTGTTCAGATCTCAAAATTCCAGTCTTTTAGCAGCCAACGAAGAATTGTTTTCAGTTCCACAGCAACAATAGAAGATCAAGGCAGTCTGACCTGCTGTTCTTGGCTTTTCACAAGGAAAATCCATCCCCAAGTGGAGCCACTGTTAGCCTCCTGTTGCAACAGGTATTCATCTTTCATGATCGACATTTTTACATACCAAATATGTCATACTTTGCATGCTGCAACGTTCCATATTTGCTACAGAGGCCAAAGAAGTGTCCATGAGAGTGTGCTAGTCTAAGTGCCACTGCTATGTTCCATTTTTGATGAGTTGATCCATTTTTTATGAGTTTTCAGTTAAGGGAGGGCCAAACAGCTTAATCTTGGTCTCCCTAGGTTTCAATTTCCTGTTGTAGAATATAGAGAATCATTATCTGTCCAAACAGCTTAATCTTGGAAGATTTGTAGATAGGTAGAGAAACAAGGGTGCTCAACAACTTAATATGAACCCCTGGATGAAATAAGTGTATATGTAGATAGGAGGACAGCAAGAAGAAAAGAATGAAAAGCTGGGTATGCTAGTTCAAGTGCGCCCAAACCAAAAGAAGAGAAAATGCTAGGTGAGTAGGCCGGGTAGGTAGTTTTGTGGTTGCAGAATCATGGCTTGTGATCCATTTCGTCTTTTCAAGTGTCATATCTATTCATATCACGAGTTTGAGGTAGCTTTTCATTTGAAGGACTTCAAATGAGGCATGACTAACTCCCCCTTCTTCTTGTTCCCCAAATCATTCACTAACCTCCCCATAGAGGTCAAGATCTGCTTGATATCTCTTAAGTTTGATCATTTGTCATAGCATTGCCTAAGTAAAGATCTGCTTTGCTTAAGGATGCTTACATTTCTTATACAGGTCCGGTTTCCCCTTTAAAACCTAAGATCCCTATCCTTAGCGCTTTCTTCACAAAATTCATATTAACTCCTAACTCTATTATGTAAATCCCTCCTTATTTCCCCTTCCCATACTAAAAAGTATAGTAAAAATCCCCATTATTTACATATCCCCTCCTCTGGTTGAAATATAACCATAAATATGCTTGGGAATTACTAAGTTTACTTGAAACTTAGTAAGAACCCTCATTTTGCTCAAAAACCATCTTCCTAAGTTGTTTGGACTCCTTCCAAAACACAAAAACCCCCTTCAAATGCTATCGGACTCCTTTTGATGCATTAAGGACACTTCCAAAGCTTTAAAAAGCCTTTCCTGATCACATAAATCATCCTCCGATCGCATTAACCCTCTTCCGATTGAGTGTTTCCTCCTCCGATGAGTTTCCCTCCCCTCCGACGCGATATCATTGTTGGAGGTCGCAGCATTCATTCATCGACCCTCTTTTATAACTCCCCGATATCATTTCACCGATGCGATTTCGCGATCGACAGTCATAAGGTTCTATACCTACATAAATATCCCCCCTCTCATCCACCGATGCGATATTACTATCGCACCCGAAAGCATCTCGCATCGCGATCCACTCATTTTCGCAATCACATCATTTATCGATCTATGCCTCCACTTCCCCGTAAAACTTGGTTATATTGCAAAACTTAAGTTTTGCCACTAAACGCATTTTACCTCAATAATATGGCATTTCCGCAAATATTTCCCATTTTTTCGCACAGCCGCATGCCTTATCACTTTTCCGATATCGGTGATCACTCCCATCACCTCGCACATATAAAAGCCATCACCCCCTGTCCCCGCCGATTGCCGATCGCTGATTTAATCCCCGTCATATTGCCATGTCACCTCGCCACGTCACTGCCGTACTGGGACCCAATGCTGACGTCATCACTAAAAGAAGGCGCGAAGGGCGAAAATCGCAGCAAAGAGATCCTGGAATGTAAAACAGAGGTAGTTTTCGATGTGCGATTAGCGCTTAGCGCTAATCATGCATCGCTAAGAAAAAATGACCAAAATTGAAGGTTTCATATCGCTCGGCTACCAGCAGGCCCAAAAACTCGCAGTTTGATAGAAATTCTTCATTTATGATTCCTTTTCAAATCATCCAGCGCCGATAGCATCCCAGAGGCCACGAAAAGCATTTGCAGCAACCATTTTTGCCTTGAAAGGGTAGTAAAGGGGCGATTTGACAGTTTCAAACACGTCAAGGGAGAGAAAGTGGCCCAATTCAACTGTAAAAGAGGATCAGAGGAAAGATGAAGCCTCGATTAAATTGAAGAGTATCAGCGAAGCGACAAAGAGTATCAGATCAAAGCAGGTGAACATTAAAGGCCCCCAAGCAAAGTCAAAGAATGCGATGAAGCCATTTAAAGGCTCTCAGATCACAGTTAATGCACATCAAAACCACTCAAGAGCAGGGGATCAAAGCCCAAAGCACAGTTATGGCTAAATGAATAGCACAGAGCCATAAGGACAGATTTCGACTTATTTTGAGGCGGCTGTCCCAACGCAGCTCAAAGATATTTTCTTGCATTAATTTCAAGGCAAGATTAGGTTAAAGAACGCATTTCCATCAGACCTATTTAAGGTCTACTGTAATAGATATTTCTAGATATTTTCCCTATATAAACCACCCTAATTCATTGTTTAAAGGGTTGGGTGGTTGATAATCCTCATGCTGGACTCGCACTGTATGTTTTGAGAATTTCTATAATCAAAGACTACTGAAAAGCTTGGAGGATGGACTGTCTGCTGTGTTATTAATGGTTGAAGAGTGAAATATAGAATTCTTGCACTGCTACATGGCCCAATAAGTGTTTCTTACCTTTGTTTTCAATTCATATATGTTTATATCATACATATATCACCATCTAAGTTACAGAAAGAAATATTAGCTTAGAATTTGTGTGGCTGCACTCTATGCTCAATTTTTGTGACTTCTATATGTTTTCTTCTGATTTAGGCATAAATATGAATTCCTCATGGCTCACATTTGCTCTATTTCATTCATGTATGACTGTTATTTAGGAATTCTTGACTGCTCCTAGATATAGTTCACTCGTCTCCCCTCTGTTAAGCCAAATGAGAGATTCTTAGTTGCCTTTCATTCCTTAGCCTTCATTTCATCCTTTAACTTAAAAGATTGTTTCATGTGTAGCTATCTTGCTCTATATTCCTCTTGTGACCAAGAAAACGCACCAGCAGTGGTTTGAACCTCTCACACTATGCATGCCTCCCTACTTGAAAACATCAATCATCCCACCAAAACTTAAACAAAAACCCAAAGAAGTATATAACTAGCCTAAAATCAACCCAAAACAAAGTTAAAACAGAAAGAGAGATCCCTCTCTGATTGCAGGTAGGCTAGGACCTGTAGTCTAAAGATTGGTTTGTGGTTACCTCAGCCGTATCCCTTAAGGATCCAAGGAACAACCTGAGTGATAACACACTACAGATCGAGAAACCTAACCCAGACTTAGTAATCAAACTACCTGCTAAAGGTATACTTCGAAAGTCAGCTTTCAATCCGCATGCGAGAGCTGCTCAGAACGCATTGTTGAAGATTTAGCTATTTCCCCTTCAGCAATGTCGGACTTGGAGGTGCTGAAATCATGTCCAGCACAGCGTAAATTGCTTTTGTTGGCTATAGGAGCTGTTGATATTCAGGACTCGAACCTTATAATCTTCAATTTAGAAAATAGTACACCTCACTTACCTCATCAAATGGCTTTCCAGATTCCAATGTTAGTCAAAAACAGACCTTGCTTTAGGACTGTGATTGATGAGGGAGCTTCAACGTGTATTATGTCGATTCAGTGTTAGAGATCACTTGGTTCTCCTACACTTAATCAATCCCCTATGATTCTAAAGGCTTTTGATGGTCGTGGGTTCCATCCTTTTTGCATTCTACAGGATTTACCTATAGGGGTTGAAGGCAAAACTGTTAATCTAGATGTGGAAGTGGTTGATGCCCCTCTAGATTACAACCTTCTCTTGGGTCGTAGTTGGTATTATGCTATGACTGCTGTTGTTTCATCGGTCTTTCGGCTTATAAAGTTTCCTCATAATGGAAAGATCGTAACTATATACCAGCTAACATACTTTTCATCCGACCCAGCCTCTTCTGAAAGTATCTAGCATGTTGGTAAAACAACTATCCCTTACAACGATGTCGGAGTAGGATTAGTTAAAGATTCTGGTTTCCTAGGAACTTTTTCCTTTCCTCCTTCTAATGTATCACCTTCTACTGCAACCATTCATATGATTTCATCAGACACTATCGTTTATGATGATCCTTGGATCGTACCTTCCAAATCTGAGATGGATTCATTTGGTGATGCGATGCCTTTGAGTCCCTATGAAATTGCGTATCAGGTTGTACAGTCATTTTCCGAGCCTTCTTCAACAGAAATTGATCCAATGAATGTGGTCCATGGAGAATCACTTTCAACATCGAACTCAGATTCAACAATTTTTTCTGAACTTGTTCATACTGATGAGCAGATTCATGAAATTTTGTCTGTTGATGACTTACCATGGGAAGATATTCATCATAGATCTTCGTTCTTACCTGAGATTGATCAATTTGAGAATGATTTTTCATCTATTTTTACTACTGATTTTGTCAAGGAACCACAGAATCCATTGCAAAATCCTGATTCTGAGTTAAATTTGGGAAATATTTCTCGAACTTTTCCTATTGACATTTTAGTTAAACCTGGGATTATTGAAAACATTCATATAGGTGCCTCCTATACGGAAAATGAACTCCAAACTTATAAGGCTCTATTTCAAGAATTCTGCAACGTGTTTGCCTGGTCATATGAAGAAATGCCAGGAATTGATCCAACAATTGTTGTCCATGAAATCAAAACTTACCCGGATGCTAAACCCGTCTGGTAACATTTGCGTCAGATCCACCCGTGAAAAGTTGTTGCTATTAAAGCAGAAGTTGAGAAATTACTTAAAGCAGGTTTCATTTATCCAATTCCCTTAACGGATTGGGTATCAAATATTGTTCCTGTTAACAAAAAGCAAGGAACGATAAGAATATGTATCGATTATAGGGATATTAATCAAGCTTGTCCCAAAGACAATTATCCAACTCCCTATATCGATCAAATCATTGATGATTGTGCCGGTAGTGAAATATTTTCCTTTATGGATGGTTTTTCCAGTTACAATCAAATCAATATTCTACCTATTGATCAACCAAAAATGGCTTTCTTTTGTCCATGGGGGACATTTTCTTATTTCAAATTACCTTTTGGACTAAAGAATGCGGGAGCAACTTTTCAAAGAGCTATGTCTTACGTGTATCATGACATCAAGCACATTGTGCAACATTATCTTGATGATTTACTTGCTCATTCATTACGTAGAGCCGATCATCTCACTCATTTACGAGCAATCTTTATGAGATGTAGGCATTATTGAATTAGGTTGAATCCACACAAGTGTGTTTTCTGTATAGAAATGGGTCGTTTACTAGGATTTTTTGTTTTGAAAGCCGACATTCGTGTCGATCCCTCGAAGGTTGAAGATATTGTCAAATTGCCTCCTCCTTCGACTCTTCGCCAACTCCAAAGTTTGCAAGGGAAAGAAAACTTTTTACGTCAATTCATTCCTAACTATGCCGAGATAACAAAGGGTTTTACCAAGTTGTTGAAACAGAATACTCCATTATTTTGGGATGAGATAGCTGACAAGTCTTTTGATGCACTTAAACACGCGTTGACCCATGCACCATTATTGCATCCTCCCAACTACAACCAAGATTACTTCTTGTATCTCGCCACCTCTCATTCCACCATCGGGATGGTGTTAGTTCAGGAAGATGAATTTGGTAGTGAACATGTGATTTACTACCTTAGTCAAACTTTGAATCTGACTTAGTTAAAATATTCACATGTGGAGAAATTGGCCTTGGCAGCTGTTCAAGTTGTCCAAAGATTTCATCATTACATCTTACTACGCAAAACTACCATAATTTCTGACTGTAACCCTATGATCTATATTTTGACCAAACAATTGCTACGGGGCAAGTATTCCAAGTGTATTGTTATCCTGCAGGAATTTGACGTGGAATTTGAAAAATCTAAGTCAATGAAATCTTTAGTTTTTTCGGAGTTGATGTGTGACTTCCCGCGTGTTGATACTGAAACTGTGGCGGAAGAGCCCATTGCAGACGAATCCTTGTTTCTTATCAGCACTCTTGATCCATGGTATGGAGATATCATTGTTTATCTCCAAACCAAATCTTTTCGGCCTGAGATTTCACGATCTCAGCGACGGAAAATACCTTTCCAATCCCAACAATACAAGATTATTAGAGATACACTCTATCGTCGTGGGGCGGATTCTGTTTTCCGACGTTGTTTAACTCTTGAAGAAGATGAAAAATTTTAAATGACTGTCACTCTAGAGCATGTGGCAGTCATATGTCTGGGTATGACACAGCCCAAAAGATATTGCGCACTGGATATTTTTGGCCGTATTTGTTTAAAGATTGTATTTACGCAGTTCGAAAATGCCACAATTGTCAAATTTTTGATTGAAATATGCATGCTCCACCTGCTCCTCTGCACCCTATAATTGTCGTCATTCCTTTTGCAAAGTGGGGTATTGACTTTATTACACGTAACCCTCACTCGGTCTGGGGGCATGCGTATATCATCCTTGGGGTAGATTATTTTACCAAGTGGGCCGAGGCGATGCCTACATTTTCGGCAAATGGCAAAACTGCTGCAATTTTTGTTTTCAATCATATAATTGCTAGATTCGATGTTCCACTAGCAATTATCACTGATCATGGGCGTCGTTTTCGAAACATCATGATGACTGAATTAACAGATCAACTTGGCCTACGTCATGATAGTTCTACTCCATATTACCCATAGGCTAATGGTCTGGTTGAAGCCATCAACAAAGTTCCAGTCATTATGATCTGACGAATCATTGGGATTCATAGGTCGAATTGGCATAACATGTTATTTTCAGTGCTTTGGGCGTATCGAACCTCAGTAAAAACATCAACTGGTTTCACTCCTTTCCAACTAGTTTATGGTTTGGAAGCTGTGTTACCCATTGAATGCGAAATCCCGTCATTGCAAATAGCCATAGAATTACTTCCAGCCACTTCCGAAGAGGAAAAAAGTTTGTTGTACTTGGCTCAGCTAGATGAGAATCGACGTGATGCTGCAGTAGCAATCGAAACTCATGCTAAACGAATTAATGCTTAGTATGATCGAAATGTTACACCTCGTAATTTTTCGAAAGGAGACCTAGTCTTACTGTACAATCAAGCAAATGATAAGCTAGGGGCTGGAAAATTCGTACCTATGTGGCATGGTCCTTATGTTGTTAAGCGAAAGCTGGCGAAAGGGGCCTATGAATTGGTAGATTTTGATGGTGTCTTTTTAGGTAAACCCAGAAATGGTCTTTATCTAAAGAGATATTATGCTTAAATCTAGGTATGGAAATTTTAGTTAAATTAGTTTTCTTTCTAGCTGGTGTGTTTTAGATTAGAAAAGTGTGCTTAGTTTAGAGATTGTTTTGGTCATTATTCCTGCTTATCTTGATTTTACTCTTGATATTGCAGATGTCGACGTCTCTTCAAACATACATTGGTTTCACTGATGGTGCTTCTCGTAATACGGGGAACATTTCTTCCGCAGCTTGGGTTATGTGTTCACCCTCTGATGAGTTGGTATCTATGCATGGGGTAAGCCTGGGTCAAACAATGAACAAAATTGCAGAGTATAGTGCAGTGATTGAGTTATTATCTGAATCCATCTCATTTGGGATTTGGAGTTTGATTGTGAGGTTAGATTCTGAACTCGTTGTGTTGCAGCTTAATAGAGTTTATGCCATTAGAAATCTAGTGTTATTAAGATTATTTTTTATAGTTCGTCTCTTGGAACGTGAATTTGACTATATTGAATATCAGCATATTCCAAGATATTTAAATACATTAGCAGATGCAATTGCTTCTCGAATGTTAAGTAGACATTTGCAATAATCAAACAGTAAATTTAAAAACATTCCATAACATGTTTTACAAGATAGCCAGTAATAGTGATATAGCATAGCATAGAAGTGTGTCAAATATACATCGTCTTTGATCATAGGTTGAAAAACAGCTTATGATCGGCAAAAATGATAGTACAAAAAGCAAAAATTTCATATGATTCTACAACAGGCGATCATCCTATCACTGGTGATGATCACGATAAGAAACCACTGCTCGGGCCACCCTACAAAGGAACCTCCTGAAAGGTCCTGGGACCCCAATCACATAGCACTGTAACCTAAGAGGAATGTCATCTATGCTACACTCTGGAATATCTGCTGTCAAGCGCTCTAGATGGTTTTCCAATTCGGCTAGGGTCTCTGTAAATTCGTCCCATGGGGCTGGTACTACTGCAGCTGGGTGTCTCCTCTCATAGGGTTAGAGAGTGGCTGGTCGTCATGGACCCACATCTGAATTTGAAACTTTTTACCATCAATTTTGGACGATTTAAAAAATAAATAAATAAATAAATAAATAAAAAAAAAATTAGAAAATGTTGAGAATGATTTTACCTGAGTCATCCCATTGCTCTCCTGGTGGAAGAGCCATGTCTGGGTCACCACGATAATCCATCCCAGCATAAGGAAAATCTTGAATCGCGAAAACTTGGTTCTCCAACCAATGAAAATACTAAGGATGAAATCGAACAACCTCTGAACCCTCCTCAGGATGATGGGCCATAACTGCAACGCAACGCATCAGCTTGGGCTCTCAGGGAAGTCCAGCTCCAACGGAAAGATGCTGCGGGACCAACATTGGGACCCTCTCTAGACCAAAGCTCACAACTAAGAAACCATATCCAAAGTTTTTTAATTGTCCGTTCTTTGCTCTAGTTAGTTGGCCTTTTACATTAGCCAACACAGCTTCGCACCAGTTGAAGATGGTGCCTTGATAGCAGTCTACTGCAATTTGAATTTGGGATCCAGTGGCTACATGCAGTGCTGCACTTCCATAGAGTCTGGTGACAGTAAATTCAATCACTTCGAGTTCAAGATGGGAGATGGTTTTGATATCAATCCCTTGTCCTTTGTTTGGTGGTTACAAAACTCTAGCCGGAGACTATCAACAGACTGGCCACCTGGCCTAGTCCCGAATAGAGTCAAATGTTCACCTCTCTTGGGAAAACCAGTCAAGAAGTAAATGTCTCTGGCTCCATTTCGAGCTGGTGGCCACCAATAATGAAACGCTGGTCCTGTATATTCCATCTGTCCACCAGCCACTACAAAAAGTCTACTTGGGTCCTCATGCCAGGTATGGCCCATAATTTAAATAACCCGCATGCCTTCAATGCATCTATTGAAGGTTGATGATTAATTGCGGCAAGGTCCACATCTTCGTGCTCCCGTTCCCACCAACTAAGCGTTATGTATATCCTACATTGAAAGAAAAGGCGGATTAGAACTTTTTAATTCAAAGTTTTTGTGCGGAAATTTGAAAAATTGAAGTTGTAAAACCTATGTTGTGGGGTCTGCACTCTCCAGTTAGGGGCAATGTGCTGGATTTTTCCTTTGTGGGAAAAAGTCGGGGTCCGCAGGTTTCGTATGGTACGCTTGCAGACCCCTGCGAGCGGTCTTTTAAACTAAACTTTTCCTAAAATTCAAAATAGAAACCTAAAAACAAAATTCAAACGGTTGAAATGCAAGATTAAAGTGATGTGGATTACCTAGAGGTGATGGTTTTCGATTCCAATGGACGGATTTTCCGCAATCTTCACAGGAGGTTTCTTACCCAAAAGCTCTTTTTCTCACTCTGAAGTCAAACGGTAAAAATGAATTTACAAAAGCCCTTTTTATAAGCTTTTTTGAATAAATGAATTTTTAATTTATTTATTTTTCACTTTAAAGAGGTAACTTTTTGATGCACTTTTATTTATTTTTAAACAGGTATGAGTAATGTTTGAGTTTTTGTGCAGAATATTAGATTTTTCAGGAAAAATTGATCATTTTCAACAAAAAACATTAGAGTCATCTTTAAGCTCTTTTCTAAGTCCTAAAATATGAAAAGATTGCCGAGTTTTTCTTTTTAAGCTCGTTAAAACGGAATTAAAAAGACAGTCCACGTACAGCTCTTTTCTGACCGCATAAACATGAAAAGATTGCTAGATTTTTGTCATTTCAAATTCGATATTGGTTATAAAACGACGTGTCCTTGATCGCTTTTTTACTTTTTCGGATCAGGACTACTAATTACGAAAAGTACTCCTTGATAGTAATGGTCAAGAAATTCTCTCAAGTATTATTTTATACTTTTTCGGGCTTGGGAGACACAAATTTACGGAAAAGGACAACTATGGAGTTTTCTTAAGTTTTTCTTTTGACTCCCTAAAATTGAAAAATGCCGAGTTTCTCCTATACTGGACTCGTTAAAATTTAATAGTAAAGGACCTGTTCAATTACAAACAGGAACGGACCACTCCTTCTTAGGGTTCGAATTTTAAACTAAGTTGGACTCATCCAAAGGATGAGCTTATAGCCAAGCAAATGTTATCCTCCTCAAGCTTGTCAAAAATAAAGAGGTACTTGCCAGAAATGGCGGGCGAAAAGAGAGAAAAATGAACCTGTTTGTTATACTTTGTGTCCCAGAAAAGCATTCAACCACTCTTGAACACGACACTTTTTGTTCACCTGGGTTGGGAAATCCTTTACCTAACAGTTAATCAAACCATATTGAAAGTCTTCAGCCAGTTTCTGGGTATTAGCTTTAGGTCAATTGTCACCAAACCATCTGCAGTGTCATTATGTGTTCAAGAGGTCAGTGCAAATAAACCATTCATCTGCAAAATATCTGTCATCCATCTTGACCATCCCTGAGTCAGTTCTTGCAAACATATTTCTTCAAACTTGATCTATGATTTCGTGTTGTGGGATTGCCTACGATGGATCGCTTTCTATCGACTTCAGCTCATTATCTAGAAAGATGATCTAGAAATCATCAGTACCTTGGAATCTACATGCCTCAATGGCAGGTTTCTCGCCTTCGACGACAGGTTGCATCATTGACCTTTGATAAAAGGATTCCGTGACATGTTCGACATCAACTCATCTATTCACATTTCATGGATTGTACTAAGTACTTTGAGAGCCATTGACATTACTGGTGGTTTCTCTCACACTTGTTAACAGTTTACATCATTGACTGGTAATCAAGTGGTTTCTACCATGTTCAACTTCGACACATTCATTCACATGGATAGAATCGTAGTAGTTCGGGAAGCATAAATCAAGACCCTGGATCTAGTTTCCACCATCTAGGCTGCGAGGAATTTTGTTATTCATTATACAGTGGACTATTCATAAACAGATGGATATGCCCATACTGTGTCTACATATGTCTATACTTGTGATGTATTACAAGATCATTCCTATATCAGAGTAGTTTAGTTAGTTTTCTAGTCAGTTTTGATCTAAGTATGGGAATGCCTACCTCAGTGATGATATGATAACATATATATTTTGTATTGAATGTTTTTACAGGTTCCAACTAGGCTCTCCACAAGATGATCCTCGAAATGATAAAGTACTTCACTCTTCTTAGATGATAAATGAAATCCTCATCTATTACAGATTTCGCACTTTAGGGGGCAATCTGTTGCACAAAATATTGTCACCATGACATTCTGTAGTTAGTGTGAGTCTGTCACCAATCATAATTTCCTCCTATGCAAGTCTTAAACCTCAGCTCTTCATGTCAAGCCTTGAAAAATGAGAGGAAGTCCCTAAAATTCTATAAAACTTTGGTTCTGCACTTTCTCTTAGCATTACCTTCAGTCCCGCACCCCCTGGTCATGTCCCCTGTGGACCTGCCCGCTCTGTTTCTGTGTAATGGGTGCGGACCCCTGTAAAAGTCAAAAATGCGCAAGTACATTCTTAAAAACTCACTTTGGGTTATTTCTGGAATCTTCTAGAGGGAATCTTGAGGTGGCAAGTTCACTCCTTGGTGGTTCATGCATCCCATAACTAAAGGAGCTAACCCCTTGATGTGAGGAGCTTATCCCTTTGAAGGAGGACTCTATCCCTTCATAGGTGGACCTGGTAACTTCCTTCCTCTACACTATAAAATGAGGCATTGGGCTGGTTACTAAGGGCGTTGAAAGTTGAATATTTTTTAGGGTAAATGCTGTTGGAATTTAGACTTCCTAATTGAGCTTGAGAGGAGAGATTACATACCTTTTGACCTCATTGGGAAGAGTGTGAAGCTTGTCAAAGTAGAGGAGATTCTTGCTTGGACCCTGGGAGGAGCTTGTACAGCATCAAGGCACCAAGTTTGTAAAGTTCTTCTTTGTTTAAAGTTAACACAATCAAGTTTATTTTTCTCAATAAGTTGTCTTCTATAGTTCATTTCATGGATTCCTTGATCACCATGATGAATATGATTTATTATATTGGCTATGTAGGTGTTATTTGATGTGTGCTTGTTGGTGTTTGCAGGTTCTTAAAAGGAAACTCATTTGGATGGTCGAAACGCGGCTTCCACAAAGTAGCGTTGGACTTAAGGTAGGGTAGACAACACCTCTTTGTTTTTATTTATAAATCGAAATATTTAGAGAAAGGTAGATTTTCTTGTTTTGCTTGTCGCTAGATATCAGTTGATACTAGGGAGATCGGTCTTGTCCACAAGAATGATTTATCCGGCTAACAGTCCGCGCCCCTGATATCCTCCACGCTCTCCCCTAGCACCCTGATCCGAAGGCCGATTTTATACTTGCATTCGATAGGTAGGCATTCTTTCCATCATCAATTCATAGCTATGATAGTGGTGCTCATCGTGGCCCACCGAGTTGCAAAAATTGGAGAGAAATTATTGTGATGTTTGAATGAACTTTTGAAAAAAATAAAAATTATGTGTTACATGCTTTCCAGCCACGTGACAAATAGCGCACCATAGCGCGGGCCCCGTACTTGGTCCTGCTGGAGCTTCCTGCCTCAAGGGCATTGGTCCCACCCCTGTGACATAATTCGTGAAGATAGGGCAATGATCTTTATCATGCCCCTATATCTTACACTTGAGGCACTAAACTTCCTCGCGTACCTCCAACCTAGCCTCCTTTTATTTTTTCAAGCTCTACAATTCCAAGTAGAGGTTCTGCAACTACAAGTGAATTTCTTGAACTCCCAAAGATGCATTGTGAATAGGTGTTTCATTCAATCTCATCGCGATTTCCAGGGCTTCTGCTTGAGTTCCTATCTTATGTTATGGTAAAGCAATCCTCAGGTGGGTAGGAACGAGGCTATAAACCACTCGCAATGTTGACTATTTGTGAGATGCATGTTAGCTTCGTGGATCACACACTTCAATCTTTGATCAAATTCCCAGGGTACTTCACCAGCCCTCATTTTGATTTCCTTGAACCCAACTACTAATTGCGAGTCAGACTTAGGTTTATTGAATTCCTTGTTCAAAGCAGCCTTAATATCTACTAACATTTGCAAAGGGTTATCAGTGCAGTACTTAATGTACCAGGTCAATGCGCGATCGTGTAGAGCGATAACTGATGAGCCCCAATTTTGGTACAATTTGGGCTCATTTTGGCCTATTATACTTGCTCAAACCATTCATTTTTTATTGCTTATGCATGCATTTCTTAGTTTGTTCGTGTTGTTTGCAGGAAGAAGGGTAGACACTTTATCTACGTGACTAATGCATTATGATTTCAGGTTTTTGCATTAAAAGGGAGAAAAGACCACGTGAAAAGGAGACAAGGAGACAAGGAGGTGGCACTGCTGGTTTTTAGGAGAGGATGTCCACAGTCTTGGGACATTCCTCGTGATTCCCACCAAGAACTCCGAGCTCCAATCCATCTCCCCTCCGAGCTTAGAAGCAGCCAGCTGTTCTACAGGAACAGCAGTTACAACTGTTCTACAGGAACAGCACTTATGACTGTCCTACAGGATCAGCAGTTAAACTCTAGTTGGACAGCCGAGCTCCTAAAATCAAGGACACTTGTTGGATCACTGTTTTGCATAAGTATAGAGGCCATAGCCTTTGATAGGTTGTTGAAACTTTCGCATTACTATTGTAATTTTGGAGCACAGCTCGGTGTTAGTTCTTGTTGTAAGCCAGTTTTGGCATAACATCAGATTATGAATAAAGAAGGCAGATTTTGATCTAGCTCTGAGTTTTCTTAAGGAGACTATAGCTCTCAGGTTAGGGCCCAACCTGAGAGCCATAGATCCCCTCTGCTGTAGTGTTGTTTCCATTTCGTTTCAGCACTTTGAGTTTTCATTTCCACATGCAATTCGAATTACAGGTTGTTAATTTAGTTGTTTTTCATGAATTTAGATAGGATTTGCTTATGGTGAATTTTTTTACAGTTGTTTAGGTTAGCAGAGGATAGATATAATCCATTGGAGCTCCAGCAAAAAGGTTGTTAAGGCTCACTGCCATCTCATTTGGGATTGGGGTGCAGTCCATGACTAACCACCAAAAATACGCATTTCTTTATTTCATGATTGCTGCAAACACAGTCACGTTATGTTAGATGCTTCCACATGATTCACACCTGCACCACACTCCTTTACCACAGCTTCATGCACATTCTCCTTCGCGTTTTGGATTGCTGTTCATTGAATTTACAAGCACAGGTAGTTTAGGTTAATGCATTTTCGGTTTGGTAACAATCACAAGCATTTGTTTCATCTACACTGCTTTCTCTCGTTCCATTACCTCATTCTCCATCTTGATCACGCATGCAAACACATCTTTGACCCCTGCTCCGCTCTGTCATCTCCCAAAGTCTTTCACTCCTCACGTACTTCCATTCTCTAGCCCTTTCGTTGACCTAGTCCTCCATCTTCCAACCTACTCCCTACACTCACTTCTCATCCTATTCCCCCACTTCTGAGCCATCACCAGCCTTATTCCTACCTTACACATCTCCCTACCATTCCATCACTCCTCCATCACTTCAAACACTCACGGTAGGTCATCCTGTAGCAGTTTGTAGACATCCTGTAGAAACCAGAGTATCCTGTAGGATCCCCTGCAGACATCCTGTAGGAGGCCACTCACTCGGTTGATGAGCTTCTGAACGTGAGGAACCTCTGTGGATGGATGCTAAGGATCCCTAGGGACCTCTCCTAGCCTCCCCAACCTTTCCCACGCTTTCCTTCCTTCTCCATCCCATCTGCACAACCAAACCCTAGTTAGCACAAAATCACAATCATCCCACACACTTAAAGAAAAAATACAAAAACATGTCTTTTATGATGCAAGTAGCTTAGATCCATGCATTTTCACTTATTAGAGGTAATGACAACATTGGTAGAAGTTGCATTTACATTCTTTGCATTGTAGAGGTTAGACTAGTCAAATTAGGGTTTCCTAGGTTTACATGCTTTGATTCGCTTTCAGTTCATTTTTGTCAAGTAAAGTAGCTTTCCTTTGAGATTAGCTTTCGTCCATCAATTAGCAAGCTTCTTCTGAGAGCCTATAGAAGTTGGCTTGAGCCCTAGCGGACTTGTGCCAGCTGACCAAGTGACAGCTGCGACAAGAGCTAGTACTTGTGCATATAGCACTGTCGTTTCCAAGTTTGTACGAACTACCAGGTTGATAAAATGAGAGACAGGAAGCCCCAGGAGTTGTATCATTATTGCTACAATACTGGAGCTCACCACCTTTTTTACGCCGTTGCCGGGGAAGCGTCAGAGTATTAGTAATTGTTTCTTTTCTTCTACTTTCGTACTCTTACTTCTGCTCAGTAGTTTATTTCATTTCCATTATGCAAAAGTAGCATAGACATTTCCTGCTTTCATAGATTAGCATTTCCTGCTTTCATAGATTAGCATTTCCTGCTTTCATAGATTATCATTTCCTGCTTTCATAGATTAGCATTTCCTGCTTTCCTAGATTAATATTTCCTGCTTTCCTAGAATTAGCTTTCCAATTCCGCAAATTTCATTTGAGCAATATAGTTAGTGTAGATCACTCTGTTTCAGTTTTGCAGGTACCAAAGAAAAAGCAAAAAAGAACAAAAAAAAAAAAAAAGTCCTTTCCATTTCATGCCTCGTAGGAACCGAGATAGATCAGGCAAATTCCTACCAAACACCCCCACCACATCACTGAGTCACCCTTCTCTCTTCTTTGGTGACAGTGACCCAGAGGAACCTATAGGTGAACATCCTGAGATATACCAATACCCTATAGAAGAAGAAGAGTAGAGACCACTCCATCTGAAGCCATGGCTGATAATAGAAGAGAAGATGAGAGAATAGAAGGAGCTTTCCCCATCCGAGAGACCAATGGAGAGATGAAAATGAAGAACATTAGCCCCTCCGCCTTGCCTCACTTCCATGGACTGACCACTGAGGATCCTGATACCTTCTTGTTTGAGTTTGTTGTCCTTTGTAGAACCTATGACTATACTGAAGATGAGCAAAAGCTGAAGCTTTTCCCTTCAACCCTTAAGGATGCAGCACTACGCTGGTTCATGGGACTACCTGGGAATAACATCGCTACTTGGGCTCAAATGCAGCAAGCCTTCAATACCAAGTATAGGGATTACTGTAGGTCTAAGGAAACCAAGGGAGAGATCTTTCGGATGACCATGGGGAACGATGAGTCCTTAGAGGATTATGAGGAGAGGTTCCAACTTAGCTATAAGCGGGCCAGGTGCACACTTGACCCTGAATCCCTCAAGTTGGTTCTACTCCGAGGAGTCCCTGAAGATCTCTTAGACACCCTTCACATGTTAGCTGGGGGGGACATTTACCAACTGCCTTATGAGGAAATCAAGACTGTGTTTAGAAATCATTCCAGGGTAGCTAGGAAATGAGGTAGAAGAAATCTCCTTTCCACTGGTGTCCCTTTCTCCAAACATGAGTTTACAAACCAATTAGAAGATCTTAAGAGTGAGGTGAGACAGACCATTGCCATGCAGCTGGACACATTCAGGATCCAGCAGAAGAAAGAGGAAGCTGAGAAAGCCTTGGCTGTCTTCTGCCCTAGGTGCACCAGAAGACACCCTAAGAACGAATGCCCATTACATTCGGTTGAAGTGTGTTTCGTTTGTGAGGAGGACCACCCAACAAATCAGTGTCCAACCTTACCTGGGTTTAAAGCCATGTACCAAGGAACCGAAGCCCCCACTGAACCTCTCCACTTCATCAACCAAAGGAGGCCACAAGGATCTAGACCTTATCAGCAGGGGATGCAAGGGGCATCACAAGCTTATTATAACCCCAACCAATCGACTCCCATGCCTTCTTGGGGTCCCCCTGCTCATCCTTCTTGGTCCATGCCTCCTCCATGGTCTTATCCACCTCAGTACCCTACTCAACCTACTTCTCATTCCTATCATTCACATGCCCAGTCACAGCCTCAATGGAGTGCACCTCAGTCGGGGTGGAGGCTCCAATACAACACTCCTCCTGCCATTTTGCCTCCACCACCAGTTCAACCTCAGCCTTTACCTTCTGCTCCTCCAAGGCAACCTCAGATGCCTGCTCAACCGAACCCGAACCCCAACAATAGACAGGCTCAGCAGGTATATACTGGGGAGACCTCATGCCCTACCTATGCTGTGGAGATCCAGGAGATCAATCTTAGATCTGGAAAGACTCTTCCAGATCGCCAACCTCCTCTCCCAGAGGATGAGGAAGACCATCAGGAGAGTGAACCAAAGCCTATTCCTCCCTTTCCTGAGAGACTAACAGCCACCACACAACCCAACCCAGAGGAGGATGAGCTTCTAGGAGAGCTCAAGCAGTTGTGTGTGAAGATACCCCTTCTCCAAGCTATCAAGGATGTGCCCATTTATAACAAGCTGGTTAAGGAGAAGTGTTTCAAACACCCAGGCAGACGGAAGAAAGATGCCTCAACTATCAATGTCATAGGACAACTGTCTGACCTTATGCTAGGACAAGTCATCTGCCCAAAGTACCTAGATCCTGGAAGTCCTGTAGTAGATGTTCACATCAATGGCACCATTATCCCCCACACCTTGATTGATCTGGGGGCGGCCATCAATGTGATGACCAGGGATACCATGCTTAAACTCAATCTTCAGGGTTCCTTGAGGAAGACCTCGACAGTACTGCAATTAGCAGACCGCTCCACCGTGACTCCCGAAGGGATTGTGGAGGATGTCATGGTCTCCATCGATTCTTGGGAATACCCTGCAGACTTCCTGGTTCTGCAACCAAAGGCCAAGCTTACTGGATATCCTCTCATCTTGGGAAGGCCTTGGTTAGCTACTGCAGATGCTTACATAAGTTGTCGGGCAGGAAACATGACCATCAAAAATGGTCCCATGTCCAAGCAGCTAGTCCTATACCCTCCTGCCCAACCTTCTTTAGAGCATGATTTACCACTCTGGTTGGAGGAAGGAGAAGAAGACGAGGTGTATTCAGCACCTCTGTGTACCCTAGATACCACTAAAAGAAACCCCCCAACCGAGGATGACTTGATTGAGACTCTGATCCAAAACCCACCTACCAGTGCACTACCTTTAGAAAAATTGGTGGAGGATGCCCAAGCTAGCACCTTAGTGGATCTTTGTGCAACCAACCCTGTCACTCCCAGAGTTAAGAATGTGGAGTTCGGCCCTGAGAAAGCATTGAAAATCAGCTCCTCCCTATCTCCTTCCCAGGAAAAGGAGCTGTGTAGTCTGTTGGCCAACCACCTAGATGCTTTTGCTTGGAGTTATAAAGAGATGAAAGGAGTCCATCCCTCGGTCTGTACCCATGATATATACATCAAAGAGGATTGTAAACTGGTTAGGCAACCTTAGAGGAGAATGAATCCAGCACTTAAAGACATTGTCAAGGAAGAATTGCAGAAACTGTTGGATGCCGGATTCATCTACCCCATCTCAGATAGTGAATGGGTGTCCCCTCTAGTGTTGGTTCCCAAAAAGAATGGGAAGTGGAGAATCTGTGTGGATTACCATGAGCTGAACAAAGCTACCAAGAAAGACCATTTCCCTCTACCTTTCATAGATCAAGTGTTGGATGGACTGGCAGGAAAGAAGTTCTTCTCTTTCCTGGATGGGTTTAGCGGGTACAATCAAATCCAAATCAGCCCGGAAGACCAAGATAAGACCACCTTCACTTGTCCTTGGGGTACCTTTGCCTACCGAGTCCTTCCCTTTGGACTATGCAATGCTCCTGCTACCTTTCAGAGAGCTGTCTTGAGCATCTTCTCGGAGTTGGTCCATGATGCAGTAGAAATCTATATGGATGACTTTACTCCTTACGGGGCTAACTTCCAGGAAGCATTGTCCAACTTGGGAAAAGTCCTCACCAAGTGCATCGAGATGAACTTGTCCCTTAGCCCTAAAAAATGTGAATTCCTAATGACTGAAGGGACCGTGCTAGGCCATACCATCTCTTGCCAAGGGTTACAGGTGGATCCCAACAAAATTGCTCTAATCAAGAAGGTTCCACCTCCCCAAAAGGTCAGGGATGTTAGGAGTTTCTTGGGATTAGCGGGATACTACAGGAGATTCATTAAGGACTTCAGCAAGTTAGCCTCACCATTGTTTGGCCTATTGGCAAAAGATGTGGAGTTTAGGTGGACTGACGATTGTCAGAAGAGTTTGAATGAGTTAAAGGACAAGTTGGTGTCAGCACCAATCCTGAGAGGTCCAAACTGGGCCCTACCTTTCCACATCCACACTGATGCCTCGAACAAAGCCATAGGTGCAGCCTTAGGACAAGTTGAGCAAAAGCTTCCATATGCCATTTACTTCGTTAGCAAAAACTTGTCCAAAGCAGAGTTGAATTACACTGTAACCGAGAAAGAGTTCTTAGCTGTAGTCCATGCACTAAACAAGTTCCGTCATTATATCACTGGATATCAAACATTTGTACATACTGACCATGCTGCTATTAGATATTTGATGAATAAACCAGATGTGAACGCTCGTATTATTAGATGGTTACTTTTATTGCAGCAGTTTGATTTAACCATTGTTGATAAACCAGGTAGAGAAAATGTTGTTGCTGACTTTTTATCTAGATTGGATTTGTCTGCAGATGAAGATGGGACGGTGGATGACCAGATGCCTGATGAGCATCTGTTTGCTATCTCAGTACTCTCTCCATGGTTTGCTGATATAGCAAACTACCTTGTTTCAGCTCAGTTCCCTCCGCACCTCTCTTCAAAAGAGAAGAGCAGAATCATCAGAAAAAGTGCCTCATTTACTTGGATCGGGGGCAACCTGTTCAAGCTTGGCCCCGATCAGATCTTAAGGCGTTGTGTAAGGGAGGAGGAAGTCTTTGATATCCTCCTCACTTGTCATGATGGGCCTTGTGGAGGGCATTTTGCAGCGAAGAGAACTGCCTTCAAGATCCTGGAGGCAGGCTACTATTGGCCCACACTTCATCAAGATGTCAGAAGATATGTCAGTCAGTGTGACCAATGCCAAAGAATGGGGAAACCGACCCAAAGGGATGAGATGCCTCTCCAACCTCAAGTGACTCTTGAGCCATTTGAGAAGTGGGGCATGGACTTTGTGGGTCCAATCAATCCCTCTTCGAGGCAAAGATCCTACATCATTGTGTGTACTGACTACTTCACAAAGTGGGCAGAGACCAAAGAAATCAAGGCAGCAACAGAAGAGAAAGTGGCCGAGTTCCTAAGAGAGAACATCTTTTACAAGTTTGGCTACCCAAGAGAGCTGGTCACCGATCAAGGGAGCCAGTTCACCTCCAACTTGGTTGAAGATCTCCTAGCTCATCACAAGATCAAGCATAGGACTTCCACTCCCTATCATCCTCAAGCAAATGGGCAGGTGGAAGTCACCAATAGAGCATTAGAAGGGATCTTGACCAAAGTGGTGAGCAGCAGCAGAAAAGATTGGGCAGATCGCCTGGTTGAAGCCACATGGGCTTACAACACCACTTGGAAGACCACCATCGGTTTCACACCATATGAGCTAGTCTATGGGAAGAGAGCTTTGTTGTCCATTGAGTTTGAGTATAACACTTTGAGGATGGCAGCTCAGCTGGACCTAGATCTCAGCCATGCACAACAAGAAAGGCTGCTGCAGCTGAATGGCCTGGATGAGCACCGCATGCAGGCCCTCCTTCACTAAGAAGTGGTTCAACTTTAGAGGAAGGTGTGGCATGACCAACATCTCCATGACAAGCAATTTCAGCCGGGAGATTGGGCCTTGTTGTATGACTCCAGGTTCAAAGACTTCAAGGGGAAGTTGAGAACCAGATGGCTGGGACCGTATGTAGTGGAACAATGCCATGACAATGGATCTGTCCTCATTCGAACCATTGATGAGGAGGCCATTCCCATGCTTGTCAATGGGCATCGATTGAAGATCTACAGGAAACCTATCTCAAGACAAGAGTTTATCAAAACTATGGAGAAATCTGTATTGGTCATAGAGAAGGGTTCTGCCTCTGCCTCCGGCACACCCTGAAAGAAGATCTGAAAAAAAGGAAAAAAAAAAAAAAAAAAAGAAAAAAAAGGAAAAAAGAAAAAAAAAAGAAAAAAAAGAGAAAAAAAGAAGAAAATAAAGATCCTTGGGTGAAAACCTCTCTGAGGCGCCCAAGGCAGGTAGTAGGGGTGAAAACCTCATTGAGGCGCTCCTATTGCTTTTTCAAAAAAAAAAAGAGAAAAGGTTGAAAAAGATCCTTGAGTGAAAACCTCTCTGAGGCGCTCAGGGCAGGTAGCAAGGGTGAAAACCTCTTTGGGGGCGCCCCTGTTATCTTTTCAAAAAAAAAAAAAAAAAGAAGAAGAAAAAAGAGAAAAAATAATAAGCACAATGTGAAATTTGCATGCAGATTGCAGGTGTTCTATGGAGGAGAGGAAGCCTCTCAACTCAAGGCCAAAAGTCCTTATCATGCAGCCAGGACACCTCACCAGCTCCTCCTCCAAGAATGCTTATGTTCTTCAAGGTATGTGCACTTTCATTATAAATTGAGTCTCCTACAGGAAGACACAGATTTTCTACAGGAAGGTGCGAGTTTCTACAGGAAGGTGCAAATTTCTAAAGGAAGAGCTGCCTGTCTACAGGAAGCTCTGTATTTCTACAGGAAACTTCCTGTAGAAGCTCAGAACGGCCCAGAATACGTTTCATGAGCAGATCTGATGACTACGGGTTGGTGTGGACGCATGCAAGCCTCTTTTGGGCCCATGCACGACGCTGTTACCTTGCTCCACCACCCGTGTCGACATGCGGCCAAGTCCCTGCACCCACAAAGAAAATCGATGAGTTCTCGCGGGCAAGCCATTTCCAAAGGTAACAAATGACGAGATCTCATACCATATGCATCAAGAGCGCTGGGATCGTGATCGAGAAGCCAGAACCGCCAGCGTGCAGCATGCACCCAAGGAGAAAGGACTGTGACGAGACCCCTCGCGGGGATCCTGTAACAGTTCAACCTGCTCGAGTGAATACCCTCCACAGCACCGCCATCCGAGATGAAACGCGGGCACATGAAAGCAAAACCATCCACTCCAGCGTCAGCAACCTGTAACGATGAGCCTCCGGGTCTGTGTAAGTCGCGTGCAGCAGGTAGATCCGTCGTCCAAAAACTGAAAATCGTGTGCAGACGCGTGCAGGTAAGTGTCTCAACCTTCTCTCCATCAAATCGCATGAATATTACTTTGATTTGTTTGCATGGCGTAAGAGTGAATGGTTGAGCAGCCGTATGGCTAGTTGACTGGCCACGTCGGATAGTTATGGTATAGTCGGATGATCGGGTGGCAGCCACGACAAAGAAAACACGCAGCACGCACGTGAAGATAGTCCCGTCAACCGAGAAACGAGTTTAACCGAAAAGGGCGGCGGCAGATCTGTGGGAATGAATGTGGCGGTGAGTGAATGTGCAGGCGAATGATGGGTGACGTCGCCCAACGGTCCGGCGGGGACAGCTCACCCCCCGCGCCACGAGCTGCGCCGATTCAAAATCTAATCGGCTAGATTATGCGCATGTATTCATCAACCTCCACTTCAAAACTTGAGTGGCTCTTCTGATTTCCTCGGCACGTTGATACGCCAAGCTTTCGGCTACCAGAACACCGGTGAAGCGCACCTCAACCGCAGTCCAATTGCAGTCCTCCCCGAAGTTTGCATACTGCTCCTACAGGAACAGTTTCTACAGGAACGCAGTCCTACAGGAAGCAGTCTTCTACAGGAACGCGGGTGTTCACGTAAAAAAAGGTGGCCGAGTAACGAGGTAACCCTGGACTCCTCATGCAATTGCTCATTTAAGGTGGTAGGATTGTCAGTTACTGTCTGGGTAAATGAGAAAGTAGACAAATTGCTGTCTGTGTGCCCATACTGCAATTCTACAGGATTGTTGCGTGGTTAGACTGTGTTGTAAAATTTTTGTGGGTTATACGCATTGCTCTGCACTCTGTCACCGAAACTAAACTCTCTTCCACCATCACCACCTCTAGTTAAGAAAATTGTGCCATCATGCCGGGTGGATTTATCAGGCGAGAACCCACAGATTCCACCAAATTAAGGAGAAATCCCGCAGTGGTAGAGCTCTTCACCAGAGCACAATGGATGCCTTTTTGTGATAAGCTACAGGGCTACGATGATGAAGTAGCCGAGGAATTCTTGCAGGCATTGAAGCCTAAATCCCAGACACTGGCCACAGTAAGCTTCAGAGGTCTCAGCCTCCAACTCACCCCAGAGCATATAAGTCGAATCACAGAACTGCCCATGGGTCTGCCGTGGGATAAAGAAGAACGAAAGCTAAGCCAGCAAGCCAAGAAGGAGTTCTTCCCACCTGAAGAATCATTCACAGAGGACAAAAATGGGGTGAAAAGGACAAGCCTGTTGCCACCATGGAACGGAGTCAGTTTGCAAATTATGAAATATATCACCTGTGAGGGTCGTTACAGCATCGTATATGCGTATCACTTCAGGCTGCTCAATGAACTAAGACACCGGATTGACCTTCCTGCAGCACAGAGGCTGAGCATTCCTTACTTTTTACTACAGTCCTTGATGGAGTGCTCTACAAAGCTCAAGGACGGCATTCCGGATCAGGTAGCCCACCATGGGTTAGTCAAGCTTCTTGTGGAGGATGCTCTCCACTCATATAAAGTCCCCCTCGCATGGGAATCATTTAGGAATTTAACAAGAGAAGGGGACATAAAAATGTTGCTTGAAGAAACGGGATCCTCTAGCGGTGAAGAAGAAGAGCCAGTAGCCGAGAGTAAGAAAGGGAAAAGCCAAAAGATCCCGACTCCAACACAAAAGAAAGAACGAAAGGAGAAGGAGGAGGGAAAGGATGACAGAGCAAAAGAGGACACCCCCATCCTGTCAGCAAGGGAAAAGAGGTTGAAAAGCAGGGCAGTCAAAACTGAGGTGGTCCCTGCCAGCCCAAGCACCTCTTCAGCTCCTGCAGTCAAAGCCAAAAGCAAAATCCATGCAGCCAAGCAAGAAAAGGTGGTGAGAGTTGCATCTGCAGGAACGCAAAAACTGGCTTCTACAGGAAGCCCGAAAACACAAACACAGGCTTCTACAGGAAGCCCGAAAACAAAGACAAAGGCTTCTACAGGAAGCCCGAAGATCAGTAAGGAGCAGGCTTCTACAGGAAGCCCAAGAGCAATGACCAAGTCTTCTACAGGAAGCCCGAAAATCGTTGGAGAACAGGCTTCTACAGGAAGCCCAAAAACGGAGACAAAGGCTTCTACAGGAAGCCCGAAAGTGCAACCACAAGCTTCTACCGGAAGCCCGAAGACAGAGACAGGGGCTTCTACAAGAAGCCCGAGATTGGAAAGAGGGGCTTCTACAAGAGGCCCGAAGGTCATTGAGAAACAGCCTCCTACAGAGAGTCCGAAGACAAAGAAAGAATCTTCTACAGGAGGCCCGGAAGCGGGTAATGCAGGGTCTTCCACAGGAAGCCCGAAATCTGAAAACGAGGGGCCCTCTACAAGGAGCTCCGAGAGAGCAAAACGCAAGAAAGAGAAGGCTGGCATTCTCGAAAAGGAGGCAGCAGCGGCACTCGCTGCCCTCAGCACACCTCCAAAACCGAAAGAGAAAAGGGAGAGGGAGACCCCTCTACCATCTGAAGCTAGGAGAAGCAAGAGGATGACCACGGGCAAGCCACAGCCTCCACCCAGCAGCCAAACCACTTCAGGGGATGTCCCTACTTCACCCAGTGCAAGGACCCCCTCTAAAACATCAGCCACCCCCGAAAAGGGGAGCCCAAAAATAACTTCCTGGACACGAAAGATAGGCCAGTCACCTTCCGAAGCCCGACTCAAGGAAATAGGAAAGGGGAAGGAAGCATCACCCTCGTCACCACCAGGGGCAGAGAAGGCAGGGCCATCAAAAGCAGAAAAGAAAGAGCCTGTTCCGGTCCCGAGTCCTCGGCCAAGGACAAGGAGCAGGAGCAAGGTTGCTCAAGGATGAGCAAATGGTTCAGCTGGGGGGTGATGATGAGCCCCAATTTTGGTACAATTTGGGCTCATTTTGGCCTATTATACTTGCTCAAACCATTCATTTTTTATTGCTTATGCATGCATTTCTTAGTTTGTTCGTGTTGTTTGCAGGAAGAAGGGTAGACACTTTATCTACGTGACTAATGCATTATGATTTCAGGTTTTTGCATTAAAAGGGAGAAAAGACCACGTGAAAAGGAGACAAGGAGACAAGGAGGTGGCACTGCTGGTTTTTAGGAGAGGATGTCCACAGTCTTGGGACATTCCTCGTGATTCCCACCAAGAACTCCGAGCTCCAATCCATCTCCCCTCCGAGCTTAGAAGCAGCCAGCTGTTCTACAGGAACAGCAGTTACAACTGTTCTACAGGAACAGCACTTATGACTGTCCTACAGGATCAGCAGTTAAACTCTGGTTGGACAGCCGAGCTCCTAAAATCAAGGACACTTGTTGGATCACTGTTTTGCATAAGTATAGAGGCCGTAGCCTTTGATAGGTTGTTGAAACTTTCGCATTACTATTGTAATTTTGGAGCACAGCTCGGTGTTAGTTCTTGTTGTAAGCCAGTTTTGGCATAACATCAGATTATGAATAAAGAAGGCAGATTTTGATCTAGCTCTGAGTTTTCTTAAGGAGACTATAGCTCTCAGGTTAGGGCCCAACCTGAGAGCCACAGATCCCCTCTGCTGTAGTGTTGTTTCCATTTCGTTTCAGCACTTTGAGTTTTCATTTCCACATGCAATTCGAATTACAGGTTGTTAATTTAGTTGTTTTTCATGAATTTAGATAGGATTTGCTTATGGTGAATTTGTTTACAGTTGTTTAGGTTAGCAGAGGATAGATATAATCCATTGGAGCTCCAGCAAAAAGGTTGTTAAGGCTCACTACCATCTCATTTGGGATTGGGGTGCAGTCCATGACTAACCACCAAAAATACGCATTTCTTTATTTCATGATTGCTGCAAACACAGTCACGTTATGTTAGATGCTTCCACATGATTCACACCTGCACCACACTCCTTTACCACAGCTTCATGCACATTCTCCTTCGCGTTTTGGATTGCTGTTCATTGAATTTACAAGCACAGGTAGTTTAGGTTAATGCATTTTCGGTTTGGTAACAATCACAAGCATTTGTTTCATCTACACTGCTTTCTCTCATTCCATTACCTCATTCTCCATCTTGATCACGCATGCAAACACATCTTTGACCCCTGCTCCGCTCTGTCATCTCCCAAAGTCTTTCACTCCTCACGTACTTCCATTCTCTAGCCCTTTCGTTGACCTAGTCCTCCATCTTCCAACCTACTCCCTACACTCACTCCCCATCCTATTCCCCCACTTCTGAGCCATCACCAGCCTTATTCCTACCTTACACATCTCCCTACCATTCCATCACTCCTCCATCACTTCAAACACTCACGGTAGGTCATCCTGTAGCAGTTTGTAGACATCCTGTAGAAACCAGAGTATCCTGTAGGATCCCCTGCAGACATCCTGTAGGAGGCCACTCACTCGGTTGCTGAGCTTCTGAACGTGAGGAACCTCTGTGGATGGATGCTAAGGATCCCTAGGGACCTCTCCTAGCCTCCCCAACCTTTCCCACACTTTCCTTCCTTCTCCATCCCATCTGCACAACCAAACCCTAGTTAGCAGAAAATCACAATCATCCCACACACTTAAAGAAAAAATACAAAAACATGTCTTTTATGATGCAACTAGCTTAGATCCATGCATTTTCACTTATTAGAGGTAATGACAGCATTGGTAGAAGTTGCATTTACATTCTTTGCATTGTAGAGGTTAAACTAGTCAAATTAGGGTTTCCTAGGTTTACATGCTTTGATTCGCTTTCAGTTCATTTTTGTCAAGTAAAGTAGCTTTCCTTTGAGATTAGCTTTCGTCCATCAATTAGCAAGCTTCTTCTGAGAGCCTATAGAAGTTGGCTTGAGCCCTAGCGGACTTGTGCCAGCTGACCAAGTGATAGCTGCGACAAGAGCTAGTACTTGTGCATATAGCACCGTCGCTTCCAAGTTTGTACGAACTACCGGGTTGATAAAATGAGAGACAGGAAGCCCCAGGAGTTGTAGCATTATTGCTACAATACTGGAGCTCACCAATAACCAACTACACTTTCTTTATATTTTCATCAGTGATCTATTGCATGGACCATACAACAGTCACGACGAACTAGAACTGATCTAGATCTTCACTCCCTATACCTTTGAAAATCGATAGCTTTAATGAGTTCGACATGTTGATAGCAATGGTGGTGGTGGTGGTGTGGGTGAAGGCGTATGTTGGGGAGGTGAAGGCGGAAGTGGAGTGGATGGATGATGTATCCATGGACAACCTTGTCTTATCAGTTGGATCACACTTCGTGGTGAGGCATGTACCGCTCCTTCGTTGTCACTTGAAGGAGGTCCAATCAGCGGGCTGTATTCAAGACCTATTTTCCCTCGATCCCTAAAGACTTTTCCACTTCGCGTAGCTTCGAACATCAATGCAATGGCATAACCCGTTTTTCACACAACAACATCTTAATCTAGGTATTCAAAGATTTTAGGTACTTACCTTGTGATTATTTGAAGAAGCGCTGCTCCACTTCGCTATATCTGATTGAGGCATCAACAACGAATTCTGTAGCAAATACTCCTATAACCCGATCAAGCCAATGATCAATAGTGTGTGCGATCTTATCTTCAGAAGCTTCCAACCTCCACACTAGCTCCAGATTCCACACTATTGGTTCGTCAAGCCTCCACCTTCCTTGGCCATTTTCCAACTTAGCTATCCACTCGTATAGCTTGATCAGTAAGGTGCAGAAGAAAATTTTGTGTATATATATGTACAAATATCTTTCCAACCACTTCTCTTTTGATAGGCATGGATTTCTATTCTTTTGTGCCACAAATTCATGGATCTTCCTATCCAAACACTTGCTAATTTCCTTCTTGGTTGGATTCTAGAGATGTGACATCACACATCTCTTTATTCAAATCCCGGTCCTAGCAATGAAACCATTTGTTGGCTTAGTGGGTCTTGACCCAGGTTAAGAGTTAGTTGGCCAAAACAAACCCTACATTACTGGCCCTTTCAGTATCAACCCTCTTAGCACGGACTGAAGTCTCACTCGAAGTAGTATGGGGGGATGTTGGAACCAAGTTTCCACATCCAGAGATCAGTGTGATGTCTTTTTCTGCCCTAGATCTACCTCCGTGCAGATCTATAAGCCCTTAGGGCTTGGTACTTTAACTCCCTTCGGACAACCCTTAGACCTCCACGAAGGTCGACAATCGGCTTTTGCAGACCTTGAACAAACGAATTACCTACTTACGTGCACCATAAATTATCCTTAGATCAGAATCTACTCAGATCTACTTAAGTGCTTGCTAAACCTAACATAATGTATTATGATCTTCGCGTAAATACTTAACATGAATTATGTTCAATTGATAAGACTTATCTAGTAGTTTCACGCATCAATATATCATTGTTTCATAAATACATTACAACATATATTGCAAACACAGTCAGAAGGAAACGAATAAAACATATGATTTTCTCCAAAAAACTTCTTTATTGATCTTCAATATAAGGTTATAGACTCAAAACTTCCCTGCACACTCAACTGCGGACACTATTCTTTGCCTTTGCACACTCATCCGCAGAGCCTTTTCCCCCCTCCAAGACTTACTTTCCTGTGCTAACTCTCTAAGACTCCATTCATCGTACCCATAGACATAGACATAGATCTGCCTTATACTCTCTAAGACACACCTATTTATACAATCCCATGGTCTACGAACCATGGGTAGATCTCCAAACCAACTCAACCTTACATAAATGAGGGTAAAAACTACTTTTGGCTCCTAACTAACTACGCACTCCACGTCCACAACTTGTGGAGACTTTACATATTTTTATCAAAATTTACATCAAAACTTGGGTTTTTACCCCAAAACTGACCCAGGAGACCCCATCCCAACACTAGCCTTCCTTCTTGCCTAGATTATTTCAAATTCTACTAAGTATTTCATCCATAATGATGTAAAAGATTGGAGATAGAGGTTAACCCTGTCTTAGCCCCCGAGAGGAAATGAAGAATAAGATGGGACATCCATTAACTAATGGCGCAATCCATGGAGACTCAGTACACTACTTTATCCACCTTATAAATTCCCTGTAAAACCCCAATTTTTCTAACAACAATAAAAGAAAGTAGTGCCTTACCTAGTTAAAGGAATTGGCCATATCCAGCTTTATCAACAATCCCGGCTTGCCTGATTCCTTAATTGAATGAATATCCTCTTGGACTAGGATGATATTACCCAATATTTACATAACTGCATGAATCCACCCTAGTTCTCTGATATGAATTCCAACAATATTTTTTTCAATATTCCCATAATGATCTTCGTTAAAATTTTATAACTCGAGTTACAAAGATAATTTTTTTTTTTGGTAAGCATGGTAGTACCTCTTTTTTATATTGATTTAACAACAAGTTACAACCAGTTTTAAAAATAGTTAGGTGGCCTCAACTTGACCTGTGGGAAACCAAGTCTGTTGGAAATATAATGGCATGGTATGCCATCCAAAATAATAAGTCTTGAGTCTTTCTAACCAAGAAATATATGACTATATGCCTATGCTTATCTTGTTGTCTACTTGCCTACTAGCATAACTGTAATTACATGGAAAAGTAAAATCTATCTGCATCAAAAAACTACAGAAAGAGACATCATTTTAACTAATTTGCTTCCTTAGCTCAAGCAGATTCCACTAGTGTCGGGTCTTTTGCATTAGATCTCGAGAGTTCAGTCGATGAAAGTATGCAAGGAAAGTGATTTTCAATGCACTAGAGGTGTCCATATTTCTTCTTCATTTAGAACATGAGCTTCTGGAAGTCTTGCTTATAAATTGGGAAAGCCTACACTATGGTAGCCATGTTCAAAGCTATTTGTTCTAGGGAAAATATCCCCTTCATTTACCAGTCAAGAAACAGTGTGTGTTTAAACTAGGTCACTCGACCTCTTGTATGCCCTAGATCGGGCACCAAGATCTGCCAATCCTCTACATCGATCTCCATTGATCCTTCCTGGCAGTTCACATCCGCCTCTCTTTCCTCTATCAATTCTGAATTTCCTCTGTTGTGCCTTCATGGTAAGCTTCCGTAGCTTCATTAATGATGTTATTAGTCAGCTTGCGGCCTCCCAATTTTCCTCCAAGGTTACTAGATTGACCTTTTTCATGTCTTTCTTTATTTTTCCTAAGGCAGCCTCACGAGGTAGGGCTTTGAGTTCGAGTCGTCGCACAAGCCATGGTAACCTTCTCACAGCTTCATGAAATATATCGCTGAGTGCTTACGAGTTGTATAATCCCCCAGCCACTTAATTGACAAATTCTGCTACCAACCTATTCATTTGTCTAGAGACCTACAAACATCTATAAAACCAAGACATGGTTCGTGTTGTCCTCCCGTGCTTCACAAAAAAAGATAACAAGTTTTCCCAAAACATGCAGAGGTTCCAACCCCTTTCACCATAACTAGTATTAGGGTTTAAGGATATGATGCAACACAAACCAATTAACATTGATACAACCCAAGGGTTTTCTCCCTCAAGGATGTTAGGGAGTCACTGTAGTAGCATATCCCCCCACACCCATTTACCCAACACCCACCCGTTCAAATTCATCTCAGAGTACTGATTGCCATAGGTCCAAGGCTTTGCTAAACTACCCTAGATCTAAGTCAGGTCATCCCCGCACAGATGCGGAGCCATGGGTTCAGTTATCTCAAGGAGGCCAAACATAATAAACACAGGAGTCTACCTAAACAAATCATCATATATAAACCATCAAACCTACTCATACATTAGCAGGATAGGCCACAGGCCTTCTAATCCCCACCCCTTCTGACCCAAACAGCCCACTTTTGGTATCCAAAAGCCTCTCTTCGTACATGCAAAGGAGAGGTAGCAGACTACAATTATTTCCCATCAGCGAAACCAAATGTCGTATTGAACAGAAATAGGGGCATGCCAAAAATTCCTAAAATTTAAGCCCCAACCTGATGCATCCACTAATAAGACAGGACTTAGACCATTTGATCCCCATAGCATCAGACCCTACTGATCCAAATCACAAATCCAAAAGACTCTCTTCATTGAGAAAAGGGGAAAGGAATGACATACCAAATAACCAACGCTAAGGGTGGAAGAGGGCACACCAGTGCCGACCTTCCTCCACAGCTGGAAACTCTGTCCGTGACCTTCCTTTGAGCCATAGTCAACGTCTCCACTCTAGACCACTCCATGCAGCAATCAACCGAATGCTTACATCGATAATGGTTTCCCCTTGTTACACGGTATTTTGTCACAACTCCTGCACTTCCCTATGGCATACCCCAAAGTGCCCGAAACATGACCATCATGCACTGTACTCATCTAGATATGCAGCTTAGATCCTCCCTAAAACACTGATTGGAAAATTTCGTGAGCTTCCCCGAAAGAAATGGCTCTAAAACCCTAATTTTGGCATCATCGCCCCCTGACATTGAAAACCGTGATGGTTGTTAGTTGCACTATACTAGCCTCGCTATTATAGACATATTTGGGCACTTCAACCCCAAACTTATATGTCGATAAAATAGGGCTCATCAACCCCTAAAAGAGTTGTCTCATACCCTAAAAGAACATGGTCATTTGATTACATCATTCCCCAAAAGTTCCACCTGAAAAATCATCCAGAAATGGCCTAAATTGAACCATACTGATTGCCACACTAGCTAGGTAAGATGCATACTGAGTGGTACACTGCATAGGTGTGATGCATACTATTTGGGCCTTCTATAGGGTGCGATGAGCGAGGATGGACAAATGTCCAAGGCAGTTTGCTAAGTGGATTCTCATGGAATCTTCTAGAAACTTCTCCTATGACACTTGCCTCTCTCAATTCGCCCAGGGATGAGTAAGAGATCCAAGAAATCTCCAAGTGGAACCAAATGTAACAAGTGGAATGACACTAATCAAAAGACCAGAGATCACTCACACCCTTGCACACATCTATAAATGGATCCCTCATCTAAGATATCTGCAAGCTGGAAGATTGCGAATTGCAAGGAAGTGCTAATAGTTTGTAATTGAGAAAAAGAGCATTGTATTGTTGGTGTGATCTTTCTATTTCATGAGGTGATGAGGGCTTTATGCTGGGAGGATGATGCTAGATCAGACAATTGGGTTGTAATTCTCCCTTCTATTTAATAAAGTTCTTCAAGTTTTCTTCCATATGATTATGTAGTTGTGAATGTTATCATTTGTGAATGCTATTATATGTTCATTATATATCTAATTCTGCAATGTGTATGTTGTAATAGATCAAGATTCTCTGATGGTTCCTTGTTACTATGTTTCTATAGGTACTCTCCAAGCGGGATAAGTACGGGGAGGAGTTGCAAGCTCTATCAAAGGGGAGAGAGATCAAACAAAGGATTAAGTGGAAGTTCCAGGTTGGTCCCATTATCTTTCTCTTATCTATTACACATAGGAGAAATCGTGAATTGCTTTAAACTATTGTTTCTAGGGTAGCTACCAAACCTAGAGGGCTAGTCGTTCGAAAAGACACTAGTTTTCCCAAAAACACCTGCGATGCTACCATGCTTTTTTCTTGGATACTAATGATGATCCCTAAAAGGAAATTTTTCCAAAGAGGACAAGAAGCTTCGTGATCTAGAGGCTTCTAGAATGATGAGTGGGAGGTTGTTTGGCATGGATGAGGTCAAGTTCTCTCAACATGGCCTTTTGGTTTTATCCCTATGATCTACCTTCTTGAGATGAGGGCCTTGTCCTATCTTTGGAGAGATCCTAAATCTCTTTCCTTGCCTATTTATTCATCCTCTCCCATTCCCAAATGGTTGGTCTTTGGATATTTGCACCCTTATGCTGAGATTTTGCCTACATGGCACTCATTTGGCTTGGAGAAGGAGTGCTTGGAGAGCTTCAGCTTGGACTTGGACATTCACTCAAGGAGAGCTTATTGACATCAAGGCTTGGTTGTATGCTTCCTCCTTTATTCTATTAATATATACAACTTTTGGTTCATTGTCCATAAATGTGTATGTTAATGTGTCATCTATCTTAATTATCCTTGATCTGTTAAGTAGGTTACTTTCGACTGTGATATTTGTACTTGCATGCTTTGTTGTGTCTTAATCTCTTGTGTAGGAATTTAAAAGCTATGAGGAGTAGGACCGAGCTCGTGGCGCAAGTGATTTAATGTCTCCAACAAAGGAGGATATTATAACATTAGAAAAAGGTAGGCCATCTTCCTCTTCTTCTATTTTGATTGTAACTTAGGAAAGTGTCTAGTAGATTGTCACGTAGGTTGCTAGTCCCACTCATTGGGCTAGAGGGATCATCTCTATCCGTAGAGAGCATTGCTTAGACAAAAAAATGGCGACTCTACTAGGGATGCTATAACCCTTTCCATCTAATTGTTCACCCAGATTCTATGATGAGTTTGACCATTCGCCAGTTTTTTGACTTGTTTGCTTCTCTGTAGCTATTTGCATTTACTGGTTGTTACTTGAGGACACTCATTTTGTTTTGGTCTTGAAGTTATTTTATTTTCCCTCATTTTTCTCACCCATCGTGGGTTTAGCCTTAACAGTCACGATGTCATTGCTTTATTTTTAATTATACCCACATTGATTACCCTTGCATCACCCTTTTGCCTATAACAAATGCAGTGACCCAGAGGATAAGAAAAACTAAGGTTTTTCTTCTAGCTCTCAGTATTTCTTCCCTCTGTCAATGATTTTCTAGTGTGTCTACAATGTATTTGTCTTGGTTGTTGTGCTTGTGTGACTGCAATTGTCTCTTGACTTGGTTAATGTGTGTTTGAAGCTTCATTGCTTTCTAGGGTTTCTAGGGCTTCTAGGTCACCCTTCACTCATTGCTTGGTCTGATTTTATGAGATTGATTGCTCCTATTCAAGAGTCTTCCTGCAATCAGGACATATTTTCCAAGTTCCTTTTGGTTCATTTATGTGAAGTTGTTTTCACTAGTGTCGATGCCTTGAAGATTGCTTTAGTTCCATTGTCAAGCATAGATTACAAATTGTTTGCTTTGGTTGAACTAAGAGAAAGTACTTGTCTTCATTCTTATGTTTCGAAAATAAAAAGTTAAAGATCTTGTCATTTAAGTATTTTTGAGATATTTGTTGCATTCAAAATCATAAAGTGAAAGAGATTTTCATTTTTATTGATTTTATTGCATTTTCCTTTGCTCATTGCACTAGTTTGCATTGTTTGAATCAAAGTGAAAGAAAAATCATTATTGTATATTAGTGAAAGGAAAGTGATTTTTTTTTCTATAGGATTCCATCTTGGCATTGCATTTGTTAGCGAAATGAAAGATTAGATTTCGTTTTTACATATTTCATTTGGAAGATGAAAGTGAAAGTTAGTGGAAGTCATGTTTTCTGATGCATTATTGACTGAGTTTCTTCCCATTATTAATCTAGCTTTCATTCAAGTGGAAAATTCATTTTTCTCATATAGATGCATCTTAGGGATTTGGGTGACATCGTTTTGAGCGCAACACTGAAACATAATTAAAGATAAATAGTAAAATTTACGTCAGTTAACGTAAGGAGCATTTGGAACTTAACACAAATATATAGAGGTATAGGCTAGAGATGTGTTCTTGCGTCTTTAAACGTAGAAGTTGTCGTTAATTACCTACATTGTATCCCAGGGGTGAAATCCTCTTCTAGTATAGAAGTATATTGGAGGTTCTATAGTACTCTTGGGTATATAGTAGGCAATATAGTATGGAAAGTATATGGGAATTCTCTCACTGAACGGTTATGCATTAGACAATGCTAACATAGACTTGTGCTCCCCGTACTATTGAGTATATATTGGGAGACCCCACCAGGTTGCTATCTTTTAGCCACAGGTAACCGAGTCAACCGCCTTGTAAATGTGATACACAAAATACAACGTTCGGGGAAATTGGTCGTCGTACATTAAGTCCTTGGTTTCAGCTAAGGTGTATATAGCGGTGCACGGATACTTGGTAAACCCTCTTGCCTACATTTCCCCTCTTTTGATTTGCTTTGTTAATTTCTAAAATCAATCTATTGACCACGAAAAAACATCCTTCCTATGGGAATACTCCTTAGCAAATCTTAGGTTGATATTGATGGCAACATTTCCTAACTCTACCAACCAAGGAAACCCCCTCAAGAGAATCCTAGTCCTTTTCCTTCTTTTGTAAATGTTGGTGCTCCCTATATGGCAACGTTGTCCCTTCTTAGATTGACCATTGGTCTTCCAGTTTAGTTATTTTTGAACTCGATGATTCCGAGTGTCCAAATTTCTTTTCAATTGAGTTCTCTACCACTTGAACAAAATCAACCTCATGTTGATCCTAAAGTTGACCCCTTGCCTTCTTCTCCTATTTCTTCACCCCGTTCTTCCACTTCACTGGGTGAAAGTATGGATTCTAGTAACCAGGAAGCTAAGAATAAGAAGAAGAGGACAAAGAAGAAGAAGCAAAATAAGCAAGGAGGCAACCAAGTAGTCATTGCTATGCATGCAACTGATGTGGAAAAATCTTCCAACCAACCCCATAAAGTAAAATTCCCTTGCATGTTATGTAACGGTGACCATATTCTTCAGGATTGTCATAGTATTCCCAAGATTTTGGAAGTCTGGTCCACATGTTCACATAGACCTTTCTCATCAGCCTCGGGCATTCATGCTAGTGATAAACCTTCAACTAGTGATAGTAAAGCTGATGGGAAAAAGGGAAAAGTCAAATTTCTTTGTAAGTTGTGTGAAGATAATCATCCCATTCGCCTTTTTCCTCTTATGGATGAAGCTTCCAAAGAGTTGGAAAACCTTACTGCTTCCCAACCTCGTCTTCCGGTTGGTTATCGTAAGTTTTCCCTTGATCCTTCTCTAGTTGATCCAGTGATTGATCAAAAGTCATCTTTGGTCAACTCTAATATCTTTGAAAGTGAGTCTCATGAGTCCGTTCTTGACCAACCATTGGTTGAGAAAATCGTAGACTTGACTCCACCTTCAGTTAACCATACCTTTTCGATAGCGAGTGAACCTCGTACTACTCAGGTTCTTTTGGTTTTTTTAGTTTCGAAGGAACTTGAGGATAATCCTCTTGTTCCCAAGGTGCATGACATAATTTCTCTTGTTCCCATCAAGCAAGAGGGGAACTGTCACATTCCTACGACACCCCCTTTGAGTAGTTTAGTCACTTCTTTTGATTGGAGTCGACTGGCAGGATATCGTCTTCCATCTTATGCACATTTCCAAATTCTAGTACAAGATTACCATATGGACATACCGAGCACAGTCATAGACGAGGGTGCATATGTTAGCATTTTTTCCTCATCTGCTTGGCAAGCTTTAGGTTCTCCACAGCTTGTCCCTGTCATCTAGAATCTGATAGCTTTTAACAGAGGAACTAGTCAATAGTTAGGGATCCTTCCTAAGTTTCCTATTACTTTGGGAGGAAAGATTGTCTTTATAGACGTAATGGTCGCCCAAGGCCCTTTAGATTTTAATTTACTCCTTGGCCATGACTATGTTTATGTCATGGGAGCTCTTTTTTCTTCTCTCTTTCGAGTGATGTGTTTCTCGCATGATGTAATAATTATGATCATTAATCAAATTACATTCATTTGTCCTAAATCAACTCCCCATCAACCATCATCCCTAAATGGTTCTCATATGCAAGAAAATCACCCCCACCATAGGTTAATTACATGGTCACATGTTCCATGCCTGCGTCTACTGATGATCTAGTAGGTGATGTAGTACACCATGTAATGGGGGCATTGGATCTCAATTTTTCATTTGGATCCCTGGACATGTATCTCTTCCAAAGTGGTGTTCTCCCATATGATGAGAACCTCTTGGAATCCATGGCCTCTTTTGGTCTGTGAACACGGTCCCGGAGTAGAGTTCCTTCTCTTGTGTCAAGCACATTAAAAAATGAAACAAGGGATATGTGGATAGTTATTTTCCTATGTCAACCTTGTTAAAAAATGAAATAGGTCCCCATGAGGATAGTTCTTTTACTATGTCAACCTCGTTAAAAAATGAAATAGGTGTCATGAGCATGGTTCTTTACCTATGTCAAGCTCGTTAAAAAATGAAACAAACCCCCTTCCAAATTCGAGTCTTTGATTAGATTTTGTAAAATCCCAGTCGAGTCTTTCACTTGATCTCATAAGTGAACCTTCATTCCATTCACTTAGGTGAATGAAATATAGCTTCAGGAGCATGTTCCTCGAATTGGGTCATTATGCCGAGGGCATGCAAACTTATCTCACACATAGTTTATCTTTGTTTCAATCTTGTGTAAAAATGCAATCAAACCCAAGCATAGTTTATTTCCGTGTCAAACTTGTGAAAAAATGAAACCATCTTCAAGTATACTCAAGCATAGTTTCCGATGTTTCAAGCTTGTGTAAAAATGAAACCATTCCTACTTTAAATCTCGTGATTGCCAATTTTATCAATCGATTTTTCGAGATAAGCCTTAGTTGTTTCATTCCATTGCCACCATCTTTTTGGCCGATCATACGCTTTCACTTGGTTGTTTTACCCCTGCCTGGAGAGCATCTGCAATGAGTGGTATTATTAGCCAGCCTCTTGACCATTACATGTTTTGAGCAGTTCCATCATCATTGGAACCAGTTGCTATCCTTTTATACCACTCATTCCTTCAGGGGGAGTCATCTTTAAGCTCTTTTCTGACTCTCGAAAAATGAAAATATTGTCGAGTACTTGTCGTTTCAAACTTGTAAAAGTAAATGAAATGATGTCGTCTCAGTATATGTTTAACCCATTTTCGGGTTCAGATTAACTATTTATGAAAAAGGTACACCTTGGTCGACATGGTCAAAAGGTTCTCTCGGATATTGTTTTCTACCTTTTCGGGTTCGAGGGACAAATTATGAAAAGGGACGAGATGGAGTTTTCTTTTTCATCTATTTTTTGAACTCTATAAACATGAAAAATATATTGAGTTATTCTTCCGTTGGACTCGTTAAAACTTTACGACGAAAGACTCATCACCATGATGAGACCGAGTGTCTCCTTCCTATAACTTGTAAAATTTACTAGGATGGATTCATTCAAATAATGAACTTATCTGACAAGCATTTGTTATCCCCTTCAAGCTTGTGATAAAAAATAATTGGGGTACTCGGTAGAAATAGTGGGGAAAAATGAAAGTGAAACATCTCTTGTATAGGCAACATGTCACTCTTGAACATGACAGTCATCTGCGTCCCATGTTGGGTTTGGAATATCCTTACTCAGTCACTTGTCTTTATGGGTTTGGGTGATCCATTTTTCCTCTCATTCTACTTCGTCATTATGACCCTTAGTCCTATGTTCAGTCAAATGTTTCCACACCCTATAGTCGTGTCGCTGATATGTTCAAGATAAGTCCTATCTGCAGTCTATTACCTATACATTGTCTGACTCTTTCTTACAGTCTCAGATCCTGTTCATTTCATTCCACCTTATTCCTCATTTTGTGTCAATGATGTGGGAATCATCACAGCCATCATCCGATTGGTCACTTCCTGTTGACTTCAGCTCATTATCTAGGAAGATGACTTAGAGAATCTCTTTCAGTACCTTAGAGGTTACATGCCTTGATGGGAATTTCTTCGCATCTAACAACAAGTTTTCATCATTGGCCTTCGATCGGATGATTCCATGAGTGTTCGACATATCTTCATTTTCACATTCACGGATTGTACTTTTGTACCTTGAGAGTCAATGTCATTATTGGCGGTTTTTCTTGTGCCTGTTAACAGTCCACATCATTGGACGATAGTCAGGTGGTTTTATAGCATGTTCGACTTTGACACATTCATTCGCATGTTAGAATTTGTACTTTGATCGGGTTGGGATGGAGTGCAATATCTTGAGTCTTTTCTGATATGACTCATGATGCATGGAGTTATGTATTATTTATGATTGTACACATGTTTCTACCATACGAATTGTTGTGACCATACTGTGGGACTTTACATTTATGAAGATCCTTTTATATCAAATGGTTGTGTCCATACCTTGGATCTTAGATTTAAAAATGGTCCTTTTCATTTGGATGGTTGTGCCCATACCATGGATCCTTTCACGTAATTCTTACTATCTAGATGGCTGCATCCATGTCGCAGATTCATGTTTTGATATCAGATATGTATATGTATATGCATCCTTGATTTGCAAGTCTCCTGACAGTGTTTGTTCTCATCCTTGCAAAAGCTTGTAAAGCATCTTAGCCATCACTCCATGTTCTACCTTTATGCTTTAGAGGGTATCTGTTACACAATATTTTGTCACACCTTCTACACTTCCCTATGACATACCCAGAAGTGCCCGAAACATGACCATCATGTAGTGTACTCATCCAAATATGTAGCTCAGATCCTCCCTAAAACAATGATTGGAAAATTCCTTGAGCTTACCCTGAAGGGAATGGCTCTAAAACCCTAATTTTGGCATCGTCGCGTCTCTAACACTGAAAACCACGATGGTCACTAGTTGCACTATACTAGCCCCGCAATTCCACCACGCTTTTTTCTTGGATACTAGCGATGATCCATAAAAGGAAATTTTCCCAAAGAGGACAAGAAGCTTCGTGATCTAGAGGCTTCAAGAACGATGAGTTGGAGGTTGTTCGGTGTGGATGAGGTCGATTTCTCTCAACTTGGCCTTTTGGTCTTATCCCTATGAGCTACCTCCTTGAGATGAGGGCCTTCTCCTATCTTTGGAGAGATCCTAACTCCCTTTCCTTGCATATACATTCATCCTCACCCATTTCCAAATGGTTGGTCTTTGGCTATTTTCACCCTTATGCTGAGATTGTGCCTACATGCTACTCATTTGGCTTGGAGAAGGAGTGCTTGGAGAGATTGAGCTTGGACTTGGACATTCACTCAAGGAGAGCTTATTTACATCAATCTTGGTTGTGTGCTTCCTCCTTTATTCTATTAATATATACAACTGTTGGTTCAGTTTCCATAAATGTGCATGTTAATGCATCATCTATCTTAATTCACCTTGATCTGTTAAGTAGGTTACTTTCGATTATGCTATTTGTACTTGCATGTTTTGTTGTGTATTGATCTCTTGTGTAGGAATTTAAACACTGTGAGTAGTAGGACCGAGCCCATGGCTTAAGTTATTTGAGGTAGGCCATCTTCCTCTTCTTCTATTTTGATTCTAACTTAGGAAAGTGTCTAGTAGATTGTCACGTAGGTTCCTAGTCCCACTCATTGGGCTATAGGAATCGTCTCTGTCCACATAGAGGATTGCCTAGAAAACACCCCTGATGCCACCCATGTTAATATTACCATCCCTCCTGCATGAGTCGACCTTTCCAGCATTTCCACGCATGTGGAGGATGATGGGTTTTCCCTTCAAGGCACTCGTCATTTAATTGTAGTGATTTCGCAGAGGGTCCCGTACACACCCCGATTGGGGAATCCTTTCAGGGGTCTGAGTTCTACTTGAGCTACTAATCTAGTCTTGTTCAAGAATTTCATGCAGTGGTTCCAATGACCTTCCCTCCATAGAGGAGGCCATGTCAATTCTAAAGGTTTAGTTTGGTCTGGGCAAGCCCAATTTGCTAGAAAAGTAGTAGTTTGATTTCCTTCCCACCTCACATGCATTGTGATTACATATTCAAAGTTCTGAATAAGATCCCCCAACTCCTACACCAACCTGGTGGTTCTCCAATTATGACTATGCTTATCCTAATTAGTCCCCTGACTTAGTTTCTTGAGAGTATTGATTACAAGTTGGGAGTCTCCTTCCACTACTAACTTTTTGTATCCCAGTTTGATGTCTAGGATCAGATCTTAACGGGCATCGACAAATTCTGCTTCCTTATTGCTTACGTGTCCATAGTAGTCTGCATATATTAGTCTGGTCCTTGCTCGATGGTCCCAAAAGAGCCCATCGAAACCTGCAAGACCCGAGTTTCCTTTTGAGGCTCCATCAAAACTTAATTTAGTGAATCCCTCTAGTGGGGTGATGAAGATTTGAGTTGAGTCCACTCTTCTTGGGATGAGTTTCTAGAAATTTTGGGAAATCATGGCCAATGCCAGCTTTAGGCAGTTAAGAATTCTGGCCTCTTGGGGATTTACTTTCCAGTTGTCTAGTAGCCATTTCTTTGCCATGATATTTTCACATATGTTTTGGACTATCCCTTCCAACACTAGATCTTGAGGTTGTCCTATGTTGTTGAAGACCCTGTTGTTATGTTCCTTCTAGATGGCCCAAAGAGTAAAGCCCAGAACTATGTCCCAGGCCTGGTTGAGGATTTGGCTAGAAAAAAGGCCTTGATGCCAGAGAAGAATGGATTTGCTAATGCTCTAGGGATCCTAATCCCTTCTTCCAAAGAGTTCTTCCACTTGATTCCATTTGTTGAGTGGAAAAAGGGCACGTATGTAGATGGTGTTCTAGATCCTCAATGTGGCTTCCACATAGGATAAAGTATGAGGATCCGTAAAAATCACTCTTTTGTAGTTGATCCCATGTTAGGATTTTTCCCCTACACACCAACCATAGAAAGAATGCCACTTTCGGCCACCATTTTCTTCCTTATATCTTTTTCCAAATTGTTTGTTGGTTCTCTTGTCTCCATCCTACCTTTAATATGTATGCCTCATGGATGGTATAGGTTCCTTTTGTGTTGTATCCCCATCTTAGGATGTTTGGTCCTTCCTGCCTGGTGATTCTTCTGGATTCGAGTTCTTCTCCTAGCTGAATCCTTTGGGCCGAATCTAGAGGTTCTGTCCAGTCCTCACGACCTTTCCATCTTCTCCATCCTTCAGTTTCTAAATATTTTTTCCAATATTGATTCACTATATTATCATTTTTTTTCGGAGGCATAGAGGAACAATTCACTCAGGTCATGTCTAGCAAAGAGATTTCCTCTTTGCTACCATGAATCCTTTCAGAATCGAGTTATTTCCCTATTCTTAATTTCCCAGAAGAAGTGTTGGTGGATAAGATCATTGTTTTGAGCTGCCAGGTTCCATATTGTTGATCGCTTGGGTGGGTCACAGTACCTAAGGTATCTTATGCATGGGTGGGCATACCATATTTACGAGTCCAAATATGTTTCTATAAACTAGCTCATCCTCTTATCCACATCCACCATAGTTTTTCTCCCATTATTTGATTCAGTGTGTGAGGATATCGAAGCCCCAATCCTCCTTCCATTTTGTGCTTAGTTAAGTTGGTCCACGAGACCACAACCCATTTATTCAGTTGGTGAGCCCCTCCCCAAAGGAATTTAATGAAGGTCTCAACCATTTTGGTGCAAGATGTTTTAGGGGTAGCCATACCCGAGAGCTAGTAAATCAGTATGGATTGAAGAATGACCTTTAAGTGGACTATGCATTCGGCTAGGTTGAGAGTGTGGAAAGTCTAGTTACTATGTTTCATTTGGATTTTTTGGAGTAGAGAGTTCCAACATGAGGTTTTTAAAGAGTTCAAAGATAGGGCCATTCCCAAGTATTTATAGGGCAAAGAGTTGACTCCAAATACTAACACTTGAGCTAATAAGGTTTGAATTTTCATTGTAGTATTGAAAGAGAAGATGCAAGATTTGTCATTGTTGATGAGGGTCCCAGAGGCTTCCATGAAGTCATGGAGAATTTATATGATACGATGAGCTTCCTTCAAGGATACATGGCAAAAGAGCATAAAGTCATCAACAAATTTTTGGTGCATGATTGGGAGATCGTTTCCCCATAGTATAAGACCTCATATTTTCAAATATCGGGCTTCCGTTTTGAGATACCTTCCTAGGCCTTCAACTGCGAGGATGAAAAGGAACTAAAATAGAGGATTGCCTTGTCTCAAGATTCAAGAGGGGTTGAAATTTCTAGTTGGGGAGACATTTAGGAGGATGGAATAAACAGGGGAGGCCATCATGGCTAGGATCCAGTTGATTCATCTCTGATCAAAGTCGTAGTTTTTGAGAATGTTGTTAAGGAAGGTCCAGCTAAGATGGTCATACACTTTGGATAAGTATAACTTGATCATCATCTCAGGGAATTTGAGATGTTTTATGGAGTGGGCTACATCCTGGGAAGTGATGAAACCATCCAGAATTTGGTGGCCCTCAACAAAGCATATTTGTTCCAGGGAAATGAGGTTAGGAAGCAGGGGTTTGAGGTTCTTAACAATGATTGTGGCTATAATCTTATATATCAAATTACACAAGGCTATCGGTCTAAACCCTTAGGGATCCTTCGATTTGACCATTTTAGGAATTAAAGCAATAAACATAGAATTTAGGTTGGGACATACCTTTTGGTTGAGTCTAGACTCCTCCACCACTTCCAACATGTCTTTTCCAATGATGTTCCAATATGCTTGGAAGATATCTGTTGTGGATCCATCAAGCCCAGGGGATTTATTCTTCACTATTCCTTTGACCATATCCTCCACTTCCTCCAAGGATACCACCCTCATAAGGCCCAAGTTCTGGTCCCTGGATACTAGGTGAGGAATTTTTTGAGTAATCCTTTGAATTGCCTCTGTCCTCTCATAAAATAGTTTCAAGAGAAGAGAGTGGAAATGGTTCATCACTAGGTCCTCCATTTCCTCATGTTGGACTATTTTGTTCCCAGTCTCATCCTCTAAAGAGAAGATCATATTGTGATGGACATGTTGGATCATTTCTTTATGAAAGAAATGAGTGTTTCTTTCCCCTTCTCTTAGCCAATTAACTCTAGATTTTTGTTTCCATAGGATCTCCTCTTGGTTTCATCATTCTTCTAGTCAATTGTTGATCCTCCCTTCTTCCTCCACTAGGTTTTCTTCCTTGCCTTTCCTTATGATTTGTTTCTAGATCATTTCCATCTTGTTAATAAGCTAATGTTGGTCTCGCATAATGTGCCCAAACTCTTCCTTGTTCCATTTATTAATATCATTTTTTATTTACTGAAGATTCAATTCGAACGTGTTCATATGGTTTGTTCCAAGTTCCTCTCTTTCCTTCCACCATTATTCCACTTTCTACATCAGCTTAGGACCTCTGAGCCAAAAGCACTCAAATATAAAGGGACAATTTTTTAGAGTTGTTGTCAGGTCAATTTCCAACTGAATTGGCCAGTGATCAGATGCCATACCAAGGAGGATGGATGCTTCCAGGAAGATGTCACGACTGACTACCTACTCTAATACCACAAAGTGATCCAGACGATATGCAATCTGGTGAATTCCCCCTCTTCTATTATTCCAGGTGTGGATTCAATTATTGGATGATATATCAACTAAGTGAAGCTCAATGATTAGGTCTTCGAACTTCTCCATGTTTGCATCCTGACTTTTGATTCCCCCTTTTTTCTCCTCTAGGGAAGTAATCATATTGAAATATCCCCTGACAATACATAAGTCATCTCCATACTCTCTTCTCATATTTTCTAGGTTTTGAAGGAAAACCCCTTTTCCTTCTAGAATATGAGGCCCATAGACTCCTATTAGGAAGGCCCAATCTCTAGATCCAATATGTCTAAATCTCCAAGAGAGGATTCTGAGGTCGACTTACCCAGTCTTCAAAGATGATTACGGTCAGATTACATAGGATAGACTACAATGCCCTTGACATCCTGGGCAATCACCTCATAATGTGGCTTAAAGAGCTTTATGATGTCTTTGAGTTTGGCTTCCGAGATGTTGGTTTCTTGGATCACCATGATGTTGGGCTTGTCTTTCTTAAGTATCTCTTTCAAGAAGAATTGTTTTCCTATGTTGTTAAGGCCTCTAATATTCCAGGATGTAATTATCATTTGGATTATTTATTGAGTTGATGGAACATCACTGACAATGGCACCACCCTTCTAGAGTTCACTAGTGTTTCTCCTATCATTTGAATGGCATCATTTAAATATTTTCTTCCTTGTTTCTTCCCTCCTTTCCCTGGGGCATTAAAAAGTGTGCAACAAGAAATGCTAAATTTAGGAAGTGCTAAAAATAGAACTGCTAAAAATAGCACATCTAAAAATAGCAGTTTGGCCAATGAGAATTTTGGCCACCTTGGGTGAGAGGTGAAACTGCTAAAAATAGAAACTTCTAAAAATAGCATTTTTGGGTCCCTTCATATTTTTAGCAGTCCTTGGTCTAACTATAGGAAGTAAAAACGAATTTGGTCTTACCAGCAGTTTAAAATATTAATTAATTAATCTCCATGAATTAATTAGTTATGGAAAATTAAACTTGAAGTCTTTGTAAGATCATGCAATTATTTTCTCTCTTGATTTATAATTTATCCCCTCATTAAAGGAGATAAGGTTCAGTTCTATATTGAGAGGATCAGTTGACTTAGTTTAACTTAGTCAAGTTTAGTTAGATTAATTTAACAAGTTGTTGAATTAATGAGATATAGTTTGTTGATGCTGGCATGCATATGACAACTATTATTTTCAGATAACTGAGTATTCTCTCATGAATAACCGATGCATGGCAGTTCAGATAGAGACCCAGTTGAGATCAGAGAAGGGACAATGTACTATCAGTTGGATGAATATTTTTCCTATAAAGGAAGCTCATCCATGTTGAGTATTTATCTCCTTCAGGTTTGTGCAGTTAGATCAGAGGTTAGTGAGTGTGTGTGTGAAGAGGCCAATTCACACATGTGACATCACTGGGCCCCAAGGAAACTGCACAAGGAAATAGGAGGCTTGGAGGGCAGAGGAGAAGGTTTGTGAGAAGCCTTTGACTGTCTATGAGTAGCAGAGGGATTTTACTGAGAGCTGGATAGCTTCTGAGCTAGGGCTTTGTGTAATCCGGACTATATTTCCACTTGTATGATAACACAGAGATGTGGTTTTAGGCAGGTGCTTTCCCCGGGTAAGTTCTTTTGTGTTATGTGTAATTGATTCCTTCTTATTCTAAAAATAGCATTTCTAGGTCCCTTCCTATTTTTAGCAGTCCCTAGTCTAACTATAGGAAGTAAAAACGAATTTATTCTTACTAGCAGTTTAAAATATTAATCAATTAATCTCCATGAGTTAATTAGTTATGGAAAATTAAACTTGAAGTCTTTGTGAGATCGTGCAATTATTTTCTCTCTTGATTTAGGAATTTATCCCTTGATTAAAGGAGATAAGGTTCAATTCTATATTGAGAGGCTCAGTTGACTTAGCTTAACTTAGTCAAGTTCAATTAGATTAACTTAACAATTTGTTGAATTAATGAGATATTGTTTGTTGATGCTTGCATGCATGTTACAACTATTATTTTCAGGTAATTGAGTATTCTCTCATGAATAACTGATGCATGGCAGTTCAGACAGAGACCCAATTGAGATCAGAGAAGGGACAATGTATTATCAGTTGGATGAATATTTTTCCTATAAAGGAAGCTCATCCATGATGAGGATTTATCTCCTTCAGGTTTGTGCAGTTAGATCAGAGGTTAGTGAGTGTGTGAAGAGGCCAATTCACACATGTGACATCACTGGACCCCAAGGAAATTGCACAAGGAAATAGGAGGCTTGGAGGGAAGAGGAGAAGTTTTGTGAGAAGCCTTTGATTGTCTATGAGTAGCAAAGGGATTGTATTGAGAGCTAGATAGCTTCCGAGCTAAGGCTTTGTGTAACCGGACTATATTTCCACTTGTATGATAATACAAAGATGGGGTTTTAGGCAGGTGCTTTCCCCGGGTAAATTCTTCTGTGTTATATGTAATTGATTCCTTCTTTTCAGTTATATGTGTTCTTATTGATGTTGCTCATGGTTGATTAAGCTTCCGCTAAATTGGTTGTAGAAGTAGATCAAGTGTTTTGTTTTAGTACATTGCATTACCAGGTGATCTACAGGTGGGAAATTTCTACATGGTATCGGAGCTAGCTGATCTGTAGAAAAAGTTCTGCATGGTATCAGAGCTAGCTGATTTGTAGAAAAATTCTACAAAATTTCTACATGGTATCAGAGCACAGGTGATCAAAGAGAGAACATTATACTAAGAGGAGATTTGAAAGTTTTGAGTTTTGGGCCGAGATTTTGCAGAGCAAATCTGAAAATTTATGTACAAAATTTTCAGAAATAAATAACAGATGGATTTCTTGCAGAAAAATACCCAAAAAAAAATCGGCTGAATCAGAGTTCAAATGAGGGAGATATCACTAATTTAAAATCAGCTCTTTTTCTAGAAAATTTCATGATGGCAGGAAAGTGGAAATAGATTGGTGTGCTAGCCAAGAACCTATATGCACTTCAGGTACAAGATGCATGCAAAGCCTTGAGGAGCAAGGCAAAGGTTAGATACTTGGTGGTTAAGAGGGAGAGTAAATTACCTCTCAACATGCAGAGCCAAAAGGAGTCTCAGACGATTGTGGAGGAGCCACGATTAGTGAAGCAACTTCAGGAGGTTGTGGACCAGCCACAACTGGGGAAGCCGATAGGAGACATAGTGGAGGCATCCACTCATGTAGAGACCTCTAGTAGGGGGAATCTTCGAGCCAGGTGGGCAGAGGGATCACATGCAGCCATACTTCCAAGTAGGAGGTGGGGTGATGTGGAGTGATCGGCCCATGGAGGAGGGGTAGGATCCTTGAGGTACCCAACCTCTTGGATGAGACCTTGCTACGGGAGCCCCAATGTGGAGTAGTAGGAACTGACTGATTGGGTAGAGACAGATAGGGATGGAGTGGCAGAGAGAGCTCCAATGCAGGGAATCCTAGGATAACGCAGAGCATGCAGGCTGCAGCAATGCGAGATCCATAAGTGTGTTGCATAGTGCAGGGTAGCACAGAGAAGGGTGCAACGGTGTAAGATGCATGGAGATGTTGCCGTAGCATAGACGTCAGAGAGGGAGTACTTGTCAGCAACAAGTAGAGCTTCAACATCAAATTATGTTTCTAGCCCAACAAAGAGGTCAGTTGGGAGTTTCGTTGTTTCGAGTGTTGCTGGAGCAACCGCACTTGGTAGATGTGTTGCATGTAGAAAATTCCAGAGTTACAGAATCGGGTTTGAGAGGAAGCCTTTCCTATTGAGAGGAAGTGTTGAAAAGTGTGCAACAAGAAATGCTAAATTTAGGAAGTGCTAAAAATAGAATTGCTAAAAATAACACTTCTAAAAATATCAGTTTGGCCAATGAGCATTTTGGCCACCTTGGGTGAGAGGTGAAACTACTAAAAATAGCATTTCTGGGTCCCTTCCTATTTTTAGCAGTCTTTGGTCTAACTATAGGAAGTAAAAAAGAATTTGGTCTTACCAGCAGTTTAAAATATTAATTAATTAATCTCCATGAGTTAATTAGTTATGGAAAATTAAACTTGAACTCTTTGTGAGATCATGCAATTATTTTCTCTCTTGATTTAGGAATTTATCCCTTGATTAAAGGAGATAAGGTTCAGTTCTATATTGAGAGGATAAGTTGACTTAGTTTAACTTAGTCAAGTTCAGTTAGAATAATTTAACAAGTTGTTAAATGAATGAGATATAGTTTGTTGATGCTTGCATTCATGTGACAACTATTATTTTCAGATAATTGAGTATTCTCTCATGAATAACTAATGCATGGCAGTTCAAACAGAGACCTAGTTGAGATCAGAGAAGGGACAATGTACTATCAGTTGGATGAATATTTTTCCTATAAAGGAAGCTCATCCATGATGAGGATTTATCTCCTTCACTTTTGTCCAGTTAGATCAGAGGTTAGTGAGTGTGTGAAGAGGCCAATTCACACATGTGACATCACTAGACCCCAAGGAAACTGCACAAGGAAATAGGAGGCTTGGAGGGTAGAGGAGAAGATTTGTGAGAAGCCTTTGACTGTTTATGAGTAGCAGAGGGATTTTACTGAGAGCTAGATAGCTTCCGAGCTAAGGCTTCGTGTAATCTGGACTATATTTCCACTTGTATGATAATACAGAGATGGGGTTTTAGGCAGCTGCTTTCCCGGGTAAATTATTCTGTGTTATGTATAATTGATTCCTTCTTATCAGTTATATGTGTTCTTATTGATGTTGCTCATGGTTGATTAAGCTTCCGCTAAATTGGTTGTAGAAGTAGATCAAGTGTTTTGTTTTAGTACATTGCATTACCAGGTGATCTACATGTCGGAAATTTCTACATGGTATCAGAGCTAGCTGATCTGTAGAAAAAGTTCTACATGGTATCAGCGCTAGCTGATTTGTAGAAAAATTCTACAAAATTTCTACATGGGGGTCCCTGCCCCCCCCCCCCCCCCCCCCCCAACTGATTTGAGATCCCAGTTGTTATGATTGTACTCATCCCCCTATCCCCTATTTTTCTTTTTATTCTTGGAATGTTTCTTTGTAGAGTTGCTTTTGATCCTCTGGTATAAATATCTTGTCCAAATTCCTCCACCCACTCAACAACCTGCGTAGGACTTCCTCTTCATTACTTATCTCTTCTCTTTGACTATCGATTTCCATGTTGCCTAGTTCCATTGTCTGTTCCATGACCTCTTTTTAAGATATTTCCTCTTTCGCCTTTCTTTTGGCACTACTGCCATCCCTTTGTTATGCTAGCTAGTTTTCTGGACTTTGACCTTCCCCTAACTCCCCCTCCTCATGTAGGATGTCATTTTGGTTTCTGGTTTGCGGTCCTTTGCTTCGACATGGTTGGGTCAAAATATAGGGGTTATTTTGAGTTCTCCTCCTCCTCTGGACTTCCTGGAAGCCCTCCTCCCCTTCTTGTCATTTACCTGATTTATTCTCTTTGGATGGCTCTTGGGTCTCAGACTGATTCAATGGGAATTCCCAAAATAGATGTCCATAGTCATGGCATCTGCGACATCTGAAGGAGATATGCTCATAATCAATGGGTTTCTACCATACCTCCTCATGGTATTCTAGTTCAATGGATTCTGGTAAGGGTTATGTTATATTCATATAAACACAAATCCTTGCAGAGGAAGTGTACCTTCCCCTTCTTGTGGAATATGAAACTTTCACAAAACTTCCTATGGAGTTGTTGATACCTTCTAGGATGTCTGGATCCCAAAATTCCATCAGGAGGCCAAAAAGGTGAACCCATACCGAAGCCACTACAAATTTTTCTTGTTCCAGATTATAACACTCCTCCCAGTGTCTCATGAAAAACCCTCCATTGTTAAAAATATATGGGCCACCATCGAACATCCTTTCCATGTCCTCTAGGCAAGAGAAAATTACTGTAAATAATCCCCTACCCCCCAATTTCAGCTCGATGTTGCCCTTTTTTTGCCATTTATGTTGGATCCACTTGACCAGATCCCGTTTTTTTGGCCATAATCCTATAAATTTGCAAATCATTGTATGGTCCTTCATATATTTCCTATAGTTCTCAAGTTTATTGCTAGGTATGAAGAAACAAGGCTTATTAGCATCCCTTGGGATGCACTGACCATGCATGTGAGTCTACCATTGGGTTCCGGGGAAAGGGGGTCCTTTTCCATGGTCGTTTTGAGTGCCTCTAATCTCTGTGCCTTGCGAGCTAGTTTTTTCTCTCACTATATTTCAGTAGGAGGGGATCTCTCACCCCCTATCATGGCATTCATCACGTCCATCAACATGAAATTTTGAAGTAGGTCATGCCCAGAACTATCGAAAATGCACAAGGCAGTGGTGTCAAATTTCTTAGAGCCCTAGCAGGAACCTGAAAACCTTAGTGCACATCCCAAGAGCTCAACAACCCTCTCTAAAATTTGAAATTATAAAGAGAAATTGAGTGAAATATACGAGATTCAATTCTTTGAGAATGTGAGCCAGAAAAGACGAGTTAGTGCTTCCCCCAATATTGTATTTACTTCAAGTATTGTTCAACATCCACATCAAATCCTTTTTAATCACAATCCAAAAGTTTCTATAGAAACTTATAGAGAATCCATTAGGGCCTAAAGCTTTATTTGGGTCCAAAACCCATATTTCTTGTAATACTTCTACCTCTTGTATCTCTTTGAATAAGGATAAACTTATAGAGTAAGAAACAACTAATGGAATGAATTGAAGAAATTCCTAATCTTGGGACATTTCAACCACTTTATCCTCTTGATAGAGGGCCTGAAAGTGATGAAATGTTTTGTAATTACTATATTCAAAAGAGGTTAACCTCGACTGACCTTCGAGAGTGATCTCCTTGAATCAATTTCTTAATTCATGACCTTTGGCCTACTTGTGGAAGGAGGTATTCTATTCTCTCACTTGAAGCTACAAACTTCTAGATTTTAATCTCCATAATTCTTCTTCTTATCTACTCGTAGAAAATATTTTTCTTGTTAGCTCTTTTTCCTTTTCAAAGTTCCATAGTTCCACTTGAATGTTTTCAATCATATTTTGATGAGATTCTAATTATTCCAACATCCCCTTCCACTTCTAGCAAGGGGGCTAATATTATTCCCTTGGAAATTTCCTTAGCATTTTATTCGCATTCTTTAATTTTGATTCCCAAACAAAAGTGGGTGATCCTGAAAGTGGGATTCTTTAAACTTGCCTAATAAATTCTACCACTCCTTCTTCCTTCGGGCATGCAACACTGAATCTAAATGGGATTGGCCCTAAATATTCCATCTGGTCCATCATTAGAGGGATAGAACAATGTTACAGGTCTATTTGTGCACATCACTCCCAACATTTAGATCAATACTATTAGGGCTCATCAAACCCTAATTTACTTGTTGCATTCCCTAGAAAATTCAACTCATTGAATGCTTCCATCTATGAAAGTTTCCTAGCCTGAAGCCTTACTGAAATGCCTCCTTGGGACACCAACGCAGCCTTGGTTAGGGGTAACAACACTGTAGAGTAGGCAGGCCCATTCTGACCTACACTACAATGCACTTAGGCCCTCTTTGACATGGGCTGGGTGAGATTGAGCAAAATTTGCATATGGTTCTAGGAATATTCCTTGATTCTAGATGATTCTATAAGGATCCCATCTCTTATCTCCTCCTATGAGCTCGAAATTGGATAGGCTAAGGATCCATTAACCTCCTATCCTCTCATTCCTTGCTCCATGGAAACTAACTCCAAGTTTGGAAGGCCATTCAATACCCTAATTTATGACAAAATCACCTCCATTTCCTATAAATTGAGCACTCATCATAGTGATCAAGGGGATAGAATCTGAAGTTTGTCAGGAAATTCTTTTGGTTTGAGAATTGAGTTCATGTTAAACAATGTTATGCTGCTAGAGTAGTGTGCTTTTGATGTGGCAAGGGTTGGACAGAAGCTGGAGGAGTGGCACAGGATTGAATTATATTGGGTGATACTCTTCCTTCTACATTAATAAAGAGCTTATTTTTTTCTCATATGATTGTTCATATTTGTGATGATTATATGTTTCAATGTCTTCGATTCCATTGTTTTATAGTAGATAGATCATGTATGCTTTGAACGTTTCTTATTTCTATTTCTCTTGATACAGGTACCTTTTGAGTGGATTTAGTTCAAGTGGGAGCAACAAGAGAAATTCAAAGGGGATCAAGGAAGCAAAAGACTACAAGTAAATTCCTTCATCTCATCTATCTACTATAGGAAAAGGTTAAACTATTTTCTTTCTGTTGTTCTTGGTGTAGCTACCCACCTAGGTAAAATGTGTTTATCTGTATATGAAAATTCCATATAACAAACAATGATATGAGACTCCTTGCGCCTTGACCAAGGAGGAGCAATCGATCCCTTTTAATAGACAATTGCTTTGAATTAAAAAATGATCCAATCAGGCTGTAATTTGGTTGTCATCACTCCTTGTATTCAACCATGTATATATTTTTTTACTTTGGGGAATATTTCCACTGAATCCCAAACATTTATGAGGTTTTCCATCTGCTCTATGAAGGGATCCTAAACCAAATACCTCGCTTTCTTCTCTTCATATCTAAGGACTTTGTTGAAATATCCTCCCAATAAATAATTGATATGCCAGTCCCTCTTTCTGATAGTAATAAGCTAGTCCCAAAATTCTAATTTTCCCCATAAAGAAGAAGAGAATATATATTGATAAAGGGGATTTGATATCATGTGTCCCATCTTTCCAAGAAATTGACAATCCAAAATTGTGATTTCAAACTATCTATTAGCTTAAAATGGGATTCAGACCAAAATTACCTAATCCTCTTGACGTACCTCTAGAATCTTGCGCTATGCCATTGTTATCCTTCCAAAAGGACTTGGTAGCCTATATAACTCCCTTTTCATTGATATTGGTTTCCTGAAGGTAGAGGATCCATGGCTTCTCTTGTTTAACCGTATCTCTAATAGATAGGGATTTTATGGGGCTTTCCAAACCCATTACAGTCCATGATAATACTCATCATTTAGTTAGATGGTTTTGATGGAAACCTCCTCCACCTTCTATTGATTCCACTCCTTTAATAACTTTGGGCTTTAAAATTTCAGTGATCACTAGTTGGTTGCCCATTTTCTTGTTTTATTCTGCTACTTTTTCTCTCATGGTTTTCTTTTTAAGTATTCCTTGTTTCTTCTTGTTGCTCTCTATTTCATGTATTCTCCCTTCTTCTACCCATACTAAGGTCTACATCATGTTTTGAGTGATAACCCCTGTTGTTGGAGGACCACCCACATAATTTCCAAACTTGGGCAGAGAAGTCATATTATTGGCAGTTGGAATGCTTTGAGTACTCATTGGGATCAAATATGATTGATGCAGATCTGAGTTGTTTGCTTGAGCTGGAACATTCTCTATCTCGTTGATCTCCTCGTATTCGTTCTCTAATGTTATGAAATTCTCTCCAGAAACCCCTTTGTTCATACTAGGGTTTGGATCTTCTATTCGTTCTCATCATGGGGTTGCAAAGCACCAAATGGATTAGACGAGGTTGAAGCCCCATTATTTTTTTATGGGGTTTTGATTCTTCATTTTTGTCGATCTAACTCGATTCCCTCTATGCCTCTAAGTTCACCATTTTTCCTCTAGAGATACTAGTGAATCCAATCCATTACTTATAGGGTCCTTTTTACAATCCCTAGTGAAGTGGCCATACTATGACAATATCCCTTGTCATAGTAACAAAATCTGTTGTCGATGGAAACATAGCCTTACACAAAATCACCGATATATCAAAATACATCAATAATGCAAATATAGTAGTAATGTATAGGTTCCATTCGAATTTATGCCAACCTATCTGCAAATCACATCTCTCCCTGTGGAAATTCAAGGAAATGAATTAAATTGATGTCAAACTCTCCATCAAAATTTTCATCATAACTCCAAGGAGATTCAGCGGAGAAGGAAATGCTTCTCGAAACAATATTATCTGGTAATGATCCTATTTTCAACATCTCATGACAAAAATATTACGTTTAAAATATTGTTTTCTTTTCTGCTTCAAATATCTGACATCTCCATGCTAGTAATAATCATCGGGCCATGTGTTGCACGAAGCTCTAGTGAAAGGGAAAAATAATAAGCCCCATTTTAATGATGTACATCACTATGAATTGCTATCACATGTCTTTTCATATGTAATAATTGTTGCATATTCTCCTGAGATTGAATTGGATGTTGTAATCATCGACGGTCAATTGTCTTCTATATTACAATCAAAACAATTTGTCTCCAGTTCCTTCGAAAATGCATCATGGGAAAAATTTATTTACGACTATGTGAAAAAGAAAGGAAGATGTGGAGGATTGTCATTCACATATTTTTTTGTTGAAAGGACTAAATGGTACCCATATATACTCTCTTTTGTGTATCAAGGTATCTATAATAAACAGATATTTAGAAGTCGTAATTTTTTTAACTATGTTGACATTTTATTATTATGTATATTGAAAAAAATGTTGACAGTGGAATTAGGTCACTTCATGTTGCAGGTTGAACAGATCCATGTTCACTACAAAGTTATTGCTCAACATTACCTGATACCTAACCAATATACAATCCATGGATTTGTGCAAGAGGAGGAGAGGCGGGAGCTTCATCGAGAGAGGTTAAGACGTGGGCATTGGAGTGTAGATCGAATTAGACACACAATTCCACTCTTAAACATGATGGGATGATTGCACTGTTATGCTAAGTGGAGGGTTAGGGTTATGGTTATAGTATGCACAAATGGATGTGGATTGAGGTCCAGATTTTTCAAGTTCATTCAATCATTATCGTTTCCCATCGCCATCGATCCTAAAGTAGCCTCTTGTTTCAAATTATAAAGACCTTTCTCAATATGTCTTATGTGTGTCCCTCCATATCCAGATATATATATATATGTGTGTGTGTGTGTGTGTGTGTGTGTGTGTGTGTGTTGTGAGAGAGAGAGAGAGAGAGAGAGAGATTAAAGTTAATTTTTATTAAAAAATACATTTGACAATGATGGAGGTATACTAATTTTTTTTCCAATTTTTTTTTTTTAATAAGATCTAAAATTATTCTTATTAATTAAATTCTATTTTTTTCAACATTATGGGATTGAATGTTGATTGAGGAATGTTCACTTAAGAAAATCCCAACCCCATCACTCAATCCCATTCTCACACCTGTTCCCATCTATTTTTCTCCAAATTTTAGGTAAGATAGGAAGACGTTCAGTAACAACCAAACACCAATAACAAAAACACCCAACACATTGCTTACTACAATTTCATAAGTCCATGGAGCACCTCCTTCACCTAATGTATCTACATGTTTGATGCAAATCTCAATGAAGATTTTCTTAAATTGGTCCCTCTAGGAGTTGGTTCTTTCTATATAAAATTGATAGAAATTGCAACTACTCAAGCTTTCAAACTGAAAACAAGAGACACAATTCGAATCTACTAATTTGTGGAATTGAAATCACAATTTATAAGAACATGAATAGAAATTCAACAAGAAAACCCACAAGTATACAGTTATTTCTAGGGGAATCCAATTGGGAAAAACCCCTCAAGTCTCTTTGCATTAATTAGTTGAATAGATAAACTAGTACAATTGTTTGCTCTAGCTCTGAGCACAACCTACAAGAGTAAAACTATTATCATTACTGAATGAGGACCTATGGAAAACACTTAGCAACTTTATGCCTCCTCCATCCTCCTATTTCCTTGCGCAAATATGAGCTAATTCGAGCTCTTAAACAATAAGAAAGGTACCTATTTCCTTCCGCAATTCCAAAGGATTGATCAACTTCTTGCATGTAAAATTCTACACACTCCACTAGTATACAAATAATTTTACATTATACTTATTCCTCCACTCGAGTTGAGGAATTAAAATTCGATGCATGTATGAGATATTTTGGGTTTATTAATAAATTAACTTACACGTATATGAGTTAGACTGTTGTCTCACTGCACAACTAAATCTATTAATTGTTAGAGGTCAGTTAACTGAGTACAACAAAAAATAATTGAACTAGATTGCTAAAATTTAGTAATCAACACATGCATGACTAAAATCCAAGCCCACTAACTCTAATTTGTTGATCTAACTGAGTTCCAAGAGCCATGTCACACTACTTAATTGCCTCCAATTTGTCTCGCTAATGTGGAAATTTGATTTACTCAGGCTAAAGCCAAATTGAGGCTTTCTTGCTACACATTATAATGCTACCTCTTAGCAAGAAAGGGATATTTCACCACCCCTATCTTTCACCTGTGGAATGTATTGTAGCACTACCTCTTACTATTTATGTTTCTACTGCAAAACTGCAACTGAGAAGCATCTAAAAAACAATGAATCAACTATGTCTCTACATTTGTCTACTAGGAAGGCTACAATGATGTTGATTATGCATTGTGCCTCTTGCATTGCTATCAACACTCTTATGTGCTCATCAACATATGATTACACCAATTGACATTGATCCTTCTACTACTAAACATTGTGGGCCCCTAAAGCAAGGTAATGATCCATGAGGAAAGTATATTTCAACTGCTCTCCTATGGATCCTACCCAATTCCTAGTAACTCTGGGGTTAATGCTCGACATCGCCCCACCTCACTCCTGGAGGTATAGCTATAACATCCTTGGTTATAAATCCATGTAAAAAGTAATAAAGTTAAAATAAGACCTTGGTTATGGGACACGTATTCCAAGCTAAATGTTGGGAAAAAACATAGTGATGGGGATCACTTGTGATTAATTAATGGCTAAGGAAACTGGCAAAGGCAATGGAAAATAATTTGTAAAGGCATGAGTCATTTATTAGCATTCTATTTATGAAAATAATGGAAATTAGGAGAAAAGGAAGGTGAAAGGTCACTGGTTGCATGTGAGGAGAAAAATGAAGGAAAATAATCGAAAATTAAGAAAATAGAGGCCTCAATGATAAAAAGGCTTTTGAGGATCAGTTTGTAACCTTTTTCAGTTTAGTTTTGGAGCTCTCTCTCTATTCTCTCTCTCAAATACTCTTGGAAACTTAGAGTTTTCTTAGAGAACTCTTGTACGAGTATGGTATACTTCGAGTTTTGGAGCAAGAAGGAAAAGGAAGAGCAGAAAACTACAACAGGTTTTGCTTGCAAGCATTGAGTTTCATGTATGTTTTCCTCACTAGTTTTCGCATACATGGCATATGCATGTGGTTTCTTGGTTATTATTTGTCATTGGCATGGAGAATTTCTTAGATTGAAAATGGATTTTCCTAGCCTTGTCATTTCCTAGATAGCCATGGTGTTGTGGGTTCATTTCCTTTATTTACTGGGTGGTTCTCATGTTCCTTTAGCTATGGGTTGAGTTACTAGTTCCTAGAACCTTGGTTGGACAAACACTCTGGAGCCCTGTAAAAACTTAGGTCAAGTTACTAGTCTTGGAGCCTTGGTTGGACAAATGCTCTGGAGCCCTGGAGAACTTGGGCAGAGACCAATCTGGCAATGCTTAGTGATGTCCGACCATGAGGTGGAATTACTGATTGAGGGTTGAGGTGGTTTGACCTCTGGAAGCCCTGGATGGTTTTGATTGATTTTTTTAATGAGATTCCACATTCACACTTGGAATATGGCATGAGGGTAACTCCTTGAAATAAATATTTGGTTTAGCCTAGTCTACAGTTAGGTGGTTCATTGAAGTCCCATACCTGGTTGGCTTATGAAATCATCTAAAAGATCTTTCTTTCTCCTTGGATTTTATGGGTAAATATATTTTCTTATATGTGGCCTATATGGCTGTTATATCCTTGATATTTCTATTGGTTATATGTTGGTTATGAATGAGTTTTATGACAGTGAAAATGTATCCTTCAGAGTTTGTCAGAATTCCAGCGACAGGGGCCACTTTGGACCAGTCATGGAAATGAGGACAGAACTAATAGGGAATATTTCTATAGCGATTAATGTATGTGTGATTATAGATGGAATACCCTCAAGGATCTTCTCAGGATCCAAGGGAGACCATTCAGATTAACTGCAGCTAGCACAAAGAAGCATATACATATCTATATTAATGCATGATATTAAAAGTAGGAAGGAAGAGATTACCTCTGATCTTGATGTTGTTTTTCTGGAGAACCCAATGTAGCAGAGCGAAAAACCCCTTTGCTAGCTCTTAGACCAACACCTAGATATAAAAAAGACAGGAGTAATACTACATCATATAAGCTCTAATAATCAAATAATCAATAAATAAAGATATTAAAACAACATGCATCTAAGATACTCGTAAAACAGTGGTACTAAATCAACATGTAAGCAATCACGACATCAGCATCATCGAGTAGACAACAAAATAGTAGGTTTATAGTATTAAGTAGGAAAGAATGATTACAACCATCTGGTTAATCAAGCTTCCCTTACTCCTCCAGCTCCTTTCTCTCTCTCTTCTTAACCACTTGGTAGTATAACAATTATCTCACACAAAGCTTTGGCAATTAGTTGACAATACTTCGACCCCTTTCACAATGCCCAAGCCTCCAATATATAGATGATGAGAGGCTTATCCTTGCCAACTCTCTCATGAGTTAGAAATGGAAATATCCTTAGACAGATTGAAGGTAGATGTGTCCTGCTTTTCGGGCTGACATTTGAGTAAAAAGTGGGATACTAGTTAGTCAACTCGCTCTTTTGACCTCCTGAATCTCATAAAACTTGGCTAACGTTGTCCCTTAGGCAACATAGTGAGTTATCCTAGGGACTAACGTCCCTGGCTCATACATGGGGAATGTTCTAACTCTTCCTGCTAGTTCGTGGGGAGTGTTACCTTGGAAAATAGGCTTGTGAACTTGGTCATCTCTTCAGCCAAACTATCTTTCTCCTTTGAGTTGATGAGGTCATTTTCCTATATAAAATATGCCCCCTAAAGTGTGAGGTTGTAGATGAAGATGATGACTGAAATACTTTAGATTTTTGTTGAAAAAGAGAGAGAGAGGATCGGAGCTTTGGGACTACGGGAAACCTAATACAATCACACATGTTAAAAATCTAAAATCATTTCCTAAGTTGGGAATTTCCATGCTCAGTAGCTCTTTTAGAGTGATTTCTAAAAAGAGATTGACGATCATGTCCACCGATAAGCACAATGTGGAACTGTGTCATAATATGATCATCCTGATGAGTTGCCTTCGAAAACAATATACATAGCTTGGGAGAGGAAACAAGGCTGAGTGATGTAAGTCTCTATCCAAGGTCTTGGTCATTGCTTTATCTCAACAACATATTCTGACACATGTGAAGAAAGTCATTGAGGTTGAACATGTGCGAAATCATCTGATTACCAGTCAATAATGAAGATTTTTAACAAACGCGACGATGACCATTGATAATGCTGATGGTCTCCAAGATGCGTAATATAATCTAACAAGTGTGAATAATGATTTTGTCATTGAACACTCATAGAATCATTCAACTGGGAGCCAATAATGAAAACCCTCAATTAAACGCAAGATAACCTTCCACTAATGAATGCATGTTCCAGGGTACTCATATGTTTCTAGATCTGCTTCCTAGATAGAGTGTTGAAGTTGATAGGAAGAGACCTGCCGAAAGGTAGGAAATAATGTGTCCTATATCAGTCGACATGAAAACAAGACAAGAATGATTGTTTTTTAAGATAAATTTTGAGAAATGGGTCAAACAGATGGAGGGCATGATGGAAGTATATGAGTGACGGTTGATACAGGAAGCAGAGGATAAAGGAATCCCTTGAACAATAGAAGGCACGACATAAAGTTTTACCATGCAGCTTTAGACTCATGAACACCAAAGAGTGTTAGGATACAGGGATGTAGGAACATAGGAGTATATAGGCTAAACTCATAGGATGGTAAGCTTCATCTGAGAGGATGTCAAAAAGGAGGTTTTGCTAAGGGAGTGCCATGTTCAAGGGAACAACTACTACCAAAAAATATTTCCGCATATAGACATAGAGTCATTATGTTGTCCAATTTTTCCCCATATAATTAAGTTTAATGAGTCCGAACAGGTAAACTTGGTGTTGTTTTCATAGTTAGATAGTATGAACAGATCGTAAAGAGCAACTCCCGGGGGTTCCCTTTATCATAGTTTATAACGGGTGCAACAAAGGTTTGATAGTATACCAGGAAGAGTTCCTTTTCCGTAAGTTAGTCTACTGAGTATGCATAAAGTGATAAACACACGCTCAATAGATTTTTCCTCATTTTGTTACAAGTACGAGGGGACAAAGTAAACTCAATATTCTTTATTAAATATTAATGAGTCATGCAAAGACAAACTCAATAGATATTCATCAAATTTTAACAAGTCAAATGAAGAAAACCCAACATATCTTCTTCAGTTTAATGAGCAAGGAAAAAGAGATAAAAGAGTTGCTCATACCTTTTGTGTAGATTTAACGAGCTCAGGGATTTTTCAATTTAAGAGCAAGAAAAGGTCACAAAAAAGAATGCGCTCATATCATCATCGTAGGAGTTTTATGAGCCTCAAGATGATAACTCGGGGATTTTTCAATTAAAGAGCGAGAAAAGATCCCATAAAAGAAATATTGACAGCATATCAAAATGGTGTATGATAAACGATATAGGAATGAAAAAAATCGATTTCAATGAGTAGATAAGGTGATTCATACCTCCAAAGTGACTATAAGAAGGGTTGAAAATCCTTCATTTTCACCATTTGAGTTCCGTGAGAGTGTTCTAGAGTGAAAAAGGAACAAAACTTCCCCGAGCGATTACGAGTAATCTAGGCAACCATCCGACACATCATTTGTTCCAGGTAGATGGTCTAACCCTCATATTGCATTCTATTACATATTTTAGTTGTTTTTGGGGTGAAATTTTAGTTTATGAGAAAGCCTTAGTTATCCTGCTACACCTAGCATAGCCTGCCAAGGCAGGAGAGCATTAAATGCCCTTCATGTTCTATAGGGGTGTTGGCTTGATAGGCCCTAACCTAGGTTCAACATTAATTAGCCAAGAAAATCCCTACACTACTGGACCTTTCGGTATCAATCCGCGGAGCCTGGACTAAACTCTCACCCAAAGCAGTATGGGGGGATGCATGAACCTAGTTTCTGCACCCTGAGATGGTTGTGATGTCGTTTTTATACCCTAACTCTTCCTTCATGTAGACCTATAAGCCCTTTAGGGCTTATCAAAGTACTTCTCTTATTCAGCTTTAAAACCTTTGCGAAAGTCTCTGATCATCCTTTACAGACCCTAAATGGTCAATTCAGACACTGACGTGCCTTTGTAATTACTCTTACTTCTGTGTCTACCCATATTAGCTGAAGTAGTGGTTAACTTGAACATGCATTATGATTGTCTTCGCATAAACAAACATTCTTACTTGTGTTCATATGACAAAGTGAAATACATAGAGTCACGCATCAATATAGCAGTAAATCATAAATACAATATTCAACATAACATAATCGCAAATATTCATAATAGAACTAAAATAGCTCATACATAGATTTCTCCAGAACAATTCTCTTTATTTATGGTTCAGATCTCCAGTACAGAAGCTAACTTCCCTGTGCACACAGCTGCAGGGGTCCGCGCACTCAGTTGCAGACTTTTACCCTAGGCCTCTATGCACTAAACTGCAAAGCCTCTTCCTACACTAAGACTCTTCGCTCTTAACTCTCAATTGCCCAAAAGCTTACTTAGAACTCTACTGAAAAAAACTTCCTTAGACTCTTCTAAGACTCCCTTTCTATACATTCCCATGGCCCGCGAACCAACGGTGGATCTCATCAAGCCAACACTAGGTATCTAAACTAAGAGTGGAAACCCTTTTCGATTGTTTACATCTTTGCGCTCCGAAACCACCAAAAGCGGAGACTTTACATTCATTATACAAACTCGGGCCTTTAGCCCTAAAAATTGGGCTTTTAACCCTAAAATTGACCCCAGGGGACCCATTCCCTATAGGCCCCCATCACAAATCTAGTGACTCGCCCTAAGTCACTCAGCCGGTGCAGAGATCTTGTCACGAACACCTCCTACCTCCACCTATATGACTACAACCTCAGCGATACACTGCATCGTCGCCTACTTAACCTGCTTGGCTAGCTGTGCTGTTGCTGGTTTTGCGTTGTGTTCCTATAATTTGTACTGTGTCGCCTACAGACTAGCTAATTTCCCTTCAATGAAGGTAGTGAGTACATAAGCTTCCTCTCGCCAAGGCCCCAATCTGGCCTTCAGTACTATCTCTTTACACTAAGCTGCATCCACCTGTTCCTTTAGTGCCTTTGCTTCCTGCATCCTTTCCAACCTCTACGTGATGGTGACAGTGTGTGTTGTTGCTTTGACCTCATCGTACTTATGTTGTAGCTCTCGTGCCTCAGTTTCCAGTCTTCACAGGTTGGGATCTTTGGGCAGATTGGTCACTACTTCAAGCACCTGCTCAAAGACCGCAGTGCAATCCTTCACAGTGTGTCAATAGCTACAACGAAATCTTTTGCAACAGTCACGCGTTGTTCTATGACTTCTGGTGGAGTCGAAGGCTGGACCCTTAAATCAAGTTCTATGATCTTAAGGTTTAGTTCAAACTGAACCTTAGCCAGCTCTGTTCGTGCCTTGTGCACACCTAAAGCAAGCTTCCAAATCCTTGCGTCGATTAGCGCATCTTCGGGGATGTTTAGCTATGGAGCAGTCTGGCATGCCTCATCCACCAAAGTTTTTGTGCGCTCATTCTTTTCTGTGATATTCTTAAGAAGATCAATCGTGGATGATTTTTCAGTGAACATTTGTGCATTGTTCACCTTTTGCTCGCTGATAACGTTCAAGGCGCGTTGTTCCCGAGCCCATATTTCCACGATCACACCATCTAGCAGGGTGTGAAGGGCTTCACTTGGAAGTACAGCCAAGTTTAACCCAACTTGCTTGATGGCGCTAACAGTGGCCCTGTCAGCCTCTGCTTCTGCGGTCAATTCTCCATCCAGCAGTGTGACAGCCTAGGGATCCATTGTATGAACCATCTACGTGTGTCTGAGGTTCTTGGTGCCAAACTGCTCGACGTCATGCTTCCCTGCCCTATGGTGGTATGCACCTAAGTATACTGGATCTGTAGCTTGCACAGACTTGTTTGAATGGCGACCAAATCCTGTTTCTATTTCTGCTCGAACTGTTGCAGTAATTCCGTGGTCGCGTCCCTCACTGTATCACCAATATCATTTGAATCACCCTCTGTCAAGGTGATTAGGTCCAGGGACGATTTGTTGGCCTTGGACTTCTTCCACGGCCCTACTTTCTCCTGCTCCCATGCACGCTTAACCTAGAATGGAGTAGTCTCCCGGTCCGCTCCTCCCTGCTTTGAGCACTGCTCCTCCTCGTTAGTCTGTGGAGAAGGAAACTGTTGACTCCTATCAGAGTCATGGGCATCCTCTTCCTCCTCCCCTTCTGCCTGTGATTTGGTCGTGTGCTCTGCTTTGGCTTTGTCCTCATATTCCTTCCCTCGTTTTTCGGCCAATTGCTCCATCTTTAACCTGGCCTCTTCCTTCTTCTGCTTTGTAGCAAACTTACTAGTCCCAGTTGATAACTCTGAGGCCTTATGCCACTCTATAAGCCAACTCTCCAGAACTATAGTGATTGCATCATCCATTTCCAGGTATGGAATATCATACCATTTCTATGTAGGGTCCTTTTGCACTTTGATGGACACATAGTGGAAGTTTGCCTTGAACTCCACATACTCGAACAACTGCTCAAAGACATTCGGTGAGAGCTGTAGATTACAGTTATGGTAGCACAGATGCTTTATTCCATGAGAACCCATAATATCTTATTGTCCTTGATCCTTTGGAGCTCCTTTGTGGCCTAGAGCGAAGCGAACTTCGCTGCTTCTGACATCTCCAGTGTAATTGGGGGAAACTGACTATCCTCTGGCAAGTCCCATGCAACCAGTACAATCAACAACAGTAGCCATGCATAGTGAAAAGTCTTGCCTTGATCTTGCGCTTTTTTGTAGTTCACGAGGAACTCGCTACAGAGATAGCGAGCCCAATTAAATTGTACACTCTTTGTGCACTGGGCTACCAAAGATACCACTAGTGCTGGGACTTCATCTGCACGACACTTCCTGATAAGTTTCCCTGCCAAAATCTGAGTGGCTACTTTAGCCACAGGGTTGGTTATGTTGGAGATGGAGTAGCCGCATGACTTCTTGGCGAGCTTGAACTTGTCCTTCATTCATTCAGTGAGGTTGCACTCATCTGACTTTCTGCCAAATTCCATGGCTGGATTCAAGCTTGAGTGCGGGAGCAAGGTCATCCCATGGATCAACATGTCAATGATTGGGATCAGTTCTCCTAACCACAAGCACCCATCGTGCACCAAGCATAATAGTTGCTGGATCACTATCAAAGTTATGGGCGTACGGTTGTAATGCGGAACCCATAGCAGGTTCAAAAATCCTGCCTTCTCCACCCCATTTATCCACTTTCTTAGCTCCAGCGCAGTCACACCAGAGTCTTTATAGAAGACGCGGTGCATGAATTTATCGGTCGCCAAATGGGGAAAGTGCTCTATATCTACTAAATCTCAGTCTTCCAGCTTCAAAAGGGGGATATGCACCACGTGCGGTCCTTCGAATGTTATTTTCTCTCTTAGCAATGGGGTGAACAGATGTGATTTTGTTCTCGTCGATGTCCATTGGAACCTTCACCTCACCTCAGTCTGGAGGATATATGGTGGTAGCTTGGAGATAGGGTCTTCCCCCTCAACATCAATGTATTCCATCCCCATGTCAACTTCCTCTATGCCCACACCGATGTCCTTGATGTCCTCATCAGGTTCCAGCTCTACTACCTTGGCCTCCTTCTGTGCAGTAGGATTTTGCTTCTTCTGGTGTTTCCTTGGTGACTCATGCACCGGTTGTGTTGTTTTCTACTTATCCTTCTTCATCTTTGGTCCTTCTTTGGGCAATGTATGCCTTGCCCTGGGAAACCTCGGTGATTTGGGTACTTTTGTAGGTACCTCTACACTCACTAACTTCAGGGAAACTCCCTCAACTACCATTGCTTCTCCAACACTTGAAGTCTCCACGAGTGTCGACATCATGCCAGTTAAAATCTCCTGAGTTTCCTTCGGCAATTTCGCAAACACTGAACGTGCTACCAAAGCCTAAAACTAATCAAGGTTCATGTGCGCCTGATAGCTCAAAACCTCAATTCTCAAAATGCCAAGTGTTTTGCATTGGTCAGGCATTTGTAATTTATAGGAAATTTAGAATTTGAATCCAACCGTTCGCCCCAAAATCGATTCATAAATGATAGAGTGGCGGAAAATTTTCAAATATCTTGCTCTTAAATTCTAACTTAAGTGCTGCCCCCTTGCTCCATTTAGTCGTTTCCCATTGTCAAGTCATGAACAGTGACCATAACAGTCACTTTCCAGCTGCCCTGTGCAGTCTCTCCTTCGATAGCACAGCTCCTCTTGCCCTTTTGTTGACACTGTGACAATCCTCCATTCCGTGTAATACCCCAATCGTGCAGTTCTACAACACGGGCAATATAGTTTATAGTCCCATGCCTCCTTTCAGCTGCCTGGAGTGCTAAGATTGTGTTTTCACCATATAATCATCTGGTCAGATCCCCAGTGTATGGCTTCAATAAGCTACCATTCACCCTCCCTGTGAATAGCTTTCCATTCAACTTTATCAACTAAACTGCTCCACCATCGGTAATCTCCTTGATGACATAGGGCCCCAACCAATGCATCTAAAATTTTCCTGTAAATTTATCAAACTTGTTGTCATATAACAACACTAAATCATTTACCTTGAGGTTGTGCAGTTTGATGTGCCGATCGTGCTATGCATTTTTGCATTCCTTTTGAACTTGATGATGGAATCTAGCCATAAGCCTATCTTCTTCTAGTTCTTCCAGTTGTGCGAGCCTTTCTTCCATGGCTCTACGGTCTGCCATTCCTATGAATGCCACTATGCACAGGCTAGGTACAATGTATTCCATTAGCATCACAGCTTCAATGCCATAAACCAGCCTAAAAGGCATTTGTCCATTCAACTTGTTACAAGTTGTTCTGTAAGCCCATAACACTGTGGGTACACACACATCCCAGTATCCTATTAAACGCTTCTACAGTTCCATTAGCCTACGAGTGATATGGCGTGCTCTTCCAATGGTAAACCTGAAATTCCTCCATCATCACACTGATCATCTCATTAAGAAAATGTGTACCATGATCACTCATTAAAATTTTTGGACAACCAAACCTTGTCAACACGTACTCAAAGATGAATTTTGTTGTTGTCGCACTTGTATAGTCCTTCACAGGATGTGCCTCTACTCATCTGGTTAAATACTCAGTCGTGATGATTATGTACCATGCACCCGTTTTCTTTCTTGGAGGCTGAATTGGTCCCACAAAGTCAATCACCCACTTCTCGAAGGATTGTAACAATATCTGCAGATTTAGAGGTAGCTCATCCCTCTACGAGGGTATTCCATTCCTTTAGCATGCATCGCATGCCCTGCAATACGCCTTTGAATCCTTATGCATTGTCAGCCACCACAACCCAACGCGTAGAATATTCTTCATTGTTGCTTTGCCCACATAATGTCCTCCCACAGCTCCTCCATGAGCCTCAGCGAGGATGCTGTTTAGTTCAAATTCTAGCACATAACGTTGCATTATTTCATCTGATCCCATTCTATAAAAGTGTCATGCAATGACATAAAAGTCTATCGCGTGCACCACCAATTCCTTCTTTTCTTGGCTAGTATATCCTTATGGAGCCATTCTAGTCGTCAAGAAGTGTATAATATATTCAAAGTGTCTATCAGCAACGTGCACCACAAAGAGCTATGGATCAAGTAGTCCTTCCTCCAAATTAATAGGCTCCTTTCTTGTTTCAATGTGCAACAGATGATCCGGCCCAACATTCAATCATCCTGGTTTCACAATAACTTCAAAATCATATTCTTGAAACAACAACAACCATTTGCATATTTTCCCCCCCAACAAAGGATTTTTCACCAAGTACTTCAATGCAGAATGGTATGTATACATCTTGAAGTGTCCGCCTGTAGTGCCTAAATTTCTAGAGAACGTATACCATATCCAAACCTTCGCGCTCTGTCGTTAAATAATTCTTCTCAGTTTTACATAGATTCCTACTTTTGGACATTGTGGGATCATCCAATTCTCCTTCATCAGACTTTGTCAGCACTGCTCCCATCGCAATCCATGATGCGTCCACATGCACATGAAATTCTTTCTTCCAATCCGAGAAGACTAGGATCGACACAGTGACCATTTTCTCTTTGAGCACATCCAAGCTCTTCTGACACTCCTCATTCCAACAGAATGCAGCATCCTTTTTGGACAGTTTCTCCATCGGTGTGGTGATATGGGCATAGCTTTTGATGAACTTTCTATAGTACCCTGTATACCCCAACATTGCATGCAACTGTTTCACACTCCTTGGTGCCTCCAAATTGATTATAACTATGATCATCGCAGGGTCTACCATCAAGCCTTGTCTGCATACCACATGACCTAGCAAGATCCCAAAAGGTGCGTAGAACAAAAATTTCTTCAGATTGAGTGCGATCTGGTACCCCCGACATGTATCTAGAATCAAGCACAGACTTGCTACGTGGCACTTTACTAGTCCAAACACTGTCCAATTGCCAAAATATACCTCCAGAAATTTGTGAATGAAATATTTGAACACTGCGATGACTACGCGTGAGAAGATCGATGGCGCATTCTTTAGCCGAATAGGAATCACAGTATACTAGAAGCATACCATTCCGTCGTGAAGGTTGTCTTACTCCTATCCTACGGTGTAATCTTTATCTGATGGTACCCTGAGAACCCATCAGTAAATGAATATGTTCTTGGCCACCAAAATTATCCAACACCTCATCAATGAATGGAGTTGGGAAGGGATCATGCACATAGGCGTCATTCAACTTCCAGAGATCTACGCATATCTATATCTCATCCTTTTGTTTCTTGTCCTGAACTACCATTGGGCTTACCCAATCAGACTCCTTTACTGGTTCAATGATACATGCTGCAATCATTTTATCTAACTCCAAATGGACCCTTTCTTTATACTTCGGATTGAGGCAGTAAGGTGTTTGCTTAACTAGCTTCGCATCTAGTTTTAGAGTGATATTCATGACACCCAAGTCTCTTATTATCCCTTTCAGATCTGAAAACTTCGTGGGGAACAGATCCTGATATTCACGGAGTAATTTGGCAACCTTATCTACTGCCGCGTCATCCCAATAGTCCCCAATCTTTGAAAACTTCAGCTCTGCCTCCATGCCAATGTTTACCTGTCTAGTTTTGAGTGGCTTCATTATGTCTGGGTTCTCTAGTTGCAGTCCTTCAACTTCACAATGACCTTCAGTATTTGGAATATTAATCTTCCTCGTGTCTTCATCTTCTTCTTCCTTTGTTACATTGTAGCACTCCAGCGTGTGGCTCAGTTGGGTAGTCCAATCAGGTTGAATGAAGTCTAGAGGATCCTATGGTATCCTAAAAATCGTTGCCTTAACCTCCAGTAATGATTAGACTATACATTCAAACCCATCCTCAAAGTTGAATGTCATCAAAAATCCTTGGTGCAAAACATCCCATTCTTCAGTGCCATGGTGGAGTTCTGTCTCCAAGTACCAATTCATCGGTATAACATCCAAGGTATGTCAAAATAGATGGACCCACTTGGGTTGAGGCTTCACTCCATACACTTCAGTCCATTTTTCCAAATGGTTGCCTGGGTCATTCCTTCCATCATAATTTTCTGTTAGCCGCACTTGTGGGTGACCAAACCACACTCTCATAGTAAGGTAGATTTCTTACCGCTGATGATACACATCGCAATAACTTGGTCATCATATTATAACGTAGTGTAGATACTTCATGCAATCGATTTTTCCAGTGCTCCAGTTCTTTGTCCGAATCTGATGTGCAGGAACTTTTATGGTCCCGTGCAATACATCCATCTACTGTCAGATTCACTAGTCCTAATATTGCGTCATTATCTTATAAATTTGGTCCAAATTGTCATCGCTTTCATAATCGCAGACTGGTTCAGTATAGTGTGGTCCTTCTATAGGGTCCAGGGGCACTACTACGTAGAGAGATCTCTTCTCAAATATCATCTTTTGCTTCTTCAAATTTATTACCCCATTCATGTCAGTGGCCCAATCGATCCCAAGGAGTGCGAGGTAGGGATTATTATCATCCACAATCTCTATCATTTCAAAATCAGCTAGTGAACTCGCACCCTCAATATCAACCATTACCCTCTGCAGCCTCCCCACTAGCATGATTTTTTACCGATTCGCCATCCTTAACTAAATTGGAGACCACTATAGCGCAGGTCTCCCCATTCTCTCCCATGTCTGTTTCAGTAAAACAGTCGCGTCCGATCCCAAATCTAAAATAACTTGATCCATCTCATATTCTCCTATCTATGTAGTAATCCTCATCTCACGCCCCGTTCTCATCTTATGCCTGCCAATCTTTCTAACTACGCGTGGTTCTTCTGTAGTGTTTTCCTTCCCAACGCACCTATTGATCAAATCCTGCACTCCCTTCAAAGCCTTGATATCGCGCAACAATTTCATGTAGGTCTCCAAGAATGTGGTAATCATGGATGGGTCCATTTCTTTAGCCAACTTCTCCTGACTCCCTGAGGTAGAGGCTTCGGTGAAGCTTTTCTTCGCTTCTATAAACGTTTCTTTCTCGTGTTCTAGATCAAACCCGATCTCCTTCTCTGGTGCCTTGTGGAACCACTCACCTTCTTCGGGCTATTTCCCCTTATCTTCACCAATCGTCGCTCTGCAGCACAATATTTACCTTAGGATCTTCCTCGTGAGGCTCAACCCTCATCATCTGCAGGTTCTAAGTTAATTGCTGAGGCTACACCCCCTTCTTGCATATCAAAGCTAACAATATAGGGCAATCCTCCATCGCATGGTGAAACTGAGTACAAAAGTGGCATGATAGCCACGTCGGATTTGGGCAGTCCCACACGTAGTGTTCTGGTCCCCCACAGTTGTAACAAATGACCCACCCTCGATGTCTACCAAGTTCTCCTCCACCTCAGCCTCATCTGTGCCCATGATACTCACCTTGCACTCCTCCAGCGCCTTGGTCCAGAGGCTAGGTGTTACACTAAAAAATGTCACCTTGACTACTTACAGTTAGTATGGCTCAAATCAACAGTCATGCTACCCTCTTAGGCAAGTCTCATGCCTCTGTTATCCATCTCAAACTCAAAGAAGAGAGAAAGTCTTGTAAAAATCATGTTTATCTCTGGGGTCGCAGGTTCTCTCTAGCCTTACCTGCGGGGACGCTGACCATGTTCACAAAATTTGCGTCCATGGATGCTCTGTATGTTAAGGGACAGGTGCGTCCCTCTGTAAAAGGCAAAATGCGCGAGTTTTATCTTGAAAAAGTTACTTGTGGTTACTTCTAGAACATTCTAGAGGTCGGTTTGATGAAATGGATGCGCCTCCAGTTGGTTCATGTATCTCTATTAAGGGGGAACTTATCCCATCAATAAGGGAGCTATCCCACCCAAAGAGGGGGATGATCCCATTGATAGTGGACCTGAATAACCTCTTTACAGCACTATAAATAAAGGCATTGAGCCAGAAGGAGAGGAGGTTGGAGCTATACATTTTCTTTGGGTAAATGCTGCAGGATTTAGGTCTTCCATTAGAGCCTTTGTGAGGAGAGATTGTCTTCACTTGATTCTACTTGGGAGAGGGTGAGCTTTGTCAAAGTAGAGGAAAACCCTTGATGGACCCTGGGAGGAACTTGCACAACACCAAGGCCAGGTTGTAAGAGTTTCTTTGTTTCGTTATTAATACAAACTGGTTTATTTTTCTCAATAGCTTGTGTTAATGAGTTATTTCATGTGTTCCTTGGTCTGCATGTTGAATATATGTTTTATTATATGAAATACAAGTGCTTGGTAATTGTTTGATTGTTTGTGGTTGCAGGAATTGACTTGAAGGAGGAGCTCATCCGAATCGTCAAGAACGGACTTCAACAACAGCGTTTTGGAATAAGGTAAGCCTAAACACTTGTAGTTTTCATGTTGTAAAAGGTGTATTTAGAGAAAGATCACTCCATTTTGTCTTGTTTGTCATTAGAATGTCTTAGACTTCTAGGAAGGTCAGTCGTGTCCGCACCCTTGACAGATTCCGTGTGACAAATTGGCGACTCCGCTGGGGAATCCATTAATGAGAGAGTCTTTTCCTTTATATGAACTTTGCTTTGAGAAAATCATTTTTATTTTCTGGTTTTTGACTGTGAGAATTAGTATTTGGGTGGCTTAGCTTTAGATTTAGTTGGCTTTAGTTTTTCTTCCTTTTTCCAGAAGGACGCAGTCTCTGTGTGCTGCACAGTGCGTCCTTGGACGCGCTGTTGTCGACTGCACAGTGCGGGGCCGCACCTGTGACAACGGGTGGCCTGCGTCTTCCTGTAAAAGTTAAGAAAATTCCATTTTTGCTTTAAATTACTTTTAGATTTTGTTTTTTCTTAGTGTTTTCTGCCCAGATCCTTTAGTACCCTGTCAAGAATTCTCACCTGAACTAGTTTTGTGAGCTTTGAGTGTTTTAGTGGTTTTCAACGAAGTTTAGACCTAGGGTTTGATTTTTGGAAAGGCTTTGTAGTGACTTTGATAGTAGAAAGTTGTCCAGCCTTAGATATCTCTGGTTAGTCAACCTTCTTAGAAGTTGAGCCTGTCGTAAAGTCTCCTTGTTTGAGCAACTTGTCATTTGAGTTGTTTTGGGTCAAATTTCGAATTACTTGTTTATAAAGTATTGATTTCCATTTTACAAAAAGAACAAAAAGATTAGAGTTTTGTTTTGGCTAGTTTTTGATTCTGCAATAAGCTAGTCCTTGATTTGATTGTGATCAAGTAAAACACCTTAGAAATAATCATTGTTAGTTTTGGCCTCGTTAAGATTGCTTAGAGTAAATTTGCTTTTAGTTTGCTTATGAGTGCATTTTCATAGATTTTAAGAGTTGTTAAGATTGATTTTTGGTTATATTAGATTTACTTGCTTTATTAAAAGAAAAATACAAAAACATCTTCTTAAAAAGTCTTGTTTCAAGTAGCTTTTTGTTTTCAAAAGAAGAAAAGAGTTTTTTCGTGCATGTAAAGAGAAGTTATGTTTTTATGCTTGGAAAAGAAAAACGAATTGTTTCTTTGATTGTCTTCAATTAAGAAGTTGCTTTTATAAAGATTGCATTCTCTCAACTTTTTAGTTAAGCAATTCATCGAAAAAGTAAAGTAGTGGATAAATCATTTTAGGTGCATTTTGTAGTGGTTTCGAGTCGAGTCAACACACCACTAGTTTCACTTCCATCACCTTTTGACTTAAGAAACAACCTTAAAAGTAACGCTTAAATTAAAATCAATCTAGTAATCTTTATTTTTCTAGGGCTCTGAAGCACCAACATAGCTTAGGCTAGGGTCTTGGAGTAGGTGAGTACTTAACTCTCCAAGACTACAAAACCAAACAGATAGTCTATCTTGAGTAGAACAAATCCAATTGTTTCAGTTACATTCTGGGAAAGCTCCTCTTAAAGGAGAAGCACGAGCTCGTGTCCGAACCAGTGAGGGGATCATTCCTCCCTCGTTGGGAACGACGCCAGGCAGTACGTATTACAAACGGTAAACCTCGGATTAACCATTGTCGAGGAGCCAGGGGTCACTTATCGGTAAACCTTGGATTGTTGTCAAGGAGCCGGTAAGGGGATTGGAGCTTGCTACTCTGCCCTTGCGTGCTGTCGGAGTTTAGACTGTTCCCCCAGGTGTAATTGTTGTGATTGGTAACCTTAGTGGCCATAATATCTAGGATTCTACCCAAGGTGACGGTGGAGGGAAGGTCCCACTGTACCTGGAGCAGACGTCGGTTATACTCACTTGGATTTTCTGGGGGGTTCGCTTCACTTCGAGACGGTTAAAGTGGAGGAACTTGGTCCAGTCTATTCATTAAGCAGGTTGCCGGGGTAACTGTTCCACCCACTATTTCTGTACTGAATCCTGCGAGGTTGGGCCTAATCACCAACTAGCGCTTTTGGTCCGGAAGACTACTGTTTGTGTGTGGTTTGACGCTCTAGATTATTTAGGCGTGTGCTTCAAATTTGATTGGTTCTTTAGAAGACTTTAGGTGGTTTGATTTGAAATTTTTTACTTTGATTTCGTGTGTTGTAGTTAAAATCTTTAATTGTGGCGGAATTACCGAGACAGTCCCGTAGACTTCGGGGCAAGTCTCCTGAGATTGTTACCGGAATAGATTTGTTAAGAAAACTCCGTAAATCGCGGGGTGAATCTCCTGAAGACATTCCGGGTCATTTAGAGGGTTTAAAGGTCCTTGTAACTCCTAGTGGCAGTAAAGTAGGTTCACCTGAAGAAGGAGAATCTTCCTTGGTAGTCCATCCAGATTACCAAAGATTAGAAACAGGTTACAATCCCGAAGCTGTTACAGTTTCCGAGCTTGCTGGTAGTTTTTCATCTGCCAGTGAAACAGGCGAAGAACCTGAAATTTCAGAACCTGTTACTCCAACTCCTAGTGTTCCTGATTCACCAAGAATAGAAAGAATTATCACCGAAAATCTTCCTGTTGGATTAATTGCTATAGAAGAACTTGTTCCAGAGGAAGAAATAGGCGTTTCTGATTCTGAAGATCTAATTACCCTTGATCTAAGGGAGCGTGAATCCATCTTTTACAGTCCTCCTAGAAGTGAATCTTGGTACCTTGCATTAACCAATTTTTTAGACAACTCAGTAGGTTTTTCTACACCTCGTACTCCGGTTCCACCTAGAGGAATTCATTCTCCTGTAAATATGTCTGGTCAGTCATCTGTGTTTTCACAAAGTCCTGAATCATTTTTACATGGCGGTCCTTCTGTTCCTACTGGGTATCAGTCACTTTCTGGTACCTTTGCGGGAGCATCTCCTCAACCTGTTGATCATGGGTTATTAGTTGGAAACAGTGGTAATGTACCATTGAGTATAGGTGAAGTTTATATGATGTCAGGTTCAACTCCCATTAACCAACCTCAAGGTGGCCAATTACCGCCTGGGGGGCAACCTTCGTTAATGCCTGGGGGGCAACCTCAAGGTACTTCATTTGTGACTGGGGGGCAACCTCAAGGGTATCAACCCCAAGGGTATCAACCCCAGCCTCAATATGTACCCCAAAGTCAACCTCAGTATCAGTATCAACCTCAAGGATGGCAACCTCAAGGATGGCAACCCCAAGGGTATCAACCCCAAGGGTATCAACCTCAAGGATACCAACCTCAAGGTCAAGGTCAACCCCAGTATTCGTATTTACCTCAAGGTTATCAACCTACGGGTCAATACCCTGGTCAAGGTTATCAACCACCTCAAGGGCAATCATATGGGACTACACCTTACAGTTATCAACCCTATCCTCAATACGGCTATGGATCTCAGTATCCTCAACCTGTTACGAGTCAATACCCTGGAATGTTAACATGGGATCCGTCACAGGGTCAACAGATGTCGCAACCAAGTATACAGTCGGTACCTCAAGCAGGACAACCTGCAGTTCCTGGTCCACCCCAGCAACCGCAACCTGTCCAGTCAAGTGTTCAGACCCCTGTAACTTCTGTAGTTACTCAGCCGCCAATTGCACCGAGTACTCCACCTCACACGGCTGCAGCAACTACCGCTTCATCTACCATGCTTACTTCTGGAGTATCGGCAGCTCCGGTTTCTACTGTCCCTGTAACCGCTCCTCAGACATCTGTACCGTTGTCTGGACCCACGGTTCAAACCACAGTCCAGATGCCTGCAGGTCAACCTGGTACAAGTACGGTTGTTACTACTCAACCTCAATTTGTTCAACCTCCGTACCAGGGACAGTATCAACCTGGGCAAGCTGCCCAACAACCGGTTTACCAGTATCAACCGTATCCTGGGTACACTTATCAACCACCTCAGCAACCCCAGTACGGTCCGGTTAATCCTGGTTTTCCAGGAGGATATAATATCCCAAATGCGACTCCTGTTCCTAGTTATCCTGGATATCCTCCTCCTGGGGCTGGTATTGTGACTCAGAGTTTCAGAGATCCTAACCGGCAGTTACCGTTTATTGCGACTTTAGATTTACCCGACTTGACGCGCCTAACGAACGATCCAATTCAATATCTTCCGTTCTGGCCGCCAATGCCAAATAAGTTGCCCAGCGATATACCCAAGTTCGAAGGTAAGTCTGGAGAGGATCCGTCTAATCACGTGATGACTTACCACCTCTGGTGTGCATCAAATTCCATCTCAGATGATTCTATCCGCTTACGTCTTTTCCAGCGTACACTCATTGGTCTCGCAGCCAAGTGGTACATTGAGTTGCCACGGGCTTCTTTTTACAACTTTAGCCAGTTAGCTACTTCATTCTTAACTCATTTTCAGTTACCAGTCAGATACGATAATGGTACAGAATTATTAACTTCGCTAAAACAATCGACATCCACGTACATTTCTGATCACATCCATGAGTGGAGACGTCGAAGAAGATTAGTGAAAGTTTTTATCCCGGACCAAATTTTAGCTGAATGGTTTGTAAAATCATTATTACCAAGAATTACTGAAGATGTAGCTAAGGCCGGCGTAGTTACTGAGGAGCAAGTCATTGCTCAGGCACAATACCTTGACTTAGTTTACACTCAGTCGGGTACGTTACACGAGAAAATTCCGGATCTTCCAAAGTCAAACCAAATCGCTGCTGCTCCTTCGGGATCTCATGCCGCTGATGGTATGATCGGTATCGTGACTACGAAGAGTAAGAAGAAGTCTTCCAAGACCTCCAATACTCCAATTATCACTTTGCCTGATTCTCCGACAGGAGAGTCTTCTCCTCCTGAACTTACCGCCGACATTCACGCTGTAGAGTCATCTACGGCCAAATCCAAAAACGGTGGAAAGAAGAAAGGAAAGAAGAAGGCTAAAGCAGACAAGGCTCCAAAGGAGAAAACGGAAAAGTCGGAAACCAATGACGAAAAACGCAAACCTCGTTATCCTTGTCTTATTTGTGAAGAAGATCATTTTACGAGAGACTGCCCTCATCGGGCCGAGGTAGTGAAAATAGTCAAAGGTTCTCCGACTCCTGCTGTGTTAAAGAATCCATTTCCCGAGCAGGAAAATAAGATGATAGGTTCTTCTTCGAATGCCAGTGAAGAACCCATTTTGATGATGTCTCATGTCAGGATTGCGACTCGATCGCAAGATTATGGTAGTAAGGCTCCTGTTGATGGTAAAGAAGCAGAATCTTCTCACTCTAACCCATCAACCTCAACTCCTGGTTCCGATCCACTACAGATCGAAAAACCTAACCCAGACTTAGTGATTAAGCCGCCCGCCAAGGGTGTACTTCGAAGGTCTGCTTTCAATCCACATGCGAGAGCAGCCCAGAATTACAACATTGTTGAAGACTTAGCTGTTTCACCTTCAGCAATGTCGGCACTCGAAGTGCTGCAATCATGTCCAGCGCAACGAAAATTGCTTTTGTCGGCTATTGGAGCTGTCGATGTTCAGGACCCGAACCTAATGATCTTTGATCTAGAAAGTAGTACACCGCGTCTCCCCCATCAAATGGCTTTCCAAATTCCAGTGATAGTCAAAAACAGGCCTATTCATCGGACTGTGATTGATGAGGGAGCTTCTACGTGTATTATGTCGATTCAATGTTGGAGATCGCTTGGTTCTCCTTCGTTGAACCAATCCCCCACCATCCTTAAGGCCTTTGATGGCCGTGGGTTCCGTCCGTTTGGTATTCTACAAGAATTGCCTATAGGGGTCGAAGGTAAAACCGTTAGTCTGGATGTGGAAGTGGTTGATGCCCCTCTAGACTACAACCTTCTTTTGGGTCGAAGTTGGTCATATGCTATGACAGCGGTCGTTTCATCGGTCTTCAGAGTCATTAAGTTTCCACATAACGGTAAGATCGTGACTATTGATCAGCTGACATACTTTTCATCCGACCCAACCTCTTTAGAAACTATCCAGCATGTTGGTAAAACGACAATCCCTTATAGGGACATTGGTGTAGGTTTAGTTAAGGATTCCGGTTTACTGGGAACTTTTCCTCTCCCTCCACTCAATGCAGACCCTTCGTTCGCAACAATTCATATGATCACGTCAGAAAACATTATTTATGATGATCCTTGGTATGTTCCCTCTGACTCTGAGCTAGACTCACTCGGTGATGTTATGCCGTTGAGTCCGTATGAGATTGCTTATGAAGCTCTTATGTCTTTTACCGACTTTCATTCAACCGACCAAATGAATGTGGTCAGTGAAGAGTCACTTTTCACCTCACCCTTAGAACGGATAACGTTTCCCGAAGAAGTGTCATCTGACGAACAACTTCGCGAAATCCTAAGTGTAGATGATCTACCATGGGAAGATCTCCATCACAGATCTTCGTTTTTACCTAAGGATGATGCTTTGAAAATGATTTTTCATCTATCTTTACCGCTGAATATGTCAAAGACGCTCAGGATCCAACGAAACATTCTGATTCAGAGCTGAATTTAGGGAATATTTCTCGTACTATTCCCATTGATATTTCAGTGAAGCCCGGAATCGAGGAGAACATTCATATAGGTGCCGCATGTACTGACGAAGAAATTGAAACTTACAAGGCCCTATTCCAAGAATTCCGCGACGTGTTTGCCTGGTCCTACGAGGAAATGCCGGGAATTGATCCTGCCATTGTTGTTCATGAAATCAAAACCTACCCGGATGCTAAACCCATTCGGCAACGGTTGCGTCAGATTCACCCTCGAAAAGCAGCTGCAATCAAAGCCGAAGTCGAAAAGCTGTTGAAAGCAGGTTTCATTTATCCGATCCCGTTAACGGATTGGGTATCGAATATTGTTCCCGTCAATAAAAAACAAGGAACAATAAGAATCTGTATCGATTATAGGGATATCAATCGAGCTTGTCCAAAAGACAACTATCCTACGCCTTATATCGATCAAATTATTGATGATTGTGCCGGAAGTGAGATGTTTTCCTTCATGGATGGTTTCTCAGGTTATAATCAAATCAATATTCTACCTGCCGATCAACCAAAAACGGCATTCATTTGTCCATGGGGGACATTTGCTTATTGCAAATTACCTTTTGGCCTTAAGAATGCCGGTGCTACTTTTCAACGGGCCATGTCTTATGCATTTCATGACATCAAGCACATTGTGCAACCCTATCTCGATGATTTGCCTGCTCATTCTTTACACCGAGCTGATCACCTTGTCCATTTACGAGCAATCTTTATGAGGTGTAGGCATTATCGAATTCGGTTGAATCCCCACAAGTGTGTTTTCTGTATAGAAACAGGTCGATTGCTGGGATTTGTTGTTTCCAAAACCGGCATTCGCGTCGATCCCTCGAAAGTCGAGGCTATCATCCAATTGCCTCCTCCTTCGAGTTTGCGCCAACTCCAAAGTTTGCAAGGGAAAGCGAACTTTTTACGCCGATTCATCCCTAACTACGCCGAGGTCACTAAAGGTTTTACACGGTTGTTGAAACAGAACGTACAATTCTTTTGGGACGAGATTGCTCAACAATCTTTTGATGCATTAAAACACGCGTTGACCCATGCACCGTTATTGCATCCTCCCAACTACAACCAGGACTACTTCTTATACCTCGCAGCTTCGCATTCCACCATTGGAATGGTGTTAGTTCAAGAAGATGAATTCAAAGCAGAGCATGTGATATATTACCTTAGCAGAACCTTAAATCCAACTGAGTTAAAATATTCACATGTGGAGAAATTGGCCCTGGCAGCCGTTCAAGCTGTCCAGCGTTTTCGTCACTACATTCTTCTCCGCAAAACTACTGTTATTTCGGATTGCAACCCTATGATTTATATCTTGACAAAACAACTGCTAGGGGGCAAGTACTCTAAATGGATTGTTATCCTGCAAGAGTTCGACTTGGAGTTCGAGAAGTCCAAGTCTAAGAAATCTTTAGTTCTTGCGGAATTGATGTGTGATTTCCCGAGTGCTGACACAGAGACTGTGGCAGAGGAGTCCATTGCGGACGAATCTTTGTTTCTTATTAGCACTGTAGATCCGTGGTATGGGGATATAATCATCTATCTCCAAACCCAAACCTTTCGGCCTGAAGCTTCCAAGGAAAACCGTCGAAAAATTCGGTTTCAATCCCAGCAATACAGAATTATTGGAGATACACTTTATCGCCTGGGGGCAGACTTAGTTTTTCGACGTTGTTTAACTCACGATGAGGCTGAGAGAGTTTTGAATGATTGTCACTCTGGAGCATGTGGCGGTCATATGTCTGGGTATGCCACAGCTCAGAAGGTGTTGCGCGCTGGCTATTTCTGGCCGTCTATGTTTAAAGATTGTATCCTTGCCGTCAGAAAATGCCACAACTGTCAAGTGTTTGATCGCAAGATGCGCGCTCCACCTGCTCCTCTCCACCCTATAATTGCCGCTGGTCCATTCGCCAAATGGGGCATTGACTTTATTACTTGTAACCCTCACTCGGCCGGGGGGCATGCGTATATCATCCTTGCGGTTGATTATTTTACTAAGTGGGCCGAGGCGATGCCTACATTCGACGCAAGCGGCAAGACAGCTGCACTTTTCGTATTCAATCATATCATAACTAGGTTTGGTGTCCCACAAGCAATCATTACGGACCATGGAAGCCATTTTCGAAATGTCATGATGACTGAACTTACAAGCCAGCTTGGTTTGCGCCACGATAGCTCTACACCTTATTATCCGCAAGCCAACGGTTTGGTTGAGTCAATCAACAAAGTTCTAGTCATCATGATTCGACGGATCATTGGTATCCATCGAACGAATTGGCATAACATGTTATTTTCGGCGCTATGGGCATATCGAACTTCAGTGAAAAATTCAACAGGTTTCACCCCTTTTCAGCTAGTTTATGGCTTAGAAGCTGTGTTACCTATTGAGTGCGAAATCCCATCACTTCAAATGGCTGTCGAATTACTTCCAGCTACTTCCGAAGAGGAGAAACGGTTGTTATACTTGGCTAAATTAGATGAGACTCGACGTGACGCTACTTTAGCTATCGAGACTCACGCGAAACGAATGAAAGCTCAGTACGATAAAAATGTAACTCCTCGAAGTTTTTCGGAAGGAGACCTAGTACTATTATATGATCAAGCTAACGATAAGCTAGGTGCCGGAAAGTTCGTTCCCATGTGGCATGGGCCCTACATTGTAAAGCGAAAGCTAGCAAAAGGGGCTTATGAGTTAGTTGATTTTGATGGGGACTCTTTGGGCAAACCCAGAAATGGACTTTACCTAAAGAGGTATTATGCTTAAAATGATGGATGGAGAAATTTTTAGATAGGTTAGATTTCTTTTCTAGCTAGCAAGTGTGTTAGTTTAGTCAGTGTGCTTAGCTTAGCAAGTGTGGTTTTTCGTCATTATTTTGGCTCATCTTGGTTTTACTCTTGATATTGTAGATGTCGACGCCTCTCCAAACATACATTGGATTTGCTGATGGTGCTTGTCGTAGTACACGGAATATCTCTTCCGCAGCTTGGGTTATCTATTCACCCTCTGACGAGTTAGTTTCTATGCATGGGGTAAGCCTCGGTCAAACAACGAATAACATTGCAGAATACAGTGCAGTGGTTGAATTATTATCCGAATCTATTTCATTTGGAATTCGACGTTTGATAGTGAGGTTAGATTCTGAACTTGTTGTATTACAGCTTAATAGAGTTTATGCCATTAGAAATCCTGTGTTATTAAGGTTGTTTTTGAGAGTGCGTCTCTTGGAACGTGAATTTGATTACATTGAATATCAACATATTCCAAGGTCTTTGAATACATTAGCAGATGCAATTGCTTCTCGAGTGTTGGACAGACATTTATAATAATCATGCAAGTAAATTTAAAGACATTTCATCATACATGTTAAACAAGATAAGCCGGTAATAGTGATATATAGATATAGATAGAAGTGTGTCCAAAAAATATACATCGTCTTCGATCATAGGTTTAACACACCTTATGATCGGCAAAATGATAGTACAAAAAGTCAAAAATGTCACATGTGACTACAAAAGTGACTAGTCAATCACTGGTGGTGCTCTCTGTACGACACCACTGCGCGGGCTACCTTGCGCAGAAATCTCCTAAACGGTCCAGGGACCGCGACTACGAAGCGCTGAAGCCTCATAGGAATATCATCCATAGCAGTCTCAGGTATATCTGCCGTGAGACGCTCTAGATCATGCTCCAAATCAGCTAGTACTTCTGCTGTCGCATCCTGTAGGGCCGGTGCCGGTGCAGCTGGATGTCGTCTGTCGTAAGGCCGGAGATTGGCTGGACGCTGTGGTCCAACATCTGCATTTTTAAAATTTTACTGTTACTTTGAGACGATATATATGAAAAATAAAAAAATACATAATTAGAAAACTTGTGAAAATGAAAGTACCTCTGTCATCCCATTGTTCTCCCTGTGGAAGAACCATGTCCGGATCACCTCTGAAATCCATTCCGGCATATGGAAAGTCTTGTATCACAAAAAGCTGGCCCTCTAGCCAGTCGAAGTAACTGTCTGAGAATCGAACCACTGCAGCACCCTCGTCAGGATGCCGGGCCATCACCGCAACCCATCGAACAAGCTTTGGCTCCCGAGGACCCAAGTCATCAACAGTGAGTTGCTGAGGGATCAGCATAGGAACTCTCTCCAAGGCAAAGCTCACGACTAGAGGCCCATATCCAAAAGTTTTTAGTCGTCCGTTCTTTGCCTTGGTTAGTTGGCTCTTCATATGAGCCGACACAGCTTCGCACCAGTTGAAGATGGTGCCTTGGTAACAGTCAACTGCCATCCGCATTTGGGATCCGGAGGCAATGTGCAAGGCGGCCGCGCCAAAAATCCTAGTGACCGTAAATGCAATAACTCTAAGTTCCGCCAGAGCGATGTGCTTTATCTCCACGCCTTTTTTATGGCGAGTCCCTGGTCTGCACCACTCCTCGCGGAGATCATCAAGGGATTGGCCACCCGGCCTGGTCCCCGCAAGGTTGAGTTGCTCACCTCTGTTTGGCAAGCCAGTGAGAAAGTATACATCCGAGGGCTCTATCTCGAGCTGGTGCCCTCCAATGTAAAAACATTGATCTTGAACGTTCCATCGCTCAACCAGCCATTCCAAAAATCTTACCTGGCCCCTCATGCCCGGTATGGTCCAATATTTGTACAATCCACATGTTCTTAAGGCATCCAGAGAGGGTTGGTGGTTAATCGCAGCTTCATCGTCCTCTACGTGCTCTCTCTCTCTCCAGTCTAACATGTTTTAGGTCCTGCACATCAAAAGAGTCAATTAGAAATTAATTTGAGTAAATTTGGTGGTTTTTTGAGAGAGTTAGGGTTTTGAAATGCGCCCTTTGCGGAAGACGCACCCCGGCTTTGTAGCACAGGGCGTCCGGACGCAGCTCGCCTGAAGGCGGACTGCGTCCCCCGACCTTTTTCCCGTGTGAGAAAAAGTCGGGGGACGCAGGTCACCCGAAGGGCACCTGCGTCCGCCGAGGGGCGCATTTTGAACCCAAAACCCCCCCAAAAAATGAAACAGAGACCGAAAACAAAAAACTAAACGGATAAAAATGAAGAGTGGGATGTGTAAAATACCTCGGTGAAGCGGCGTTCGATTCCGACGGTCAGATTTTCCACAGCAACCACGGGAAGATTCTTGTCAAAAGCTCCTTTTTGGATGAATTAGTTCATTTTTTACCATAAAAAGATGTTTTCAAATGTATTTTTGCCTATTTTAAACAGGTATGAGTAATGTGTCGCTTTTGTGCAGGACGAAGGGATTTCGAAGGAAATTGTAATTTTTCACAAACAAAATTTCAGAGTCATCTTTTAAGCCCTTTTCTGAGTCCTAAAACATGAAAAGATCGCCGAGTGTTTCTTTTTCACTCGTTAAAACGGAATTAAAAGACGGTCCCCTTTTAGCTCTTTTCTGACCGCAAAATCAGGAAAAGATTGCCGGGTTTTTGTCGTTTCAAACTCGATAAGGAAATAAAACGACGTGTCTTTGATCGCTTTTTACTTTTCAGGTCAACGACACTATTATGAAAGTACTCCTTGGTCGCAAGATCAAGCGGTTCCCCCAGGTATTATTTTATACTTTTTCGGGCTTGAGGGACACAAATATACGAAAAAGTTCAACGTGGAGTTTCCTTAAGTTTTTCAGACTCTCTAAAAATGAAAAACGCCGAGTTTCTCCTATACTGGGCTCGTTAAACTTTTACAGTAAAGGACCTGTTCAATTACAAACAGGAACGAACCACTCCTTCCTAGGGTTCGAATTTAAACTAGGTTGGACTCGTCCGAAGGATGAGCTTATAATCAAGCATATGTTATCCTCCTCAAGCTTGTTAAAAATAAAGAGGTACTTGCCAGAAATGGTGGGGGAAAAAAGAGAAGAATGAACCTATTTGTCACCTTTTGCCTCAGAAGAAACTTTATTACCGCTCTTGAACACGACACTTTTCATTCACCTGGGTTGGGAAATCTTTTACCTCACAGTTGACCAAATCACTTTGAAAATCTTTAACCGGGTTCAAGGATCAACTTTGAGTTATTCGTCACCAAACCATCTGTTGTGTCGTTATGTGTTCAAGAGGTCTGCAAGCAAAACTTTCATCTGCAAAATACTTGTCATCCATTTGACCATCCCTGAGTCAGTCCTTACAGCAACATTTCTTCAACTTGAACAATGATTTCGTGTTGCGGGCTTGCCTGCAACGGGTCGCTTTCTATCGACATCGACACATTATCTAGAAAGATGACTTAGGAATCGACAGTACCTTGAAGTCTGCATGCATCAATGGCAGGTTTCTCGCCTTTGACGTCAGTTTACATCATTGACTTTCGATCAGAGGATTCCGTGAAGTGTTCGACATCAAAACATCTATTCACATTTCACGGGTTGTGCTTGGTACTTTGAGGACCATTGACATTACTGGTGGTTTCTCTCACGCTTGTTAACAGTTTACATCATTGACTGGTAATCAAGTGGTTTCTACCATGTTCGACATCGAATCATTTAATCACATGGCTAGAATCGTACCAATTCGGGAAGTAGAAGTGAAGACCCTGGATCTAGTTTCTACCATCCAGGCTGCGAGGAGTTTTGTATTCATTGTCTATGTAGACTTATCATAAACAGATGGCTGCGTCCATACTGTGTCTACAAAAGTCTATAAAAATAATGTACTGCAAGATCATTCCTGTATCAGAATAGTTAGTCCATTAGTTAAAGTTTTGAATCTGAGTATGGGAATGCCTACCTCAGTGATGATATAATCTTATCCATGTATTTTGTGTTGAAAATTACAGGTTCCAACCAGGCCATCCACAAGGCAATCCTTGAAATGATAAAGCGCTTCACCCTTCCTAGAATTACAAAACCCTATTCTATTCCAGGCTTCGCACTTTAGGGGGCAATCTGTTACACTAAAAAATGTCACCTTGACTACTTACAGTTAGTATGGCTCAAATCAACAGTCATGCTACCCTCTTAGGCAAGTCTCATGCCTCTGTTATCCATCTCAAACTCAAAGAAGAGAGAAAGTCTTGTAAAAATCATGTTTATCTCTGGGGTCGCAGGTTCTCTCTAGCCTTACCTGCGGGGACGCTGACCATGTTCACAAAATCTGCGTCCATGGACGCTCTGTATGTTAAGGGACAGGTGCGTCCCTCTGTAAAAGGCAAAATGTGCGAGTTTTATCTTGAAAAAGTTACTTGTGGTTACTTCTAGAACATTCTAGAGGTCGGTTTGATGAAATGGATGCGCCTCCAGTTGGTTCATGTATCTCTATTAAGGGGGAACTTATCCCATCAATAAGGGAGCTATCCCACCCAAAGAGGGGGATGATCCCATTGATAGTGGACCTGAATAACCTCTTTACAGCACTATAAATAAAGGCATTGAGCCAGAAGGAGAGGAGGTTGGAGCTATACATTTTCTTTGGGTAAATGCTGCAGGATTTAGGTCTTCCATTAGAGCCTTTGTGAGGAGAGATTGTCTTCACTTGATTCTACTTGGGAGAGGGTGAGCTTTGTCAAAGTAGAGGAAAACCCTTGATGGACCCTGGGAGGAACTTGCACAACACCAAGGCCAGGTTGTAAGAGTTTCTTTGTTTCGTTATTAATACAAACTGGTTTATTTTTCTCAATAGCTTGTGTTAATGAGTTATTTCATGTGTTCCTTGGTCTGCATGTTGAATATATGTTTTATTATATGAAATACAAGTGCTTGGTAATTGTTTGATTGTTTGTGGTTGCAGGAATTGACTTGAAGGAGGAGCTCATCCGAATCGTCAAGAACGGACTTCAACAACAGCGTTTTGGAATAAGGTAAGCCTAAACACTTGTAGTTTTCATGTTGTAAAAGGTGTATTTAGAGAAAGATCACTCCATTTTGTCTTGTTTGTCATTAGAATGTCTTAGACTTCTAGGAAGGTCAGTCGTGTCCGCACCCTTGACAGATTCCGTGTGACACTAGGTTTCTACCTACACCATGTATGCAAGTGTTCTATCCATCATTAATTCATAACTACGGAAATTGCGCTCATCATGACCCACTTATTGATAGAAATTGCAGAAGATCTGTTGCGGTGTTTGTACGAATTTTTGTAGCAAATGGAAGTTGTTTGTCGCATGCTTCCCAACTACCTAATAGATAGCACACCATAGCACAAGCCTTGTACTTGGCCATGTTGGAGCTTCCAGCCTCAGAGGCATTGGTCCCCTTGCTGCAACATAGTTTTCGAAAACTGGACAGTGATCTTTGTCATGCCCCTAGCTTTTACACTTCAGGCACCAAACTTATTCACGCACCTCGGGTTGAGCTATTCTATGTTTCTTCAGACTCTACATTTCTAGGTAAAGGTTCTGCAACTGCACATGAATCTATTGAACCCCCAGATTAGCATTTTACATCGGTGTCTCATGCAATCTCATCACGATTTCCAGAGCTTCCACCTAGGTCCCAATCTTTTGTTGTGATAGCACAACCCTTAGATGAGGCAAGAGCAAAGCCACAAACCATTCTTGGTATTTCCCATCAGTTAGGTTCATGTTAGCCTCACAGATCGTACACTTCAATCTTTGGTCTAGATCCCAGGGTGTCTCACTAGGCTTCATCATGATCTCTTTGAATCCCACAGTTAATTGTGCCTTAGACTTAGGTCTATTGAACTCCTTATTCAACGCAGTCTGGATATCTACCAACATGGACATCAGATTATTAGTGCAGTACTTAATGAACCACATTAGCGCGCGGTCCTACAAAGCACTAACCAACTTTGCTGTCTTCATTTGATCATCCATGATACCATGAGCCTCCCATATAGCCTTCGCGATAAACCAAAAATGATCTAGGTCTTCATTTCCCACGCCCTTGAATGTAGGTAGCTTTATGGATTTTTCCATATTGAACGATGGTGGAGGTGGCGGTGGTGTAGGCAAAGGCATATGCGGTGGAGGTGAAGATGGAGGTGGTGTGGATGGATGAGGTATTCGCGAGAACCCTTGCTTTATCAACTAAACAACACTCTGTGGAGATGCCTGTGCTTCTTCCTTGTTGTCACTCAAGGGGGGTTATATTAGTGGGCTACATTCAGGGCATGTTCTTCCCTTATTCTTGAATGTCCTTCCACTTCACGTAGCCCCAAACATCAAGGTAGTGTTGGGTTGTGTTATATTCTTTCCACGACTAGCCGACATAGTTAATCGGGGAGTTAGAGGGGGGGCAAAGCCCACCCTTCGTTGCGTAGTGGGAGGGTCATAGGGTGTTTGAGGGGGGCGGGTAGCCCACCTCTACGGGGTTTGGGGCAGCGCCTCGGGGAAATTTTTTTGGACCCTATATTAGGTTGGGCAGACCTACCTATGGTTTTGTGCATGGTTTTCGCACATGGTTTTGGATGCGATGGTTTTTGGTCCATGGTTTTGGATGTGATGGTTTTCGGTCCATGGTATTGGATGCTTCGACATGTATAAATATATATTGTAACATTGAAAGGAACATAATGAAAAATCATGCTGGTAGTCCTGGTTTTTTGATCTAGGGGAAAATCTTTGTGTATATGTGTTTTATGTGTTATGCTCTCGTATTGTTTATTTTATGTTCTTAGAATTCGTATGCAGGTAATTTTTATACAGGGTTAAGACCTACATTTGGTATCAAAGCTATTTTTCCTTCAAGGTGATGCCTTTTTTGCTGAGGGGTTTTTCTTGGGCCTGTGGTAGACCCTGTTCTATGGGAGATCTGTGGGATTGATTCTTGTGGTGAAAGAAGATGGCAAGAAGTGGAAAGATAGAGAGCAAGAAACTTAATGGTCAGAGTTTTGAGTTGTGGAAACTCAAGATGGAGGATCCATTGGTGGATAAAGATCAGTAAATCGCGGTAGATCCAGGTACTAAACCAATGGGAGTGTCCAATGAAGAATGGAAGAGGTTGGATTAAAAGGCAAAGAGCACAATATGATTGTGTGTCTTAGATTCAGTATTTCTGATTGTATCAGGGAAAGCTATGGCTAAGGCTTTGTGGGACAAGTTAGGGACTTTGTACCAATCTAAGTCTCTGGTGAATAAACTGTTCCTACAGAAAAAGTTGTATAACTTGAGGATGAAAGATGGAGAATCGGTGATAGAGCATCTGAATGCATTTAATAATGTGGTAAGTTAGTTATTATCTGTTGATACTAAATTTCAGATGAAGATAAGTGCATTAGTTTGTTGTGTTCTCTACTAGATTTGTGGGATATTTTGGTTATTACAATAGGTAGCAATGCACTTGCCTTGTATTTTTATGAAATAGTCTCCTCCTTGCTGATAGAGGAGATGATATAGAAAAATATGTAGAGCTAGAATGGTGATTCCTTTTTTGTGTGAGGACGATCCTAGAACAAAAACAAAAATAAGTCATTGAGTGGGAGATCTAAATCTCTAAGAAAACCTGTAAAGGTGGTGTGCTGGAAATGTGGAAAGAAAGGGCACTGCAAAAGGGACTGTAAATCTAAAGCTCCTGACAAAGGAAAGGGATCTGATGATACTCCTTCCGCAAAGGCGAAAACCACCTTAGATGAAGGTGGGGATGTGTACATGGCTTCTTCAAGTACACACGTAGATCATGAGGCATGGTTGATTGACTCAGGTGCATCCTTTCACTTCACTCCCCATAGAGAGTGGTTCTGTGAGTATGAAAAATATGATGGTGGTGATGTCTTCTTAGGGGATGATAGGAATTCTAGAATAGTTGCTCGCGGAAAAGTAAAGTTGAAGTTGCAAGGTGGATGGGTTAGAACACTTACAGATGTTCTGCATATTCCTAAATTGGGCAGAAATTTGATTTCTGTAAGCAAGGTGGACGATGAAGGTGTAAAAATAATGTTCGAGAAGGATACCTGTAAGATGGTTCAGGGAGCACAGGTATTGATGCGGGGAGTTCATATTGGAACTCTGTACAAGTTTCAAGGTAACATTGTTGTTGATGGGTGCAACAGTTCTGTGGTTCTTGAAAGTGGAGCAGAAAATCTAGTGGTCTCTGGAGAGAATACCATGTTGTGGCATCAAAGGCTTGGACATATTGGAGAGAAGGGCCTTCGAATAATTCATGATAAAGGTATGGTAGAAGGTATGAGTAACTCTCTGGATTTTGATTCTTTTGAAAATTGTGAATATGGGAAGCAGAATCAGGTGAGTATCCCCTCTGGTGGTAAGACGGCAAAACAGATATTATAGCTTGTGCACAGTGTTGTGTTTGGACCTGTGAAGGTTCCATCACTGGGTAAGTCTATGCACTATGTAACATTTATAGATGACTTCTCAAGGAATACATGGATATATTTCCTTAAGAAGAGATCTGAAGTCTTTAATAGGTTTAAAGAATCTAAGGCTCTGGTGGAAAACCAAATAGAGAAGAAGATAAAGGTGTTGACGTCAGATAACAGTGGAGAGTTTTGCAGCAAGGAATTTGAATAATTCTGTAAGAAGTGTGGTATAGCATGGTAGAAGACTACTCCATATACACCTTAGAAAAATGGAGTTGCATAAAGAATGAACAAGACATTGATGGAAAGGGCAAGAAGTATGCTCAATGGTGCTGGGTTAGCAAGGAATTCTAGGCAGAGACAGTGGAGACAACATCTTACCTGGTCAACTGATCACCTTCATCAGCGTTGGAGGATAAAACTCTAAAAGAGTTATGGACTAGTAAGAAACATTCTCTTTCACATCTGAGGGTATTTGGATTTGATGCAAATGTACATGTTCCAAAGGAGGAAAGAACCAAGTTGGATAGTAAATCTAAAAAGTGCATCTTTATTGGGTATAAGAATGGTTTAAAGGGCTATAAGCTTTGGAACCCAATAACAAGGAAGGTTGTGTATAGCCGAGATGTGGTGTTCAGAGAGGTGAAAGATGTTATTAAACATTAAGTCCAACCAAATGAATCTGAGAAGATAGAGTTTGAGAGTAAGGAGGAAGAATCAGACTCTATAGCAGAGGAGGAATCAAAAGACGAGAATCCAAAAACTCTGAGTGTGAAAAGATTAGTTCGAGAAAGAAGGCAGCTAGAAAGGTATAGTCCATCTACTTTCTATTCAAAATTTTCTTTATCTATTACTAATGATGATCCCAAAACTATGAACGAAGCAGTGGTTTCATAGGATGGAAAACTTTGGAAAGAGGCCATGGTTGATGAAATGGCATCTTTGCACAAAAATGAGGCTTGGGATCTGGTGGAGTTGTCGGTTGGAAGGAAACCCATTGGCAACAAATGGGTGTTTAAGAAGAAGAAAAATTCAAAAGGAAAAGTGGTGAAATACAAATCTCGGTTGGTAGAAAAAGGTTATTCCCAAGTGTTGAGAATTGATTTTGGTGATATTTTTTCTCTTGTTGCCAAGGTGGCTTCTATTAGATTACTTTAATCTGTTGCTATTGCTTTTGATTTTGACGTAGAACAGATGAATGTGAAGACAACATTTCTTAACAGGGATTTAGAAGAGGAGATCTACATGAAGAAACCTGTTGGCTTGTATGGGCCTGACCCAGGTTCAGATGTGATTTAGCCAAACAAATCCCTGTACTACTGGCCCTTTTGGCAACAGTCCGTGGAGCGCGGACTGAGGTCTCACCCGAAGTAGTATGGGAGGGTGCTAGAAATAGGTTTCCAAACCTTGGGGATGTCTAATGAGCTTCTGGTGATCCATAGTTTGACCCTGCATGCATGTCACTACACGCATTTATTAGTCCCTCACACCCTGTGGTGATGCCTTCGCGTAGCCCTACTTGGGCCATGATCATATTATACCTAAGGTCCTTAATATTTACCTATTATTACTCGATTACTTAACTTATTTGTGTAATTCTAGTGATAATTAACACTATATCCAGTAATCATATAACTACGCGTGATAAAAGAACAGTATAAATGAATAGAATAATACATAAGCAGATGAACGGAATTTGGAATCAACTTATCTTTATTATTATTCATTCAAAGTTGCAAACTTGACACCACCCTGCGCACTCAGCTGTAGGGGTCCACGCACTCAGCTGCGGACTCTACTAGGCCTCTACACACTCAGCTGCAGAGCCTCTTCCTACTACTACAACCCAATACACTTAGACTCTTCCTCTGGGCTCTATCTCTTTCTTCGGTCCCTCACTAATTAGCTATCTTTACAACTTAGAGCCTCGCTCTATTTATACAATTCCATGGTCTGTGGACCATAGGTAGGCTGACATGACATTACATTACATTACAATACTTAGGGTGGACAACCCTATGACTCAATATACATTTCGCACTCCAGACCCGCAATTCGCGGAGTATTACAATACATTTGACCAAAACCTGGGCTTTGAGCCCCAAAACATGCTATGGGGGGATCCAATGCCCAACAGGCCCCCAACAAAAACATCGTGACTCATCCCCGAGTCACTTAGTTGGTGCGGTGATCTATTGGAAGTAATATTGACGGGGGGGTGGGGGTGAATCAGTATTATCAAATTCTTTTCAATATGCCTTCCAGATTTATACTTTAATTTATTCTTCAGATATTGATCATTAATTTGTATGTCAGTACCATATAATAATGAACAAGAACTAGAAAAATAGATAAGCACACCAAAGAACACCAGATATAAGGTGGAAACCCAATGTGGGTGAAAACCACCTGCTGCAATATGTCTCTATCTTCTTTCAATTTAGAAACTTCTTTTACAAGGATTTTGTACTGGTGTAGTCCTTTACCAGTACGCAGGCTACAACCTGCAGAGAGCTACAACTCTCTCTAATTTTCCAGTCTCTCCTGGAAGGGAGCTACAACCCCCTTTGCTCTTCTACTTCTTTATGGACCATGTTTCATTAATTTTCAGACTGGATCCAAGAAGATCAAATAATCATCAAGTACATGCAAATCACCCAATCTCCTTATACAACCAATGAATCACCCAACTACTCAGAATGTTGTAAACAGAAAAGTAATAGCAGAAATCTAAACCCAGAAATCTGCAACAATAGATAAAAGACAGCCAATAAATGTTTCAAGACAGGTCCACAACTTCACCAATATAAACCTGCAGGTATCCACAGCCTTTCTGTGCCTAAAATGCGCAGATCCGCACTGTATCTTTCTGCTGCTCTACGTACCAACACAACTTCCCCTTCTGCTGAACTGCGTACCTCAACTCAGATATGCACTGCACTGTGTGTCAGACCGTGTACCTCCACATTTTTCCTTCTGTGCCTCTGCATATCTCCGCACTTTGCTTTCTTCTGCGCTGTGTACCTCGCACTGCGCCTTCTGAAGCGCTGCGTACCCCCGCACTGCGTCTTCTCCTGCACTGCGTACCCCCGCACCTACGTCGTGGATCGCCTGCGAACCTTTGATTAGGGCCAAATTAACAGTACTCCAATGTGCCACAGTCAGTCAGATCCACAGATCTGATCATGCACCGGAGAGTTCACGACTTATCAATAGATTCACCTTAAGATTTCTCCTTGATTTAGATCTTAGCTTTGTAAAACCAAACACCCAAAATTTCAGATCTTAAGATATTCAATTTTTCACAAGTGACTAGCCAAGTGATCTCCTTCCCCTTTTTATAGTCAAACCCTTATCCACACCATGGGACAAAACCATCAAAAACTAATACAAGGGATCCAAACCGGGGTTCAATAAATTAGATCCTATACCACGGGCCAAAACCATAGGATCGTAAAAGACGGGCTAAATACCAAGGGCCAATCATAGGATACTCCATGTGAGTTCGCTTCTCTGCATTGGAGTGAGTGAAATAGGGGACCACAACTTATGAACGGTGAACCTGCGGGTATGTCCGCACTCGCTGGATGGCGAACCTGCGGGTCCACACCTTTTGAACGATGCACCTGCGAACCTCTTATTTCCCATCATTTTAAGAGCTTGAAAAGAGTTTTGCCACTTGAGTGAGTTGCCATCAAGTACAACACCTGTACCATAGAGCCAAATGAGAATCATAATGCCAACAATCTCCCCCTTTGGACTTGATGGCAACCTCAAGATCCTCATCGTCATTCTCCCCCTTTGACATCAAGGGCAAAGGGTTATGCTCCCCCTAAGACCATGCTTAAGTCTTTGTTCTGCTGATCATGCTCCCCTGACTGTAAACCAGATCTGCAAACCATAATCCACCATACACCATGAATGAAAGAGACATATTGCAGCGATATTCAGATCATCATCCATGTTCGCCTTCTATGCTACCATAATGCCAACAATGCATTATATGTGCTCCCCCTAAACCAGTGCTATGCGATCTTCGACCAATCCATAAAACAACAAATGTACGCGTATACCCCCTATGAACCTCGCTTACAGCCAAAAATCTCTGAAACAGATGAGATTCAACAACAGGATGATGCATCAACAACCCCCAGCTTTTTCTTGAGGTATTCAAAGGTCTCCCTAGGCAATGGTTTGGTGAGTATATCAGCAACTTGTTCCTTAGAAGGAACATACTCCAACTTGACCTTTTGTTCAAGCACTTGTTCCCTGAGAAAGTGATACTTGATCGGTATGTGCTTGGTCTTTGAATGCATGACTAGGTTCTTTGAAATGCTGATTGCACTTGTATTATCACATAAGATGGAGATAGGTGGAGTACAAGTGATCTGAAAATCCTGCAAGGTCTGCATCATCCAAAGGAGTTGAGTGCAACAAGATGCAGCAGCCACATATTCCTCTTCAGCTGTAGATAAAGCAATCAAACTCTGTTTCTTGCTGAACCAAGATACTAATCTGGAACCCATAAAGAATGCACCACCACTTGTGCTCTTCCTGTCATCCACGCTTCCGGCCCAATCTGCATCTGTATAAGCATGAAGTGTGAGATCTGTATCTCTAGGATACCGTAATAAGCCATAGTTTTGAGTTCCTTGAAGGTACTTTAAAATTCTCTTCACTGCCTGAAGATGAGTTTCCTTTGGATTTGCCTGAAATCTTCCAACTATTCCCACTGCATGCATGACGTTTGGTTGGGTACCTGTCAAATAAATTAGACTTCCAATCATAGATCTGTAGGTTGATTGATGCACTGCTGCTGATTCATCATTTGCACTGAGGCTACATCCTGTGACCATGGGGCTACATACTGGTTTTGCATCTTCCATGCCATATTTCTTCAAAATCTGCTTGAGATACTTGGTTTGAGACAAGAAGATCCTGCTTTCATTTTGTTGGATTTTCAATCCAAGAAAATATGTCAGTTCTCCAAGCAAAGACATTTCAAATTCTTTCTACATTACCAAGGCAAAGCTTTGACTCATAGCTTCTTCATTGCTGCCAAAGATAATATCATCTACATACACAACAAGTATTAGTAATTTTTCATTTTCAATTTTTATGCAAAGATTGCTATCTGCTGACCCCTTTGAAAAACCTTGTTGATGAAGATATTTGTCCAAACAGTAGTACCAAGCTCTTGGAGCCTGTTTAATACCATAGAGAGCCTTCTTTAGTCTGCATACAAGATTTGGATCATTCCCAAGGACGAAACCATCTGGTTGCTCAATGTACACTTCTTCTTCTAAGTCCCCATTCAGAAAGGCTGAATTCACGTCCATTTGAAAAACTTTGAACTTCTGAAAGCTTGAGAGAGCAAGGAACATTCGGATGGCCTCAAGTTTAGCAACAGGAGCAAAAGTTTCTTCAAAGTCTATTCCTTCTTGTTGAGCATACCCTTTACACACAAGTATGGCCTTGTTTCTAATTACTTCTCCATTTTCATTCAACTTATTTTTGAAGATCCATTTTGTCCCTATGACATTCTTATCTTTTGGTCTGGGAACCAACTCCCAAGTGTTGTTCTTTTCGATCTGCTCAAGTTCTTCATCCATCGCCTTGACCCAGCATTCATCTTTGCATAACTCTCTTACATTTTGTGGTTTAGTGGAGGAGAGCAATGCCAAATAGCTTGAGGCTTCTGCAATTGTTCTTCTTGTTTGTACACCTGCTTCTTTCTGCCCCAAAATCTGAGATTCTGGATGATTATTTTGAATGTACCTGGATGGAGTCTTCCCTTCTATCCTTATTTTCTCCTCAGGTGCCTCTTGAGGTTCTTCTTCATCATTTGTCTGATTTGGAGAGTAGTCTTCATCCTCTTCGATATTTTCATGATTTACTTGCCTAGGGATGTATCCTTTTTCATCAACCACTACATCAATGCTGTCAACAATTCTTCCAAGTCTTTTATTGTAACACTTAGATGCTTTGTTGTGGGGAGAAAAACCAAGGAGAATGCCTTCATCTGCTCTAGGTTCAAGTTTTCCAAGCTGTTCATCAGTGTTCTTGATATAGCATTTTCTCCAAAAAATTTTGAAATGCTTTACCGAAGGAGTCTCACCATACCAGAGCTCATGAGGAGTTTGAGTGTTGTTCACTCGGACATTTGTTTTGTTGAGAATAACAACCACAACAAATGCAGCTTCACCCCAGAAGGTTGCGGGAGCCCCAAACTCATCAAGCATAGCACGAGCCATTTGTTGGACCGTTCTGTTCATCCTTTCCACCACTCCATTTTGCTGAGGAGTCCTAGCTGTAGAGAATTCCCTTCTTATTCCATGTTCTTCACAGAAATCAAAAAATTCATTTGAGGTAAACTCCCCACCTCTGTCGGACCTGAGGAACTTGATTTTGTGATCTGATTCGTTTTTAGCCAAGGCTTTGAAAGATTTGAATTTTTCGAATGCTTCGTCCTTGTGTTTCATAAGTCCCAACCAAACCATCCTGGAGAAGTCGTCAATGAATAATATAAAGTATTCTTCTCCTCGAGGTGACCTTGTCCTAAATGGACCACATACATCTGTATGGACTAGTTCAAGAGGCCTGCTGGCTGATCCTTCCTTCTCAGGGAAGTTAGTTTTGGTTTGCTTACCAAACTAACATGATTTGCATATGGTGTTGTCTAGAATTTTGATATCTAGAAGACCACGAAATGCCTGGTATTTGCATGCTTTCCTTATATGTGAAAAGCTTAGATGCCCAAACCTCCGGTGCCATAACCAATGTTCATCATATTTGCTCAAATAACATTGTTGTTGTCCTTCTTCAAATATGTATAGATTATTTGGAGTTCTTCTGCCTTTGATCACTGTTTTTCGAGTATCAAGATCACGAACACTACATCCATTTGATCCAAATATTACCTTGGTTCCTTGATCGCACATCTAACTAACACTCAGTAGATTATGCTTCAAGCCATCAACATACAAAACATTTCCAGCTTTAACCTTTTCTTTCAAGTGAGCAGTGCCTTTTCCTTTTATGGTTGCAAGGGTATCATTTCCAAAAGAAACTTTCTTACCCTTTTCTAAAGCAGTATATGATTCAAGTTTTTCTTTATCACCTGTCATATGCTTCGAACATCTACTGTCGATGTACCATAGATTTTACTGTCCTTCTGCATAAAAAGCTATCCCACATCTTTCTGGTTGTGGTTCCATTATTCTCCATGTTCGTGTGCTTGAGGCTTGTTCCTTTGTCTGCCGAAACCTGCTTCTGCATTCAGAATCTTCATTACCAAAGTTATTACAAGTAGAACATTCAATTTCATTTTCAAGGGCCGAAAAATTGTTATAGGTCCTTTTCGTAATCCCGGTCATACTTCTTTGTTTTTGAGCTTCTCTAGTCATGATTGTCTTATACGCAACACATTGAGCTGCTTTGTGACCAAAGTTATGGCAAGAGAAACATTGGCCATTGAAGAAACTTCTGCGATTATCAAATCTACCAGCCAAATGATTGTAATTTCTGTTGTCATCCATTCTTGAAGAAAATTGAGAAGTTTTTACCTGTGGCTGGTTGTAGGTTTTGTTCACCCTTAAGATGGATTGCCCCTGGTTTACCTGGTAGTCTCTATTTTTTCTTGATGAAATTCGTCCCTGCTTTACCTGATGATCTCCATTGGGCTTTTGCTCATTCCTCGCTGCATCAAGATAACTCTTTGAGGTGGATGCTTGAGATGTTTCTCCATTATAACCTAGACCTGTCTTGATTAGTGGAAAGCATTGTACATTGATAATCTCATCCAGAGTTTCAGATCCTTTAACAAACTTAAGATTAAGAACCTTTGTTTTCTCAATTTCTTTTCTAAGGCCAATAATTTCACATTCTAACTTCTCAAGAGATTTTTCTTCTTCATCAAGTTGAAATTGCAGAGTATCAATGATCACATTCTTTTCTTCTAAACATGTCTTGAGTCTAGAAATCTCTTCATAAAAGTCATCCACATCTATAGCATCCATGTAATCATCATCTTCAAAGGCCATTAAAAGTTTATAATCATTACCTCGTTCATCTTCGTCACTATTTGATCGGCCATCACTATCTTCATGAGTGTAGTAACTTTTCTTAGTTGCATTCTATTTCTTATTCCATCTAACAAGTTCCTTTCCTTCGTCAATCTTATCCTTGTGAGGAAATTTGGCAGCATAGTGACTGACTCTCCCACAAGCAAAGCATTTGAAAGGTAACTTACCTCGGAACCGTCCAGTACCCCGTTGAAGATTTCTGACAAAATTTGATTCTTCTTCTTCTTCTGACACGTGTCCTGACTCGTAGTACTCGCCTTTGCCTGAAGCCTTGAAGGCAGCTTCTCTCCTGTTTGATGGACCTCCTTTCCTCATTTCATAAGCAGTTAGAATTCCGTGCAGCTGGGACATTTTAAGGCTTTGTAGATTCTCTTTTTCTTCTATAGTAGAAACTTTAGATTCAAACCTAGGGGACAAAGATCTTAGAACTTTTTCAACCACAATAGCCTCTTTTATTTCTTCACCCAAATTTTTCATACAATTAACAATCTCATCTACACGAAGAAAATAGTTAGCCACACTTTCATCATTATACATCCTGAGATTTTCATACTGAATCCTGAGGGTTTGAAGTTTTGCTTTTTTTACCTGATCATCTCCTTCATAGCTCAGAACAATCTTGTCCCATATCTCTTTTGCAGATTTAAACTGCATTACTTTGACAAATTCTGATTGAGATAGGCATCCTAATAGAGTATTGACCGCCTTTGCATTTGTTTCATATTTCTTCTTCTCAGCCGGATCTGTAGGAGTTGCTGAAGGAAAAGTATACCCTGTATCTATGATATCCCAGACTTCTGTACCAAGAGATTGAAGATAGGCAGTAACTCTTACCTTCCAATAAATGAAGTTTGTCCCATCAAAAATCAGTGGCCTGATTGATGCTTCCCTCTCGTAGTTGCTCATGATGCAAGATCTTTCTTCAAGCGATCAAGCTTCTTCTGAGGAACCCACTCTGATACCAATTGTTGGAAGTAATACTGAGAGGGGGGGGGTGAATTAGTATTATCAAATTCTTTTCAATATGCCTTCCAGATTTATAATTTAATTTATTCTTCAGATATTGATCATTAATTTGTATGTCAGTACCATAAAATAATGAACAAGAACCAAAAAAATAGATAAGCACACCAAAGAACACTAGATATAAGGTGGAAACCCAATGTGGGTGAAAACCACCTGCTACAATATATCTCTATCTTCTTTCAATTTAGAAACTTCTTTTACAAGGATTTTGTACTGGTACAGTCCTTTACCAGTACGCAGGCTACAACCCGCAGAGAGCTACAACTCACACTCGTTTTCCAGTCTCTCCTGGAAGGGAGCTACAACCCCCTTTTCTCTTCTACTTCTTTAAGGACCATGTTTCATTAATTTTCAGACTGGATCCAAGAAGATCAAATAATCATCAAGTACATGCAAATCACCCAATCTCCTTATACAACCAATGAATCACCCAACTACTCAAAATGCTGTAAATAGAAAAGTAATACCAGAAATCTAAACCCAGAACTTTGCAACAATAGATAAAAGATAGCCAATAAATGTTTCAAGGCAAGTCTGCAACTTCACCAATATAAACCTGTGGGTATCCGCAGCCTTTCTGTGCCTAAACTACGCAGATCCGCACTGTATCCTTCTGCTGCTCTGCATACCACCGAAACTTCCCCTTCTGCTGAACTGTGTACCTCAACTCAGATACGCACTGCACTGTGTGTCAGACCATGTACCTCCGCACTGTTCCTTCTGTGCCTCTGCGTATCTCCGCACTTTGCTTTCTTCTGCGCTGCGTACCTCTCACTGCGCCTTCTGAAGCGCTGCGTACCCCCGCACTGCGTCTTCTCCTGCACTGTGTACCCTCACACCTACGCTGTGGATCGCCTGCGAACCTCTGATTAGGGCCAAATTAACAGTCCTCCAATGTGCCACAGTGAGTCAGATCCACAGATCTGATCATGCGCCCGAGAGTTCACGACTTATCAATAGATTCACCTTAAGATTTCTCCTTGATTTAGATCTTAGCTTTGTAAAACCAAACACCCAAAATTTCAGATCTTAAGATATTAAATTTTTCACAAGTGACCAGCCAAGTGATCTCCTTCCCCCTTTTATAGTCAAACCCTTATCCACACCATGGGACAAAACCATCAAAAACTAATACAAGGGATCCAAACCGGGGTTCAATAAATTAGATCCTATACCACGGGCCAAAACCATAGGATCATAAAATATGGGCTAAATACCAAGGGCCAATCATAGGATACCCCATGTGAGTGCGCTTCTCTGCATTGGAGTGAGTGAACTGGGGGACCGCACCTTATGAACGGTGAACCTGCGGGTATGTCCGCACTCCCTGGATGGCGAACCTGCGGGTCCGCACCTTTTGAACAATGCACCTGCAAACCTCTTATTTTCCATCATTTTAAGAGCCTGAAAAGAGTTTTGCCACTTGAGTGAGTTGCTATCAAGTACAACCCCTATACCATAGAGCCAAACCAGAATCAGAATGCCAACACAATCTTGGCGTGGATCCCATCCAACTAGTCCCGCACTGCTCAGAGGTCCGTAGTGCACTCTTCTGTGGTTTTCTGGACCTGCTGCATTCGCTCTTCTGATGCTTCCTTCTGAGGATCAAATCCCATGCCTTAGCATGTAGAGCACCTGCATCTGTGCGAGCTTTCCCTCGATATCTTCTGTAATGGTGAAGGCCTCATCAATCCATGGCTAGACATGCACTTTGATAAGTGCCTCTTTCTATCTTGTGGCATCCAACTGCTCTTTCAGTGCCCTTGCTTGTTGCATCTTTGCGATTCGTTGAGTGAGGATGACTGTCTGTGCAGTTCCCCTTACATTTCCATACTGCTCCTAAAGCCCGCGTGCCTCTGTTTCCAGGCATTGTATGTTGGGGTCCTCCTGCAAGGATGTGAGGACTCTAAAGGCTTGGTCCAACATACCAGTACAGTCCTACACTGCCCGTCCAATTTATTCCCACCCTGTTTGGATAGTGCTAACGTGCTGCACTCTAACTTCCAGGGGAGTGGAAGGCTATGCCTTCAGCCATAGCTTGGCAACCTGGAGATTCAGCTCTAGCTACACTTATGTGGTTTCCTCACGCACGTTTTGGACTCCACTTGCCAAAAAGTGGATCTGCATTTCTGTTGGTAGGTTTGTGGCGATGGACAACTCTGGGACTTGCTAGCACGCTTCATCAACTTTCTACACTAACTGCTAGCTTTGTGACACTAGTTCGTCACGTTGCAGGCTGAGTTGTTCGATGTTGATCGTTTTCTCACTCATCACCTGAATTGCATGGACCTCCCTAGCATGGAGCTCTGCTATTATTCCATCCTGCAGTTGGTATATTGCGTCTTGCGAAAGGGTAGCCAAATTAAGGCCAAGTCCCTTGATCCTACCAACCACAGCTTTGTAAATCTCATTCTCTGCTGCTAGTGCCCCTTCAAGTAGCATTATAGTGTTGGCCATCTTTGCGCGTAGCATCTGCTCTGCTACTGATGTGCCTGTTGCGCTGTAGGTGGCTACGGTTCCTTCCTGGGGGGGCTGCACCTGTAGTTCTTATAGCTGCACCCTTAGGGCCCCCAACACATTGTGCTGCTCCGACATGGCTTCTTGCAGCGCTTCCTTGGTGACCTCGCAAACCGTGTCATTGATGTCATAGAGGTCACCTTCCGTTAACGTGATTGGGTCTATGGCCAATTTGGAGGCCTTGACCTTTTTCCATGAACCTGATGTCTCTGTGACATGCAGCCTTTTGAGTTGGATGGAAGTTGTGCCCGGGTTCGCGCCTTCTTCTGCAAGGTTTGTGTCTTCTAACTCCTAGCTTGTAGACAATTCTAGGCCCTCCTCTTCCTGCATTTTTGTGGCCCATTTTGTTTGCGCTGCTGCTGCTACTTCGACAGCCTTTTCCTACTCCGTAGCTACCTTTGCTGCCTCGCGGACTGCCCTTACCTCTGCTGCTGCTTTTTCATTGCGCCTCTTCTTGGCCAGCTGCGTGATGCACAGCTTGGCCTCATCCTTTCTTTTATGTGTTGTTGTTCTATCTAACTCTGCCAAATCAGGGGCGTGCCACTTGAGAGGCTATGATTCTAACACTGTAAAAATTGCATCATCAGTGGCGATGAAGGGGAGCTTGTTCCACTGTTGCACTGAGTCCTTTCGCACCTTAATGTAAATATTATGCATGTCCGCCTTGAAGTCTGCAGAGCTCCGTAGACTGTTGTGCACTGTGGGGGACATGCGTGACCTTCTATTAATCCACATTCCGATGCTCGCCTCCATGAGCACCCAGAAGATCTTCGTATCGTGAATCTGCTTCACATCCTTGGTGGCCCAGAGTGACACGTACTTTGCAACCTCTAGTAAGTCATGCTCAATGCTTGGGAATTGACTGTCCTCTGGTAGTGCTCTCACTACTAACAAAATGGACAAGAGCAACCACGTGTAGTGGAAGGTCTTACCCTGCTCCTGGGATTCCTTACAGTTGATCAAGAATTCCTCGCAGAAGAACTGAGCCTAGTTGAATTGGACCCCCTCTGCACATTGTTCGGCCAACACAACTACCAACGTTGGTACTTCATCACTGCAGTATTTTCTCATTACCTTCCCGGTCAAGAGTTGGGTGGCTATGTGCACCCCTTTATCTTTGATATTGCTGATGCCATAACCCCTCTTTTTCTTCTCGAGCTTATATTTCTTATTCATGGCTTCCATGAGAGCCAAATCTCTGCTTTTTCCTGCTATCGTCACTAGGTCCTTTCCCTTACAGGGAAGCCAATAAATTCTATGGATGAGATCCACCGTGATGGGAATAGACTCCTCTAGCCATAAGTACCCATCATGCACTAGGAGAAGCAGTTGCCTGATGACAAAAATAGTGATGGGAGCGCGGTGAAAGTGTCGTATCCACTGCAGATGAAGAAATATGGCCTTCTCCACATCACGCAACCATTTTCGCACCTCCAAGGTTGTGACTGGCCCCTCTGTGCTCTGCTTCATGAGGTTCTCTGTCTCTAAGTGTGGGAACTTCTCACTATTTGTGAGGTCCCAATCTTCAAACTTAATTATGGGCATGCGGCCTAGGTGTGAGCCCTCAAACACAATTAAGGAGGAGCAGGGTCTAGAGTGCGCTCTTTATGGCATCCAAATCCTTTGGTATCTTGGTTTTCCCATTTTGCTGAGGGATGTACTCGAGCAATTTTGCGACAGACCGCACCAGCTGGATATCCTCTTCCATGTCCTTTGCTACCTCTATCTCATCGATGGGAGCTTGTATGTCCTCCTCATCATCATCTGACTCAATGCTGATAGCCTTTCCATTTTCTTCCATTGAGAGCTTACCGAACCACGGATTCCTCGGGGACATGTAGACTGGTCCCACTACCCGCTTATCTTTTTTCTGTCTTTGTGTCTGAGGTGATTTTGGGATTTCCGGTGCAACCTCAGTACCTTCGAGAACCTCGTGTACCATGGGGTTCTGCATGGCCTCGTCGATGGTTCCTTCTGCAAAGCCAAAACCTCTCCTGCTAGCAGCCATCTTATTTGAACTGTCTATGGTCGTTCGTGAACTTTGGGGCTCAAATATCGCTTGTCGCTCAACACTCTGTGCTCTAATCAACTGATTAAATCTCAAGTGAAAAAGTGTTGACTCGTGGCTAGCACCTCGAGTTTTATAGCACCTTTTGAATTCAAATTTGACCGTTCCCCCCAATTTTGGGCCATCAATGCTTTCTTGATGGTAGATTGTACCAAATCTTGCCCTTATTTCACGTCTTAAATGCTGCCACCTACTCCCTTTTTGTCCTAAATCGAACATCCTGTCTTGCATAGTTACACTGATGGTCACTTCCCAGCCTACCTGCGCAGCAGCACAGCCCCCCATGTGTGGGTGTGAACCTTGTGACATATTGATTCTGCGCGCACCTCCCTTATCACAGACCTCCCAAACAGACTATTTTATAATCCTGTGCTCTCTTTCAACTACCTAAAGTGCTGAGACTGTGCTTCCTACGGCTAGTCAGGTGGTCACACCACATGTGCGAGGCTTCAACTTGCCTTCCAGTATAGTCCATGGAAAATCCACAATTTCCCTCACGACAGTCGGCGCTGCACGTTCTATTGTATGTAGTGCGCTCCCCTGGTTACTGTGTTTTGTGAGATGCGGTCATAGCCATGGTAGCAGAGTCATAAATTCTCGACGACACTCTTCTAATTCAGTGGTATGATCATCTGCACCTTGCCTTATCATCCTTGGTGTATCGATGAGACAGGCTTGCTTGATCTCATTTTCTAGCTTCTTGACCTCGGCATCCATAAAAATGCTTTTCATCTTCAATCATACCCAATCTTTTATGAGTTCGTGAAGTCTAAGTTTCCCTCACTGAATGGCTTCCTGAATCCTTATGCATTCGACCTCATGTAGCTATCTAATTTCTTCGTCCTGGTCTTCGCACACTGTCACAACTATAGGAGCTCTTACAGGTGGATTCCTCCTTGCATTCTCTTCAAAATTTATAGTCTTTATTCTATTCTGCACCTTTGGAATCATTTCTACAGTCAGGGTTTTGCATATGGTCCTGTTAGCCTTGGAGGCAAACAACCCAAAAATGGATCCATATATGTCCTAAAAGTCTCCAACTTGCTTAAGAATTATCCCAAAGGATCCAAGTGTGCTCCAAAATTCTTCAAAATCCTCTTAAGGGTCGTTTGAAATCAAAATGGTTGAAAGAGGAAAGCCCTTAAAGGAGAGGAAATACACTATCCGGAGGCAAGAAATGCTTGAAAACCATTAAAATTCCAAATCATAGGCTTAAAGTGAGAAGGCATAGCAACCGTTAGATCTGGCCAATCAACGACCTAGATCTAATTGGCGGGTCGCATCGACGGAGGCAAATCAGCACAGACCATGGGGTGATGGCGATGGAAATCGGCGATTAAATGAGGACCTTCAATCGCATATGTGGATCAATGACCCAAATCACATAAGTGGATAGATCAGGAAGACCAAAGGGGCAGGGCCTTTACATATTCCTATGTGCGGACTTGACGGCATTGTGAATGATATTCCATAATATTTCAAGTTCACACCCAAGCATTTTGTAATGCATTCTCCATATATTGCGTTATATAATGAAATACACAGGAACCTTGGCAGTGTCAATAGCGATGAATTCCGGACCCAATGTGTTTAAGAGGTGAAAAATATATATGTTTTCAAGTCCACAAAGGCCGTTTTTTCATCTTTTTTAAGGTTTTCCCCATATTGAAACAATACGAAGAGAATAAAGGGATTGAGCCATCTGCGATAGGTGAAAACGTCCCAAAGGGCGGACCCGATGGGTAAATAAATTATTTTTGAGGACTTTTAAAGTCCGAAAGGAACAAACATTGGCGGGAGTTTACAACATTACAATAGTTTCTGTGTAAAACAAAAAACACTCATTATTAAACAATTTGAAGAGAAATCGAGTCCGAGAGGCATCTATAGCACAACAAAGCATGAACAACGTAACCAAATCATATACATCATGGAGTAGCACAGCGTGACACAACCAAAATTAATAGAAGATATTGTGGGCATCTTTGTCAAGAGAGAACTCCCTGCCAGTGCACCCAAAATATCTGAATGCGGTTATTCCTTTGTTAAAAAGAGAAATACCTCTGAGCCATGCCTGCCTATTGAGGGAATCAAATGGTTAAGGGATAGATCAAATAAGGTGAAGACTCAGAGCCTTCTAGAGAGCTCAGGAGCATTGTAAAGGGCCTATAAAAGGCATAAAACTAGATGTAACGAGGGTTCAACTTTTGGAGATTATTCCTTCTCTGTTCCTTCAAGCTTCTCATCTGCATTCTTTAGTAATACAAGATTCTTTTGTTGTTATATGTTCAATATCCATTTATGTTCTGTTCTATGCTTGCACTTGAACAATTTGTTCAGGTTATCTTTGTGTTTAAGGCTAGATAACTGTCATCTTATCTCTGCTTTGATATATTAGATTTTCAAGCTTCTTTGCTGCTTGTAGCTAGCCATTTATATGTGTTATTATATATGCATTTGCCGGTATAGTCAGTAAGCTCATTTGTTGCCTATATCTATCCATTCATATATGTTCATGTATGAAATCTGTTGGTACTATCAGTATTCTCCATCTATCCATTAAATGTACAAACTATTGAGCATTTTTGGTCTAAAGCCTTGTGTTATTGGGGGTGTTCATGCATGTCTTGAGTGAGAATAGAGCTGAAATGGTTATCTAAATCGATCCAAACCATCATTTATTCCAATATTTCAGAGAAAAATATTGAAGATTATATGCTACTAGGCAGCTCTAAGCTGCAACCATAGGAGAGTTTCTTGGAGTGATAACATAATTGGCGTCGTTGCAGAGGAAAGGAAACTGAAGCTCAGCTTCCCTGGGAAACAACACAAATCCAGCTTTGATGATAGACAAATTCTGAGCACATTTTTGGTTGTAATAATCTATCTGGAGACTCTACTAGAGGCCGAACCTCTTAGTGACTCCACTACATAGTTATGACTTAGTTTGTGAGGCATACTTGGAGAAATCCTCAAAAGCTACATGGTGACCCAGTACCTGATCTTGAAAAAATCATCAAAGAGAGAAAGGTATTACAGAAAGGAGCATCAGGTTTAGGTAAACCTAAACAATCTCCTATATCTCTACAAGAAAGGCTTTTAATAGAACAAATACATGTTGAGAGTATAGCATCTAATACTAGCAGTGAAGAAAAACTCTCAGAGATTCATAAAGCTCCTTATTCTTTAGGTTCTCCTTTTGCTTTAAGCCCAAAGAAAACCTCACCTCCTATCCATCATACTGCTTTAGTTCTATCAATCACTCCTCAACCCTTTATCATTCAGACTGCCAATACTTTTTTAGCTACCACAGCTATGGCAGGTCCACAAGCACCTACCAAAATGGAAAGAATCATAGCTGCTAGGTCTAGACCTCTAATACTTCCCACTCCTTTGAATGCCATGCCTACTGGAGAATATCAGAAATATAGGCATAACTTCATTGGGACTGAAGGTGTTACTGTTGAAGAACATCTTGAGTCATTCTGTAGCTATGCTGATAATCTCGACATTAGTGAAGATGATGTGTGGATGAGAGTCTTTGTCCAAAGCCTAGATGGAGAGGCTAGAAAATGGTTCAGAGAACTAATCCCCAAATCTATAGTAGATATTGAAGCTTTAGATGATTCATTCCTAAAGCATTGGGGGGGTAAAAAGGACCTACTCTACTACCACACTGAGTTTGGCAACTTAAAGAGAGAAAATGGTGAGTTGCTGTCTGATTTCAATAAAAGGTTTAACCATATGTACAGCAAGTTTCCAGCTGAAGTAAAACTCACTACTACCTCTACTAAACTCACCTATGCCAGTTCTTTTGATTCTGACTTCTGCCTACTGTTGAGAGAGAGGCGATGTGCTACTTTGGCTGACATGCAGGATGCAACCTTGGAAGTGGAATCAAACATCATGGCTACTGAGAAACTCAAGGGAAATGTTGATAGAAGAAGACATAGGAGCGAGTCTTCATCATCCTCTGATCCTAAGATAGATAAAATGACCAAAATGATCGATTCATTAGCCTCTGAAATATCTAAATTGAAGGTTGAGCAGCAACCAGGGAAAGGAAGAATGACTAATACTTTTTCCCCAATAAATCCAAATCCAAATCCATATAAAAGAACGAATGAGCAGTTGCAGATTTTACAAAGAAACAAAAATGCAAATGAAGACCAAAGGGTGAAGGTTCCTTTTTAGAATGCAGTCATGGAAGAAGAGAAGTTCGAAGAAGATGATGAGATCCATTGTCTAGAAGAGAAAGGCAATGCTTCCTTTTTGACCTCAGCTACATATGAAAAGTCATTATGCAATGACCAAATCAGCCAGGAATGGGATGGTGAAGCTATTCTACAAGCTGTAGATCAGCAAAGATATAATTTAAGGTCAAAGATAAATAATTCCAAGGAAACTCCTATTCAAAGAGCTGTTGTCCCTATAGTACGACAAGGTAATAAGCGAAAACAACTAGCAATTGATCCCATCGTCCTCAAAGCTCCAACTCATGAGGTAAGAGGCCTTGAAAAGTCCCCTTCTCCTTTCAGTTTGCAATCAGAAATTCAGAAGCCAAGAATACCTATGCCTCTAATTGAACTAGTGAAGAATGAGTCCTTCAAAAGATCCATCCTCAAGGTCCTTGAACATAAAGCCATCCAAGCCTCTACTAACTATGTAAATTTGCAATATGACAAGCCAGTTGTTATCCTCAGCCCATATTGAAAACCATAAAGATAGCTCCCCATCATTCTATGTCTCTCTAGCTATTCATGATAAAATCCTTCACAATTGCCTTTTGGACATTGGAGCCAGCCATAATCTAATGCCCAAGGCTGTCATGGATGAGTTGGGTCTTGACATCACTAAGCATTATCATGACCTATTTTCTTTTGACTCTAGAAAAGTGAAATGTCTAGGGTTAATCAAGGACCTAGCCATCACTTTGTCTCAATTCCCTATGAAAAGCATGATGATGGACATTGTGGTAGCAGATGTACCTCCCAAGTTTGGCATGTTACTTTCCAGAGTTTGGATCAAGAGAATAGGTGGATCATTACAAAATGATCTGTCCTATGCTACTGTCCCAGTTTTCATAGGTGAGAGCAAGAGATTATGCAGAGAGGCGCAATTTGGATTATATAATTAGCGATGAAAAGAATACCACCAATCATCCCATTTATGCTATCGACACTGATTTGGAGCTTGTACCCTTCATATTGAAGAACCTCAGTTGGCTTCCTCGTAGCTCAGGAAACCAGTTTTCCAGATCGCTGAGGAAGAAAACCCACAGAGTTGGGATATGTTTTTTGATGGGGCTTGCTCTAAAGGAGTTGCAGGGGCAGGTGTGGTCCTTGTTTCCCCAACACAGGAATACATTCATTTATCTTTCAAATTAACCTTTCAGGTCACAAAAAACATCGCAGAATATGAAGCTTTAATTCTGGGCTTAAGCACTGCTAAAGAAATAGGTATCAAAGGCCTAAAAGTGCTTGGAGATGCAAACCTCATTATTCAGCAAGTAAATCGAACATTCCAAGCTAAGGATCCAAGGTTGAAGGCATACAGAGATGAGGTATGGAGGCTTAAGGACTCTTTCAGCAATTTCAGCATTTCCTATATTCCAAGAATGAGGAACCCGGTTGCCGATTCCCTTGCTATCTCTGCCAGCATGTTTATTCCTCCGTTTCCTCCTAAATTGACATATGAAGTTCAGGTAAAATATAAACCATCTCTACCTAAAAATGTCAAATATTGGAGGGTTTTTGAAGACGATGAGGAAATTAACAAGTTTCTGCAAGTCATTAGGGAATTTTCTGAAACACACATCGATAAGGAAAACGAAACCATGGAAGAATGCGCCCAACCCAAGCTAAAAAGTGAGAACGGCCAAAGAAGCATTGTTCAGTTGCCTAGAAACTACATACCAAAAGGATTGGTGCCTCTAGAGAAGCTTTTCTACCAAAACGATGTGCCATATAAGCCTGCCAGAACAGAAAATGAATCTATTGTTTGTAAACATAATATAGGGAGCCCAACCCATCCAAAAAACATAAATCTATCCACGCATTTGTCCTCTGCACAAAATTCTGAGTATTGCACCCTTATGAGGCAATTCACTGACATTTTTTCCTGGGAATACAGCGATGTTAAAACCTATGATGCAGACATCATTCAGCATAAGATCCCATTGGAAAAGAATACCACCCCTTTTAAGCAGAAGCTAAGACCTATCAGCCCTCTCTTATTGCCTTTGATTGAGAAAGAGATCAAGAAGCTATTGGATGCCAAAATTATAGTGCCCCTAAGGTATTCAAAATGGATAGCTAACCTTGTGGTAGTAAGAAAGAAAAATGGAGAAATTAGGCTTTGTGTTGACTTCAGAAATCTGAACAAGTGCTCTAAAAAAGATAACTATCCCCTGCCTAAGATGGAACACTTGCTGCAAATAGTTTCAGGGGCTAAAGTCATGTCTTTCTTAGATGGATTTTTAGGTTACAATCAGATTGTTGCACACCATGAAGATCAGGAAAAGACCACCTTCACTACTCCTTGGGGCACGTTCATGTACTCCAAGATGCCTTTCGGACTGATGAATGTTGGCACTACCTTTCAAAGGGCCATGGACATAGCCTTTGTGGGAGAGAAGGAAAAATTTGTCCTTATTTATCTGGTTGACATCATAGTCTTCTCTAGTAGCCATAGAGACCATTTACAACATTTGAAGAAGGTCTTCCTAAAGTGTAGACAGTTTGGAATTTCAGTCAACCCAAAGAAGTCACAATTTTCTCTAGAAGAAGGCATACTTCTAAGACATATTGTTTTTACTGAAGGTGTGAAGATTGATCTAGCCAAGGTTCAAGCCACTCAAACATTGTCTATCTCAAGGTCAAAAAGGGACATTCAATCCTTTTTGGGTAAGATTAACTTCGTAAGGAGGTTCATTACAAACTTTGCAGAGCTTGTAAAGCACATCACTTCCATGCTGAAGAAAGGAGCAGAAATAAAATGGACAGATGCTTCAAGAAGCTCTTTTGAAGCCATCAAGCAAGCTATCATGGAATCTCCCACTCTAATCAGCCTAGATTACACTAAGGAGTTTTGTATCTTCTCTTTTGCCTCTTATGATACACTTGTGATAGTTCTGTTGCAGTAAAATGATGAGGGCATAGAGCACCCTGTGGCCTTTTTTAGCAAAACTTTAAGGGATGCTGAACTAAGGTATGACCTTATCGAAAAACAAGCTTATGCTCTTATAAAGTATTTAAAGGCATTCGGAATTTATATTTTGCATTCCAAAGTAGTTGCATATGTACCTTTAGCCTCAGTAAAGGATGTCTTAACTCAGCCAGATATTGATGGGAAGAGAACTAAATGGATTGCAAAATTCATAGAGTTTAACATAGAGGTGAAGCCCACTAAGCTTGTCAAAGGCCAAGGCTTGGCTAGACTTATGGCTGAAGAAAATTGCAGCTTGTTAGATATAATCCATGGGTCTAAATTCAGATTATGAGTGGGCAGAGGGAGCAACAGAAGAGCAAAAGCAAGATCAGTCTTTGGCTGAAAATCTAGTCACATGTGAATGGTATTACAACATAGTTCATTTTTTGCAAAAGCTAGAAGTCCCTCCAGGACTTAGCTTAAGTCAAGCTCATGCCATTAAACTCAGATTAGCCAAATTCTACATTAATAAAAATATGCTTTATTGGAAAGACCCATCAGGAATCCTCTTGAGGTGTCTAGATAAAGGGCAGTCTTTGGAGGTTATACACCAGTTTCATTCTAGCATCTGTGGAGGGCATCATTATTGGAAAAACATAGCTCACAAAATCTTTAGGGCTGGATATTATTGGCCTACTTTGTTCTCTGATGTGTTTTCTTTTGTAAAAGCTTGTGACAAATGTCAGAGGTTTGCAGGAAGACAATAGCTAAAATCTCTGCCCTTAATGCCAATACATGCCAATGGTCCCTTCCAGTAGTGGAGCTTGGACTTTATAGGTGAGATCAACCCACATGGCCAACACAAATGGATCTTAGTAGCCACTGATTATTTTACCAAGTGGATTGAGGCTATACCCACTAAGAATGCCAGTCATCAAGTTGTCATAAAGTTCTTGAATGAGAATATTTTCACTAGATTTGGTTGCCTAACCAAACTAGTCACTGATAATACAGCAGCGTTCAAGGCAAAATAATTGATGTACATGACTGGATCCATGGGCATTCAAGTGGTGCATTCTACCTCATATTATCCTCAAGGCAATGGCCTGGCAGAATCATCTAACACGATCCTGGTAAGGGTAATCCAAAAGCTGTTAGAGGACAACAAAAAGAGCTAGGATTCCAAGCTAAAGTTTGCACTATGGGCTGACCAAGTTACCATAAAAAATTACATAGGTAATTCTCCATTCAAATTGGTTTATGGTGCTGATGTTGTTTTCCCCATCTAGCTCATCCTCCCTGTGGCTAAGTTCTTGCAAGAAGAACAAGATGACGAGAATGATATTGTAAGAAAAATGAATAACCTGGTTGAACTACATCAAATAAGAGAGCAGCTGGTTGATAAATCAAAGGCTCATCAGAAGGCAATCAAAGAAAATTTTGACAAGAAGGCAAAAGCAGACAAGTTCCAAGTTGGTGATTGTGTGCTTAAATGGGATGCATTTAAAGAAAAGAGAGGTAATCATGGCAATTTTGACTCCTTGTGGACAAGTCCTTTTGTCATTGCTCAAGTTCGGCACAACAATACATTCATCTTGCACAATATGGAAGGAGAAGATGCATTTGGTAGCCTAGTAAATGGGCAGTTCTTGAAACTCTATTTCATTTAAGGCCTTATAGTATTGGTATTGTAAATATGTTTTTCTTTCAATTTCTATTTTTATGCTAAAAAGACTCCATGCCCAATGGAACAGGAAGATTTAAATTTTGTTTTTACAGGAAAGGCATTAATTTGCAGTTCTTGAAACCTCAGAGGGAGGCTTTCATCCCCAGAAGGAGCCAATGTTAGCCTTGGAGGCAAACAACCCAAAAATGGATCCATATATGTCCTAAAAGTCTCCAAACTTGCTTAAGAACTATCCCAAAGCATCCAAGTGTGCTCCAAAATTCTTCAAAATCCTCTTAAGGATCATTCGAAATCAAAATGGTCGAAGGAAGAAAGCCCTTAAAGGGGAGGAAATACACTATAGAGAGGAGGTAGGAAACGCTTGAAAACCATTAAAATTCCAAAATAACAGGCTTAAATTGAGAAGGCATAGCAGCCGTTAGATCTGGATGATCAACGGCCCAGATCTAATTGGTGGGTCGCATCAGTGGAGGAAAATTGGCATAGACCATGGGGCGATGGCGATGACGATCGACAATTAAATGAGGACCATCAATCGCATACGCGGATCAATTGCCCAAATCACATTGGTGGATCACAGATCGGGAAGACCAAAGGGACGAGGCCTTTACATATAGCGATATGCGATTGCGATCAGAACACATCGCATTATTGCATTGGTGTTGATTAAAGGGGCGGGGCCTTTACATATTCCTATGTACGATGCGATAAGGCCGGACTCGATGGCATTGTGAACGATATTCCATAATATTTCAAGTCCGCGCCCAAGCAATTTGTAATGCATTATTCATATATTTCGTTATTTAATGAAATACACAGGAACCTTGGCAGCATCGATAGAAATGAAGTCTGGACCCGATGTATTTTAGAGGTGAAATATATATATATATATATATATATATATATATATATATATATATATATATATATATATATATATATATATATATGTTTTCAAGTCCACAAAGGTCGGTTTTTCATGTTTTTTAAGGTTTTTTCCATATTGCAAAAATACGAAGAGAACAAAGGGACTGGGCCATCTGCGATAGGCGAAAGCAACCCAAAGGGCGGACCTGATGGGTAAATAAATTATTTTTGAGGACTTTTAAAGTCCAAAAGGAACAAACACTGGCGGGAGTTTATAACATTACAGTAGTTTCTGTGTAAAATAGAAAACACTCATTATCAAACAGTTTGAAGAGAAACCGAGGCCGAGAGGAATATATAGCGCAACAAAGCATGCACAACACAGCCGAATCAAATACATCATGGAGCAACATAGCACGACACAACTGAAATCAACAGAAGAGATTGTGGGCATCTCTATCAAGAGAGAGCTCCTTGCCAACGCACCCAAAATATTTGAATGCAGTTATTCCTCTGTCAGAAAGAGAAATACCTCCAAGCCATGCTTGCCAATTAAGGGAATCAAATGGTTAAGGGACAAATCAGACAAGGTTAAGACTCTAAGCCTTCTAGAGAGCTCAGGAGAATTGTAAAGGGCCTATAAAAGGAAAAACAATAGATTTAACAAGGGTTCAACTTTTGGAGATTATTCCTCCTCTGTTCCTTCAAGCTTCTCATCTGCATTATTTAGTAATACAAACTTCTTTTGCTATTATATGTTCAATGTCCATTTCTCTTCTATTCTATGCTTGCACTTGAATAATTTGTTCAGGTTTTCTTTGTGTTTAAGGCCAGATAACTATCATCTTATCTCTGCTTTGATATATTTGATTTGCAAGCTTCTTTGTTGCCTGTAGCTAGCCATTTATATGTGTTATTATATATTCATCTACCAGTATAGTCAGTAATTTCAGTTGCTGCCTGTAGCTAGCCATTCATATATGCTCATGTATGCAATCTGCTGGTACTTTCGGTATTCTCAATCTATCCATTAAATCTACAAACTATTGAGCATTTGTGGTCTAAAGCCTTATGTTATTGGGGGTGTTCATGCATGTCTTGAGTGAGAATAGTGCTGAAATAGTTATCTAACTTGATCCAAACCATCATCTATTCCAATAGTTCAGAGAAAAATATTGAAGATTATATGTTACCAGGCATCTCCGAGCTGCAACCATAGGAGAGTTTCCAGGAGTGATAACAGGTCCTATAGACCCATCAAACCGCTAGTACATGCAGGTCCCAATCAGTGTGTCTCACCTGGTGAACCCAGTTTAGTACTTTGAACACCCTATCGAATGCTTCTCCGTGGATAATTGGTAGTGCATGTCACCTTTCCTGCTACTATGGTTTGTTATGATTCTCTATTCTAGGAGTGGTGTGTGCATGTGTGGGTTGTACATCATATGTCCATACGCATCGGGAAAGGTGGGTGCGCAAGTTGTTCCGCCCTTGCTAACTGGCTTTCATTCTGAGTTAGGGTTTTCCAAAGTGTAGGAATAGCATCCTTCTACATCCACGCCAGTCCTCAAAACTTCCTTGATGCGTATCCCACCATCGTGCGGGCATTGCGCGTAGTGCCCATTTCAGAGCATCGATTTGTTGTTTTTATGTTACTGTGCTTTCAAATTTGTTCAGGAATTCATCCACCACTATCAACCCATCATATGTAGGAAGATCCCTTGCTTCTGTTGTCATGCAGCGCATTGATCTAACCATCATGTTGCAATTAAGCGTTGTTACTTCATGCAGCTGATTCTTCCATCACTCTATCTCTTCGTCTGAATCTGAAGTGAAAGAGCTTTTGCACTCCCACGAAATCCTTCCATCTGCAGTTAGATTAACCCAATCCTCTTCTCACACGGTTATTTTGTAAATAAAGTCGAGATCGTCATCACTATCATCGTCACGCACCAGATCGGTGTATCTCTCTCCTTCTATTGGATCTAGCGGTACTACTATGCATAGTCACTTTTTTTCAAAGATCATTTTTCTCTTCTTCAGATTTATGACTCCATTCATATCGATGGCCCAGTCTATTCCTAGTAGTGCAGGATAGGGATTACTGTCATCGACAATCTATATCACTTCAAAATCCGTCTGCGCGCTTGCACCTTAAATATCTATTGTTACCCCTTTCAATCTTCCCATGGGGAAGATCTTCTGTTGGTTCGCCATTTGTAACTAAATAGGAGACCATTGTAGTGTGAGTTTGCTTATGTGTTCCCATGTTTGATTTGGTAGTACATTCGTGTATGATCCGAGATCTAGGATTACCTGATCCATTTCATACCCATTGATTTTCACAGTCAACCTCATTTCCATTCCTATGCGCAATGCATGCTTCCCCAATTTCTGGACCACACACGGTTCTCCTAACCCCGCGCACCTTGTGATAAGTTTTTGTAGTCCTTTTACTATCTTGTTGTCACGTAGTAGTTTCATGCATGTCTCCAGAAAGGTAGTGAGCATTGAAGGATCCATCCCTGGTTCTAGTTGATCCTTACTACTTGAAGTGGAGGCCTCCGTGAAACTCTTCTTAGCTTCCATGACTGTCTCCATCGCGTGCTCTAAATCAAATTCGGGTCCTTTGTAGGAGCCTTACAAACCCACGCACTTTCTTCTAACTGCTTCCATTTATCATCGCTAGTGGTCATACCGCTCCTAAGCATCATGTTTATATTCGAGTCTTCTTCACGCGATTCAGATTTCATCATTTGTAAATTTTGAATCGGAGGGGGCTGAAGTACCCCTTTTTCGCGCAATATTGCTATCAATGTAGGGCAGTCTTCTACCTCATGATAAAAATGAGTACAGTACAAACATGATGTCCTTGTCGAGTTTGTACAATCATGGGCATAGTGCCCTGGCCCTTTGCAACTGTAACAAATTAGCTGTCCGTGACCCCTTCCTGGTCCCATTCCACCTTGACCTCGACCATGTCCCTGAAATCTAGTGCGTGCCATTCTTGCATTTGGGTCGAGGGCTCTCATTTCAGTTTGCACCCTGTAGGCAAGAGTCTGATCCATCATTATTTCATAGCTTCAATAGGTACATTTATCATGGCCTACCAACCTTCACAAATTACAAAACAATTGTTGGGACGTCTGCATATACTTCTGCAATAGATGACAATTATCCGTAGTGCGTTTTCCTCCTATCTGACAAATCAAACACCACAATGCAAGCGTTGCGCTTGGTCCTACCTATCCCTCAGATCTTAATGGCATTGGCCCTCCTCCTACCAAGTAATTCTCGAACACTGGACAATGGTCCTTGTCATGCCCTTGGCCTTTGCATTTTATGCACCATACCTCCTCGCACGCCTCTGGTCGAGGTGTCCTATCTTGTTTCAAACTCTAAATATCGAGACACAAATTTTGCAGTTGCACGTGGATGTTTTGGACTTCCATACCAGGGTCTTGTATAGGGGTCTAATGCAATCTCATCACCATCTCCAAAGCTTCGGCCTGGGTGAAAAGTTTTTTCTGTGACAGCACCGTCCTTAAGTGTTGTGTTAGTGATGCTACAAACCATGCGTGGTGTTGTCCATTATCAACGTCATGTTGTCTTCACAAATCATACCCTTCAATATTTGGTCCAGATCCTAGGGGGTCTCGCCTGGTGTTATAGACATTTTTGGGCACTGCAACCCCAATCATAAATGTCCATAAACCAAGGGCTCCTAAGTCCCTAGAGGTGTTGTTCCAACCCTTAAAAGAACAAAGTCAACTGATTACAGCATCTCCCAGAAGTTCTCCATGAAAAACTACTCAGAATTGGTCAAAACTGGACCATTTCACCTGCTCCATGGTCAAAGTGCGTTGCATCCCACCTGAATACACACAGTAGGTGCGATGCATGTTGAAAAACCCTTCTATGGGGTGCGATGGGTGAGAGTGGACAAATGGCAGGGTCAATCCGCAAGGTGGAGAAGCATGGAATCTTCCAGAAACTTCTCCTGTGACACTTGCCTCTCTGCATTCGACCAGGGATGAGTAAGAGATCATCAATATCCAAGTGGAATCAAGAACTATCAGAGAGAGGACACTAATAAAATCTCAAAAGCTGACTCATTCCCCTTGCAAACATCTATATATGGATCCCTTATCCCAGAGATCCAGAGGCTGGAATTTTGTATCTTGTAAGGAAGTGTTGTTGGTTTCTTGGTGCAATATCATAGTGTTGGGTGATCTAAGCTTTTCATGAGGTGAAGAAGGGATTTCTTGCTGAGAGGATGATGTTGGGTCAGAACAATTGGTTGTAATCCTCTTTGCTCTTTCTTGATTATCAATAAAGCTATTCAAGTTTTCCTCCACATTCTTGTATGATTGATGATTTATGCATTTGTGTGGTCAATATACATCTAGTCCTATATTGTTTATGATAATAGATCTATGTTCTTGGATAGCATTGTGCTGCTTTGATTCTACAGGTACTCTTTGAAGCTGGGTAGATAAGGAAGCGAGTGGAGAAAACATATCAGAAGAGAGAGGAATCGAGCAAGGAACCAAGCACAAGATAGAGGTTGGTCTCCTTATTCTTCTCTTATCTATTTCTCATAAAGGAAAATGAAAGTAGTTTTTAGTTTGTTTGTTTCTAAGGTAGCTACCAGCCTTAGTGGGACTAGCAGCTCTGCATAGGCACTAGTTTTCCCTATAACAAAATGGTGACTCCACTGGGGAGCGAATAGATTGTTTGTTTATCTACATTTGTTTACTTTATAAACTTAAAGACGGAGCCTGAAGTCAAGCCAGCTAGCCTTCGCACTGAATTTGCTATGCAAGTGCAAAGTAGATCAATGCTGCTTCAGTCTATCTCCAAGTTTTTTTTATGAATTAAACGATTGATTTACAAGCTCTCTAATTTCCCTCGTGGTGGCTCTAGTAACCTCTTTATATCTACCCCTGTGATTGATTTACTGATTACCACTTGCTCGACTTAAATCCCTGAACTAAGCTGCAAACTGTGACCCGGAACCCAGCTAAAGTCTCATCCCTAGTCCATCGCACTATGTCTTCTCTGAAACCTAAATGCATCGCACTTCCCCAGTGTAGTAGGTGTGTTGCATTTCAGTTTCCCTGTGCTACAGGTGCGCTGATCAGACCTCCTCTGCTCTTAGATTTTGGCTTCTGTGTTCATACTTTTAAGCTCTATTCAGGAGTTTTGCTGCCTATAGTCAGTACACCTCTGTTTGAAACCCCTTTCCTTCTTGTTATTCCGCCTCCATTGTGCAAAGAGCTGTAAATGTTTTTATGTATTTTTGAGTCATTTTCAGTTCTCCTTTACAAAGAAGTAGCGTAATTGTACTATCGTTTCTTGATTTGAAAGTGTTGCAAGTGTCGTTTTCAGTCATAGAAGAGAATCTGATTGTTATTGATAGTCGATTACACTGTTACTCTGGTATTTTATTTGAATTAGTAGTTTTTCAAGTGTCGAAAGCAAGTTTTCAATTCCAAATAACAAAGTGTCGTCATTGTCCTCATTTTGTTTTGAAAAGAAACTTGTTAGTAATTGTTGCTTTGAAAAATAATTCAGATGTGCGCTTAGCTTTCTTTTTATCATTCACACATTAAGAAGGTTGAAAACAAATACATGCATGTGCATTTGCATTTATACTGTTTGTTGTTTTGATTTAGGACAGTGCATATAGTGTGTGCTCTCTGCTCTTTGTTGAAAGAAAATCATCTCTCTTTCCTTCGTAGCTAGGATTTTCATTGCAAAAAGAAGATTAAACGATTGTTTATCATCTTAGATTGCATTTTAGGAATTGTACATCTACATCACGCGATGAACCTGAAAGGAAAATTTCTTAAGGAAGATCAACCATAAAATAAATTTAATGAATCTAAAAACGCTTTGGAACCTAACGCACAACATCTAGAAGTCTAGGCTAGAGACGTATTCCGGCGTCGTAAAGCCTGGTAACTGTTGTTTTCATTGTTGGTTGGGTGATTCCTCCACTTTGAGACAATAAGTGCCAGTACGGACTTGTGCTCCCACGTACCGTCAAGTATATTTTGGGAGACCACAATAGGCTTAATCCTTTATCCATAGGAAGCTGTGTCTGCCGCCCTATTGATCGCAATGCACTAAACACAGCATTCGCGAAGATTGACTGCCGTACCGTAAAAAGTATTCTGCAGTTTTGTGATTTGTTTGGTAATCCCTCTGTCTATATTTCCAGAGCAGTCCCTTTCCTTCCTTTTCAGAATCCTTAACGAAAAAGGTCCATCTGAGCACTTGTCACTTCAGGCTCATTAAAAATCGAAGGCGACTAGAGTCATTTTTGTTTTTTCTCGACTCTTAAAAATTGAAAAAACAAGTTGTGTCAAAGCATATAAAATTTATCTAAATCAGAAACATACTTCCCCTTGATTTCTAGTTGATCGAGTAATCCGCAATCATGGAAGAAAGTCAATTGAAACCCCATCGTTCGTGGAGGCTTATGAGTCAACCGTCTTTGTCTCCAGAGTTGAAACTGTTACGGACAAAGCGAACTCATTTAACCGGTTCCAAATCCCCTGGTAAAGTTAGAACAAGTGTTCCAACACCATCGGAGACTCCGGTTACTCCAAACATTTCTGGTATCCCTGCCTTTACAGAATAAGTTCAGCAGCCACCAAAGGACAGTAGAACTGATCCTAGTGTGAAGGTAAACACTTGTGTTACTGAGCCAACTCCATCTACAGTTGATTCGAAAGGTGTTATTCCCCAAACATCTGTCGCTGCAGATTCTATACCTTCTTTGGCACCAGAAATATTTTACGGACCTGACGGTCTACCTCTTCCACCTGGTCTGATTGCTATAGAAGAGATTGTGGAGGATCCTCCATCTAGTACTCCATCGCAATTTGGAGTCGGGATCACTCTATATCCTTCTTCGTCAGAAATTACTCTACCGCCATCAGAAGCTCCTGTAGAATCGCTAGGCAATCTTTTGGATATACTAGAAATGTCTGAACAACCATTGACATCTAGGACTATGTCATCCGACACAGCGACAACAAAACTTCCTGCTATCACTCCAACAATGTTCGTCGGCATACCATCTATCCCAACTAGCTCTCAATCGCTAGATGGGGCCCACTCAGGGGCTATTTCGACAGTATGGTCCGTTCCTGTTTGTTCATCCGGAATAGTATCCGAGAACTCTTATGTTGAGTCTCAGCAAATTGATCCTTCAGGGTGTCAATTTGGGCAGTCCGGTCCTCAAGGGCGAACAATTCCTTTAAGTATCGGATTACCGCCATATGGGGGGCAGTATACCCTTTCATTGTCTCCTCCCGGAGGACAACCATACAGGAGTTCACAACAAAATTCAGGTTATGCTGGAATTACATCTAGCAGTTGGGTGTCGATACTGCCTCAACAACCAAGAGTTGTATATTCAATGCAACAATGTTTACCTATGTCAAATATACCAACTACGCTGGCTATTGTGACGATGTCACAAGTACAAGCACTGCCTGTTGTATTCCAACCTCAGGTTTCTCAGGTTGTAATGCAACAGCCTCTTGTCCATGCGACTCAACCACAATCGCCAACTAGTGAAACGACACAGACCCAAACGAGTACAATTACCCCTCACCTTGGTCAAATGGTCAGTATTGGACAACAGCACATGGCTTCGCAACCATGGCTGGTGCAATACCAACAACCGCAATTCCAACAAGTATACCAAGGATCTGAGCAACAAATATTTGCAAATAGTGGGCAGCCGTATATTCAAAATGGTAAAAATCAACCATTCTACAATGGTTATGCCCATCAACCTTACCAAAGTTACCAGCATCAAATGCATTATGCTGGTATGCAGAGACCAACTGCTCAGGCAATCCCATCTTATCCTGGGTATGCTTCGCCAAACCTGAATCAACAGTTACCCTTCATGGCAACTTTCGAGTTACCGGATCTAAATAGGTTAACGAACGATCCAATTGCTTACGCCCCTTGGTGGCCAGCGATTCCGCATAAACTTCCGTCAGATATTCCTAAATTTAATGGAAATCCAGGTGAAGACCCATCGAATCATGTGATGACTTTTCATCTGGGGTGTTCATCAAACACCCTAAATGATGATTTGATTAGGCTTCACCTTTTCCAAAGGACGTTAACTGGTCTGGAAGCAAAATGGTATATCGAGTTACCCGGAGCTTTGTTTGACAACTTCAGTACCCTAGCCACAACCTTTTTAACCCATTTTCAGTTACCGATAAGGTACGAAACGGGAACAGAACTTCTTACCAAATTCAAGCAAACAACGGCCACTCACGTATCCGATCATGTTCATGAGTGGCGACGTCATCGTAGAATGGTAAAAACGTACGTTCATGATCAACTTTTAGCTGAATGGTTTATTAAGTCATTATTACCTTCCATTACAGAAGATGTGGCAAAAGGAGGTGTCGTCACTGAAGAGCAAGTTATTGCTCGTGCTCAATATTTAGACTTGATTTATACTCAGTCTAGCACACTCTACGATAAAATCCATGACGCTCCCAGACCAGAATTTTCCGTCCCTCCTCCTCCTAAATCGAACAATGACTCTCATGTCGGCGATGGCGTGATTGGTACGATAGACACGAATTCGACAAAGGCTACATCTAAAAAGGCCCATAAGATTTCTAGTCAAAATTAAAAAGAAGAACTTCTCGCCTTGGAAGTAAATGTCGTCTCGACTAATAAAGGCAAAGAAACCAAGCAACCAGGAGGCAAGAAGAAAAACAAAGGGAAGAAGAAGAAACAGGAAGAATCATCACCTGAAAATTCTTCTGCAAACCCTCCTGAAGATAGGAAACCAAAAAATCCATGCTTAATATGTGATGAGGATCATTGGACAAAAAATTGTCCACATAAGGCTGAGCTTAAAATATTCTTCAAGAATTCAAAAACCTCGGCAGTATTGACTGATCCGTTTCCAAATCCAGGAACAAATCTGGTTGCTAGTGAAAATGCTTCCCCGTCCCAAGTATTGATGTTGTCGGTTTTGAAACAACAAAATGATGCTTTGATATCGACAAGGAACAAAGATTACGGGAATCCACAGCTGTCGAACAACAAGGATAAAGATCAACCTAGTAGTTCGACAACAACTTCAACAGAAGTTGCGCCGCCCATCATTCCAGAGCTAACAATAAAACCGCCAAAGGGAGTAGTACACAAGTCGACATTTAATCCTCCTGCCAGAGCAGCACAACATTATAATATAGTGGAAGATCTGCCCAATCACCATCCGCTATGTTGACACTTGAGGTACTGCAAAATTTTCCATCCCAAAAGCAGGCTTTATTATCAGCTATAGGTGGGATAGACCCAAAAGATTATAATATTGTATCCTTCAATCATAAAGGATACGATCCTCAGTTACCAGCTCAACTAGATTTCCTCATTCAAGTGAAAGCCCTCAACAAAACTGTTCATCGAACAATTATTGACGAGGGGGCATCTACATGTATTATGTCGATGAGTTGCTGGAAAACTTTAGGATCGCCAACCTTGTCGCGATCTTCGACAACATTAAAAGCATTTGATGGACGAACGTATACCCCATATGGTATTCTAAGTAACTTGCAAGTTGAAATAGGGGAGAAAACAGTAGAAATAGATGTCGAAGTAATCGACGGAAACCTCGATTACAACATCCTACTGGGAAGACCATGGATATATGCTATGGCTGCAGTTGTGTTGACCTAATTTAGGAAGATTGCATTTCCTTTTCAAGGAGGAATTACAATCGTCGACCAACAAACATTTCTCCCCAATAGTTCCCAAGTTACGGGAAGCATTCCGATGATCCATGGAAGCCCCCATATGCTTCAAAATATCAGAGTAGGCCTACTAAAAGACCCTATATTAATGGGGACTTTTGGCCTTCCGCCTCCAATCAATCTGGTGGAAGTGGCAACGGTAGGAACCTGCAATATGATATCTTCGATTTAAAAGATCTCAGAAAATTATATAAACATGGATCATCCGCTCATCAAGCGTTTGGATAGATAGGTCTAAGGAATATGGCACCCCTTCAGATCCTTGGTCACAAGTGCATTAGACCGACGAAGGATTTATTCAATCAATGGTAATTGAAGGGGCACCATGGGAAGATTAAAGAAGATACTCCTGATGACCTTCATCATCCTTCAGTTTTTGATTTCCTATCAGATACTGTAAACACGATGGATTCCGAGAAAAACTTGTCCAATATTGAAGAGACTATCGCCATAAATATCTTGACCAAAACAGATGTTGTAGAGAATACTTATTTTGGCAAATGTTGTTCTCCTTCGGAACTGGAAATATATAACGCTCTTTTTCGTGAATTCAGAGATGTCTTTGCTTGGTCATATGATGAAATGCCAGGCATTGACTCGAGTATAGTTGAACACGAAATCAAGATGTATCCAGATGTCAAACCAGTATGACAACGGCTATGGCAGGTGCACCCCAAGAAAGCCGCTGCCATCAAGGCAGAAGTTGAAAAGCTTCTCCATGCTGGTTTCATTTACCCGGTTCCTCTAACCGATTGGGTATCGAACATTGTTCCTGTGATGAAAAAACAAGGAACGATTAGAGTGTGCATCGATTATAGGGATGTAAATCAAGCTTGTCCAAAAGACAACTACCCTACACCATTTATTGACAAGATAATTGATGAATGCGCCGGATGCGAAATCTTTTCATTCATGGATGGGTTCTCCAAGTATAATCAGATAAATATCCGCCCACAGGACCAGTCAAAGACTGCATTTATTTGTCCGTGGGGCACATTCGCATATCGAAAATTACCCTTTGGTTTAAAGAACGCAAGGGCAACGTTTCAGAGGGCAATGAATTATGCCTTCCATGACATCAAAAACATCGTTCAACCTATCTCAACGACCTTCCGGCTCATTCCCGAAAGCGGACTGATCATCCGCAACATTTGAGAGCATTATTTCTACGTTGCCGACACTACAAGATACGACTCAATCCACAAAAATGTGTGTTCTATGTCAGTTCGGGTCATTTACTTGGCTTTGTAGTCTCAAAGGACGGGATTCATCTCAACCCATGTAAGGTTCAGGAAATCATAAATTTGCCCCCACCTTCAAATTTGCTTCAGATTCAGAAACTCCAAGGGAAAGTAAACTTTCTGAGGAGGTTTATTCCAAATTACGCCAAACTTGCTAAAGGTTATACATGTCTATTGAAAAAGGAAGGGCCCTTCGTCTGGGATCAGGTCGCGCAAGCTTCCTTTGATGCTTTAAAAAAATCCATAATGAAAGAATCATTAATGTACGCTCCTGATTATCAAAAAGACTTTAACCTGTATCTGGCTGCAGCAGGTACAACCATCGCAATGGTCTTAGTTCAAGAAGACAACGGAATTGAACATCCTATATATTATTTAAGTAGGAACTTAAATGATACAAAAAGCAAATATTCCTATGTTGAAAAGCTGGCACTCGCAGCTGTTCTAGCGATACAGATATTTCGACACTATGTCCTCTTTCGAAAAACTACCATTCTGTCAGATTGAAACCCCATGACTTATATATTGTCACGACAGTTACTGGGGGCAAAATATTCAAAATGGATAGCAATTCTACAAGAGTTTGATCTGGAATTTGTAAAATCCAAGTCAAAGAAAGCCCTGGTTTTCGTGGAATTACTATGCGATCTCCCATCGTCGTCCAACAATGAAACATCAGATGAAACAATCATGGATGAATCTTTGTTTCTGATATCTTCAAGCAATCCGTGGTATGGAGATATAATCATCTATCTCCAAACCCAAAAATATAGGCCTAATACCTCCCGTTCCGAACAAAAACGTATTCGATACCAATCAAAAGACTACATGATCGTCGGTGATACGCTTTACCGTCGTGGTGTCGATATAGTTCTGAGGAGGTGCCTCACCCATGAGGAAGCCGAAAAAGTATTGAATGCTTTCCATTTAGGCATGTGTGGGGGGCATCAATCTGGTTATGCTACGACGCAAAATTTTTTATGAGCAGGATACTTCTGGCCAACAACATTCAAAGATTGCATAACCGCAGTCAGAAGTTGCCATGCATGTCAAATTTTCGATAGCAAAACCAAATGACCACTTGCACCTCTACAGCCAATAGTTGTTGTTGGGCCATTCGCCACATGGGGCATTGATTTCATGACATGTAACCCCACCTCGACCCGGGGGGCATGGGTATATCATAGTCACAGTGGACTATTTTACCAAATGGGTCGAGATGATGCCTACATTAGATAACACTGGTGAAACAGCTGCCCTTTTCTTTTTCAATCATGTAGTCGCCAGATTTGGTGTTCCACAGGCTATTGTCAAAGATCATGGATCGCATTTTCTCAATCACACGATGGCCGAATTAGCTGCCAAATTAGGGTTATCTCATGATAGCTCTACTCCATATTACCCGCAGGCCAACGGACAAGTTGAAGCAATCAACAAGGTCCTGAAGCGCATGCTGCAAAGGATGATTGGAGTCCATAAAAGGAGTTGGAACCTGATCCTGTACTCGGCCTTGTGGGCATACCGAACATCGGTAAGGAATGCAACTGGGTTTACACCCTTCCAATTGGTGTATGGCCTAGAAGCAATCTTACCAGTTTAGTGTGAAATCTCGTCCCTCAAACTCGCAATTGACCTTCTCCCTGGAACTTCAGAAGAGGAGTCTCGTTTCTTGGAACTAATCCAATTGGATGAAACTCGTTGTGATGCCGCTTTGGCTAACGAAGCCCATAAGAAACGAGTCAAGGCACAGTTCAACAAGAATGTCAAACCCCGTGTCTTCTCAGAAGGTGACTTGGTCTTACTTTATGACCAAGAATCCGATAAATTGGGAGCAGGTAAATTCAAGTCTTTATGGATGGGTCCCTATATTGTTAAACGTGTATTAGCAAAAGGATCCTACGAGTTAATGGATTATGATGGAATTCCACTGGCGCAACCCCGTAACGGGTTGTACCTTAAGCGTTACTACGCATGATTGAGTGTGGTAACCCATATGCTTTTGTTACATTTTTGTTTTCGCTAAGGGTAATCGTTTTGGTCAAGTAATCCGCTTTTTACATTTGTCACAGATGTCGAACCTATTGGAATCTTTTGTTGGATATGCCGACGGAGCAAGTCGTAGTTTGCGGAACCTATCTTCTGCAGCCTGGGTCATTTTTGATCCAAGTGGCGAGTTAGTAAGTTTCAGAGGGGTATGTATTGGTCGATCAACAAATAACATCGTTGAATATAGCATGTTGATAGAACTTCTCTCTGATGCCATCACGCATGGCATACGCCGACTTGTCGTCATGCTAGACTCACAGCTAGTCATACTACAACTCATTGGTATCTACTCCGTCCGAAATCCAGCTATCTATCGCATGTTCCTAAGGGTCAAGATTTTGGAAAGGCAATTTGATTTTATTCAATATCAGCATATTTCCATAAGCTTAAACACATTAACTGACTCATTGGCAAATTATGTGTTAGATAGACATTTGCAACATTTATAAAAAGAAGCATTTCATGAATATTTGCATCCGGATCATGTAACTCAACCAAAATAAAACTCCGAAAATAAAAATATATATATATCTATATATATATATATATATATATATATATATATATATATATATATATATATATATTTTTTATGGTTTACACATAATGTTTTGTAACCAAGACAAAATTGGTCAAATGACCCAAAACTCAAAAAGCTAGGGGGCACCCTAGTCTAATGATGCTGGTGATAACAAGTCATCGCCTGTGCAATCATGCGTAAAAACCTAGTCCATCGACTTGGCACGCCAGTAGTATGTCACTACAACCTCAGAGGCAGCTTGTCAGTCCTCACATCTGGAATACCGAGAGTAACGCCCTCGACCTGATCTTGTAATGCTGAAAGAGTCTCGGCCACATCGAGGTCGTGAAGGATAGCCCTTCCCACAGCCTCTCCTGCTGGAGTGGGAGCTGGCACTCTCAGGCGTACTACTGGCCAGACTAGTCCAACATCTGCATGAGCACATGAGTCTTGATTAGTCTTGATAGAATAAAGCACGAGGACATTATAAAGAGAAACGATAAACAAAAATATGGTCAAAGAATTTACCAATGGCACCCCACTGCTCGCTAGCCGGCAGTACCAAATCCGGGTCACCCCGTAAATCCATACCAGCATATGGATACTCGGAAAAAACCATCTCCTGACGATAAAACCACCTGAAGAAGGTATTAGAAAAGGAAACCTGAGATTGACCAGCATGTCTGGACATATGGTCGACCCATCTCTGCATCCGTGGCTCAGTCGGTGGAGGTAAACCAAGTGAAATATACTGCGGCTGCATCAGCGGGATCTTTTCCAAGGCAAAGGCGGTCAAAATAGAACCATATGCGAAGTTCTTCAATCTTCCATTTTTCACCTTGGTCAATTGTTCTTTCATCACAAAGAGTACTGCATCACACCAGTTGAACACCTTTGGTTCAAGGCATTCTAAGGCATACTGCATATAAGACCAGTTGGCCACATGAAGAGCCGCACTACTAGCCATCCTAGCAAAAGTGAACAGAATGGTCCTCAGGGGCCTGTCAGTGACATCTCAGATGTTGATCTTACCGTCTTTACTCGGCTAAGATCCCTCTCTGCAATACCTGAGAATGTAATCTCTCACAGATTCACCCCCATGGGCCGAACCTGATAATGAGATAGGGGCACCCCGCCTCGATAAGACGATCAAAAAATAGATGTCCACGACAGTCAAGGGGATGGATTTGCCTCTAATCTGGAACGCCTGACTGGTAGGATCCCAGGCATTGAGAAAATACTGCAACAAGTTGATTTGTTGCCTCATGCTAGAGATGCGGAAAAACTGGAACAGGCCACAGTTCCGTAGTGCATTTACCGTAACCGGATCATGTAAAGCAAGCATGTCCTCTTCTTCATGCTCACTTTCTTGCCATGTAACAGGCATTTTGCTCCAATGAATCTCTGAAATCAAACAAGAGAAGAGTTAGATCCTGATTTGGTGAAAAACAGGCAAAAATTTCCATTGAAAATTGTGCACAAATTTCTCTCCTTGCGCCCATCGCACCCCCAGCAGTGTTCTGGGAGTGTTGCATGCTAATTGTCCAGTGGGTAGGCCAACATGCAATGCACCTTTCGATATAGAAAGGGTGCGATGGAGCCAGGGCGAGTTTTTCAAACCCCAAAGGCTCAGAAAAACCAGAAAACATGCTCAGAATGAAAAATGGAAAGGATAAAATGAAAGAGCTCAGGTTTAGCTCCTACCTGGTCAAGACGGCACTGAAAATCATCCACAGAATCTCCCGAAATCGGCTGGTGAAAATCAAGGGGGAAAGCACCTCCAAAGCTCCAACAAACCAAAGTTCAAATGAAATGGTAAAATGAGGGGTAAAAGCACTTTTAAATTACTTTTACGTAATTCAAATAAAATATTAGTGTCTTAACTCATTTTTCAAACATATATTGTTCATTTCTAACTAGTTTGATGAAGCAATTGAGCAGGCAGTACAACCTTTGAAGGAACAAAGTTATTAATGGTAAAATCAAGAAAATCAATGACCCTTATATCGAGCAGTTTTAACGTGGAATTCAAGCTCGTTAAAAAATAAACACAAACGATGAGCAAGTGTTCCCCCCAGCGTTTAAGCTCATTAAAAAATGAACCAATTTCCGGTAAATAACCATCGTGAATGTATTATCATCAGCCTTTGAAGCCTTGGTCGTGTTCTCATCATCACCTCCACTCTGTATTGGTTGATCATTCACCTCCACTTGATTGTTTACCCCTTTTGAGGAACAGCTGCAAAGATTGATCCTGTTATCCATCCTTGTGACACTACAGTGATTGGAAAAATTCTAAACCCTTACCTGGAATCAGCTGCTACCCGAATCTATCACTCGTTCCTAAAAAAACGAGTCTCCTTTAAGCTCTTTTCAACTGACTCGTAAAATATGAAAAGATTGCCGAGCCATTGGCCTCTCCAGCTCATTAAAGTGACTGAAAGTGCTATCCCTCCTTTAGATTTTAATCTTTTTGGACCTAAGGGATTATTACACAAAACGATCAAGCGCTTGTTTTGTTCGGCTCGTTAAAATTACCGAAAATTTATCCCTTTTTTATTATTTTATACTTTTTCGGACTTAAGGGATTAGATGACGAAAAAGGATTTTTTCAGTTTTCTTTACGTCCCTTTTCAGACTCTCTAAAATTGAAAAGGACCGAGTTATCTTTGTTTTTAAACTCGTTAAAACCGAATAGCGACAAACTTGTCCATAACAAACAAGAATGAGTTTCACTATCGCTAGGCTCGTTAAAACATAACGATGGGTTTGCCCGAAGGGAAAATTATAGAAAAAGCATATGTTATCCTCCTCAAGCTTGACAAAAATAAAGAGGTACTGGTCAGCAATGATTGGGGAAAAATTGGGAAGAAAACTTGAAGAAACTTTGTTGGTAGCAAGTCGCTCTTGAACATGACACTTTCACTCCGCATCCGAGTCGAGTCGGGTTGTTCCATTCACTGGTCACATCACCATGGTTCCATCACACCATCCATATTTGGGGTTAATGCTACCAATCCATCATGTCATTGTCGTCGATATGTTCAAGAGAAGTCACTCAGAGAATTCACCTGTGTCTCACCCACTGCAATACATTTACACTCCATTCTTTCATGACCGCCACCCTGAACCTTATATCACCAGATCGTTTTCACCTCCATTAAAATCATTTGCTCCGTTCCATGTCATTGATGTGGGATTCACTTAGGCCCTCCTATGACAAATCGCTTCTTGTCGACATCAGCTCATTATCCAAGAAGTCGATCTAGGAATAACCCTTTCAGTACTTTGAAGCTTGCATACCTCAATGACAAGTTTCTCACTTCCGGCGACAGGTTTACATCAATGGCCTTCGACCAAAAGATTTTGCGTGGTGTTCGACGCCAAGTCCCTTATTCACACCATGTGAATTGTACTGTAGTACCTTGAGGGTCATCATCATTATCGGTGATTCCTCTCGCGCCTGTTAACAGCTTACATCATTGGCTGGTAATCAGGCGATGCCTTTCCATGTTCGACTCCAGAACATCTCTCACATGGATCGACTTGTACTTTGAGTGAATATTGAACGAGATTGAAGACCTCGGATCTAGTTTCATCCATCCGAGCTGCGAAAAATATTCAGGAAAATAAAGACATCAAATGTACATCACTACTGCACAGATAATCATCCAATATAAGGGATGATGTCTCTACTAGAATCATCAGTCTACACTCAGACGATTGTCTGTCCTATGTACATGAAAATGAATTTATAAAGCTGAGCATGGAAATGCCCACCTCAGCTAGATCATGAAAATATTATGAAGATAATGTATTGTATTGTATCTTATTACAGGTCGCCTTCCAGCTTGAAAAAACTTCGGATCCTCATGATAAAGCATTTCACCCGACATCAAAAGATTAACGACCTCATGCTTTAGGGGGCAACTGTTATAGAAATTTTTGGGCACTGCAACCCCAATCATAAATGTCCATAAACCAAGGGCTCCTAAGTCCCTAAAGGTGTTGTTCCAACCCCTAAAAGAACAAAGTCAACTGATTACAGCATCTCCCAGAAGTTCTCCATGAAAAACTAGTCAGAATTGGTCAAAACTGGACCATTTCACCTGCTCCATGGTCAAAGTGTGTTGCATCCCACTTGAATACACACAGTAGGTGCGATTCATGTTGAAAAACCCTTCTATGGGGTGCGATGGGCGAGAGTGGACAAATGGCAGGGTCAATCCGCAAGGTGGAGAATCATGGAATCTTCCAGAAACTTCTCCTGTGACACTTGCCTCTCTGCATTCGACCAGGGATGAGTAAGAGATCATCAATCTCCAAGTGGAATCAAGAACTATCAGAGAGAGGACACTAATCAAATCTCAAAAGCTGACTCATTCCCCTTGCAAACATATATATATGGATCCCTCATCCCAGAGATCTAGAGGCTGGAATTTTGTATCTTGTAAGGAAGTGTTGATGGTTTCTTGGTGCAATATCATAGTGTTGGGTGATCTAAGCTTTTCATGAGGTGAAGAAGGGCTTTCTTGCTGAGAGGATGATGTTGGGTCAGAACAATTGGTTGTAATCCTCTTTTCTTTCTTGATTATCAATAAATCTATTCAAGTTTTCCTCCACATTCTTGTATGATTGATGATTTATGCATTTGTGTGGTCAATATACATCTGGTCCTATATTGTTTATGATAATAGATCTATGTTCTTGGATAGTGTTGTGCTGCTTTGATTCTACAGGTACACTTTGAAGCTGGGTAGATAAGGAAGCGAGTGGCGAAAACCTATCAGAAGAGAGAGGAATCGAGCAAGGAACCAAGCGCAAGACAGAGGTTGGTCTCCTTATTCTTCTCTTATCTATCTCTCATAAAGGAAAACGAAAGTAGTTTTTATTTTGTTTGTTTCTAAGGTAGCTACCAGCCTTAGTGGGACTAGCAGCTCTGCATAGACACTAGTTTTCCCGATAACACCTGGGAGCATCGCAATCTCCTTAAACCCGATGATTGATTGTGTTTTCTACTTTGGACTGCTAAATTATTTATTCAATGCAGTCTGGATTTTTGTGATTCTTGCATTTGGATGGTCATTAGAATGCTTGATGTACCATGTTAATGCACGAACCTGTAGCACACTTACCAGCGTAACCTTCTTGATATTTTCATCCACGACTCCTTGTGCTTCCCATACTGCTCTTACCATGAACCAGAATTGGTCTGGATCTTCATTTCCTACTCCTCTAAATACTAGTAGTTTGATCGCACTCGCCATACTAAACTGTGGTGGTGGTGGAGGTGGGGTGGATGGAGATGGAGGTGAGGAGGGTGAGATGGGTGGCGGTGTAGGTTGAGGTGGTAAGCGTAGAATTCGCTGCCTTATTAGACTGACTGTGCTTATCGGAGAAACTTTTGTGAGCTTGTCCTCGCTTTCCCACGAGGGGGAAATTAAGGGACTAGTTTCCAATTCTTCACTGCTTCCACTTCTGTAGATCTTCCCACTTCATGTAGTCCCATTTATTCACATAACCTGCTTTTCACACAATAGAATCTTAATCCAAGTGTTCAAAGATTTGATATACTTACCTCGTGGTCCCTTGAGAAAACGTCACTCAGCCTCACTGTAGCTGACGGTCGTGTCTACAACAAACTCAGTGATAAATCCTCCTATAATTTAGTCGAGCCAATGGTCCACATCTCACACGATCTTATCTCCTGACACTTCTATTCTACGCACTAATTCCAGAGTCCACATGATTTGTTTGTCGAGCTTACACCTTCCTTGACTATCTTATAGCTTCACGATCCACTCACACAGCTTAGAAGGAAAGGATGCAAAGAAAATTTCATGGATTTTTGTATACAAGTAGCGTTCCAACCACTTTTCCTTAGCTACTCGTGGATTTTTGTTTTCCTACAACATGAACTCATGAATATTCTTGTCCAACCACTCTTCAGTTTCTTTCTTTGTTGGATTCCAGTGGCACGACACCAGACATCCCTTATGCAGATCCTGGTCCCGACAACAGAACCATTTATTGGCTTGTGTGGGCCTAACCCATGTTTAGAGGTGATTTAGCCAAACAAATCCTGGTACTATTGGCCCTTTTGGCAACAGTTTGTGGAGCGCAGACTGAGGTCTCACCTGAAGTAGTATGGGAGGGTGCTAGAACCAAGTTTCCGCACCCTGGGGATGTCTGATGAGCTTCTGGCAGTCTGCAATTTGACCCTGTGCGCACGTCGCTATGTGCATTTATTATTCCCTCACACCCTATGGTGTTGCCTTCACGCATCCCTACTTGGGGCGCGATCGTATTATACACAAGTTCCTTAATATTTACCTATTATTATCCGATTACTTAACTTATCTGTGTAATTCTAGTGATAATTAACAGTATATCCAGTAATCATATAACTACACGAGATAAAAGAAACAATATAAATGAATAGAATAATACACAAGCAGATGCACAAAATTTGGAATCAACTTCTCTTTATTATTCTTTGTTCAAGGTTACAGACTTGACACTATCCTGTGCACTCAGTTGTAGGGGTCTGTGCACTTAGCTGCAGACTCTACTAGGCCTTTGCACACTCAACTATAGAGCGTCTTCCTACTACTACAACCAAATACACTTAGAATATTCCTCTGGGCTCTATCTCTTTCTTTGCTCCCTCGCTAATTAGCTATCTTTACAACTTAGAGCCTCGCTATATTTATACAATCCCATGGTCCGTGGACCATGGGTAGGCCGACATGACATTACACTACATTACAATACTTAGGGCAGACAACCCTATGAATCAATATACAATTCGAGCTCTACGCCTGCAATTCGCGGAGTCTTACAATACATTTGACGAAAACCTAGGCTTTAAGCCCCAAAACATGTTGTGGGGGGATCTGATGCCCAACACAACCTGAAGGCTTTATGGTGAAGGGTAAGAAAGAACCGATATGCAAGTTAAATAAGTCTTTGTATGGGCTAAAGCAGTAACCAAGGATGTGGTATCAGAAATTTGATACATTTATACGGGGACTTGGCTTCACCAGAAGTAAAGCAGATCATTATGTGTATTTTAAATTAATTGGTGACCATGTTATTTATCTAGTCTTATATGTGGATGATACGTTGCTGGTTGGAAATGACAAAGAAATTATCTAGGATTTGAAGACCCAATTGTCCTCCAAATTCGACATGAAAGATCTTGGTGCTGCAAACTATATTTTGGGCATGGAAATTAAAAGAGATTGGGCAAAGAGGAAGCTCTGGTTAAACTAGAGGAAGTATGTCGAGTCAATACTGCATTTAATATGCAGGATAGTAAACCCGTGAAGGTTCCTATTCCTGTAGGTGTAAAGTTATCTGCTGAACAATGTCCCAAGACACAAGAAGAGGAAAAGGACATGTCCCATGTTCCATATGCAAGTAAAGTCGGTAGCCTAATGTATGTGATGGTCTATACTAGACTAGACATTGCACATGTAGTGGGAGTATTGAGCAGGTTTATCTCAAAACCAGAGAAGGAGCACTGGACAACAGTGAAGCGGGTTTTCAGGTATTTGCATGGCACTAGTGATTATGGTTTGTGCTACCAAGGAAGACTAGGATTGGATAGAGTGTTGGATATTTGTGGCTTTGTTGATGCAGACTGGGCTGGAGATATGAATCAGAGAAGAGCTGCAATTGGTATATGTTTAACCTATTTGGGGGTGCAGTCAGTTGGATGAGTAAGAAACAATCTGTAGTGGCACTATCAACTACAGAGCCAGAATACATGGCAGCCACTCATGCAAGCAAGGAAGCAATCTAGTTGCAGAGATTTTGTTCAAGTACGGGGTTAGTACATGGAGCTATAAGGATATACTGTGAAAGCCAAAGTGTAATTTTCTTAGCAAAGAACCCTACTTATCATTCAAAGACAAAGCAAATTGATGTTCAGTATCACTTTGTTAGGGATATGATAGAAGACAAAAAAGTGTTGTTGGTAAAGGTGGACACTTTGAAGAATACTGCAGATGCATTGACAAAATCTATGAGCCCTGACAAGTTCTCTTGGTGTAGAGAAACAGTGGGAATTGTAGGGATGGATAAATGACTAAGCTCTCCTGTGGTCCCCTGTGGAAATAAAACAATAAGTTGGAGAATGTTGGGTTGTGTTATATTCTTTCCAGGACTAGCTGATGTAGTTAGAGGGGGGCAGAGCCATGCCTTCGTTGCGTCGATTTCACAGCGGGGGGGGTCACAAGGCAGCACCTCGGGGAAAATGTTTTTGGACCCTATATTAGGTTGGGTGGACCTGCCTATGGTTTTATACATGGCTTTCACACATGGTTTTGGACGCGATGGTTTTTGGTCCATGGTTTTGGATGCGATGGTTTTTGGTCCATGGTTTTGGATGCGATGGTTTTTGGTCCATGTTATTGGATGCTTCGGCATGTATAAATATGTATTATAACAATGAAAGGAACATAATGAAAAATCAAGTTGGTTTTCCCAGTTTTGGGATCCAAGGGAAAATCTTTGTGTATATGTGTTTTATGTGTTATACTCTCACATTGTTTATTTTTTTTTCTCAGAATTCGTATGCAATTAATTTCTGTACGGGGTTAAAACCTACAGGTAGCTACATAACCAGCTTTTCACACAAGAGCATCTTAATCTAAGTATTTAACAATTTTAAATACTTACCTCACAGCCCCTTGAAGAATCAGCGCTCTACTTCATTGTAACTGATCGAGGTATCGACCGCGAACTCTATCACAAACCCTCCTAATTGAGCCAATGATGGACAACATGTGCGATCCTATCTTCGGAGGCTTCTAATCTCTGCACTAACTCCGAGGTCCAGACTATTGGACCGTTAAGCCTCCACCATCCTTGACCATTTGCCAATTTCACGATCAACTCGTACAACTCAACCGGGAAGGAAAAAAAGAGGATCTCGTGTATTTATGTGTACAGGTATCTCTCCAACCAATGTTCTTTCATCAATTGTGAATTCCTATTTTTTTGTGCCGCAAATTCATGGATCTTTCTATCCAAACAGTCTTCGATCTCTTTCTTAGTTGGATTCCAATTATGCGACATCACACTTCTTGTTATGCAGATACCGGTCCCGACAACGGAACCATTTGTTGGCTTGATAGGCCCTAACCTAGGTTTAGTGTTAGTTAGCCAAGCTAATCCCTACACTACTGGCCCTTTCGGCATCAATCCATGAATTGCGGACTGAAATCTCACCCAAAGAAGTATGGGGGGAGGTAGGAACCAAGTTTATGCACCCTGAGATGGCTGTGATGTCGTTTTTATACCCTAACCCTTCCTTTGCGCAGACCTATAATCCCTTTAGGGTTTATTAAATTACTTCTCTTATTCTGCTTTGGAACCTTCGCGAAAGTCTCTGATCGTCTTTCGCGGACCCTAAATGGTCAATTAAAACACTTACATGCCTCTGTAATTCCTCTTACTTATGTGTCTAGCCCAATTAGCTTAAGTAGTGGTTAACTTCAACATGCATTATGATTATCTTCGCGTAAACATATATTCTTACTTGTGTTCATATGACAAAGTAAAATAAATAGAATCGCACATCAATATAAAATGAAATCATAAATCCATTATTCAACATAACATAATCACAAACATTCATAACAGAAGTAGAATAACTCATACATAGATTTCCCCAGAATAATTATCTTTATTGATGGTTTAGATCTCTAGTACAGACTCTAACTTCCATACGCGCACAGTTGCATGGGTCTGCACACTCAGCTGCAAACTTATACCCTAGGCCTCTGTGCACTCAGCTGCAGAGCCTCTTCCTACACTAAGACTCTTCGCTCTTAGCTCTCAATTTCCCAAAAACTTACTTAGAACTCTACTGAAAAAATTGCCTTAGACTCTTCTATGACTCCCTTTTTATACATTCCCATGGCCTGCGAACCAAGGGTGGATCTCATCAAGCTAACACCAGCTATGTAAACTAAGAGCGGAAACCCTTTTTGACTGTTTACATCTTCACACTCCATGACCACAAAATTCAGAGACTTTACATTCTTTATATAGACTTGGGCTTTAGCCCCAAAACTTGGGTTTTTAACCCCAAAATTGACCCGAGGGGACCCGTTCCCAACAAGGGGTGTGTTAGCATGCCCTGTTGCCCTTGGGAAGTAGTGTTAGGCTACCTGGATGCAAATTAAAACCCCCCAGACTTGATTACCTAGGGTTTTAAGGAGAAAAATTACTAATTTAAGGGTGTTTTGATGCAAGTTTTGAACCATCAGCATGAGTCATTAGAGGGAAAAAGCTCACGATAATGAATAACTACAAATTATTAATGATATGGCATGCTTATTTTCTTTGTGTATATGTGGTTTGATGAAGTATACCAAACTTGACCTGATGAAGGGTTCAGCAAGAAATCCTCAGTTGGATTATCTAACGATTGGATGAACAACAAGGTGGGTTTATGATCAGGGATCATGAGATTGCTATTGAAAGAGATGATATTTAATTTCTTACAGGTTTATCATGTAGAGGTGCATGAGTAAACTTGACTGGTGGAAGAGTAGATCCATGAAGCACCCTTGAGTTGGTCCAGAATCACTGCAGGCCAAGCAATCGATTAGTTAGTAATAGGGTCCCCATCGAGTGGATCAGGACTAGGCCTATGAGGGCCATTCTTCAGATGATTGTGCACCTAGTGGGGTCCAAGAGCCAGCACGTAGCGACAAAATATCAGCTATTACTAGCCACTGATTGTTTTCATCCCTAGATATTCAACTAGTGCGAGGGAGTTCTTCACCAGGTGAAAGCAGAATTGACAACTTGCCAGACTTGGGCCCATAGAGATTTTGGGTATGCTACTCTTATCATATCATTTTTTCTTGAGAGAGTGCTCGTGCTTAGGCATCACGTGAGTTTGGGTCTAGTTGGTCCTATGGATTCAAGACATGGTGATGGGCTTCCCTAGCACCTCGAACTAGAGGGGGGGCAATTAGACACTTCTTCGAAGATGATTTCTTCGAGTGGCTCCGCAACCAGATTCTCATGATCGATGATTATGCCTATGTAGGCATGGATTACACAGGAGATCCTGAACTGATTTTTCCACCTGGCACTTAGTGGGGGCTACAAGGTAAGAGGATTTGATTAGAGTACAAAAATTATTTTTTAACTTTTGAAATTTATGTAATGTTTTTTATTATGTGTGAACAAGTACTAACATGAAGCATTTTATTAACACATATGTCGCACCAGTATGTCCTGTGGGCATGCCCCTCCATGCTAGGTGGGTTGATCAGCTACCTGGGGCTAGAGAAAGTGTGATAGCCACTGAAGAGGGAGATGATACTCAGAGTCTTTGTGAGGTTTCTAGGAACCTCAAGGGTTTGAGCATGTGTGTGTCACCTCTTCCCATGACGGAGATACCGACTCATATGCAGCGACACATAGTGGGTGTGCCCGAGCGATTTCTAGTTCCTCTTAGGAGGTTGGATAGAGTTTTTTAGAGTTGTCATGAGCAACAGGTTTAGCAGTAGTATGGTATAGACAATGGATGTCATAGTGAGTCTTAGTAAAGCCATTTTGTACTTACAAACACCCAAGTTTGGGGAATTTTTTATGTAAAAATATTGGACTCGATATATATATATATATATTGGTGATTTATGATGTAACTGTATTGCTTTTTATTTTTTGTAATTTTTTAACTGTGTAAAATTTTACTTTCATGCATGTATCTATAATGAATGAGAGGGACGCCAATATAATACATAATTTTCTAATGAGTCAGCTATTGTATTAAATTCTAGAGGAAAGTGTTCATATGTAATCAACTCAAATTGATGTTCCAAGAGTCGTACCCTTAAATAATGATGTAACAAGGTTCGATTGCAAACGTGATAATGATTTGTAAGAAGTGAAATTAAAGACATATACTCAACAATATTTTTGGTGGCAGTGCCAAGAAAAACTCCCCTGAAACTAAGTAGTTCCGACTCAGGTGTGTAAATGACCCAAGCATCTGATGCAATGTGTCATGTGTGATGACTGACACTATCTACGTAACCTATGTATGGTAAGGGTAATGAAGACATCTGTGAAAAAAGAGACATGCATGAGACAAATACTCATAAAAAACCAAAAAATCCAGTCAAGACAAAATAAGAAAATCTTATAGATACATAAAATTACAAAGCAAATGCTCAGTGCAATACTAGGTATAATACTTTTTCAGACAGATCCCATTACAGGGCTCCATGAGAAGGATTATTTCATAGTCCTAAAGTTTATAGGAACCTTTTTAGAGGACCTTGGTAATGACATATGGACCAATCCATAATGGTTGAAGTGTACCTACCCCCAAGAGTTCGTGTTTTTATCATAAAGTAGAACAAGATCACCTTCTTGGTAAGAACGAGGCTTGACATTTTTTTTATTTTGGGACTTGACTCAATGCTTGTGGGCTTTGAGGGTTAGTGCAGCATCTCGATGAGTCTTGTCCAGTTGATTGAGAGATGGCAAGTGCTCTTCTTCAGCGATGGTGTGGGGCAAGAGTACAACAACTAGTTTTAGTGAAGGAACCTGACACTTGATAGGTAGCACTACTTCCAGGCCATAAGAAAGTTGGAATGGAGTAAAGCCTGTAGAATTTTTTACTAAGGTTTGGTATTCCCACAACTATGGATATAACATAGAGTGCCAATGGGTTTTGTGATTGCCTACCAATCGGTGGATAATTGTTTTTAGGACATCATTCATGGTTCCACTTGCACAATAGCCTGGGGTAGTAGGAGGAAGAATGTTCTTGCCTCAAACCTAGCAATGATGTTAAGTTAGACATCATGTGGTTATAAAAGTGAGAACCATGGTCTATAATGATCGTGCGGGGCACAACGAAATGACAGATCACCTGATTGAATAGGAATAACATTGTGGTTTCTCCATCAGCCTAGAAAGTGGGAATGGCTTCCTCCCATTTCATAAAGTATTCCACAACAACAATAATGTAGTTATGTCCATCAGAGGAATTGGGGTTGCATGTGATGAAGTTGATGCCCCATTTGGAAAAGGGGCCAATGGAGATGATGGGGTGTAGGGGGGTCGGGGGTGCACACATTTTCTTGTTAAATATTTGGCAAGGATGACACTATTGGATTGCCTTCATACAATCATTAAACAAGATCTACCAGTAGTATCCTAGGCATAGAATTTTCTGGGCAGTAGCCATGCTAGAAAGATGACCACCACATGCCCCAGCATGTCATCCATTTAAAACGTTTTTTGCCTCTTCATGAGTGATGCAGCGTCAAAGAAATGTATTAGTGCCATGGTGATATAAAGTATCATTCAGCACTAAATAGTGCCGAGCTTGGTGGTGGATGTGACAATGATCACCTGACGATAGATTAGGGTAGAAACATTGTGCTTGCAGGTAGAAAAGAATTTCTTTATACCAAGGGTAAGTTGAGTCAATCAAATAGATTAATTCATCTAGGAGAGGATCATGGGCTGTCTCATTTGGATTGGTTATGGGAATATTCAACAATAATTTTGCGAAGACTAAGGATTTTTTCACCTTGGAAATGGCGAAAACCAAATCAAATTATTGTAGGATAAAAATCCATTTGGAATATTTTCCTCCGATGACTTGACGAGACAAAATGTGGATTCTCCAAAGTGATGACAGTAGTTTGTTGCAGCAGTATATAGTGTCAGAAGCAATTGACAGTAAGGACAACTGCCAAGGATAGATTTTCTACATGTGAATATCATAGTTCGAGCCCAACCAGGACTTCCAAGAGATAATAGATCACATTCTCACTAAGATCATTGTGGGTTTGAACCAACACCATACCAATGGAGGATAGTGAGGCTTCCAAGTATAGGAGAAAGTCACGCGAATATTTGAGAGCACTAAACAGTGGGGCAGATATAAGTGCCTCTTTCAAGGCATGAAATGATCATTGGGTTTGATCATCCCAGAAGTATGGTACTCCTTTCTTCAGTAGGTTCATAAATCCTTTCGTCAGATTAACATATTTCACAATGAATCATCATAAGAAGTTTTCCTTCCCTTACAAATGTTGGATTTGTAAAATGGATTTTGGTGCGGGAAATTAAGTAATTTCCTTTACCGTATCGGGATCAACCCTAATCTCATGTTTGGATATAATGAAACCAAGTAGGGATCCAGACTTGATAAATAATAGGAATTTCAGCAGATTCAGACATATGTTATAAAACCTGCACCTAAGAAAAATTTCTTGGAGATGAACTAGGTGTTGGGCTCGCTTCTTGAAATGGGCTTGGAGGTTGTCCAAGTAAGCTTGAACAATGTGTCTAATATCATGGAATATGTAGTCCATGGCTCGTTGAAAGGTTTCTGCAACATTATTTAGACAAAATGGGAGTTTTCTATATGCAAATATTCCCAAAGGGAAAATGAAGGGTGTTTTGTACTGATCCGCAAGTTTTATGGCGATTTCATTATAGCCTAAGAAACCATCCATAAAGGAAAAGGATTTGCAATCAACACAATTGTTGATTATCTGGTCAATGAATGGGGTCGGATAATTATCTTTTGGACATGCAATGTTCAAATCCCGGTATTCGACACAAACTCAGATGGTACACTATTTAATATCTAAGGAACCAGATTGGAAACCCATTCCGTCAAAGGAAATGGGTAAACAAAACCAATACGTAATCATTTTTCCACCTCAAATCTTGATGGTTGTAGTTTTACAGGGGTGGACTGGTCAAAGTATTTGGATAATAGGCCTGGAATTGTCATAGATGTTGATCTCATGCTCAATGATGAATGGATATATGTCAAGAATTTCCTCATAAGAACAAGCAAATCCTTCACGGAATTCCTTGAAAACATAGGTGAAGCTTGTAATTTCCTCAGGATTGTAATCGGCTCCAATTTGTCTATTTTCCATGATTCTTGTCTTAATTGAGATATCAATGAGCATTGTTTTTGAAATATTTCCTGTGTTCCCTTCTGAATCCAAATGTTGGATGGTTGTATAACTCGAGGGAACAACCTCAGGTGGTTCAAAGGACATTATTTGTATAGGGGTCACGTCTAAATCAGATATTGAAACACGATGGTGAGATTTTTCCCAAGGTCGCTCCTCTAAACACATGATCTCTCAAATATCTTCTTTCGAAGGTAGGACTTGATTGAGGAGATCGTTAAAGGGAGAAGTTGTGGGAAAGGAGATGGTACCATTGTTCATGACCAAAGTGACCAAAGCATTTGATGCAGATTGGGTGGCTTGATAGGCCATTTTGACTAGTGACAATGACATTTGTTCTCCATAAGAGTCAATGTCTAAAGGGGCCAAGAGGATTTAGGGATCAGTTGGGTATTGAGGAATAGTGGAGACCATAGAAATCAACTATAGAACCTCGGGCGGTGGGAGAGGAAAGCAACCATCAGGGAAGAACCTTTCAAAAGAATAGTACCAATACTAACATAAGAGTCATGTATTCCACCCACTAAAGGTACGAAGCTGCTAGGCAACAAGGAGTAATCTGGGGTGCAAAAGGACAGTTGGTCAACCGTGACTATTATTTCATCCAATGGAAATAAGATAATGCAAAAAACCATGATGGCAGTCATGGCATAAGTCCAATTGTGGCCCAAAAGAATATTATAGTCAAGTTTTTGATCGACAACTTCAATGTCTACCATTACCGCTTTCCCATCCAAAGTGATGGGTTAGTTGGCAAGGTAACCTTTTTGGATGAATGTATGGTTGTCGAATGCTTTAAGGGAATTCGACAGTGGAGAGAGGGTTAGTGAACCCAAGGCGAGCCAATATGAAGTAGACATGATGTAGGTAAAAGAACCTTCGTTAATGATAGTTCTATGTACACCTCGGCCTTTCGAAAAAATTTGCACCTGAAATGCAAGATGGTGGGAAAGGCAGGGTTTACATTTCACCATGTCAAATATTGCTAGCATGGACTCCTGAGGGTCAACCGCACCAATAGCCGAAAGCAGAGCTTTGCATTGTGTTGGACAAATTTGCAATACTTTGAGTGTAGACATAACTGACGATGCTTGTGCCAAGTCTTCTACAATACTATAGTTTTGGGTAGTACGTGTAGATGTATTATGTGTTGTGTGACGAAGTGCCCCTTTTGGGGGGTGAATTACAAGATCAACAACAGGCATTTCGATATCAATATTGTTTATGCAGCGATGGGTTTCAATTCGAGGCAGCGTCATGTGCGTTAGAGACTGAAGCTCCATAAGTTTTGGCTCACATTTGAAGATAAACCATTTCAAAGGTGTAAACGGTCGATGATCATTTACCAAAGGAAGAATGATTTGAATTGTCGTTTCCCCCTTGCGAGGGTTGAGGTGGGTTAGTAATAATATGTTGCTGCTGCTAAGTAGGGAAAGGGTTTTGTAGGACCGTGGGGGTCCAGCCAATGCCCTTTTGAGCAAGAAGATCGGTGTATTCTTGGAGACATGAACATTGATGTGTCATATGGCCTTCCGCACAAATTTTGCAAGGAAACTTGAGAGCGTTTTCCTTTTCACTGTCAGGTGGTGCAACATCTTTCTACTTGGGGTTATATTTCTTGGCTAGCTGCTCTTCAGAAGGAGAGGTCTTTTTCTTGACACTGGGTTTTTTTGTAGACTGCATAGAGTTTATCACAGTGGTAAGAAGATCAATCTATTAGGTAGAAGTAGTAGGATCAATAGACAATTAGGCAATGTTCCCGCTAAGTTGTTTTACAGTAAACCTGGAGGTAGCTCTGATGACACCATCAACGTGCGCGCTGGGTTGCTAAGTAGCAGGAGCATTAGAAGTTCTGGGGGCATTGGGGATTACATTGTATAATGTGCCAAACTACAAATAAATCAGATCTAAGTGTTGGGCACGATGAATGGATTGGTCTTCAGTGACTGCACCACCTAAGGCAACGTCCTTAGCGATTTGAGGAAGAAGAGATTTACAGATTCAATCTGCTAATAGATAATCCAGAATGGAGAATCTAACTAGCCTCCGCCTATGTCTCCATTCATGAATGTGATCAGAGATGTGGGTGGAGGTGTCTTTGTGTCAGGTAGTAAGAAGTTCTGTCCCAGTTTCATAGTGGATGGGCAATTGAAAGTGATTTAAAAATTCCATCACCAAGGCACCAAAGGTATTAGCTAATGCACTTGGTAACTCAATGTACCACTTCCTGGCATTTCCAGTAAGGGTGTGGGGAAAAAGCCAGAGCTGGATAGTGTCATCCACTATGGAGTTTGATACACACCATAGACAATAGATGGAGACATGTGTACGCAAATCATCCCATGTTTTCCTTCAAAATTCAAGATGTTGGAAGGTATTTTGTGTGGGATTGGGGGTCAATGTAAGTATCGAAGATGGGGTCATTAGTCAGTTTGTACAGATCAGGGATGTTGAGTGTTCCCAAAAAAGGAAAATTATTTGGTGCCCCTGAGTCTAACCAAGGTGATGACGAATGACTTGAGGGACCCTAGTGTCCACCCATCATATTTTTCCCAACAATATCCATAGGGTTTGTTGGATAATAGTTTCGTTGCGGTGGAGGAAAAGTCATATAGGGTGGTTGTCCATATGGGATGTTAGGTTGGGGGATATAAGCTTGAATGTCGCCACGATAAAAATTTACCCCTTGACTCAATTGAGCTTGATAAGGGGGTGCCCAAATGGATTGACCGAGACTGAGTTGAGGGATCTTTCCAACCAAGTAATTAGTCATAGGCACATGACTGACACTAGGGTAGTGTACATTTGGAGGATTGATGTCAATTAATGATGGTCCAACTTGTCCTATAGGTGGAGGGGGAATGGTAATGCCCCCTGTAGTGTGTGCATGTTGGGAACATTGCCCCATTGCATTTGAGCTTAGGGGTTTGAACTAAACAGAGGATTCCAACCAAAGGGATTATTGAAGGGGCTCGTGATAACATCGTTATTTGGAGCACCAGCTGAAGGTCCAGTAGCAGACACAAAAGTGGCAGAAACAGTATGTACGAGGTTCCGCTCATGGTAGGTGTAACTAAGTTTCTCGTACTTGGCATATTTTGGATAGCGAGTGTTGGGACAAGGTCTGCTACAGTCAATTTTGGGTTAAAAGCCCAAGTTTTTGTATGTAAAGTGTAAAGTCTCTGCAATTTATGGTCGCGGAGCGTGTAGATGTAAAGTTTCATAAGGGGTTTCCACCCTTCTTTTATTTAAGTTGTGTTGGCTTTAGAAGATCTACCCATGGTCTGCGAACCATGGGATTGTATAAAAAGGAGAGTCGTAGAAGAGTCTATGGTAGTTTTAGGAGAAGTAATAGAATTAATGATGATGAATGTAATGGGTCATTAGCGAAAAGGGCAAAGAGTTTAGAGTGGAAGAGAGGCTCTATAGATATGTGCGTAGAGGCCTACGGTAGAAGTCCACAACTGAGTGTGCGGACCCCTACAGTTGAGTGCGCAGGGTAGTTAGAGTCTCTAAGAAGATCTGAAGTATTAATAAAGAAGATTATGTTGGAAATAATACTGAGAGGGGGGGGTGAATCAGTATTATCAGATCAATAAAACCTTTTCAATTTCATACTCAGAAACATATACGCGACTTCAGTTAAGTGAATCCGCGTGTACACGCGACTGTGTCTAAAGAAACTAGCGTATATGCAGATATCTTATGATTCAGTTAGTCTTATCTTCAGTAAATGCATCAGAACATTATTAAGCAATTTAACAGTAAACAGGTGCAGTATAACAGAACAGAACATCACACAAGAGCCACACACATGAACACCATGATATAAGGTGGAAACCCAATGTGGGTGAAAACCACCTGCTGCAATTCGTCTCTTTCTTCTTTAATGAGAAACTTCTTTTACAATATACTGGTGCAGTCCTTTACCAGTATGCAGGCTACAACCTGCAGAGGGCTACAACCCTCTCTTTCGTTTTCCAACTACTTCTGGAAGGGAGCTACAACCCCCTCAGCTCTTGTACTAGCTGATCCATTTACTAGTACGTAGGTGCTGACCCTACAACCTTCAGGGACCACGTTTCATCAATTTTCAGACTGGATCCAAGAGTACAAAGCAAACATTACCGCAATACAATCATCAACTTATACTTGCATCATAATTCATTAAACAACTCAATACCGAATCACTGAAACCCTGTCATCAAGAACACAGAACCCAAACCAGAATCTAGAACTCTGCAACAACCACCAAAATCAGCAACAACCTGAAATATCAACCCTTATCATGCATACGCTACTTCACTGTACCAAAACCGCGTGTATACGCGCTTTCTCCAAAGGCAACCCGCGTGCAGATCTAGAAATGATTACTTCTGCCTTTGCTGTCAGATCCGACCCTTGTCAAGCGTCCCGAACAGATAACCAGCAATACCAGATCCTCTCACTGCGTCAGACACCCACACACACTTACTCTTTGCCTAGTGATCTTCTCCTTATATAGCCTTAGGCCTTGTTCAATACCAAGAGCCAAAACCATAGAAACACAATACCATCAACTTCAAAACTAGGGATCGACACGCCCGTCGAGATACAATGGTCCGAAACCATAGGCACAACTTCCAAGGACTAACCGCCATGGACCAAAGGTGCTTTTCCACATACACGCGCTTTTTCTGAAGCCAACCTGCGTGTACACGCGACTTGGGCTTAACAAACCTGCGTGTATGAACTTCCTTGGCAAGCTGTACTAGGATCTGTCTTCTGAGTAAGTTGCCATCACCTGAACCAACTTCTGAGTATCTGTACCAACCTCTGAGTGAGTTGCCATCAAGGACAACACTTGAATCATAATGCCAACAGATTACTCTAGAAATATCTTTGTTTGATATATTTACTTCTGTTATGAATAAATGTGGTTATGTTATGCTAAATAATGGGTTTATTATTTAATTCTATATTGATGCGCAAATCTATATGTTTTACATTGTTATATGAATGCAAGTAATAATATCTCTTTATGTGAAGAACATATTAATGCATGTTGAAGTTATTAGACACTTAAGTCAATCTGGGTAAATACGGAAGTAAGAGTAATTACAGAAGCACATAAATGGTTGATTCACTTGTTTAGGGTCCATGAACAATAGTCATAGACCTTCACAAAGGCCTAGAGGCTGGTAGGAGTAACTTATATCGATGAGCCTCAAAGACTTATCGATCTGTGAAAAGTTAGAAAAGGGGTACAAAACGGAATCATAACCATCTCTGGGTGCGGAAACTTGGTTCCAACATCCCCCAATACTACTTTGGGTGAGACTTCAATCTGCGTTCCACAGATTGATGCCAAAAGGGCTTTTCTTGGCTAACTTAACGTTGAACCTGGGTCAGGGCCCACTAAGCCAACAAATGGCTATGTTGTTGGAACTAGGATCATCATAAAGGGATGTGTGATGTCACATCACTAGAATCCGACTAAGAAAGAAATTGAAGACTAGTTGGATAGGCAGATCCACGAATTCGCTACATAAGAAAATAGGAACCCATGATTAACAAAAGAGCAATGGTTGGACAAGTACCTATACACAGAGAGACATGAAATTTTCTTCTGTTCCTTCTTGGTCGAATTATACAAGTGGATCGTTAAATGCTAGACGGCCAAGGAAGGTGGAGGCTTGACGGTCTGATAGTTTGGAATCTGGTGTTAGTGAAGATATTGGAAGCCTCGAAAGATAAGATCGCACACGTTATCGATCATTGGCTCGATCGTATCATAGGAGGATTTGTGACAGAGTTCGCAGTTGATACTTCAGTTAGTTACAGTGAAGTAGACTGACTCTTCTTCAAGGGACCATGACATAAGTATTTGAGGTCTTTAAATACTTGGATTAATAAGCTCTTGTGTAAAAAGCGGGTTATGCAGTTACCTTGATGTTTGGAGCTACACAAAGTAGAAAGATCTTCAAGGATAGAGGGAGAACAGGCCGTGAATATAGCTCATTGATCAAACCTCCTCTGAGTGACGACGAGGAAACAACACAGGCTTTCCCACAGAGTGTTCTTCAGTTAATAAGACAAGGTTTCTTGCGAATACCCATCCACCCACCCCACCTCTGCATTCACCTCCACAACATAAACCTTCGCCCACACCACCACCACCTTCGCCATCGTTCAATATGGCAAATGCAGTAAAGTTACCCATTTTCAAGGGTTTGGGAAATGATGACCTGGACCAGTTTTGATTCATCATGAAGGCCGTATGGGAAGCTCAGGGTATAATGGATGATCACATGAAGAAAGAAACGTTGGTCACTACTTTACAGGAATGCACGCTGACATGGTACATTAAGTACTACACTGATAACCCGATGGATTCATTAGCAGATACTCAGACTATGGTGAGTAAGGAATTCAGTAGGCCTAAGTCTGAAGCATAATCAATTGTGGGATTCAAGGAGATCATGATGAAGCCTGGTGAGACACCTTGGGATCTGGATTAGAGATTGAAGTGCACAATCTGTGAAGCTAACATGAATCTTATGGATGGGCAGCATTGCGAATAGTTTTTGGCTTCACTCTTGCCTCATCTGAGGGTTGCTTTATCACAACAAAAGATTCGGACTCAGGCGGAATTCCTAGAGATTGCGATGATATTGCATGAGACACTAATGTAAGATGATAATTTGGGAGTTCAGTAGATTCACGCGCAGCTGGAGAACCTTTGCCTAGAGTTTCAAAGTCTGAAGAACGATAGAGCAGTTTGACCAAAGGTGCACGAAGAAGTTTGGTGCCTAAAATGCAAAGGTCGGAGGCATGAAAAAGATCATTGTCCAGTCTTCACGAATTATGTTGTATCAAGAGGTTCGATGCCTCTAACACCGAAAGCTCAAGCAAGGCCAAGTACAGGGTCCACACTATGGTGTGCTATCTGTCAGGTAGCTAGAAAACATGTGACAGATAATTGTCACTTGCTGTAGGAATTTGTACAAACACCGCAATAGTTCTTCTGCAACTTCTGTCAATTATTGGGTCATGATGAGTGTAACTGTTGTAGCTATGAACTAATGATGGATACAACGGCCACATATACAGTGTAGGCAGAAACTCGGCCTCTGGATCAAGGCGCTGCGGGAGCGGGAGGAGAATATCAGTGGCGTGCATGAGGCCGAGGCGAAGGAGGACCTAGTAGAGGTCGAGGACAAATTATTTTCTAAAATTGTGGGGGACTAGGACACTATGCATGAGAATGTACGAACCTAACACGTCTGTCATGCCAATATTGTACTCAGTTTTACCACGCGACAGAATATTGTCGTATATTACTAGCTAAGATACATAAAAAATGGGTGAAACCTCAGCAACCTACCTAGAACTTGCAGATGATGAGGGCTAAACACCAAGAAGAAGACCCCAGTGTGAATATTATGTTGCGAAGTGGAATGACAGCTAGTGAAGATAAGGGAAAGCCACCTGAAGAGGGTGAATGGGTCTGCAAAGCTCCAGAGAAGGTGGTTGGATTTGATTTGGAGCACACGAAGGAAACTTTCATGGAAGCAAAGAAAAGCTTCGCTGAGGCCTCTACAGCAGGAAGTAAGGATAAGCAGTCTGAAGAAATAGACCCATCCATGCTTACTACTTTCTTGGAGACCTGTATGAAGCTGCTACGAGATAGCAAGACTGTAAAGGGATTATAGGAGTTGATCAATAAATTTGTTGGTAATACTCCTAAGGGACCATGCGTGGTCAGTAAAATTGGTAAGCATAAGGCAAGTACACGATGTGAGATGAGGCTTACCACGTAAAATAGGAGAATATGAAATGGACCAAGTTATTTTGGATCTAGGGTCTAACGTGAATGTTTTTCCTAAATAGACATGGGAGAGAATGGGGAGACCTGCAGTGCAGTGGTCTCCTATTCAATTGAGGATGGCAAATCAACAAAAGATTACCCCCATGGGAAGATTACAGGGAGTGATAGTCGATATTGAAGGTGCAAGCGTGTTGGCTGATTTTGATGTGATAAAGATTGTCGATGAAAACAATCCCTACCCTGCGCTCCTTGGGATCAACTGGGATATTAACATGAATTAGGTGATCAATTTAAAGAAGCGGGAAATGTCATATTAAATAAAACTATAGTAGTACTGTTGGACCCTGTAGAAGGACTGCGCTACACTGAACCAATCCACGATTAGAAAGCGATGATGATTTGGACCAGATTTATAAGGTAAAAGCACAAGATCAAGATAGGGTGAGTCCTACAGTTGATGCACATATTGCATGGGACCACGAAAGATCTTGCATATCACATTCTAATGAGGAATTGGAACACTTGCAGAATCGATTGCATGAAGTGTCTATGCTACGTTGTAACATGATGACCAAATCACTATGTTATGTATTATCGGAGGTAAGAAGTCTACCTTATTATGATGGTTTAGCTGATGTTGATAAATTTTTAGATGAATTTGAAAGGGAAGTGTTGGAGAAGCATCACTTCCAAGCCTTGGACTTGGAGTTGTGTGCTGCACTTGCAAGATGGTGGAGTACACATAAATACAACTTCGATGGATGGTGCGAATATAGAAGAATGATGAGGGTGCGGTTTGGTTGCCAGAAGGTATGATTCACAAAGAAATACGATGGAAGGAGTGATCCACATGATCACTTAGCCAAATGGACCGATGCTTATGGAAAAAATGAATGGTATATTTTGAGAAAGAGATTTTTGATGACATTCATATTCGAAGATGGATTTGAGTGCATTGATGAAGCGCTGCAGGAGGTCAAAGCAACAATCTTTAGAATACTGCAATATCACTTGGATTTGATTCAACCATATTAGACCACCTAGTTGTGCCACGTGCTGGAGTGCTACAATGTGACCACTGAAGAGGAAGACAAGGATCCAAGGAACATTAATATCCCTGAGACAGAAGGTCACCACGAACTTGAGGGGCCACAAATAGAAAATCTAGATATCACTGAGCCGCTGAAAGAGTTATGCCTAGATTACCACACCAGTGGAGAAGCTACTAAAGAAGGATGCTATATTCTATTGTAATGAAGAATTTCAGTGGAGCCTAGATGTGTTAAAGGAAAATATGGTCACCGCGTCGATCCTAGTCTTCCAAAATTGGAAGAAGGAATTTCATGTGCATGTGGATGCGTCATGTATTGCACTCGGAGTAGTACTAACACAGGCCGACAAGGGAGAGTTGGATCACCCTATAGGGTTTGCAAGTAGGAATTTTTCTAAAGCTGAGAAGAACTATTCAACAACAGAGCACGAAGGTTTGGCTATGGTGTATGTGCTCCAGAACTTCAAACACTACTTGCTAGAAGGACACTTTATGTATACATACCATTTTGCATTGAAGTACCTAGTTAAAAAGCCTGTGTTGGGGGGGGAAGATATGGAGATGGCTACTGCTATTTCAAGAATATTATTTCGAAGTCATTGTGAATCCAAGGTGATTTAATGCAGGATTAGGTCATCTATCGCACATTGAAATGGGAGAGGAACCTACTAATTTGAAGGAAGGACAGCCTAATGTGCAGCTCTTTGTGGTGCGCATAGCTGACAATCACTTTGCAGATATCATACACTTCCTGACAACGAGAACGGATCCATAAGGGTATACTAGTCAACAAAAGAAGGAGTTGGTGGTGCACGTGGTATACTTTTCTATCATTGCAGGACATTTATATAAAAAGGGCTCGGATGAATTTTGCGACGTTATGTGCTTGCATTTGAGCGGAACAACATCCTCGTTAAAGCTCATGGAGGAGCTATGGGAGGACATTATGCAGGAAAAGAAACAACACATAATATTTTATGTGTTGGGTTGTGGTGGCCGACACTGCATAAGAATTCCAAAGGTTATTGTAAGGCATGCAATGCATGTCAGAGGATGGGCAGGCCATCATGGAGGAATGAGCTGCCTCTCAATCCGCAAATGTCGCTACAACCATTTGAGAAATGGGTAATTGATTTTGTAGGCCTAATTCAACCTCCAGGAAAGAAGACGGGTGTGGGGTATATCATCACCACGATGGAGTATTTGACCAAATCAGTAGAGGCGCAGCCCGTGAAGGACTGTATAGGGGAAACCTGTTGGCTTATAGGGGCCTAAACCACGTTCAGAGATGATTTAGCCAAACAAATCCTAGTACTACTAGCCCTTTTAGCAACAATCCACAGAGGACGGACTGCAGTCTCACCCAAAGTAGTATGGGAGGGTGCTAGAACTAGGTTTCTGCACCTTAGAGATTCTGATGGTTTTTGGTGGTCCGTGGTTTGACCCCACACACACGTCACTACGCGCAGCTATCAGTACCTCGCAGCCTTCTATGTTGCCTTCGCGTAGCCCTGCTCAAGGCGTGATCCATGTTATTACCCAAGTTCCTTACTATTAACTCGATATTATCTGATTACTTAACTTATCTGTATGAGCCTAATTATACTTAACAATGTTCAGTATTCATATGAGTGCGTGCGATAAACAAAACAACATAAATGCATAGAAAGTAATACAAAAGAAGATACATAGTAATTGGAATCAATCTTCTCTTTATTATTCTTCTCCTTGGGTTACAGACTAGACTTCACCTTGCGCACTCAGCTACAGGGGTCCACACACTCAGCTGCGGACTCTACTAGGCCTCTGCGCACTCGGTTGCAGAGCCTCTTCCTACTACTATGACCCAAAACACTTAAACCTTTCCTCTATCCTCTATTAAATCATTACATTAATCAATCCCTCGATTCCTATCCTTACAACTTAGAGCCTTGGTCTTATTTATACAATTCCATAGTCTGTGGACCATGGGTAGGATCACATGAAATTACATTACATTACAAAACTTAGGGCGGACAACCCTATGACTCAACATACATTTCGCACTCCATGCCTGCAATTCGCGGAGTCTTACGACATTATTTGACCAAAACTTGGACTTTAAGCCCCAAAACATGTTGTAGGGGGATTCCATGCCCAACATGCCCCCAACATAAACATTGTGACTCGCCCTCGAGTCACTCTGTCAGCATGGCAATCTTAGCGCAAAGTCCCTCCAACTAGTCCTGAACTGCTCGAAGGTCCGCAATGCACTACTCTACAGTTTGTTAGACCTACATCATGTGCTCTTCTGAAGCCTCTTTGTTAGGAGGAAATCCCTGCCTTAGCTTGTACATCCCCTGCATATGTGCGAGCTTGCCTTTGATATCTGCCATGATGGTGAAGGCCTCATCAATCCATGGCTGGATGTGCATTTTGAGAACTACCTCTTTCTGTCGCACCACATCCACCTACTCCTTTAGTGCCTTAGCTTGTTGCATCTTTGCATGCCTTTGAGTGAGGACTACTATCTGTGCAGTTCCTCAAACACTGTTGTACTGCACCTAAAGTTCGTACGCCTCTGTTTCCAAGCACTGTATGTTGGGGTCCTCCTACAAAGATGTCACAACTGCAAATGCTTGTTCCAACATAATGGTACAGTCTTGTACTGCACATCCAATTTCTTCCAACCCTGTTTGGATAGTGCTAGCGCATTGTTCTTTGACTTCCGAGGGAGTGGAAGGATGCGCCTTCAACCACAGCTCGCCGATTTGAAGATTCAGCTCTAGCTGAACCTTTGTCATTTCTGCTCTAGCTTCGCAGACGCCGGTCACCAACCTATGGATCCGATCTGCTGCTAGTAGATCTACTAGGATGGCCAGCTCCGGGATGCATATGCAAGTGCCGTCTACCACCTATTCCAACCGCTAAGTCTGTGATACGAGTTCATCACGCTGTAGACTGAGCTATTCGATGTTTATCTTTTGCTCACTTAGAACCTATATCGCACAACCCTCCCTAGCATGGATTTCTACTATTATTCCATCCTATAGTTGGTACAGTGTTTCTCGTGGAAGGGCAGCAAAATTGAGGCCAAGTCCTTTGATCCTACCAACCACAGCTCTGTCGATCTCATTTGCTGCTGCTAGCACTCCTTCTGGTAACACTATGGTATTGGCCATCCTTGCGCATAGCATCTGTTTTGCTGGTGATGTGCCTAATGTGATGTAGGTGGAAAAGGTTCCATTCTATGAGGGGCGCACCTGTAGTTCTTGCATCTATACCCTTAGGACCCCCAACACAGTATGCTACTCCGTCATAACTTCCTGGAGCTCTTCCTTGGTGACATGACAAATCATCTCGCTGATTTCATAGAGGTATCCTTCAGTTAATGTGATTGGGTCGATGGCCAGCTTCGAGGCCTTGACCTTTTTCCATGGACCCAATCTCTCTAGGGTGCGTGACTGTTTGAGTTGGGTCAAGTGGTTCCTAGGTCCATGCCCTCTTCTGCAAGGTCTGTGTCCCCTACCTCCTATCCTGCAGACACTTCATGGCCCTCCTCTTCCTGCGTTGTTGTGGCCTCTACTATCTGTGCTACTGCTGCTGCTTTGACGACCTTCTTTTTCTCCGAGGCTGCCTGTGCAGCTTCACAGGCTATCGTCACCTCAGCTGAAGCTTTTTTGTTGCACCTTTTCTCGCCCAGTTGGGTGACGCGTAGCTTGGCATCCTCCTTCCTTTTCTACACTATTGTCTTCTCCAATTCTGCAAAATCTGGGGTGCGCCACTCAGGAGGCCATGTCTCTAACACTCTAAATATCATGTCGTTAGTGGCTATGAATGGGAGCTTTGTACACTACTATGCCAGATCCTTTCACACCCTAATGTAAATATTGTTCATGTCCGCCTTGAAGTCTGCAAAACTCTGCAGATTGTTGTGCACTGTGGGGGACAGACACGGCCTCCTATTAATCCACATATGTCTGCTTACCTCCATGAGCACCTAGAAAATATTTGTATCGTGAATCCGTTGGTAAGCACCAATATTGCAGCAATAATGCTGCAACTCCTGGGCTGCCTACTTTACTCTTATCAACTCGGTAGTTCGTAACAAACTTGGAAGTGTCGGTGCTATATGTACAAGTAATAATTCTCACTGCAGGTTGTCACTTGGTTAGCTGGAGCGAGATCACTAGGAGCTCAAACCAACTTCTATGGATTCTAGATGAGACTCTGTATGTGATGGAAGGAAAGAAAGATTACTCTAAATATGCTATTCTAACTACAAAAAGGAGAAAGACTGAAATGTAAAGCAAACCTAGTAAACCCTAATTAACCAACTAACTCTAATTTTGCAAAAATCATTATGAAAACCATGAAAGGAATGCCATTACCTACTCAAGGAAGTAAACAACATCTAACTATGCTATTTCTGGAAGTAAATAAGCAAAGAACATATTTTTGGATTTTTATGTATTTTTATGTGAAATTGACATGCATGTAATTTATTGTGTGTGAATGTGGCAGCGAATAGGTGGTGTTGGAGGGTGGTTTCAGTACTTTAGAGGATGTAGGATGGTGTGGATGGGTCTTAGGAGGCCTCAGGTGGCCTTCTGGAGGCTTTTCATACACTCGGCCTTCAAAAGAAAGCCTACAGGAAAATCTACAGGAGGACACGGGAAATCTATAGGAGGAGACCGAGAGCAGTTTTCACTATTTTGAGGGTATGAGAGTAGGTGAAAAAGGTGGATGAAGGTTGTAATGAGGTGTTAGGGTGCCTATGGTCTACCATGAACCACCAAGAGAGAGAAAGATTATTGGATTGACTCAAGGAGAGAGGAAGAAGTTCTTGGAAAAATGAAGGAAACTAAGGCAGAATTGAGGTGAGGTTTAGGAGACCAATATGGCATGGATTAGATGGAGGGTGTGATTTTCGATAATCTAGCCTACTGTTGGAAGAGATCTTCTACATAGAAACTGACAGTCAACCAAGGAAATCAAGCAACAAGTGAAATGAATGCATTGAGGAAAAAAAGAGTTTTGCATAAAAAGTGTCTAAACTATGATCTACGAAAGGAAACGCTGAGAAATAATGTAGGAAATGAAAGCATGAAAGAAGACTATTGTAAATCAAGAAGTAAGCATGATGAAGAAGATCTAAAGTGAAGCAAAACTGGACTATTAACCTTCTAAAAAAGTTGCAATCACTAGAAGTCCTATGAAGGAGGAAAATCTGTGTTTTTGGGGCAGTAAGAGAGTCTTTGCCTCAAGTCATGGTCCCAAAGGGAGGAAGAGATGCTAAGGCATTGTTGCTAGCCTTTTGAATTTTTTTTGATCACTATTTAACTTGCTACAAAAAGCACAAATGGAAGAAAACTACTAAATCATCAAAAGCAACCTATTCTTAACCATAAAAGAAATACATCTAACAAAAACTAATCTACAAACTGAAACAAAGCATACAGATACAAGTAAAGAGGAGCTTGGCTTCTTGGATTTGGCCCTAACCTAAGAGCTTCAGACCTCTGAGGTAACTCAGTGCTAGCTAAAAAACGATTCCATCTTTATTTTCAAAACAATAGCGAGATTACATGAAACTGTCACAAAAAATAAGCTCAAAGTTGGAGCAGAGTTTACATATTCAAAAATCCAACAAAAATATGACCTTAGTGAGGCCCTAGGCCTCTCTACTTATACAAATGAAGCTACTGACAACTTCCTTAAAATCAAGGAGGCTTGGCTCCAAAAACTCGAGATAATCATCAATCATCCTCCACTTGGTCAGCTGCCTTCTAGTGCATGATTCGGTTGCTTGTACTCTGAGCTGAATGAAGGGGAATTTGAAGTGAGGAGTAATAAATGAGGGGAATTCCATCCTATAAGTCCTCTCCTTTGTCCACCTCGAGTTATTTCTGCCATTTGTCCATTGGATTCTTGACTTTGACCTCAAAACTCATCAATAATCTGCATTAAATACATGTTAGACCACATGGCACAATAACTAACTCAACTCACTCTATAAGCATAAATATAATCAGAAAATCATGTAATAAGCTAAGAGAATGGTTATTTTGAATAGGTTAGGAGGTAAAATGAGCCCATATAATTACCCATTTATGAGGCTCATCATCACCCCCCCACTGAAAGTGTTTCTCATCCTCTGAGCAACTTAGTCAATATCCTCATCTTTTATGGCCCTGGTGGCCTCCCTAACATCCCAGGCTTCTAATGTGGTCTGCTTTTCTTTGCCATAGAATCCTGCCTTCCTATCTATCTCCTTCCACTGCTCTTCATCTTCTTCTTTCATTCTGCCTTCCAGCATGCATAACAACAGTGGGGGACTCAGTTTAAGGCCAATCCAGTTGACCTTCTGCCTCTGCATGGAGTGCCTGTACATTGGCACTCTTTTCAATGCCTCCTTTAGCCTCATGGGGGAATGATATTCCTTGATCTGGAAACTGTGTGGTAAGGTGTTCCACCTCCTCATGCATGCATGCACACAGTCATCCCCAGGTAGATTGTAATAGGAAGAAAGACTAGGCTGGGGATCAGGTTCTTGTATCTATCGTGCTTCCTCCTTTACCTGTGGTTGTCCTTCTATTCTTTTTCTCAAGCTGTTGGGTCTCCTATAGTTTTGACAGTGTCTCCTGTAGAACTATCTAAGCCTCCTATACGACTGTTGTTGGGTCCTGTAGTACTACCTTTCCCTTCCATGTGGAAGATCTAGGAGTCCCCCTTTCATATGTTATAGGTGTCTTAGAAGGGGATTCTTTCCCCTTGGCAGAGGGTGAATATCCAATTGTAATTGGAACTTTTGAAGAGGGCTAAGGTTTGCTTATTTTGATTCTTATGCTCTTCCTAGCCCTAAAATACATGGAGGCATGTCTTTTCATCTTTTTCTTTGGCTTGATTGGTGTACTGAAGGCAGTGAGGGTAGTTGATGCCTCCACTTCTAGAGTCTGAGGGGACTCTTCTCCTTGTTCTACCTTTTCTACCTCTTTTTCTCCTCCTTCTGTCCCTTTTTCTATCTCTTCCTGCTCTGTTTCTCCTCCTCTATTTCAGTTTCTTCCTCCTTCCTTTCTTGTTCTGCTAAGTCACCAGTGGCTTCACCTTCTCCCCCTTGCTGCTCTTCCTCCTCACTACCAATAAGACTGACATCATAGGTTAAGGCCTTTATGTCATCCTCAGCTATCATGTTTCGGAAGACTTCCCATGCTATAGGGAGTGTAAATGTATGGAGGGCTTCCTCCACTAGGATTTTGATTAACCCATGGTGAGGTAGCTACTCTGAATTTCCTGCTTGAACCTTAGTGTTGGAGTCAGTGAGGGACTGCAAGAGGAATTAGGGGATACTGAGCTTCTGAGGTGTTGGAGTGTCCATGCCATACCTTAATTCATGGAGGATTCTAAAGTGATAACCGTAGACAATGTTGTACCTCCCCTCACAGGAAATGTATTTGATTATTTGATAGCTAACCTCATCCGAAGGATATGGTATGCTAGCCCTTCTAATGCAATTTTTATCCTCTACAGGGGTTTCATCGTTTTGGAAAAAAAAATTTTTGGTAGGATAGCCAATTGGTTTCTCATCCTTACTCCAAGGTAGCCCAAGAGGAAGGGTAGTGGCCCTACTGATAATTTCAGGGGTTATCTCCATGGAAATACCTATAAAGGTGACAATGGCATGAGTTCTTGTTTGGGGTACCATAGAGAGAGCAAACTCTTGGGAAATTTCCTCATCAAACCCTTGGAATTTCTCAAAGAAATTCATTCAATTTTCCCTTGTGAAGATGTCCACCACTTTTGGATGTGCATGGAGACTAGTGGAGTTAGTGGGCTCCTTTCTCATAAACCCTCCTGTCATTTTGTTTATACTCTTTTTGGAAACCAAATGTGGAGATGGAGACAACAAATTTTGAGCAACACAGAGAAACAAAGGAGACTGTGTTTTTTTTTTTAAAATAAGCAGATTTTATTTTTATTTTTATTTTTTTATTTTTATTTATTTTATTTTATTTTATTTTTTTATGTATTTTCTCCTCTCCTAAAGACTTATTTCCTCCTCAAATTGAGACCATTTCTTTCATATATTGATATTAAATTGGGGGCATGCATGAACCCTACCTCTTCATACTGAAAATCGTGCAAAAAATTGAGTTTTCTCCATTCAAAACAACTCACTGCCCCTCCTGTAGAAGCCTGTTGTCCCTCCTATAGAATTCCTGTAGGTGATCCTGTAGAAAATGCTGAGAGCAGGAATATGGGAGAGATCAATGGAGGATGATGGTTACGAGGCTGTGGGGGCACAAGGAGACTGTTGTAGCTGAGTTACAAGGAGAGAATGAAGGAAAAGGTGGTGAGAATGCTTGGGGAGGAATACGTATTACCCTTTATGGATATTTCCGATGATGAGGGGTGAGCTGGAAAGGTATATGTTGGCCATATTCGGACCGTTGGTCCCCACCTACTTGGTCATCATGGCTTCTCCTTGTAATCATCTCCCATCATTGCATTGGAGTTCACACTTCCTCCACTACCTGTCCTTGGCATCTTGTGCTGGAGTTGCCTATGCACACGTGTGGGTGACATCTCGAAGGAGTGTAGTAAACTAGATGAAGGTGGCCCAGTTAACTGGCCACCTTTCCCTCATTCAACCTCAACCATCTCATTGTTTTTTCATGACTTCTAATTACACAAATGCAAACAGAGGAGTGATTTAGTTACTTACCTATGATTCGAATGTATTTGTTGTGAGGTGTTGTGGCTCTCTCTCTGTTGCATGCCTTTATTTCTTTTGATGCATGTTGTCTGCTTGATTATGTGTGGTTGTGTCTTGTGCAGGTTCTTCTCTGGTTGGGTTTGAACTTTAGGTTTCTTCTCAACCTTCTTGTGTGCATTCTCCTGCTGCTGGTGCTGGGTTTTCATGGGATCAGCTACTACAAGAATTCCTACATGAGCTCCTATAGCTGCTTCTCCCCTTGAAACTTCAACTTCTTCTTGTGCCTGGAGCTTGAGGATGATGCCATAGGTATAGATAAAGATGGAGAGGTAGTAGGTAGGCTTCAGGTGAGGTGGATGGTGTTGCTTCCTCTCTTATTTTTTGTTTTGTTTTTTCTTTTACTGAAAAACTGTTTTTTTTCAGTGTTTTTCTTGGATAGGAAAAAAATGATGCTTGGGGTGTGATGCAGGCTTGGAAATGATGTTAAGGAGGTTTGAAGACTGTAGGAGGGTTTATAGGTTCTCCGTGAAGCTTCCTTGTCCCTCAAACTACCTTTTGTATCCATTTATGGCTCTCAGTAATTCCTACAGCAGCCTCCTGTAGAAAACACAGAGCCTCTTGTAGAAAACACAGTTTTTGAAAAAGAAGCACAGTGGGGTGAAAGAAATGAAAGAAATGATGGAGAAGGTGAGATGGGTGCTGTTATGAATGGTAGGGTCCCCTTGGCACCTTATTCTTCTCCCTGTAGTCCTCCTTCAAACCTGCAATGCAACAAAAATTCATTTCTTTTTTTCTCTCTTTCTTTTGTTTTTGTTTTTTTTTTTTTGAAAAACAACTAGGGCGCCTCAGAGAGGTTTTCACCCTAATTGCCTGCCATGGGTGCCTCCAAGGGAGTTTTTCACCCAAGGATCTTATTATTTTTCTCTTCTTCTTTTTTTGACATCACTTGGCCGCCTCAAAGGAGGTTTTCAACACAATGATGGGACTCAAGCTCCTCATGGAGGTTTTCACTTGAGTCCTTATTATTTTTTATTTTTTCTTCAGTGAGTGGGTGAAGTGCAAGCTAAGACATGCTCCACTACCATCACTATTTTATTCATACCTTCAATAAACTCTCGCTTGGAGAGGGGTTTCTTGTATACTTTCAACCAATGTCCATTTACAAGCATGGGGATGGCTTCATCATCAATGGTTCTGATCAGAACTGAACCATTGTCATTGCATTTTTTCATAGTGTAGGGTCTCAGCCATCTTGTCCTCAGCTTGCCTTTGAAATCTTTGTATCTTGAATCATAGAGTAGTGCCAATCTCCCTCTTGGAATTGCTTCTCCTTGATATTTTTGTCATGCCATATCTTCCTTTTAAGCTTAATTACCTCTCGTGGAGAAGGGCCTGCTCTGTATTCATCCAATCCATTGAGCTGAAGTAATCTCTCCTTCTATGCATGGCTGAGGTCTAGGTCCAGTTGAGATGCCAAGTCATAAGGTGTGAACCCTGTGGTGGTCTTCCATGTTGTGTTGTAGGCCCAAGTGGCCTCAACTAATCTGTCCACCTAGTATTTTTTGCTACTGCTCACTACCTTGGTCAGGATCCCTTCCAATGCTCTGTTAGTGACCTCCACTTTCCCATTGGCTTGTGGATGGTAAGGGGTGGAAGTCCTGTGCTTGATCATATTATGTGTTGGTAGGTCTTCAATCAAGTTGGAAGTGAACTGACTACCTTGTTCTGTGACCAACTCTCTTGGATACCCGAACTTGTAGAATATGTTTTCTCTCAAAAACTCAACTAATTTTTCCTCTATCACTGCTTTTATTTCTTTTGTCACTGCCCACTTTGTTAGGTAATCAGTGCACAATGATGCATTGTTTCTACTTTGAACGAGGGCTGATAGGACCCATAAAGTCCATGCCCCACTTCTCAAATGGCTCAAAGGTCACTTGCAGTTACATGGGCATCTCATCCTTTGGAGTAGGTTTCCCCATCCTCTAACATCAATCACACTAGCTTGTATATCTCCTCACATCCTAATGAAGAATGGACCAGTAGTAGACTACTTGCAGTATCTTGAAGGCAGTTCTTTTTGCTGCAAAATGACCTCCACAAGGACCGTAATGATAGGTTAGGAGGATGTCAAAGACTTCCTCCTCCCTAACACATCTTCTCAAGATCTGATCTAGGCCAAGTTTGAAGAGATTGCCCCCAATCCAAGTGAAAGGGGCACTTTTCCTTACTATCTTGCTCTTCTCATTTGAGGACATGTGTGGTGGGAACTGTGCTGAAACCAAGTAGTTTGCTATATTAGCAAACCATGGAGAGAGTACTGATATATAAAATAGGTGCTCATCTCGCATTTGGTCATCCACCATTCCTTCTTCACCTGTAGACAAATTTACTCTAGACAAAAATTCAGCAACAACATTTTCTTTACTATGCTTATCAATAATGGTCAAATCAAACTGCTGCAGTAAAGGCAACCATCTAATAATGCAAGCATTTACATCTGGTTTTTTCACTAAATATCTAATCGCAACATGATCAGTGTGCACAAAGGTTTGATAGCCTGTGATATAATGTCTGAATTTGTTTAAGGAATGCACGACAGCTAGGAGTTCCTTCTCAGTCACTATATAGTTTAACTCTACCTTTGACCAGTTTTTTCTTACAAAGTATATGGCATAAGGTAACTTTTCATCAATTTGTCCTAAGGCTGCTCCTATTGCTTTGTTTTAGGCATCTGTGTGAATGTGGAATGGTAGGGCCCAGTTTGGGCCTCTAAGAATTGGGGCAGTCACTAGCTTGGTCTTTAAGGTATCTAAGGCTTCTTGACAATTTTCAAACCATATGAACTCAACTTCTTTTCCTAAGAGGCCAAACAAAGGAGAGGCTAGCTTGCTAAAATCTTTAATGAATCTTCTGTAATATCTGGCTAAGCCTAGGAAACTTCTGACATCTCTCACCTTCTGAGGAGGTGGGACCCTTTGGATGATGGCAATTTTGTTAGGGTCCACCTGCAGTCCTTGTTGAGATATTGCATGACCTAACACGGTCCCTTCAGTCATCAAAAACTCACATTTTTCTGGACTGAGGGACAAGTTCATCTCAATACACTTATCTAGAACTTTTCCTCGGTTAGATAAAGCTTCCTGAAAGCTAGAACCATAAGGAGTAAAATCATCCATGTATATTTCTACTGCGTCATCAACCAATTCAGAAAATATACTCAATACCGCTCTTTGGAAAGTGGCTGGAGCGTTGCACAAACCAAAAGGAAGGACTCAATATGCAAAGGTACCCTAAGGACAAGTGAAAGTGGTCTTTTCTTCGTCTTCTGGGCTGATTTGAATCTGATTGTACCCGCTAAACCCATCTAGGAAAGAAAAAAAAAATTTCCCTTCCAGACCATCTAACACTTGATCAATGAAAGGTAAAGGAAAATGGTCCTTTTTAGTGGCTTTGTTCAATTCCCGATAGTCGACACAGATTCTCCACTTACCATTTTTCTTTGGCACTAGCACCAAAGGAGAGACCCATTCACTGTCAAAGATGGGATAGATGAACCCTACATCAAGCAATTTCTGTAGTTCTTCCTTAACAATATCTTTAATTGTTGGATTAATCCTCCTTTGAGCTACCTGATTGGTTTGCAATCTTCCTTGATGTATATATGATGAGTACAAACTGAAGGGTGCACTCCCTTCATTTCCTTATAACTCCAGGAGAAGGCATCTAGATGTTTTCTCAGTAGGCTGCATAGCTCCTTCTCCTGGGAAGTCGATAGGGATGGATTGATTTTCAATGTTCTTTCTAGGCCGAACTATATATTTCTGACATGGGGAGAAGTAGGATCGGCCACACAGAGATTAGTTGAGGGGTTTTTTTGTGTTTCTCTTACTATGTATTCTAATGGTGATACACTGGGAGGTGGATTCTGAATCAAATTTGCGATCATATCATCCTCATCGTGCGGTCTTCCCCCATGGCAGTTTCTAATGTAAAAAGTGGTGCAAAATAAACTTCATCCTCATCTTCCTCCTCCAACTAGAGAGGTAGATCATGTTCTAGCAAGGGTTGGGCAGGAGGATATAGGATTAACTGCTTGGACATGTGCCCATTCTTTATGGTCATTTCCCAGCTCAACAGTTGATGTAGGCATCGGCTATAGCCAACCAGGGCCTTCCCAGAATGAGAGGATACCTAGTGAGCTTTTCCTTTGGCTGGAGAACTAAGAAATCAGTAGGGTACTCCCAAGAATCAATGGAGACCATCACATCTTCCACAATCCCCTCAGGAGTCACTGTGGAATGGTCTGCTAGCTATAGCACTGTCGTGGTCTTCCTCAAGGAGCCCTAGATGTTGAGTTTGAGCATTGTGTCCTTTGTCATCACATTAATGGCATCTCCCAGATGAATCAAGGTATGCGGGATCATTGTTCCATTGATGTGGACATCAACTACTGGGCTTCCAGGGTCCAAATATTTTGAACAAATTACCTGCCCCAACATCAGGTTGGACAGTTGTCCTATGACATTGATGGTTGGGGCATCTCTCTTACGCCTTCCTGGATGCCTAAAGAACTTCCCTTTGATTAACCTATTGTAGATAGGCACATATTTTATGGCTTGGAGAAGTGGTATCTTTACACATAAATGTTTCAATTCTCCCAAGAGTTCAGTCTCTTCCAGGGTAGAGTGGACTGTCACGAATAGTCTCTCAAGAAAGGGTGGATTTGATTTAGGTTCGCTTTCCTCCTTATCTTCCTCAACCTCCTTGGGTGGAGGCTGGCTATCTAGGAGAACTTTCCCATATCGCAAGTTTATTTCCTGAATCTCCACATCATAAGTTTGGAATGATGGTTCCCCACTATACACTTTCTAAGCCTATCTATTGTTTGGCTTCGGATTTGGATGGGAAGGCATTTAGGGTTACCTTGGTGGAGCAGAAGGTAACGGTTGTGGTTGGGCAGGTGGTGGAGGCATGAGAGCAAGAAGAGAGTTGTATTGGGGTCTCCACCCTTGATGAGATGCATTCCACTAAGGTTGTGGCTGAGCATAGGATTTAAATGAATGGGTGGCTGGTTGGGCATGATATTGAGATGTGAAGGACCAAGGAGGTGGTGTGGACTAGGAACGATGAGCAGGTGGACCCCAAGAAGGTATGGAAGGCACTAGGTTGGGGTTGTAATATGCATGAGATGTCCCTTGTATCCCCTGTTGGTATGGTCTAGGTCCATGTGGCCTTCCTTGGTTTATGTAATAGAGTTGTTCAGTGACTCCCTTAGCCCCTCGATATACAGCTTTAAGTCCGGGAAATGAAGGGCACTTATCTGTAGAATGATTTTCTTCACAAACTGAACAAACCTCTATAAAGTTCAATGGGAATTCATTCCTAGGATGCCTCCTGGTGCATCTAGGGCAAAAAATGGCCAAAGCCCTCTCTACTTCCTCTTGTTTTCTTTTGATATGTAAGGTGTCCATCTTCATGGCAAGATTCTGCAGCATCTCACTCTTGAAGTCTTCCATTATGTTTCCAATTTCTCCTTTAATGGATGATTTGGAGGAAGAGGTACTGGTTGTGGGTTGACTCCCCCTACCTTTATTTCTGGCTCCCTAGAATGGTTTCTAAAAACAACCTTTATGTCCTCATAGGGTAGTTGGTAGATGTCTCCCCCGGCCAACAGATGGAGGGTGTCTAGAAGATCTTCCTGGATTCCCCTGAGCAAGACCAAATTTAGAGACTCAAGGTCAAGTGTACACCCAGCCCTTTTGTAACTGAGTTGGAACCTCTCTTCATAGTCTTCCAGGGACTCATCACTTCTTATGGTCATTCGGAAGGTTTCTTCTTTAGTATCTTTTGACCTACAAAAGTCTCGATACTTGTTGTTAAATGCTTGCTACATCTAAGGCCAAGTTGTTATGCTATTACTAGGTAATCCCATGAACCAACGTAGTGCCACATCCTTGAGAGTAGAAGGGAATAGTTTCAACTTTTTCTCATCTTCTGCATAGTCATAAGTTCGATAGATGACAAAAAACTCGAACAAGAAGGTGTCAGGATCTTCTGTAGTTAGACCATGGAAATGAGGTAGGGCGGAAGGGCTTATATTCTTCATTTTGATGTCCCCATTGGTCTCCCAAATGGGAAAGGTACCCTCTATTATCTCTCCATTCCCCATAGCATTTATGTTTTCAGCCATTGGCTCCAAAGGAATGTTTTCTTCTTCTTCTTCCCCTATAGGTTCTTCAAATATGTCTGGCTGTTCACCTAAGGGTTCGTCTTGACCACAGCAGCCAAAGAAGAGAGAAGGTTGGTTGTGTGAAGCAGTGGGGGTGTTGGGCAAGAATTTTCCTAAGTTATCTCTATTCCTATGAGGCATGAAATGAAATCTTTTTGTTGTTGTATTTTTTTCTTTTCCCCACATTGATAGTACCTGCAGAAACTGAAATTGTGATTTGAACAAAACAAACTGCAGCTGACTGAAATGAACTTGCTGAAATTGAAATTTGCAGAATTGAAAAGGAAAGTAAGGAAATGCAGAACTTGAAAGGAAAAGAAATGACTAGTCTACTTTTGATGAAATGAACTATTAGTACAATGTTGCAATAGGAAATAGAAGAAAGCAGTAATCACATAATACTCTGATGCTTCCCTAACAACGACGCCAAAAAGTGGTGAGCACTAGTATTGCAGCAATAATGTTGCAACTCCTGGGCTGCCTACTTTACCCTTATCAACCCGGTAGTTCGTAACAAACTTGGAAGCATCGGTGTTGTATGCACAAGTACTAGTTCTCACTGCAGGTTGTCACTTGCTCAGTCGGTACGAGATCACTAGAAGCTCAAGCCAACTTCTATGGATTCTAGAAGAAGCTCTATATGTGATGTAAGGAAAGAAAGATTACTCTAAAAATGATATTCTAACTACAGAAAGGAGAAAGACTGAAATGTAAAGCAAACCTAGTAAACCCTAATTAACCAACTAACTCTACTTTTGCAGAGAGAACTATGAAAACCATGAAAGGAATTCCATTACCTACTCAAAGAAGTAAACAACATCTAACTATGCTATTTCTGGAAGTAAATAAGCAAAGAACATATTTTTGGATTTTTATGTATTTTCATGTGAAATTGACATGCATTTAATTTATTGTGTGAATGTGGTAGTGAATAGGTGGTGTTGGAGGGCGGTTTTGGTACTCGAGAGGATGTAGGATGGTGTGTATGGGTCCTATGAGGTCTCTGGTGGCCTTCTGGAGGCTTTTCCCACACTCGGACTTCAAAATAAAGCCTACAGGAAAATCTGCAGGAGGACACAGGAAATCTATAGGAGGAAAAACAATGTCCTACAAGAAGAGGCCGAGAGCAGTTTTCACTGTTTTGAGGGTGTAAGAGTAGGTGAAAAAGGTGGATGAGGGTTGGAATGACATGTTAGGGTGCCTATGGTCTACCATGAACCACCAGGAGAGAGAAAGATGATTGGATTTGCTCAAGGAGAGAGGAAGAAGTTCTAGGAAAAATGCAGGAAACTAAGGCAAAATTGAGGTGAGGTTCAAGAGACCAATAGAGCATGGATTAGATGGAGGGTGTGATTGCTAATAAGCTAGCCTACTACTGGAAGAGATTTTCTACATAGAAACTGACAGTCAACTAAGGGAATCAAGCAACAAGTGAAATGAATTCATTGAGGAAAAACAGAGTTTTGCATAAAAAGTGTCTTAACTATGATCTATGAAAGGAAATGCTGAGAAATACTGTAGGAAAATAAAGCATGAAAGAAGACTATTGCAAATCAAGAAGTAAGATGATGAAGAAGATCTAAAGTGAAGCAAAACTGGACTATTAACCTTCTAAAAAAGCTGCAAACACTATAAGTCCTATGGAGGAAAATCTGTGTTTTTGGGACAGCAAGAGAGCCTTTTCCTCAAATCATGGTCCCAGAGGGAGGAAGAGAGGCCAAGGCACTATTGCCAGCCTTTTGAATCTTTGTTTATCACTATTTAACATGCTACAGAAAGCACAAATGGAAGAAAACTACTAAATCATCAAAAGCAACCTATTCTTAACCATAAAAGAAATACATCTAACATCAACTAATCTACAAACTGAAAGAAAGCATATAGATACAAGTAAAGAGGAGCTCGGCTACTTGGATTGGGCCATAACCCAATAGCTTCAGACCTCTGAGGTAACTCAGTGCTAGCTCAAAAAGGATTCCATCTTTATTTTCAAAACAAAAGCAAGATTACATGAAACTGTCACAAAAAATAAGCTCAAAGTTGGAGCAGAGTTTACATAAGAAAAAATGAACAAAAATTCGACCTAGTGAAGCCATAAGCCTCTCTACTTATACAAATGAAGCTACCAACATCTTCCTTAAAATAAAGAAAGATTGGCTCCCAAAACGCGAGATAATCATTAGTCATCCTCCACTTGCTCGACTGCCTTCTAGTGCATGATTCAGCTGCCTATACTCCTATAAGTCCTCTCCTTTGTCCACTTCAAGTTATTGCTATCATTTTTCCATTGGATCCTTGACTTTGACCTCGAAACTCATCAATAATTTGCATTAAATACATGTTACACCACATGGCACAATAACTAACTCAACTCACTCTATAAGCATAAATATAATTAGAAAATCATGTAATAAGCTAAGAGAATGGTTGGTTTGACTAGGTTAGGAGGTAAAATGAGCCCATATAATTACCCATTTATGAGGCTCATCATCTGCTTCGCGTCCTTGGTAGGCCAGAGCGAAGCGTACTTCACGGCCTCTGTATGTCACGCTGAATGCTCAAGAACTGACTGTCCTCCAGTAGTTCTCCCACCACCAGCAATATGGACAAGAGAAACCACACATAGTGGAAGGTATTACCCTACTCCTGGGCCTCCTTGTAGCTAAGAAAAAATTCTTTGCAGAGGAACTCGGCCTAGTTCAACTAGACCCCTTCCGCACGTTGTTCGGCCAATGCAACTACCGGCGCTGGTACTTCATCGTCACGGCATTTTCTCATTAATTTACTGGCTAGGAGTTGGGTGGCTATGAACACCCCTTTATCCTTGATACTGCTAATGGCGTAACCCCTCTTTTTCTTCTCGAGCTTATATTTTTTCTTCATGGCTTTCGCGAGAGCCAAATCGCCACTTTTTCCTGCTATCATCACGGGGTCCTTTCCCTTATAGGGAAGCCGAGAAATTATGTGGATGAGATCCGCTGTGATGGAAATAGGCTCCTCAAGCCATAAGCACCCATCATGCAGTAGGAAAATTAGCTTCCTAATGACGAAAATGGTGATGGGCGTGCAGTGAAAGTGTGGTATCCACAGCAGATGAAGAAACCTAGCCTTCTCCACACTACGCAACCATTTTCACAGTTGTAATGTGATCATCGGCCCCTCAGTATTCTGTTTCATTAGACTCTCCATCTCTAAGTGTGGGAACTTCTCGCTATCCGCGAGGTCCTAGTCTTCAAATTTCAGGGTAGTCACACGTCCTAGGGGCGGACCCTCAAAGGCAATTCCATCGACGAGGAGCAGGGTCTAGAGTGCACTCTTCATTGCATCCAAATACTTTGGTACCTTAGCTTTCCCTTTTCACGGAGGGACATACTTGGGAAATTTTGCTATAGAGCGCATCGATTAGATGTCTGCCTCCACGTCTTCTTCTTCCTCTACCTCGGTAATCAGAGCCTATAAGTCCTCCTCTTCATTTGTCTCAATGGTGACAGATTTTCCATTTTCCTCCATTAATAGCTTACCGAACCGTGGATTCCTCGGGGACATGCGGACTGGTTCCATTGCCTGCTTATCTTTCTTCGGTCTTGGCATCCGAGGTGATTTCAGGATTTCTGGCACAACCTGAGTATCTTTGGGAACATAGTGTACCGTATGGGTTGGCATGGCCTCGTTGGTGGTTCCTTCTTTAAATCCCAAACCTCCCCTAATATCCATCATCTTTTCTATACTATATGCAGTCTCTCGTGAACTTAGGGGCTTGAATATCGCTTAGCACTCAACACTCTATGCTCTATTCAACCACTCAAGTCTTAAGTGAAGTAGTTTTATCTCATGGTTAGCCCCTAGAGTTTTATAGCACATTTTGAATTCAAATTCGACCGTTCTCCCCAATTCCGGGCGATCAATGCTTTCTTGGCAATAGATTTTCCAAAATATTGCCCATAATTGCTATCTTAAATGCCCACCACCCACTCCATTTGGCCTCAAACAGGACATCCCATCATCAATAGTGACACCAAATATCACTTCCCAGCCTACCCACACGACAACGCACCCCCCACTGCACAGGCATGAACCTTGTGACCGGTTGTTCCTGCGCCATCTGTAAGAGCGTGAAACTGCTAGGTAGAATCATTTATAGTCCCTCACTCTCTTTCAGCTGCCTAGAGTGCTAAGATTGTGCTTCCTACAGCTAGTCAGGTGGTCACACCGCCTGTGCGAAGCTCCATCTCACCTTCTAGTATAATTTGCGAAAATCCTCAATTTCCCTCGCAACAGTCGGTATCGCGTGCTCTACTATATGTAGTGTGTTCCCCGGTTACTGCATTTGGTGATATGTGGTCCTAGCCATGGTAGCATATTTATCAATTCTTAGCAATAGCCTTCTAATTCATTGGTATGATCATCCGCACCATGCCTTTCCATCCTTGGTTTATCAGCGAGACATGTTTTCTTGATCTCGTTTTCCAGCCTCTTGACCTCTGCGTCCATCAAAATGATTTTCTTCCTTAGTCGTACATATTCTTTTTGGAGTTCGCAAAGTCTAAGGTTCCCTTGCCAAATGGCTTCCTGAAGCCTTATGTGTTCTACCTCGTGTAGCTATGTGATTTCTTCGTCTTGGGCTTCGAGCACTGTCATACCTTCAGGTGCTATAATGTGTGGATTCATCATTGCATGCCCCTCAGAAATTATGGTCCCTACCCTGTTCCTTAATCTTAGAATTGGTTTTGCGGTCAGGGTTCTGCACATGGTCCTATATTCCCATCGAACCGCTAGTATGCGCCGGTCTTAGTCAGTGTGTTTCACCTAGTGGACCCTGTTTAGCACCTCGCACACCCTGTTGAATGCTTCTCCATGGATAATCCTTGGCGTGCTTTGCCTTTCTTAGTGCTACGTTTTGTTCTGATTCTTTATTTTGGGGGTGGTGTGTGCTTGTGCGGGCTGCCTGTCATATGTCTATACCCATTGGGAAAGGTGGGCGTGCAAGTTTTTTTTCCCCTGATAATTGGTTCTCATCCCTAAGGGTTTTCCAAATCGTAGGCGCATCATTCTTTTGTATCCGTGCCAGTCCTCAAAACTTCCTTGATTCGTACCCCACCACCTTACAGGCGTTGCGCGCAGTGCCCATTTCATAGCATCGAACCACTACTGTTATAGTACTGCGCTTTCAAATTTGGTCAGGAATTCAACCCATCATATGTAGGCAGATCCCTTACCTCTGTTTTCATGCAGCGCAATGATCTGACCATCATGTTGCAATTAAGCATTATTACTTCGTGCATTTGATTCTTCCAGTGCTATATTTCTTCATCTGAATCCAAAGTGCAGGAGCTTTCACACTCCCATGAAATCCTTCCATCTGTAGTCGGATTCACCCAATCCTGCTCTCATGCAATTATCTTGTAGATGAAATCGAGATCGTCATCACTACCATCGTCGCACACCAGTTCAGTGTATCACGCTCCTTTGGCTGGATCTAGCAATACTACTATGCGTAGTGACTTATTCTCAAAAATCATTTTGCACTTCTTCAGATTTATGACTCCATTCATATCGGTGGCCCATTCTATTCCTAGTAGCGTTGGATAGGGATTGTTATCATCGACAATCTCTATCACTTCAAAATCAACTTGCACGCTCGCACCTTCAATATCCACTGTTACCCCTTGCAATCTTCCCATGGGCAAGATCTTCTGTTGGTTCACCATTCGCAACTGAATACGAGACCATTGTAGCGCGAGTCTGCCCATGCATTCCCATGTTTGTTTTGGTAGTAAATTCGCGTCTGATCCGAGATCCAAGATTATCTGATTCATTTCACATTTGCCGATTTGCAAAGTCAACCTCATTTCCTTTCCTGTGTGTAATGCATGCTTTCCAAGTTTTCAGACCACGCGCTATTCTCCTGATCCCATGCACCTAGTGATAAGTTCCTGAAGTCCTTTTACTACCTTGTTGTTGCGTATCAGTTTCATGCATGTCTCTACAAAGGTAGTGAGCATTGCCCTAGTGCTATTTGATCCTTACTACCTGAAGTGGAGGCCTCCATGAAGCTCTTCTTAGCTTCCATGAATGTCTCCTTCACGTGTTGAAAATCAAATTCAGATTTCTTTGTAGGAGCCTTGCGAACCCACGCACTTTCTTCTGACTGCTTACCTTTATCATTGCCAGTGGTCATACCGCTCCTGAGCATCATGTTTACATTTGGGTCTTCTTCACATGGCTCGAAACTCATCATCTGTAAATTCTGAATTGGAGGAGGCTGGAGTACCCCTTTTTCGCACAACCTCGCTATCAAGGTAGGGCAGTCTTCTACCTCATGATCAAACTGAGTACAATACAAACATGATGTCCTTGTCAGGTTTGTACAAATGCGGGCATAGTGCCCTGGTCCTCTGCAATTGTAATAAATTAGTTGTCCACACCACCTTCCTAGTCCCATTCCACTGCCACCTCATACGTGCCCCTGAAATCTAGCATGCGCCATTCCTGTATTTGGGTCAAGGGCTCACGTTTCAGTCTGCACCCTGTAGGTAGGAGTTTGATCCATCATTAGTTCGTAGATTCTACAGGTGCGTTCATCATGGCCTACTAACCTGAAAAAATTACAAAACAGTTACTAGGACGTCCGTGTATACTTCTGCGGTAGATGACAAATATTCGTAGTGTGTTTTCCTCCTATCTAACAGATAGCGCACCATAGTGCAAGCACCGTGCTTGGTGCTGCTTGTGCCTCAGGTCTTAATGGCATCGGCCCTCCTCCCGCCAAGTAATTCGTGAACACTAGACAGTGGTCCTTGTCATGCCCCTAGCCATTGCATTTTATGCACCATACCTCCTCGCATGCCTCTGGCCTAGGTGTCTTGTCCTATTTCAAACTCTGCACCTCTAGACACAGATTTTACAGTTGCGAGTGGATTTGTTGGACTCCTAGACCGGGGTCTTGTATAGGGGTCTCATGCAATCTCATTGCCATCTCCAAAGCTTCGGCCTGAGTGGAAAGTTTTTTGTTGTGACAATGTTAGCCTCCTATTACAATAGGTTTCATATTTCATAATTGACTATTTACATGCCAAATATGTCATTCTTTCCATGCTACAAAGGTTCCACATTTCCTAGAAAAGTCAGAAAATTTAAAAAATGTAAAGAGGGTATGCCCTAAAAGAAAAATCAAAGGGTAAAAAGAACAATGAATTGGCCAAAGAGAAAAATAAATGAAATGAACCCCAAACAAAGGCCAGGAAAGTGTGCTAGCTCAAATGCCACTACTATATTCCATTTTTGAAGAACTATTCCATTTTTGAAGAGTTTCATAGTTAAGGGAAGGCCAAACAGCTTAATCTTGGCCTCCCTAGGTTTAAATTGCTTGTTTTAGAGATAGAGAATAAAGATTTGTCCAAAGTGTTTAATCTTTGCGGATTATTAGATAGGTAGAGAAGCGAGGGTGCTCAACTGCTTAATCTGTGCCCCAGGCAGAAATAAGGATAGATTTAGATAGGAGGATAGCCAAAAGAAAAGAAGAAAAGCTGGGTTTGCTAGTTCAAGTGCACCCAAAAAAAAAGAAGAGAAAATGTTAGGTAAGTAGGATGGGTAGGCAGTTTTGAGGTTGCAGAATGATGAATTGTGATCAATTTTGTGTTTCAAAGTGCTAATCTACTTCAGATCACAAGTGCCAGGCAATTTTCCCTTGGAGCAGATCAAGCGAGGCATGACTAACTTCCCCTTCTTCCTTTTCCCCAAATCATTCACTAATTTCCCCTAAATGATGTTAAGATCTGCTTGATATCTTTAAAATTCATCATATTCCATAGCATTTGCCTAAGTAAAGATCTGCTTTGCTTAAAGAGTGCTCATATTTCTTCTATAAGTCCTATTTCCCCTTTGTAGCCTAAGATTTCTATGCTTAGCACTTTCTGATCAAAATTCATATTAATTTCTAACTTTATTATATAAATCCCATGATTTCTCCCCTCCCCATATTAAAAATATAGTAAAAGTCCCCTTTATATACATATCCCCTCCCTCTGGTTGAAATATAACCATAATATTGCTTGGGAATTACTAAGTTTGCCTGAAACTTAGTAAGAACCCTTAGTTTTCTTCTTTAACCATTTTCCTATGCATTTGGACCGCTTCCAAAGCATAAAAATCCTCTTCCACGCAATCGGACCCCTTCCGATGCATTAAGAACCCTTTCCAATGCACTAAAACCTTCTTCCCATCTAATAAACCCCCTTCCAACTTGAAAAATCATCCTTCGACCGAATTGACCCCCCCCTCTGACGCGATATCACTGTCGGAGGTAGCAGTCGCAAGTGTTGGCCCCTTTGTATATGCCTCCAATCCATTTCCCCCGATTGAGATTTCGCAATCGGCAGTCGCAATATATATGTGCCCTGTTTATGTCTCCACTCCCCTTCCTCCAATGCGATACCCCTATCGCATCCAAAGTGATATCGCTATCGGGAGGCCTTTCCATCGCATATTCCATGTGTTTCCCTTTATCCCGCGTATATCCATTCATTATCACAAGTCTCCCCTTTATTGCATATATCGCTATCGCATCGTGCATATGTACAAAGGCTCTACCCCATGGTTCCCCGCCGATGCGATATCGCCGATCGCGCGACAGCCGTCCGATCTGCCCCAGATCCGATGGTCCACATTGTGTCGCATTACCCATTTTGCTTTGCCCATCGCATATAAGTAAAAGGCTCTGACCCATTGCCCTTCGCCGATGCGATATTCCGACTCATCCTCAGCTGTCCGATCTGCTTTCCCAGATCCGACGTCTATTGTTGATTTCGGAGCCACCCCGACGTGCGGGAGTTAGCATTCGATGGAGGGTGGTTTTACTGCCGTACACAAGGACGTGTGCCCTATTTTCATTGCATCGGGCCTCCTCTGACACTTACCGCCCCCGTACAAAAGGCGGTCCGATAAAACCATTTACCACCGTCTGCCTGCGTCCCCACCCTGCCACCATGTCACCACCACATCATCACCCCAGTCAGCTGCCACGTCATTTTTCCGTACCTGAGACCCGCCGATGACATCAACACAAAAAAAAAGCGCGCCAAAATGTTGCGGAAACCCAAATTTTCTCTGGACAACGAGCACGGCATCATCCCAATCTACCAGTCCACATTTCCTCCACCATTTTGCAGTATTTCCTCCTTTTTGGTAATATTTTGATAAGCCAAGCACCGAAACGGTTCTAAAGCCCGCAGAAAGCACTGCAGTAGTTCCTTATTGCCATAAAGTGGTGGGCAAAGGCAATTTTGCAGCGAAAAGTGTATCAGCAGTGGAGAAAAGGCCCCGATTCAGTATTAAAGAGTATCAGCGTAGTGGCAAAGAGTATCAGTTAAAGAATATCAGTGGAGAATTAAAGCCACATCAAAGGAACGTTAAAGAACATCCAACAAAGTCAAAGAGTATCAGTACAGAGTTAAAGGCTATTAAAAGCTAAATCTAATCAGGATCGATGAATATTGAAGCTGGCTAAAAGGAACAGATCAAAATCCAAGGAATAGTTATGGCAAGATGGCCATCGCAGAGCTCAAAGGACCCATATTAACTCATTTTTGATGTTGCTGCCTCCAGCGCAGCTTAGATAGATATTTTTGCATTTATTTCAGCAAAAATTAGGTTAAACGCAGTTATTTCCCCAGATCTTCCCTCAGATCTGTTTTTGTAGATATTTTTCCTATATATACCACCCTGAGCTATGTATTAAGGGTTGGTTGGTTGGTTGATAAGTTCATTCTAGACTTGCGCTGTATATTTTGAGAACTTTTATGAACAAAGATTGCTGGAATGCATCGCTTATGAACTGTCTGGTTGTGGATTTGATGGCTGAAGAGTAGATTACAGAATTCTAGTGCTTCTATATGGATCAATAAGTCTTTCTCCCCTGTTTTCAGTCTCTATGTTTGTAATATCATTAATGTGTCATGATCTAAGTTGCAGGAAGAAAGAATAGCTCAGATGTTGCTTAACTGTGTTCCGTGCTCAATTCCTGTTCTTTCTCTATGTTTTCTGCTGAATTAGTTATGAATGTGAATACTTTATTGCTCATATTTGCTCTAGTTCCTTCATATATGAATGTTATGTAAGAATCCTAGATTTCTCCTATATAATTTTCACTCACCTTCCCTCTGTTACCATAATGGAAGCTACTTAACTACCTTTCTTTCCCTGACCTCCATTTCATCCTTATTCCAGCTTGATATTGTTCCTTGTTTAGCTATCATGCTCTGTAGTCCCTCTTTGCCAAAGAAGACACACCCAGCAGCCCTTAATCCTTGACTCCATGCCCAATGGTCTGAACTTCTCACACTTTGCATGCCAACTCTGTCTAAAACATCATCCATCCATCCCACCAAACTTAAACAAAACCCATGTACACCATAACTAGCCTAAATATCACTCCAAAAACAAAGCTAAATTATAAAGAGAGAGCCCTCTCTGATTGTAGGTAGGCTAGGACCTACAATCCAAAGATTGGTTTGTGGTTACCTCTGCCGTATCCCTTAAGGAGCCAAGGGACAACCTGAGTTATAACATCATTGGCGACTCCACTGGTGAAAAAATCCTTCGAAAATTCCAAAAAACAAGTTCAGAAGTTGGATCCAAAGAAGAAAATTGCTATACCAGGTCAAATCCAGACCCAAATTTTCCAGCTGCTTTTGAAAATCCCAATTTAATCCCAAAGTTACAAAGGAAATAAGAGGGAAAAGAGGATATTGCTGATTTGAGTCCTGAAGCAATTCCCCAAGGCTATATTCCAACCCCTAGTAAAGTTTCACTTCACGTTGTTCCATCCTCTCCTAGTTCATCATCCACCTCTCAAAGCACCTTTTCTACACCTCCGTCCACTACACATACTACTACTATTATCCCAGTTGTTCCAGTCATTCCACTTCTTCCTGCTATTCCATTTATCCCTGTAAATATGGCTAATAGATATGCACCTTTATAGTTACTTGCAAATCCAAGGGCTATGCCTCAGGATTATCAAACTAAAATCACATATTTTGATGGTACTGGTTCTAACACTGCCCTGCAACATACCAAGAAAATGCAGGACTATTTTGAGAATTATGAAATAGATGATGATCATGTAAGAATGAAGATTTTTGTCCAAAGTTTAACAGGAGATGTAAGGACCTGGTTTAGAGCTCTCCCTGCAAATTCCATAGCTAACCTAGAGGCCCTTTACCAAACATTTCTTAACAGGTGGGAGAAGAAGAGGGACCCTCTGCACATATTATCCGAATATGACACTGTCAAAAGAGGCCCTCAAGAAGCTGTCTTAGACTATTGCGCAAGATTTAACAACATTTACAATGCAATCCCATAGAACCTTAGGCCTCTACCTGATCTTGCTTTATACAAATTCCCTGATGGTTTTGATTCTGACATGGCATATCAATTGAGGGAAAGAGACCCTCAAAGCAGAGCAGACATGCAGAATGTAGCTGTTAGTGTGGAGGCAAACCTAATTGCCAAGCGAAACAGAGCAAGAGCTGAGAGAAGAAATACTTTTAAAGAAGAGCCTTCAGCTATTGAACAAAAACTGGATACAATCAAGAAAGACATGCATAGTATTGGAGATAGAATGGGAACTATTGAAAGAAAAACATCATGGGATGGACAACAAGGTAATACTATCAGAAACCCAAACTTTAGAAAAAACCAAAACCCAAACATTGGAAGGGCTAGTCCCAACCAAGATATAAGACCTCCTTTCCAAGAAAACTATGCTGAAGCATCCACATCTAGTGAGCCAACTGGGGAAACTCACATAAACTTGATGGGTTTGAATAGTGAACAACAAGTTTTTCTAAACCAAGAAGACCAAGATGATCATGATATCAATCAATTTCAGACTAAATCCGGTGAGTCATTTGACTTCAAAGAAGGTTATGATGCAGCAATATATGAAGTCCACAAGCAATATAAATTGAGGACCAGAACCATAGATGTGCCTGAACCTATCAAACCAGAAGATACTAAACAACCCAAGAATATAAAGGAAAAAGCTATCCTCACAGAACTTGCTGAAAAAACGGTCTTAAATCCAAAAGAAGTAACTGTAGAGGATGTAACGAATGTACAGGTCTTTAAAAGCTAGCCTTTTGTATCCTCTTCCTCAAAAGAGAATTCAAACAGCACTCCTAAAAGCCTTTCCAAAATAGAAATACCTCAAGATAGCACTGATAATTAAGAGAATATCGTTGAAAGTGCAATTGAAAAGGGAAAATCTGCCAGTCACAAAACTAGAACCCAATCAAAAAAACCTTTTGATTTAGAAGTAGAAATTGGTAAATTAAAGATATCTATTCCTCTCTCTGAGCTTGCTAAACATGATGTATACAAACAACAAATCAAAAGATCGCTGCAAATGCCAAAGAATAGGGATGATGTTAATGTCCTAGATGATCAGCCTGAGCTGCTTTTCGGTCCTGAAGTCGATGGTAAATCAACAAATGGAGCCCTTCTACCCTTTTATGTTGGCTTACATATCCATGATAAAGTGTTGCACAACACTATGCTTGATTCTGGTGCTTCACACAACCTAATGCCCAAAGCTGTAATGGAGAAACTAAACCTAGATGTCACTAGACCATACAAAGACTTATTCTCATTTGATTCTAGTCAAGTCAAGTGTTTAGGATTAATTAAAGATTTACGTGTGTCTTTAGTCCAATACCCGAATAAAACAATCCTGATGGACGTGGTGGTAGCTGATATTCCACCCAAATATGGTATGCTCTTATCAAGATCTTGGGGAGCCAAACTCCAAGGATCTTTGCAATTAGACCTGTCCTATGCCACTATTTCAGTCTTTGGGCAACCAAAGAGACTGTACCGAGAAACACTAATGAAATATGTGGTAAGCAGTGAGGAAAAGCCCCAAAACTTTCCTATCTATTCAATCCATTCTGATATGGATTCTTTCATCTTGTTTAATGCTGATACAAGTCCTCCGACTGATGATAAACCTTTGGCTTTAGAGCAAGAAATAGGCATAAATGAAGAATCTGTTGCCCAAAACCTAGGAACTGTTGAAATAATTGATGTAACCAGCACACCAGCCAAACTACATGAAACAGAAAATTCAAATCTGCCCACTCCAAAAATGATTACAACTCCCAATGCTAGTCAGGACCATGAAATCCTATGGTATTTGGAGTTTGATGGTTCGGTAAACAAACTAGGAGCAGGGGCAGGAATATGGATCCACAATAGGCAAACCAACCATGCAGAGGGTCATGCCTATAGATTAAATTTCAAATGTACTAACAACATGGCAGAGTATGAAGCCCTCCTTTTAGGCCTCAAACTGATCAAAGCTCTAGGAGCAACAAAAGTTTCAATTCTAGGAGACTCTGATTTGATTATACAACAAATGAAAGGCAATTTTGTCACTAATGATAATAAGCTGAGAGCTTATAGGAAGGCAGCCACTGAAATACTCAATACCTTCACAGAATCCCAACTTACCAAAATCACAAGATAGCACAACTTACATGCGCATAGCCTAGCAAATTTTGCTAGCACTTGTAAGCTACCATTCGAGCCCAATCACCATTTTACTGCCGAGATAAAGCACAGGTCTGCAGTCCCAAACAATGTTAAAGACTAGAAAGTATTTGAAAATGATGCACAAATAAACAATTTCCTCACCTTACAAGAAGAATTTTCAAACCTAAATATTGATGCAGATGCCATGGATGAACAACAGCAAACGAGCCAAAATGAGCAGACCATAACGGTTGAAGCAGCAAATCAAATGCTGCGCCCAACCATTTTTGATGACAAGAACATAGAAGAACTCAAACAAATGAATTTGGATGAAATAGCTGAAGCAGAGGCTGAAGTTATTGAGCTGAAAGAAAATTTTCTACCCACAAACCTGACTCCCTTAGAAGACATATTTGATTCAAATGATATCCCCAAAAAGCCAAAAATGCAACCCTTAAATGCTGCAAGTGAAGACTGCAATATTGGGACAGCTGAAAAGCCCAAAATGATAAAACTGTCCAAGTCTTTGCCTCCCGATCAAAAGCCAAAATATGTTGACTTGTTTAAAGAGTTCCAAGATGTTTTTGCCTGGAGTTATGAGGACCTCAAATCCTATGACACTTCAGTCATTCAACATACTATACCTTTGAAACCAAATCAAAAGCCTTTCAAATAGAAATTAAGGAGAATCAATCCTGTGCTTCTCCCCTTGATTGAGAAAGAAGTAAAGAGAATGTTTGAAGCTGGAATTATAGCACCAATTAGATTTTCAGAATGGGTATCCAACTTAGTGCCCACAAGGAAGAAAACAGGTGAGATTAGATTATGTGTTGATCTAAGAAATTTGAACCAAGTCTCCCTTAAAGACCACTACCCATTGCCCAAGATGGACCATATTTTACAAAGGGTAGTGGGGTCTTCCAGAATTTCACTGTTAGATGGCTTCTCAGGATTCAATCAGATCTTAGTTCACCCGGATGATCAGGATAAAACAACATTTACAACACCGTGGGGAACCTTTAAATATGTAAAAATGCCTTTCGGACTCAAAAATGCAGGGGCCACTTTTCAGAGAGCAATGGACATTGCCTTTTCCAAAGAGATCCATGATTTCTTAGTAGTCTACCTTGATGACCTTACCCCATTCTCAAAATCTGATCAAGAACATCTAAAACACCTAAGGCAAGTGTTCCTAACTTGTAGGAAATATGGCATATCTTTAAATCCAAAGAAGTCCCTGTTTGGTCTTGAGGAAGGCAAACTTCTAGGTCATATCATTTCAAAAGATGGCATTAGGATTGATCCAGACCGAATTCAAGCCATTCTTCAAGTCCCTTATCCAAGAAACATCAAAGAACTGCAAGCTTTTCTAGGAAAGATCAATTTCCTAAGAAGATTTATCCCAAACTTGGCCGAGCTGATAAGATTGTTAAACAACATGCTCAAGAAAGATTCCAAAGTTAAATGGTCTTTAGAAGCCAAGCAAGCCTTTGAGGGCATAAAAATTGCCTTAACCCAAGCACCAGTCCTCACAAGCCCGCAATTTGATAAAGATTTCATCATTTTTTCCTTTGCTTCTCAACACACCATTGCTGCTGTCCTATTACAAAAAGATGACCAGGGAAATGAAAAGCCCATTGCTTTTTTCAGCCGAGCCCTTAGAGATTCCCCCTTAAAGTATCAAATCATGGAGAAACAAGCATATGCCCTTGTTAAGGCCATTAAAGATTTCAGAGTTTACATCTTATACTCCCATGTCATTGCATATGTTCCAAACGTTGTTGTAAAAGACATTCTAACTCAAGAAGGAATTGAAGGCAAAAGGGGCAAATGGATTGCCAATATCCTAGAATATGACATTGAGATCAAGCCCACTAAACTAATAAAAGGACAAGGTTTAGCCAAACTGATGACCGAAACCAATTTCCAAGCCCTTGACATTAATGAACTGGACAACGAATAGGAGCTGGAGACTCCACAGATCAGTCAGGCCTTCTTGCAATCACCTTGGTATGTTGATATTTGTTTTATATTGTTAAACATGCATGCTCCTCCAGGGTTGTCCAGAACCAAAAAGAGATTTTTAAAGATGAAAGCATCAAAGTTTTGTGTCTTAGATAGTGCCTTGTTTTGGAAAAATCATGAAGGAATATTGCTTAATTGTCTAACTTTGAATGAAACTAACAATGTTATGAAAGAATTTCATGCAGGGGACTATGGAGGGCACTTATATTGGAAGTCTACTGCTGATAAGATATTAAGGGCTAGTTTTTATTGGCCCTCTCTGTTTGCCGATGTGAGGAAATTTTTTGTTTCATGCCATAAGTGCTAGATCTTTGAAGGCAAAAGAAAGTTGTTGCCCTTACCCCTTAAGCCCATTTCAACCGAGAAACCATTCCAGCAATGGGGTTTAGACTTCATTGGTGAAATCCACCCATCCTCTTCTGGCCAGCATAAGTGGATTTTAACAGCCACAGATTAGTTTACCAATTGGATTGAGGCCATCCCATGTAGGCAAGATAATGACTCAACCATTATCCAATTCCTTGAAGCCAATATCCTGTCCAGATTCGGTTGTCCTGAAAAATTATCATAGACAACGCTGCTGCCTCTAAATCCAAGAAAATGATAAATTTTTGCCACAAATACCATATTTCCTTAGGTCACTCCACAACCTATTATCCTCAAGGTAATGGCCTAGCCGAGTCATCCAACAAAAGCCTAATCAATATCATCAAGAAAGTCTTGGAGGAGAACAAAAAGAATTGGCACAAGAAGCTCACAAATGCACTATGGGCTGATAGGTTGACAACTAAGAGATCCATTGGAACAAGCCCATATGAGTTAGTCTATGGAATGGAGGCAAGATTCCCTTCATCTTTGGGAATCCATGTTATCAAGCTGCTCCAAGAGATTCAGGCTGAGCCCAATGATATCCAAAGAAGAATCAATCAAACCATCCATCTACAGCAAACAAGGGAGCAAGTGTATAACAGAGCTCAGATTTTACAAGAGAAGCTGAAGAAAATGTTTGACAAGAGAACAAAGGCTGAAGATTTCTACATAGGCAACAAAGTGCTAAGATGGGACTCGAGAAGAGAGGATAAAGGAAAACATGGAAAATTCGATTTTCTGTGGAAAGGGCCATATGTTATTCAAACAGTGCAAGGCAACAATACATATTTTCTCAAGAGTTTGGATGGCACAGAAGCTGAAGAAGGCCCTGTCAATGGCTGAATGCTAAAGCACTATCATGATCCCTTTTGATGTATATAACTCAGCTCTATATTTGTACATTAATATTTGTATTTTCAGCATTTTATTTACAGCAGTCCGATAAGGAATAGCGCAACAAATTTTGAAGACAGAATCAAAGAAAGGCACCATTTTGATCTTTTTTGAACTTATCTCAAAAGAAGTGCTTGATAAAAAATGAAGACAATAGTAAGCACGCAGAGGAACCCAGCAAGAAGCAGAGCTGTAATTTTTCTGCAAATCAGCTCAAAGAGAAATACTGCATAAACAGCTTACAAGAATTCAGTCAAAAGCATTAAGAAGAAGGAAGTTTTCAGATTACAGCAACAGTTGAAGACCAAGGCATTCTGACCTGCTGTTCTTGGCTTTTCATCTAGAAAAGCCATCCCCATGTGGAGCCACTATTAGCCTCCTATTACAATAGGTTTCATATTTCATGATTGACTATTTACATGCCAAACATGTCATTCTTTCCATGCTGCAAAGGTTCCATATTTCCTAGAAAACTCAGAAAATTTAAAAAATGTAAAGAGGGTATGCCCTAAAAGAAAAATCAAAGGGTAAAAAGAACAATGAATTGGCCAAAGAGAAAAATAAATGAAATGAACCCCAAACAAAGGCCAGGAAAGTGTGCTAGCTCAGATGCCACTACTATATTCCATTTTTGAAGAACTATTCCATTTTTGAAGAGTTTCACAGTTAAGGGAAGGCCAAACAGCTTAATATTGGCCTCCCTAGGTTTTAATTGCTTGTTTTAAAGATAGAGAACTAAGATCTGTCCAAACTGTTTAATCTTGGCAGATTACTAGATAGGTAAAGAAGCGAGGGTGCTCAACTGCTTAATCTGAGCCCCAAGCAGAAATAAGGATAGATTTAGATAGGAGGATAGCCAAAAGAAAAGAAGAAAAGCTGGGTTTGCTAGTTCAAGTGCACCCAAAGAAAAAAGAAGAGAAAATGTTACGTAAGTAGGCTGGGTAGGCAGTTTTGAGGTTGCAGAATGATGAATTGTGACCAATTTTGTGTTTCAAAGTGCTAATCTACTTCAGATCACAAGTGCCAGGCAATTTTCCCTTGGAGCAGATCAAGCGAGGCATGACTAACTTCCCCTTCTTCCTTTTCCCCAAATCATTCACTAATTTCCCCTAAAAGATGTTAAAATCTGCTTGATATCTTTAAAATTCATCATATTCCATAGCATTTGCCTAAGTAAAGATCTGCTTTGCTTAAAGAGTGCTCATATTTCTTCTATAAGTCCTATTTCCCCTTTGTAGCCTAAGATTTCTATGCTTAGTGCTTTCTAATCAAAATTCATATTAATTTCTAACTTTATTATATAAATCCCATGATTTCGCCCCTCCCCATATTAAAAATATAGTAAAAATCCCCTTTATATACATATCCCCTCCCTCTGGTTGAAATATAACCATAAATATTGCTTGGGAATTACTAAGTTTTCCTGAAACTTAGTAAGAACCCTTAGTTTGCTTCTTTAACCATTTTCCTATGCATTTGGACCCCTTCCAAAGCATAAAAACCCTCTTCCATGCAATCAGACCCCTTCCGATGCATTAAGAACCCTTTCCAATGCACTAAAACCTTCTTCCGATCTAATAAACCCCCTTCTGACTTCAAAAATCGTCCTTCGACCGAATTGAACCCCCCCCCCGATGCGGTATCGCTGTCAGAGGTAGCAGTCGCAAGTGTTGGCCCCTTTGTATATGCCTCTGATCCATTTCTCCCGATCGCGATTTCGCAATCGGTAGTCACAATATATATTTGCCCCGTTTATGTCTCCAGTCCCCTTCCTCCGATGCGATACCGCTATCGCTATCGGGAGACCTTTCCATCGCATATTCCATGTGTTTCCCTTTATCCCGCGTATATACATTCATTATCGCAAGTCTCCCCTTTATCGCATATATCGCTATCGCATCGCGCATATGTACAAAGGCTCTACCCCATGGTTCCCCGCCGATGCGATATCGCCGATCGCGCGGTAGCCGTCCGATCTGCCCCCAGATCCAACTGTCCACATTATGTCGCATTACCCATTTCGCTTCGCCCATCGCATATATGTAAAAGGCTCCGACCCATTGCCCTTCGCCGATGCGATATTCCGACTCATCCTCAGCTGTCTGATTCGCTTTCCCAAATCCGACGTCTATTGTTGATTTCGGAGCACCCCCGACATGCGGGAGTTAACATCTGATGGAGGGTGGTTTTACCGCCGTACGCAGAGATGTGTGCCCTATTTTCATTGCATCTGGCCTCCTCTGACACTTACTGCCCCCGTACAAAAGGCAGTCTGATAAAACCATTTACCGTCGCCTGCCTGCGTCCCCACCCTGCCACCACGTCACCGCCACGTCATCACCCTAGTCAACTACCACGTCATTTTACCGTACTCGAGACCTGGAGATGACGTCATGCTAACGTCAACGCCAAAATGCCACGGAAACCCAAATTTTCTCCGGAAAACGAGCACAGTATCAGCACAAGCTACCAGTCCACATTTCCTCCACCATTTTGCAGTATTTCCTCCTTTTTGGTAATATTTTGATCAGCCAAGCGCCGAAACAGTTCTAAAGCCCGCAGAAAGCACCGCAGCAGTTCCTTTTTGCCATAAAGTGGTGGGCAAGGGCGATTTTGCAGCGAAAAGTGTATCAGCAGTGGAGAAAAGGCCCCGATTCAGTATTAAAGAGTATCAGAGTAGCGGCAAAGAGTATCAGTTAAAGAATATCAGTGGAGAATTAAAGCCACATCAAAGGAACATTAAAGAACATCCAACAAAGTCAAAGAGTATCAGTACAGAGTTAAAGGCTATTAAAAGCTAAATCTAATCAGGATCGATGAACATTGAAGCCGGCTAAAAGGAACAGATCAAAAGCCGAGGAACAGTTATGGCAAGATGGCCAGCACAGAGCTCAAAGGACCCATATTAACTCATTTTTTATGCTTCTACCTCCAGCGCAACTTAGATAGATATTTTTGCATTTATTTCAGCAAAAATTAGGTTAAACGTAGTTATTTCCCTAGATCTTCCCTCAGATCTGTTTTTGTAGATATTTTTCCTATATATACCACCCTGAGCTATGCATTAAGGGTTGGTTGGTTGCTTGATAAGGCCATTCTAGACTTGCGCTATATATTTTGAGAACTTTTATGAACAAAGATTGCTGGAATGCATTGCTTATGAACTGTCTGGTTGTGGATTTGATGGCTGAAGAGTAGATTACAAAATTCTAGTGCTTCTACATGGATGAATAAGTCTTTCTCCCCTATTTTCAGTCTCTATGTTTGTAATATCATTAATGTGTCATGATCTAAGTTGTAGGAATAAAGAATAGCTCAGATGTTGCTTAACTGTGTTCTGTGCTCAATTCCTGTTATTTCTCTATGTTTTCTGCTGAATTAGTTATGAATGTGAATACTTTATTGCTCATATTTTCTCTAGTTCCTTCATATATGAATGTTATGTAAGAATCCTTGATTGCTCCTATATAATATTCACTCACCTTCCCTCTGTTAGCATAATGGAAGCTAATTAACTGCCTTTCATTCCCTGACCTCCATTTCATCCTTATTCCAGCTTGATATTGTTCCTTGTTTAGCTATCATGCTCTGTAGTCCCTCTTTGCCAAAGAAGACACACCCAGCAGCCCTTAATCTTGACTCCATGCCCAATGGTATGAACTTCTCACACTTTGCATGCCAACTCTGTCTAAAACATCATCCATTCATCCCACCAAACTTAAACAAAACCCATGTACACCATAACTAGCCTAAATATCACTCCAAAAACAAAGCTAAATTATAAAGAGAGAGCCCTCTCTGATTGTAGGTAGGCTAGGACCTGCAATCCAAAGATTGGTCTGTGGTTACCTCGATCGTATCCCTTAAGGAGCCAAGGGACAACCTGAGTGATAACAGACAGCGCTATCCTTAAATGCGGTGTTAGTGATGCTACAAACCATATGCGGTGTTGTCCATCCATCAAAGTCATTTTGGTTTCATGTATCATACTCTTCAGTCTTTGGTCCAGATCCCAGGGGGTCTCACTCAGGAGCATTGCGATCTCCTTAAACTCGATAATTGATTGTGTCTCCAGCTTTGGCCTGCTAAATTCCCTATTTAGCGTAGTTTGGATTTCTACGATTCCTGCGTTTGGATGGTCATTAGAATGCTTGATGTACCATGTTAATGCAAAATTCTGCAATGCGCTTACCACCGTAGCCTTTTTGATATTGTCATCCATGGCTCCCTGTGCTTCCCATACCGCCCTTACTACAAGCCAGAATTGATCCGAATCTTCATTCCCTACTCCTCTGAATATCGGTAGCTTGATCGCACTTGCCATATTGAACTGTGGTGGTGGTGGAGGTGGAGTGGGTGGAGATGGAGGTTAGGAGGGTGAGATGGGTGGCAGTGTAGGTGGAGGTGGTAATTGTGGAATTCATTTCCTTATCAGACTAACCGCACTTCTCGAAGAAACTCTCGCGAGGGTGAAATTAAGGCACTAGTTTCTAATTCTTCACTGCCTCCACTTCTGTAGATCTTCCCATTTCACGTAGTCCCAAACATTAATTTATTCACATAACCCACTTTTCACACAATAGCATCTTAATCCACGTGTTCAAAGATTTACTATACTTACCTCGCGGTCCTTTAAGGAAGTGTCACTCTGCCTCAATGTAGCTGACGATCATACTTACCGTGAACTCAATGATAAATCCTCAAATAATTCGATCGAGCCAATGGTCCACAAATCGCCTGATTTTATCTTCTGACGCTTCTAGTCTGCGCACTAATTCTATAGTCCACATGATTAGCTTGTCGAGCCTACACCTTCCCTGACTGTCTACTAGCTTCATGATCCACTCATATAGCTCAGAAGGAAAGGATGCAAAGAAAATTTCATGGATTTCCGTATATAAGTAGCGCTCCAACCACCGTTCCTTCGATGCTCGCAGATTCATGTTTTCCTGCACCATGAACTCGTGAATCTTCTTGTCCAACCACCCTTAAATTTATTTCTTTGTTGGATTCCAGTGACATGACATCAAACATCCCTTATGCAGATCCAGATCCTGGAAATTGAGCCATTTGTTGGCTTATAGGGGCCTAACCTGGGTTCAGAGATGATTTAGCCAAACAAATCCCGATACTACTGGCCCTTTTGTCTACAATCCGCAGAGCACGGACTGAGGTCTCACCCAAAGTAGTATGGGAGGGTGCTAGAACTAGGTTTCTGCACCCTAGAGATGTCTAATTCTTTTTCGGTGGTCCACGATTTGGCCCTACACACATGTTGCTACGCGCAGCTATCAATACCTCGCAGCTTGCTATGTTTCCTTCACGCAGCCCTGCTCAAGGTGCGATCTGTGTTATTACCCAAGTTCCTTACTGTTATCTTGATATTATCTGGTTACTTAACTTATCTGTATGAGCCCAATTATACTTAACAGTGTTCAGTATTCATATAAGTGCACGCGATAAATAAAACAACTTAAATGAATAGAAAGTAATACAAAAGTAGATACACAGTAATTGGAATCAATCTTCTCTTTATTATTCTTCTCCTTGCGTTACAGACTCGACTCTGCCCTGCACACTTAGCTGCAGGGGTCCACGCACTCAGCTGTGGACTATATTAGGCCTCTGTGCACTTAGCTACAGATCCTCTTCCTACTACTATGACCCAAAACACTTAGACCTTTCCTATATTCACTATTAGATCATTACATTAATCAATCCCTCAATTACTATCCTTACAACTTAGAGCCTCACTCTTATTTATAAAATCCCATGGTCCATGGACCATGGGTAGTCCAACATGACGTTACATTACATTACGAAACTTAGGGTGGACAACAGTATCACTCAACATACATTTCACGCTCCGCGCCCGCAATTCGCGGAGTCTTACAACATTATTTGACCAAAACTTGGGCTTTGAGCCCCTAAACATGTTTTGGGGGGATTCCATGCCCAACACAACATTAGCAAAGTTCCTCTTTGAGTATGTGCTGAGTAGGTTTGGGTGCCCGAAGATTTGATGAGCGATCGCAGTACGCATTTCCTTAATGAGACAATCAGTGCACTGACAGAGGAATTCCAAGTTTATCATCAAAAGAGTATGCCATATCACCTACAAGATAATGGGATGGTTGAAGCGTTTAATAAGATATTGGAGAATGCACTGATGAAATTTTGTAATGCGCAGAGGAATGATTAGGACATGCGCGTACCCGTCGTGCTATGGGCTTACAGAATTACTTGTAAGAAGTTGAATAGACAAACACCCTTAAGGATGGTATATGTCGTAGAAGCTGTGATGCCAATGGAGTATATTGTACCTAGTATATGCATAGTTGGCGTTCACGGGAATGGCAGATCGCAAAGCCCTGGAAGAGAGGCTCATGCAACTGACAGAGCTTGAAGAAGATAAATTTTTCGTTGGATTCCATCAGCGAGTTCAAAAGGGGTGCGAAAAGGCATGGCACGATCGACACATCAAACTATGCACCTTCAAGGTAAACAATTTGGTTTTGTTATATCACAAAAATTTGATAAATTTCCAGGAAAATTTTAGATGCATTGGCTGGGGCCATTTGTCATCAAAGATATTACCGATGGTGGAGAAGTTCAAATGGTGAAATTGAATGGAGATCCATTTCCCAGAAAGGTAAATGGCAACCAATTGAAGCCATACACCAGGGATCTGGCCAGATGACTATATGATGGAAGCATAGTCTTACTGCTCCAGGCAGTTGAAAGGAGGCACAGGACTATAAACTACACTGCCTGGGCTATAGAGCTACATGACTGGGGGACTGTGTGGGATGGAAGAATGTCACAACATTAGCAAAAGGGCGATGGGAGCTGCGCTATAAATGGAGAGATCATGCAGGGCAGCCAGAAAGTGACCATTATTATCATTGTTCATGATTTTACAGTGAGAAAATGGCTAAGAGGAGTAGGGGGGCGGCATTTAAGGCTGAAATTAAGAGCGAGATCTTTGAAAATTTGCCACCAATCTAGCATTTATGAGCAAATTTTGGGGGGAATGGTTGGATTTGAATTCGAATTTTCCTATAAATTACAGATGGTCACACAACGAAAAACACTTTGCATTTGGAGAGTTGATGTGTCATGTTATCTGTTGCACATGAGTCCTACGGTTTTTGAGGATTTGTTGGCCAGTTCAGTGTTTGACAAGTTATCAATGGAAACCCAAGAGCTCCTTAATAGCCTCATGTCAGCGCCTGTGGAAACTGCAAGTGTTGAAGGATCTATGGCCTGTGAGGGAACTGCACCTGAGGTCATAAGTGTGAAGGTACCCGAAGTGGTGCCAAAATCACCGAGGTCACCTAGGCCAAAGCCTACGCCAATAGGAGAGGCTTCCAAGATGAATAAGGATAAGAAGAAGGTGACACAACTAGTGCGTGAGTCACCAAGGAAGCATCGGAGAAAAGAGAAACCCACCACGCAGGAGAAAGGCAAGGTGGTAAACCTAGAGGCTAACGAAGCAAAGAGGAAACTTATATGCGCATAGAGGACATTGATATTGAGGGAGTAGACCCTATCTCAAAGCTACCAGAATACATCCCTCCTTGCCAGGGCAAGGTAAAGGTCCTGATGGACCCTGATGAAGTAAAGTTTCTCCTTAACATGCCCCTGCTTCCATAAAACATAACATTTGAAGGTACCTGCTTGGCACGCATCCCACATCTAAAATTAGAGGATTCGGACTTGGGGAACACTGAGCGGTTCCCCCACCTAGCTACTGATAATTTCATGCAGAGAGTATTCTACAAGGACTCAAGTGTCATCGCGCTAGAGCTGGTGAAGTGGATTCGTGGGGTGGAAAAGGCAAGATTGTTGAATCTGCTATGGGTGTCGCATTACCACCGTGCTCCCATAAATTTGATAGTTATCAAACAGTTGATGTGCCTGGTGCACGATGGGTTCCTATGGTTGGGAGAGCCGATCCATATAACTGATATGTTGATCCATAGGATCACCCCACTACCCCATTAAGGTTTGAATCTGGCCAACGCATTTGGCGGAAAGACAGGCCAGCACGACCTTGCCGAATGGATGAAGGACAAGTTTAAGCTTGTTCAGAAGTTGCGCGGATATTCAATTTCAAGTATTACGGACCCTATAGTGAAGGTGGCCACCCAGATCTTGGCTGGGAAGGTAACGAGGAAGTGTCACACAGATGAGGTACCAGCACTAATTGTTTCATTAGCAGCCTACTGCGCAGAGGGCATACAATTCAATTTGGCATGCTACCAGTGCACCGACTTCCTCGCAAACTGCAAGGAGGCACAGGACCACAACAAAGCATTCTAATACTCATGGTTGTTGGTTTTGATTGTGTTGGTTGCATGGGAATTTCCAGAGGATAGTCAATTTCCTCTTATCGCAACAGATCTCCCAGAAGTAGCGAATTTTTCTTCACTATGGGCCACGAAGGATGCTGGACGGGTCCGGGAAAGTAAAATATTTTGGGTGCTGATGGAGTCAAGCATCCACACAGCCATCAATCGTAAGCCAAGGTTATCACCAACTATCTTTAAGAAGTTGTTGGGATACATAGAGTTTAAAGTGGACTTCAACTGTATCTCCATCTGGGAATGCAGGGACCCAGAACAAAAGTGGTATGATCTACTATATCTCGTGACGTACGATGCCATAGCAGCAGTCCTCGATCATTGGTTAGCCAAGTAGAGCACAACATCATATTTTTCCATCAAGTTTAGTAAGTTCGTGGGAAAGGAGAAGAAGGAAGAGGCCCGGTTGAAAATTCAATAGTTGGTTGAAAAGAGAAAGAAGGAGGCTAATGAGAAGGCACAAGAAGAAGCAGAGCGCAACGCGAAGGAATGGGAGGAAGAGTGTGATTCTGATAGAATTCAGAAATTCCCCTCACCACAGACAGAAGAAGAAGAGTGATCAGAGCAGGGTAGTGTAGTTCTAGAAAGCACTCCCTTCTAGGTGAAGAGGAATAGGAAGCAAGAGAAGGAAGGGTCGCACAAAAAGACCTAGGCCACTAAGTTTTCCATAGACCCGATCACCTCGACAGAAGGCAACTTGGATGACATTGGGGATAAGGTAAAGGACGCGACAGCGGAACTACTGCAGTATTTTGAGCAGCAGTAGAAGCAATATTTGGTTGCCATACAGATGGTCTGTGTGAGCTGCAGATCCAAACTACTCAACTGCAAGTAAGGGTATGGCAGAGCAGCGTGGCGTCAACTAGTTTAGCATTGAGAATGACTAAAGCTACGGAGATGGTTCGCTCTTTGGATCCTTGAACCTTCACACTTCCTGATGGACCCTAAGCATGGAGATAGATGCTAACAAGGCTCCTTTAACAAACATTGGTCTCAACTTGGCCATGCTCCCAAGTAAATTCCTTCACATGCTACAAGCAGGTGTGATCGCAGAACTTAGGGCTCAAGAGAAGTGCAAGCTAAGTGTGATCAGCGAGCAGAAGGTTAACAATGAACAGATGTTTTTTGAGAAAACAACAATGATGGACACCTGGAAGAAGATCCACGAGAAGAATGAGTGAAACATAGCAGTAGTAGAAGAAGCCTGCAAAACCTTTCCAAAACTACACATTCCAGAAGAGGCATCGTTAGAGGCCAAGATTCGGGAGTTGGCTACGGGTGTGCTCGATGCTCAGACCAGGATGGCCAAGGTTCAGTTTGAGCTAAACCTCAAGATTCCAGAGCTTGAGTTTAGGGCACAACCTTCAACTCCACTAGAGGTCAGAGAACAGCGCATGGCAGCTATAAAGAATGCAGTCACTGCAGTAGATGCCGCAGTAGCAGAATGCACTGTGCTCTTCAATAAATCGATGGAGTTCCTGATGAGTTTGCAGGAATATCCCAACCTTGAAAGGTTGAATACTGAGGCAATGGAATTACAATAGCAGTATGATGAAGCTAGAGTGATGACGTGCACCATCACCATCACACAGAGATTGGCCAAGCTACATGAGGCAAAGGAAATGAAAGAACAGGCAGATGCAATGCAACGAAAAGAGGCAGTCCTCAAGGAAAGATTAGGGCCTTGGCTAGATTAGGCCTATGTTCTCTCCGCCACCATTGGGGAGAAGTTGGCCAACCTACAAATAGCACAACAGAAGATCTAGGCAGATAGCGCATGACTAGCAATGGAGCACCTGGTGGAGCATGTTAAGCAAGCGGCTACGCAGTATACATCTGAAGTTATAGTGGTGCAAGCGGAGTTGGGAGGTCTTCGTAGTAAGATATCCCTGCGAGAAGAGTGATTCAAGGGTGAGTCACCATATTTGAGTTGGGGTCTTGTTGAGACAAGGTCCCCTAGGGTGAATTTTGGGGTTATAAGCCCAAGTTTTGGGGAAAAAATCGCAAGTTTTTATATGTAAAGTGTAAAGCCTCTACAATTTATGGTCACGGAGCACATAGATCTAAAATTTCATAAATGGTTTCCTCCCTTGTTTTATGTAAGTTGTGTCAGATTTAGAAGATCTACCCATGGTCTGCAGACCATGGGATTGTATAAAAAGGAGAGTCTTAGAAGAGTCTAAGACAGTTTTAGGAGAAGTAGTAGAATTAACAATGATGAATGTAATGGGTCATTAGCGAAAAGAGCGAAGAGTTTAGAGTGGAAGAGAGGCTTTGGAGCTGTGTGTGCAGAGTCCTAGGGTAGAAGTCCGGAGATGAGTGTGCGGACTCCTGCAGTTGAGTGCGCAGGGTAGTTAGAGTTTGCAAGAAGATCTGAAGTATTAATAAAGAAGATTACTCTGGAAATATCTGTGTTTGATCTATTTACTTTTGTTATGAATAAATGTGATTATGTTATGCTGAATAATGGTTTTATGATTTAATGCTATATTGATGCGTGAATTTGTATGTTTTACATTGTTATCTAAATGCAAGTAATAATATCTGGGTAAATACGGAATTAAGAGTAATTACATAAACACGTAAGTGGTTGATTAACCTATTTAGGTTACGCGAATGATAGTCATAGACCTTCACGAAGGTCTAGACACTGGTAGGAGGAAATTATATCAATGAGCCTCGAAGGCTTATCGATCTGTGTGAAGGTGGAAAAAGGGGTACAAAGCGGCATCATAAACATCTCTGGGTTCGGAAACTTGGTTCCAGAATCCCCCCATACTACTTCGAGTGAGACTTCAGTCCGCGCTCTACGGATTGATGTTGAAAGGGCCAGTAGTGTAGGGATTTTCTTAGCTAACTTAATGCTGAACCAGGGTCAGGACCCACTAAGCCAACAACAAGGTTACCAGTTGTGTATTATTGACTATTGGTTGGGGAGGTAAGGGTGGACCAAAGTTGTCGACAAATGCCCATGACCCATTAGTCGTCAAGGGAATGGTGGATGTAGGTATAGTCAAAGACATGGTAGGTACAAGTGCTACCTGAATCAATATTGGTCCCAAAGGATCAGTGAGAGGAGGATTATAAGTAGGTACAAATCCTTCAACGAAAAAGTCCTCCAGTAGTATAGTGTCTTGGGATGTATTATTTGATTTGATGTTAGAAACTGGAGACTAATTACCTGAAGAGGGGTAATCCAAGTCATCGAGGCTCAGCAGATCCTCCACAGTCTACAGAGAAAGACCTTGTTGTCGCCAAGATTGATGATGACAGCCATATGTAGCCATAGTGACCGATATATTTTATCAAAAATATTTATAGTGATATTGATTATAGTCTCAGTGATAACAAACCAGTAGCTAAAAAATAAAAAAAACTCTAAAATTCAATCAGAAAGCAGTGAGGGGATATGAATCTATCTGATAACCACCATTTTATGGAGATGAAACCCAGTATCACAATGGCTAAAAGAGAGAGCTAACCAAATATAGAGTTACGATTACTCTCGAGCTCCGCCTAATCCTTGGATTAAGGGGCCAAGCACTCTCATGAAGATGAGCACCCTCCAAAAAACCAAAAACAAAGTAGGTTCATTTGTTTAGGTACCAGGGCAGCCCGCCCTAGTCACCTTATGTTCATCCCTAAAAACGTCTGGCCACTATGGTTACCTCAAATCACAGACACTACCGGGGCAGACATGGTCGCAGATAGTACGCTGTGTGGGTAGGATACCTTAGTCCTCAACTGAGTTCTGATACCCCCAAAGAGGTCCCCGATACACAGAAGACCCAATGGAGATGCAATCGAAGGTTGGCTACCTTCTTGACATTCCAATGTTGTCTCACATTTAACTCTACTTTGACTGGAGCAATCCCAAATAGTATGAGTGCAATAGGATTTTCCCTCTTTAATGACACTAGTCTTCGTTTCATGATCTTGGGTAGTTAATTCAAAACTACCTAGCCTATACTAATATGTGTGTATACTCAAAATAGTTGTTGAATTTTTTTATTACGAGATAAATTTTAGAGGTACTTTATTAATGTCTTCGGAAGGGGTGTTGATGTATGGAGTTTTGTGAGACCCTGACACAAACCATGCAGAAAATGATTTTCAATTTCCACTTGATGAAAGAATTATTTATACAAGGAGAGAATCATTTATACATCAATAAGCGCCATGCATCCAATGCAAGAAACACTAGCACAACTTGCAGACATGCAACACTCTCTAACAACTAACCCAATATATAGATGCAGAATCTAATCAACTTAAGACAGAAAAATGTTAGGCAAATTTTTATTTTATTTTCATGAAAAACATAAGAACTTAATCTATTTTCCTAAAAAATAAAAAATAAATGCTCAGGAAATATGCAACAAACATTAGTGCACAATTGCAAATCCTTAAATAGACTATAGGCAGCTTTCCCAACCAAGAATTCACAGAAGAGGCTATTGATGAAGATTTTTTCTAGCTAACGCACTTCAAGAGAAGCTACAGAGCATTAATGGTGGGACTAACTCTCTGTTTGCAAGTCAGAAAAGCATTTTAACTCAATGGTTTTCACTACTAGGGTGTGTTAGGGGGGCATAAGATATAAAAAGAGTCTTTCAGGGTCAAATCAAAGGCTGAGCATAGCACATAAGCTTATGAATAGTCCTGAGTCATCAAAAAGGGAACCAAGAATAATAGGAGGGCCTGGAAAGAAAGAGAGATTTAGGAACTTGGAAAGAGAAAAATGGTAACTAAGTGTAGTCCCCAACAGAGTCACCAATTATTCTATATGGATTAATGCACGGGTAGTTGTGGCTGGAATACCCTCAAGAATCTTCCTGGGATCCAAACCAGATTGTTCAAATTAAATGCAATTGGCACAAAGAATCATATACATATCTAAATTAATGCATGATATTCAAAGCGGGAAGAACAAGATTACCTCAGATCTTGATGCAGTTTTGCTAGAGAACCCAATGTACCAAAGCAGAAGACCCCTTTGCTAGCTCTTGGATCAACACCTACATATAAACAAGACGGAGAGCAATACTATAGCATATAAACTATGATAATCAAAGAATCAATACATAAATATATGAAAACAACATGCATATAAGCTACTCATAAAACAATGGTACTAAATCAACATGGAAGAAATCATGACATTGGCACCTTTGAGTAGGAAACACAACATCAAGTTTATATTATCAAGTAGGAAAGAATGACTGCAACCACCTAGTGAATGAAGCTTCCCTTACTCCTTGAGCTCCTTTCTCTCTCTCTCTTCTTAATCTCTTGGTAGTAAAAAATCTATCTCACACAATGCTTCGACAATTAGTTGACAATCCTTCGACCCCTTTCACAATGCCCAACCCTCCAATATATAGATGATGAGAGGCTTATCCTTGGCAACACTCTTATGAGTTCCCTTTGAAAAAATCTAGGATGTTTCCTTTATTTATTGCTCTTTCCCTTTCCTTTAGACTTCGCTAGAAATGGAAATATCCTTAGACGGCTCGAAGGTAGGTGTTTCCATATTTTTGGGTTTACCTTTGAGTAAAAGGTGAGATACTAGTCAATCAACCCACTCTTTCGACCTCCAGAATCTCACAAAACTTAGTTAATGTTATCCCTTAGGAAACATAGTGAGTTACCCTAGGGACTAACACCCCTGGCTCATGCATGGGGAATGTTCTAACTCTTCCTACTAGTTCTTGGGGAGTGTTACCTTAGCAAATAGGCCTTTGAACTTGGTCATGCCTTTAGCCAAACTATATTTCTCCTCTGAGCTAATGAGGAGGTCATTTTCCTATATAACACATATCGAAATAGGTCTCCTGGTGGGTACAAGTCAGATAGAGATGATAAGATTAGAGATGGCAGGTTCTTGGACCCTCTGGATAGGAGAGGTGATAGACATTGGTGCTATTCTAGTTCTAGTTCTAACAAGCACTATGATCTTCATTTATATCATCCTTATAGGATAAGTGACAAGGGATATTTTCCAAATGACTTTAAGAAAGAAAAGCCACCTACATTTGATGGAGAGATGAATAAGTCACAGGATGCAGAAGCATGGTTGCTTGGAATGAATAAGTTCTTCAGAATACACGATTACTCAAAGAACATGACGGCCATAATAGCTACATTCAATCTTAAAGGTAAAGAAGATATCTGGTGGGAAGGTATAAAGAACTTCAGAGATATTTATGAGGAGGATTGGATTTGGAGTGAGTTCGAGAGGCTATTCTAGAAGAAGTATCTATCAAAGAGACATTATGATGACAGGGAAAAATAATTCTATAAGTTGAAGATGGAATCCATGACCGATGAGGAGTACACTAGCAGACTCTTGGAGCTACTGAGGTATGTGCATTACCTCAAGGAGGAGAAGGCCAAGATTCAGAGATTAATTAGTGGGTTTCTGATGGCATTGAAAGACAAGATTGATTTTGATGAGCCTAAATCATTGAAGGAAGCCATTGAAAAGCTAAAGTAATGTCAGGAGAAACCGAAACACTGATCTGAGACGAAGTAGGATTCTAAGGGTAATGATAAGAATAAAGGAAAATGGGACAATAAGTGAGAAATATCTTAAGATATAGGTAAGAAAGAGAATGTTGCATCACCTAAGAAGTTAAATACAATTGGCATAGGATAGGAACTTTGGTCCGAGGAGCAGAATATGAGTGAAAATAGGGAGCCCATGTGTTGTTGGACATGTGGAGGAGAGCATCATAAGAGATATTTTACACATCATCAGGGTGGTAGACTCCATATCTACAGTGCTCAGGAGGCACAGACAATGGGAGATGTTGGACAAAATATTCCTACGATCTATGCAGCACTGAATAACAAGCAGGTAGATAACCAGGTGTCTATTATCGAGATGGACGGTAAGCTTTGTGATAAAGTTATTTCTATTTTGATTGACCCTGGATCTAATTACAATGATGTTAATCTTGACCTGGTGGATAAGGATGGTTTAAATAAATAAGTACATGCAGATTCTTAGTTAATGGAGTTGGAAATAGGTACAAAGAAGTGAGTTCATCATTAGGTAAGAGCTTGTGCAATGATTTGAATGGTATGCCTACCTCAGCACATTTGAATGTATTACCATTGGGATCATACGGTATGTTGTTGGGTATGGACTGGTTGTATATTCATAGGACTAAGGTGGATTGTTATGACAAGGCTATTGAGTGCCTAGATGAAAATGGGGAACAAAGAGTCTTGCAGGGTAAGAAAAAGCAACATCAGTGAGGATGGTGACAACTATGGAGGCCAAGCTTAGTTGCAGGAAAGAGTGTGTTATTTTCAGTGCATATTTCTAGTGACAAAGGTAAGGAAGTTGAGGATGTAGATGTTTTGAGCAGGTACCCAGTTCTACAATAGTTTCAGGGTGTATTTTCCACATAAATTTAAAATTTTCCACCTCACAGGGAAGTAGACTTTTCCATTGAGTTGGTACCAGGGGCAACACCAACATCTAAGGAACCTTACAAAATGAGCACACCGGAGTTGGTAGAGTTGAAGATATAGCTGAAGGAAATGCTTGACAATGGATACATTAGGGCAAGTGTATGATAATAGGGTGCATTGGTACTATTTGTGAAGAAGAAGGATGGTACTCTTAAGTTGTGCATTGATTACTAGTTGAACAAAGTGGCCATCAAGAACAGGTACCCATTTCCGAGGATTGATGATTTGTTCAATCAGTTGAAGGGAGCAACATTGTTCTTGAATATTGATATGAGATCCGAATATCATCAGGTACACATTAAAGAAGATTACATTCACAAGATGACCTTCTAGACCAGGTGCGAACACTATGGGTTTGTTGTAGTTCCATTCAGTTTAACTAATTCTCCAACTACTTTTATGTGCTTGATGAATAATGTGTTGTGTCCTTATTTGGACAAGTTTGTTATTTTGTTCATTGATGATATATTGGTATATTCTAAAACTTAAGAAGAGCATGTTGAACACTTAGCAACAGTATTGATATTGTTGAGACAGAATCATTTGTATGCTAATCTCATCAAGGGTAGTTTCTTTCAGACAGAGGTACATTACTTGAGACATTTGGTTTCCAAGGAAGGCATAGCAATGGATCTAGAAAAGGTAAAAGCTATCATGGATTGGGAAGCTCCAATGAATGTTGATGAGGTAAGGTCCTTCATGGGGTTAGCAGGTTATTATAGGATGTTCATCAGGAACTTCTCATAGATTTCTTATCCCATCACATCATTGCAAAGGAAAGATAATAAGTTTGAATCGATAGAGGAATGTGCAACCAATTTTCAGCAGATAAAGAAGTTGTTGGCACATGCTCCAGTGTTAAAGACTGTAGATCCATAAAAAGAGATTGTGGTATGTACATATGATTTCAAGAAAGGAATGGGTGGAGTCCTTATGCAGGATGGACAGGTGGTATGTTATGAGTCATGGAAACTAAATGAGAACAAGCAGAACTATCCAACACATGATCTTGAGTTGACAATGATCATTCACGCATTGAAGATGTGGAGGAACTATCTTCTGGGCAGATGATTAGTATTGATGAGTGATCACAGTGGATTGTGATATCTATTTGACGAAACAAATATTAATGTTGGGCAAGCTATATGGTTGGTCATGGTCAGTGAGTTTGAATTTGAGATCAGGTATATTAAAGGTAAGGAGAACATGGTTTCAAATGCTCTCAGCAGGTGGATACAAGTAAATCATATAGCAGTGATGAGATCCTATGGGATAGGTCTACAATATAGGATCTTGTAGGCAAGTGAGCAGGATTTCAGGTATATGGAGCTTGGTTGTAGATTACAGTAGAGTATAGGTACAGGAAGTGGTACAAGTACAGATGGAGGTGCATAAGATGTGGATTTTTGTCTCATGGTATATGGATTGGTAAGGTTTAGAGACAGGATATATGTGATAGATAGCAGTGAACTCAAAAAGGTGATATTGAGGGAGTGTCATGTGAAACCATATTAAGGTCACCTAGGCTATCAGAGATCATGAATAAGTTTTAGTATTAGATGAATTTAAAGAGAGACATGACAGAGTTCGTAGCTAGGTGCTTGGATTTTCAATGGGTGAAGGCAAAGTGTAAGCATCCAGGTGGACTACTACAACCGATTTCGATTCCAGAGTGGAAATGAGAGGTCATTTCCATGGAATTTATCACATTTTTACCAAGGACATCTAGGCAACATGATTCCATCATGGTTGTGGTGGACAGTTTGATAAAGGTTGTGCACTTCATTCTAGTGAATTTTACATACTTAGAGAATTATGTAGCACAAGTCTTCATCGGGGATGTGGTTAGATTACATGATGTTCCAAAAAATATTGTGTCAGACAAGGATGTGAAGTTCAATTCCAAGTTTTGGAAGGAGTTGTTTGCAGGTTTGGGCACAAATTTGGCCTTCAATATAGATTATCATCCACAAACAGATGGAAAAAAAAGAGGGTCAACATGTTATTGCAAGACATATTGAGGATGTATGTGATGCACCAGTAGTGAAAATGGGAGGAGTAACTTCCACTGGTAGAGTTTGATTACGATAATGGGTACTAGGAATCTTTGAGGATGATTCCATTTGAGGCATTGTATGGGCAGAGTTGAAATACTCCCATCAATTGGAGTGATCTAGTTAACTGGGTGTTGATTGGACCGAACGAGTTGGTAGAAATGGAATAGTAAATGCACGTAATCAAGAAAAATCTGAAAGTAACACAAGATAGGCAGAAGAGATATGCATATCAGAAAAAATTATTTAAGGAGTTTCAATTTGGGGAGCAGGTATACTTGTGCATTAAACCGAAGAAGAGCTCCCTGCGGACTAGATCATGTGCTAAGCTGGCACCTCGGTTTTGTAGACCTTTTAGGATTATTTAGAGGATTGGGCCAATATCCTATCGATTTGCACTGCCTTTAATAGGTAAAGTACACAAAGGCTATTGATTGGTCTGTATTGCAAGTGGAGCCAAAAGGAGAGTTCCAGCCGAAACCTTAGTGCATTTTGCAGAGAAATATGCTCATGCACTGAAACCAAGAAATCAAGCAAGTTAAAGTGTAGTGGAAGCACATTGGGCCAATGAAGCTACATGGGAGATGGTAGATTAGATGTGGGCTATGTATCCTTCTCTATTCGTTGGTTGAGCGAATGTTTTGGTATATGTACTTCGTATATGTTTTTGGTACATGCTTTGGTGATTTTTCAGTATATGTGCATATGTATATGGATGTAAATACTGCCATGAGCTATCTTATAAAGCTAGAATAACTGGTATGGGTGTCATGTCATTATGGTTGTCATGTTTTTATGTTGCCATATTTGTTTGCTTCTTAGCAGGTTGATCATTGTAAATACTATAGAAATTCCCACTGTAGATCACCTAGTAATGCAATGTACTAAAGCAAAACACTTGATCTACTTCTACAAACAATTTAGTGGAAGCTTAATCGAACATGAGCAACATCAAGCATGAACAAATATAACTAAGAATGAGAAGTAATCAACCATAACACAAAAGATATATCACTGGGGAAAGCACCAACCTGAAACCCCAACTCTGTATTATCATACAAGTGGAAAGCTTGTTCAAGTTACAAAAGAATCAGCTCTCAAGCTATCATGCTCTCTCTGCAATCAAACAATACAGCTCACAGGTTTAATAGACATAGTATATATCTTCCTCAAGCCCTCCAAGCCTCCTATTTCCTTGCAAAGTTTTGATTGGGGTCCAATGATATCACATGTGTGAATTGGCCTCATCACACTCACTGTAACCTCAGGTCCAACTGTGCAATCCTCAAGGAATAATATTCCCTCTGCATGTAAGGAATATTCACCAAGGAATATCCTAGCAACTCATAGTACATTGTCCCTCCATTTGATCTCAACTAGGTCTCTAACTGAACTGACATTCATGAGTTATCCATGACTGAATCTTTAGTTATCTGAAATACAGTAGTTACATGCATGCAAGCATTAACTCACTAAACCCTCATTAATTTAACAAATTATTAAATTAGTCTAACTAGACTTGACTTAGTTAACTAATTACAACTCAATATTACAACTCATCCTGATCTCTTTAACTGATGGATAAATCCCTCAAGCAAAGGAGAAACTGTTGCATGTCCTCACATAGACTTCAAGTTTGATTTTCCTTAACTAATTAACTCAAGATGAATTAATTCATTAATTTTCAAACTGCTGTCAATATCAAATCCAAATTTTACTTCCTATGTTTAGTCCAAGGATTGACTAAAATAAGAAGGGATTCAGAAATGCTATTCTTAGAAAAGCTATTTTTAGCACTTTCACTTTTCACCCGCTATTGCTAAGATCCACAATGGCTGAACTGCTATTTATAGCTCGGCTATTTATAGCAGTGATATTTTTAGCATTTTCTATTTTTATCATTTCTTGTTGCAAATCTCAACACTCCCTCTCAACAAGAAAGGGATTATCAGTAACCCCAATCCTGTCTCTGTGGAACTGAAACTTGCATTTTGACAATTCCTTAGTCAAAATATCTACATCCTTCTCCTCAGTCGAAACATACTGCAACATCATGATCCTCTTGACCACATAGTCCCGTAAATGATGGTAATAGATATCTATATGCTTGAACCTGTCATGAAACACTGGATTCTCAGAGAGTTTTATGCAACTCCGATTATCACAGTATATCACTGTAGGATCCATCATCTGACCAAACAATCCCACTAGAATCTTCCACATCCAAATGGCCTCGCATGCTGCCTGACTGGCAGCCATGTATTCAGCCTCTACTAAGCTAAGTGTAACTAATCTATGTTTCCTGCTATACCAAGAAACTGTAGTTGAACCAATGTTGAAGATTCCTCCAGAAGTTCTCTTCCGGTCTGATGGACTACTAGCCCAATCTGCATCTGTGAAGCCTTGCAACTTCACTCCCTCTGTTTTTCTGTACCATAATCTGTACTGTGTAGTGCCTCTGAGATATCTCAGCACATGCTTCGCTGCCTTCCAAAATAACTTGTTTGGCTGAACCATAGCTTCACTCAGCTGGTTCACTACAAAGCATAAGTCAGGTCGTATGTTCACCAAATACATAAGTGGACCCACCAGCTACCAATGAATAGTAGCAGCTACTACCTCACCTGAAGTAGCATCCTCCTTCCTCTAGTTCCTAGCTAGAGGAGTCGACATGGGTTTGCACTTCTCCATGCGAAATCACTTGAGTATCTCATTGGCATATTTTCCTTGAGACACAAATACTTCCCCATCTTTCTGCCACACGTCCATGCCTAGAAAGTAGTGCATGAGGCCCATGTCCTTCATCTCAAACTCTCTTGCAAGGTCCTCCTTGCAAGATTTGATCAGCTGATCATCACCTGTCAAAATCAGATCATCAACATAAAGTACAATAAACAATGGCTTACCTTCTACCATGATGTGGTAAAGGTTTGCATCTGCTTCACTCTTTGTGAAGCCCAACCTGGTGAAATAACTATCGATCCTGGTATACCAAGCACGGGGGTGCTTGCTTCAGCCCATACAATGCTCACTTGAGTCGACAAACATGCGACTCACAATCGAAGGTCTCAAATCCTTCGTGCTGCTCAATGTATACCTCTTCCTCAATCTTCCAATTGAGGAACATCGTCTTCACATCCATTTGATGGATCTTCCAACACATATGAGCTGATAGAGCTAGCATCGATCTGATAGATGAGTACCTTGCTATAGGAGCAAAGGTCTCATCGTAGTTAATCCCCTCAACCTGTGAGAAACCTCGGGCAAAAAACTTTTCCTTGTGTTTCTCAACACTGCCATCAGCTACTTGCTTTACCTTGTAAAGCCATCAGGAACTAACCACTAACTTGTCCCCAGGTCTAGGGACAACATCCCACACATTATTCTGTATGATAGAATCGTACTCTTCTACCATTGCATCAACCCATACTGGTTGCTGCACTGCCTCCTGAAAAGAAGAAGGTTCAGTTGCTACACACTCCCCAACTAGGGCCATGTAGCTAGTGTATCTCTTGGGAGATCTCCTTTGTCTACATTGAGAGGATGGCTTCCCCACATTCTATCTCGCATCTAGCATCAATCTATCAGCTTCCCACGAGCATTTCCACCCGTCTCTGGAAGACTCTCTAGGAGTGGTGATCTCCACTACTAGATCATCTACATGTGGCTGATCCACATCATCAGAAGGCTCCTCCTCCTTTGGAACTAGAAGTTCCTCATCACCATGCAACTTGAGCTCCCTCTCAAGTGACACTCACATGGCTCTCTGCTTGTCGAACTTCAGATCCCTGCGCACTACGGTCCTCTAACTGGCAGGTAGAAACACATGATAGTTTTGCGGTGAATCTATGTACCCCACAAGTATCCCCAACTCAGCTATTGGGTCTAGCTTCTTCCAAGCATCTTTGGTCACTTGATAGAAAACTGGTGATCCAAAGATGTGGAAGTGACTCACATCTGGCCGCTTCCCCGAAAAAGCCTCCATAGGTGTCTTCATCCCCAAAATACGATGAGGACTGCTGTTCTGAAGGTACACTATGTTAGCGCTTGGAATTCACATAGGCTGAGATAGACAAACTCTCAAGGCTACATCAAACCATTTCACCTTGTAGCTAGCCCTACGAGGTATGAGAAGGCTCTCTCGGGTTAGATTCGGTAGATCTTTCAATATGATTAGGCTGACCAATTAAGAATAAAGATTTTAGGCTAGTAAATTGATAGGGGGGTTGATTTAATGATTTTTGGGGTTTTTGGTGACGGGGTTTTTCTGGGCTGCATAGGCAAAATCACAACTTCAAACAGGGAAATATAATGAACAACACAGGTTGACGACTGAGGCAAGGTAGGCAAGCAATTTAACACCAAATCTATATTTTAAATGGGATGGCAAGACTGGTGAGGAGCTAAGGAGGGCAAATAATACTTTGAATCCTCCTTAAACAGAAGAAAACATTGAATTGAACAAATTTATAGGAGGAGCATACAATACTATGAATTCCTACCTAAACACTTCATTTGCTCAATTAGGAATGATCATGATGGCAAATGAAACATAACAGTTTTACATATGAGACAAAGAGAAAACTTATGCTAAATTAACATACCACATGAATCTCAGAAATTAGAGCTGTGAAACTTCATTAAAAATCCCTCTGTCAAAGACTGTACAATGGAGCTCAGTTCTCCTTCAGCGCTCAGAAACTCTCTCCCCTCACTGACTCCTTACAAATGAATTTGTTTTATAATAAATACCATGCTGCCCAAAACAGGGGCGTTGTTTTTAACTAACCTCACAAGAATGTTTCCTTTTTTAAATATATGAAACAAAATACAGCTGGGGGAAAACCAATCGACCCCAAGACCCGGCATTTGTTTTTTATCATTATTAACAAAATAAACTAAAAACAAAACCTTCAATGCTTCCTGAAGAGAGAATGGCGTTCTTTCCACTGAAATCTGCTGATGATTTGGCTAATTTCGAGGAAAATCTGGTGAATAGGTGGCATTACAGGTGTCACTTCCTTTGCTGAAGATAAACATGAGCAATCGAATCTGAATGCCACTTTGCACATTCTGGGTTTCATAACTGTGCCCCAAATCTGGAAATGCGTTGGCCATTATAGGGTGAAATTTGCTAGTGCCTCTGATTCATCAAAACTGAAAATCGCCAGCTGCCTTTTGATGCCTCGAAAACACACAAATAAATCAACAAACAAGAATGATAAATCTAAAAATAAAACTAGATTTAGGGAAAGTTGAAAGATTTCAATTTATTTTTTGAAGCCGCTGATATTTGATCTGAGATTTCTCTGCTGCTAGGTGTTCAATCGTCCTCTTATAAGTTTCCTTCAAATCTGGAAAGGATATCTTCAACTTATTTCATGCCTAGATATTCTCGATTTGATCTCCAAAAATACCCAGATTGCTCATTAGAATGCTGATTTATTGCCTTGCGTTCCTTGCCTACTAAGACTGTCATGTGCTCTGCCTCCGTAATGATCATCCAAGGGTTTGCGCAAGAAGCCTCACAGTCAATATTTATAACCCACCTTCATTTAATCTCAATGAACTGCTTTCTTATTGTCCTTTTCTCGAGTGTCTATCTGAGCCGGAATGTTTATGACCCTTGTTGGTATCAAACATGCATCTTCTTTCCCTACTTCCATCATCATCAGATATATTACCAATGGCTCCAGAATTCTGCCCAGCCTGTAGAAAAGACATCAAAACTTCGACTACCTTTGAAAAACCTTTATCCTTGTTTCTCAGAAGTTCAGCAATTGTGTAAACTGAATCAAGGGTAACCACCACAAGTTAGGCTAGTTCTGGACAGTAAGCAATGTTGGACAATACAAACAGTGCATGCTTTTTTTTTTTTTCTCCCGAGGCAAGGAAAGCCTGAAATATCCTCAGAAAAGAATTAATCTTGAATCTGTACCTGCACTAAACAAATGAAATCCATCATTTGTCATCTGCAATCCTGTCACTGCACCATAATGAGCTGTTGCTCGGTTCTGGGTTGATAACATACCAGGATGCTGTCTTTGTGTTCCAGAGCCTCTTGCCACTCCTTTGCATCGGATGGTTTCACCATGTATCTTTAAAAATAGCCGGATCAAAGCTTGAACAAACTCAAAATTAATATTGCATGACACCTCATTTACAAAGTAATCTCGCAGCATTCCTATCCCTTGAAGTTCTACACTGTGTTCTGTTTCTGTTATATTTTCATTATCAACAATTTGAAGCAACCGCAACTCCATATCCACGGCTGAGGGGAATAAACCCTTTATAAAGTACAATTATTCTGCCCATAACTTGAATGGGCATTTAACCAATCTCTGTAGTTAGTATGCAATAGCTTCTGTAACCATTTCCAAAAAGACATCCTGATCATCACCATTGTGAAGGGATAGCGACCCCAATCGTAATGGTTATGCAATACTTGAAAAATCAAGAATATAAATGTAATGGTGATTCCGGACTTCTGTTTGAAGTGGATCTATATAACATATGCCCAAAAAAATATTCAGAAAGGTTAAATTATCTAGGGCAGAAAGAATTGGTTCTTTCAGCCAATGAATCAATAAATGTGGGATGCCTCAACATGTTTTACAAAACATAATGATTGAACTCCACAAATGAATAGTGGACTGCAATGCTGAATCAAATGGTACAATCTGTGAGAGCATGAAAAATGCGAAGGAAGCAGCTGATTATGGCTTTGGAAGCGTAGTGTTTAATTCTGTGCTCCAAGTAATAGACTCACCATCAAAGCACAAGTAGGCAGATGGGGCTATCTTGTGGCACTTAGGATGCCATACATTAAAAAATGGATGGAGCTGACTGAATATTCACTTGGTAGGAACATGCTTTTAGCATAACGATGGATAGAACTCACTAGTAAGTTTCATTGCCGATATATCATCAATAACATTACCTATTTTTGTTGATTCTGCTGCCTCAGCTTTATGAGCATTGCAACCCCATACATGAATGTTTAGTCTACGACATTTGGAGGAATTTGTCTTTAGAAATGAATTATACCAATCGATAACATCTGATTTTCGTTTTCTGGTTAACTCATCTGCTTCCAGCTTCAGCATTTCAAACAAATACCTTTTTTCCACAACTTGACTCCAGTGATGATTAGTCTCATCAATTAGAGATGGATCTTTCTCTAATTTCTTTGCTATTAATCCGACTTTGTAGTTTTCAAATTCTTTATCATCCATCTCACCCAGAATTTGCTGTAATTATCGACAAATGAATCTAGTCTTTCCTGTAAATATGGTGGGCTATACTTGGAAGATTGAACACAGAAACAAAATCCCAGTACACGGTGTGTCATCCTACAGCCACAATCCACAACATATCCAAGCTTTTCCTTTGTCAAGGGTATATGAGGCTATAAATATTTGATCAAGATCTGGACCTGCAACATCAATTTTCCAGAAGAATTCTCTTTCCCACGCGATCCCTCTCTAATTTCATCCAACACACTTGGAGATTTTTGGTTGCTCATTCAAGGCAGCCTCTGCTACTAGATTCGCCATCTTTGCTTGAAGTAAACTGATCTTGGAAAGATTCAAAGCTTGTCGTGTACGAGTAATGGATGAAGGAGCGGAAGGCATTGTTGATTTGATCATTAAATTTCCAGACTTTGATTGTTGATGATACTTTGTTTTGTGTTTGTGCTTTTGCAGAGATAAGAGCTGAGGAAGCTGCTTCCTTTTGAAGAGCTGGAGATAAATTACATAATCCAGAACAACATATTAATGATTTCTTCTTCAAAACAGGGTTTTGAAGAAGAATCAATCTCTGATAGGAGACGGAGTCTAACATTGGCTCCACTTGGGATGGCAACTGCCGCTTCCTGGAGGTGCCAAGAACCGCAGAACTTTGGGAGAGCAGACAGTGCCTCCACCATTGGGCAATGGAGTCATCATCAACACAACTCTTGACTTATTTTCAAACTGAAACTGAACTCAAACAATCTTCAAGCAAACTAAAACAAGATGCTGCCCTTGTGGCTGCTTATTTATTTACAATACCTACTCTAATCTGCTGCACAAATAATAGATCAGGTAATGCTAAAATGCCATATTAACCATTCGAGTAAACCTGAAAATGAAGCCGCTTGAGGATGCTGCCCAGAAGTCACAGATGCAGTTGCTGGCAGCCTTTCATGCACGTACTGAGCCTGGTCATGGAAAAGACAGCCTGATATGTCAATCGACCTGAAAAATGTCTCCATATATGCCGCAATAGGATCACGGACACCGGACTCTGTTGGCTGCCCCAACTCTGCAACACATGCTTCCAGCTGCACATTGTCAATGTATACCTCTATAGGCAAGTCTGTTATTGCTTGTTGTGAAGGAAGGAGGATTTCCAAGAACTTTTTAGGGTCTTGGAAATCATAAGACTGGATCTGCTCATCTAAATCTTGAATCTCCTTCTCGATTCTTTCAACGAGTAACTCACAGACGCTAGGATGATAATTCGGAGATTTCAAACATTGAAGGAAAAAACTTAAAACTTCTTCATTAATTTCAACATCCACTAAGCATTCTCTAAATTCGTTTAGAGCTTCACACAGTGCAGGGTTTGCCACATACCCTACCATTGCATGAGTGAATCAACAGGCACTGGAATGTTTGGATCGAATTGGAGTCGCCAGGTGAATGGTTCAGCCTGCATATGTATCTGACTGCTGTCCACCATCAGCATCAGATCTGAAATTGATACAAGTACTGGGGTAAAAAGCAAATGAAGTGCTATATTCACAAGCTCACGGAGATTGACTGAAGCAGCGTTTATCTACTAACGCTGATGTAAAACAAGAGCGTTTTCGAAGGCTTCTGGCGTAACTTCAGGCTCCGTCTAAGACTTATGAAACAAACACAACAACCCACAAACAAGTTTGTTCTCCCCAGTATGGTCGCCACTATGTTAGCGCTTGAGATTTCACCCTAGGCTGAGGAAGGTAAACCTTCAAGGCAACATCAAACCATTTCACCTCGTAGCTAGCCCTACGAGGTATGAGAAGGCTCTCTCGGGTCAGATTCGGTAGATCTTTCAATATGATAAGCTGACCAATTAGGAATAAAGATTTTAGGCTAGTAAATTGATCTAAGGGGGTTTTTAATTAAATGACGGGAATTTTCCGGGCTGAATGGGCAAGATCACAGTTTGAAACAGAAAAATATAATGAACAACACAGGTTATTGACTGAGGCAAGGTAGGCATGAAATTTAGCATCAAATCTGGATTTCAATGGGATGGCAAGACTGGTGAGGAGCTAAGGAGGGCAGACAATAACTCTGAATCCTCCTTAAACAGTAGAAAACATTGAACGCGAACAAACTTATAGGAGGAGCATATAATACTATGAATTCCTACCTAATCACTTCATTTGTTCAGCTTGAAATGGTCATGAAATGAAATGAAACATAACAGTTTACATATGAGACAAAGGGAAAACTTATGCTAAATTAACATACCACATGAATCTCAGCAAACAAAGCTGTGAAATTCCATTAAATATCTCTGCCAATGACTGTACAATGAAGCTCTGCTACGCTACAATAGCTCTCAGCACTCAGAAAAAATCTACCCTCTCCCTCTAACTCTCCTCAAAATGAAATTTTAATACAATCAAATACATCTGCTGCCCAAAACAGGGGCGCTGTTTTAACTATCATTACAAAAAGTAGGAAATGGCGTTTCCTAAACATAGAACAGCGTTCTGTAAATCTTATGATAATTGGCCAGTTGAGAGATAAATCCGGAGCAAAAATCTCATGAAATCATAATTGAGGATGAAAATAGGCGAATTTGTTTATTTTGAAATCTTTGGAGCGCTGCTTAACTGAGGTTATAGATAAGAAAACGAATTTTATGCATCTGGTAACAGGTGTCTTCTGGTGACTGAAGTGAAGGGCAGGTGTCAATCCCATTTGCTGAAGCTATAGGCAATCGAATCCTGAATGCCAGTTTGCAACCGCTCCCCAAATCTGGAAATGCGTTGGCTATTTTAATAAAACAAACTTTCCACCGGTTTCAGATTATGGTGACAACTAAGAGTCCCAACAATCGCCCGCAATTCCCACAAAATCTCCAAAAGATCGCACCGTGATCTGGATCTTGGCATTGTGAAAGCCATATGTCAATTCATGTGTATTACGCTGCTCCAATTATATCAACACTCCTCCAGTCAAGGAAAATGCAGTAATGTTTCTTCAAATGTAGATAATTAACCCAAAGAATAGTTTGGAGATGCTGCCAATCTAGATATCCCTTCAGTGTTGGGCTATATCAAGGCTGACAATGCATTAACATAGCACTGGAAAATTGACGTCGATCACTCTCCAATTTGTAACGCTCTTCATCCCGCCTTGTTAGCTGACTTAAATTTCAAACTGTGGCGACAATTCCATTCCATAATGCAAGCAACAGTTAAAAATTAATGCATGTGTTCCATGTTCATTGATTGAATACCTCCAGTACCGTTGAGAAGATATGTGATTGTCTATGTGTTCTCTGGAAACCAAACCTCGAAAATTCCCCAGAAAAACATCATAACCTTGATCATAAGCTGCAAATGCTTGAGAGCCAACTACTCCATTTGACACCCAACCCAAAGAAGAATCCAACAATCCATGCTGTAAGTAAACAACCTTCTTTGAATCACGTCTCGGTATTCTTTCCAGGAGGAAGACATAACCATCAGCAGTAATGTCGCGAATAGCCTCATATGGATATCCCAATTCTGTTATAACATCTCCACATGTGCGTGCATCTGTATTCAAGGATTGCTGAAATTTTGTTTGTCGAAAAGTGGAATTCGGATCCCAATCATTAAGAGTAGATGTTTGCACATGAACATCATTATCACTAGCGGACATGCCATGACTTTTGCAAGCCTGTATACTTGTGATTTGCCTTTTGAATGCCAACCTACATGTTTCGAAAGGAGACAGGAGAAAGTAAAGTGCTTTACGCACAATATCAAATGCAACTTCTATAACAATCTCTATAACAAGCTGAAGATCCTCAACTACACCACGTCTCCGATCCGTAGTACGATGAACTACATGATCTTTGAAGCTATTCATTCTTTTGCTTGCCAATCCATACATGTGGCTCCAACTTCCTCTGCTACTTGGAGAAACAAGCAACGATCTAGTCCACCCCGTAGAATTTCTGGAAGAATTAGGGAAAGGCAGTAACACATTACCTGAATGCCTTCCAAGACGCCAGCCTTCCCTGGTAATATAGCAAGAACAAGAGCAGAAATCCCATTGACTAATCGCAAGATGTTACTGAAGGTTTCTTGTGCAAATGTTTTTACTGACCTCTGTTCTTGCTATTGTTCTTGCATTTCTCACATTTTGTTGTTATACTGCTAGCACTTGAATGATCTAGCTTGACCAGTTCAACTAAACCCCATATTTTGTCCATTTTCTCTGCCTTGTGAAAAGCAAAATTATCACTAAAATCATAGCATAATCTCAGAGTTTGAACTCAAAATGTTCAGTGTTGCTGTGTTCGTATCTATCCACAGACAGGGGTCCTCCACGTATTTTCTGTAAAGATTGGCACTGCTGAAGTTGCGTCTTAAAAATTTCGCCACTAACTCAAGAGACCGACATAACACTGGTACCAAAGCAAACTTAATGGCCATCGATGAAGAAACAAAGACAAAGCAGTATAGAAGATAGATGAAATCCTTGGTAGCAATAAGTGACTGGAGCCATAATTGAATAGCTTGAAGATTCCATGCCCTTGGCCTCCCATATATTGAATATATGGAATAAGAACAGGAGAATCCAGTGCCCACTAATGTAAAACGGTAAGCCCGATCCGAGAGACCCCAAGGAGAAAAAGGAAGCATCGCCATTATAGCCATGATCACCACCTGCAGGAGGCTTGCAGAACCCTGAATTTTAAAGTTGTTACACTTTGATCCTGCTGTCTTGTAACTTTTGTCTAGGAGCATGAAGAGAATAGTTCGATTTGTTGCTTGTGAGACTGCCTTCTTGTGTGAGAAATAAAAGGGTTCCAGCATCTAAACTGTTTGAAAGATGTAATACAAGGCAAAGTCTTGAATCCTCTGCAGTTTTCATCTTCGACCTTTTCCCAAATCTTATTTCAGTGCAGAATGAGATACTACTGTAATGCCTCTGATTGCTAATGATATTTCTGAATTGTGCTTGTGCAGATAGGAGTTTTGAAGTCGCTGCTGTCTTTTGAAGAGCTGAAGATAAATTACATAATTTAAATCAATACATTAAATGATTTCTTTTTCAAAACAGGGTTTTGAAGAAGAATCAATCTCTGACATGAGACAGAGTCTAACATCGGCTCCATTTGGGATGGCAGCTGCAGCTTCCTGGAGGTGCCAAGAACCGCAGAACTTTGGGAGAGCAGACAATGCCTCCACCATTGGGCAATGGAGTCATCATCAACACAACTGAAACTGAACTCAAACTGAAAATAACTTAACAATCTTGAAGCAAACTAAAACAAGATGCTGCCTTTATGGCTGCTTATTTATTTACAACATCTACTCTAATCTGCTGTATAAACAAGAGATCAGGTAATGCTAAAATGCCATATTAACCATTCGAGTAAACCTGACAATGAAGCCGCTTGAGAATGCTGCCACGAAGTCACAGACGCAAATATTGGCAGCCCTTCATGCACGTACTGAGCCTGGTCATGGAAAAGACAGCCTGATCTGTCAATAAAACTGAAAAATGTGTCCATGTATGCCGCAATAGGATCACGGACACCGGACTCTGTTGGCTGCCCCAACTCTGCGATGCATACCTCCAGCTGCACATTGTCAATGTATACCTCTATAGGCAAGTCTGTTCTTGCTTGTTGTGAAGGAAGGAGGATTTCCAAGAACTTTTTAGGGTCTTGGAAATCATAAGACTGGATCTGCTCATCTAAATCTTGAATCTCCTTCTCGATTCTTTCAACGAGTAACTCACAGACGCTAGGATGATAATTCAGAGATTTCAAACATTGAAGGAAAAAACTTAAAACTTCTTCATTAATTTCAACATCCACTAAGCATTCTCTAAATTCGTTTAGAGCTTCACGCAGTGCAGGGTTTGCCACATACCCTACCATTGCATGAGTGAATCACCAGGCACTGGAATGTCTGGATCGAATTGGAGTCGCCAGGTGAATGGTTCAGCCTACATATGTATCTGACTGTTGTCCACCATCAGCATCAGATCTGAAATTGATACAAGTACTGGGGTAAAAAGCAAATGAAGTGCTATATTCACAAGCTCACAGAGATTGACTGAAGCATCGTTTATCTACTAACGCTGATGTAAAACAAGAGCGTTTTCGAAGGCTTCTGGCGTAACTTCAGGCTCCGTCTAAGACTTATGAAACAAACACATCAACCCACAAACAAGTTTGTTCTCCCCAGTATGGTCGCCACTATGTTAGCGCTTGAGATTTCACCCTAGGCTGAGGAAGGTAAACCTTCAAGGCAACATCAAACCATTTCACCTCGTAGCTAGCCCTACGAGGTATGAGAAGGCTCTCTCGGGTCAGATTCGGTAGATCTTTCAATATGATAAGCTGACCAATTAGGAATAAAGATTTTAGGCTAGTAAATTGATCTAAGGGGGTTTTTAATTAAATGACGGGGATTTTCCGGGCTGAATGGGCAAGATCACAGTTTGAAACAGAAAAATATAATGAACAACACAGGTTATTGACTGAGGCAAGGTAGGCATGAAATTTAGCATCAAATCTGGATTTCAATGGGATGGCAAGACTGGTGAGGAGCTAAGGAGGGCAGACAATAACTCTGAATCCTCCTTAAACAGTAGAAAACATTGAACGCGAACAAACTTATAGGAGGAGCATATAATACTATGAATTCCTACCTAATCACTTCATTTGTTCAGCTTGAAATGGTCATGAAATGAAATGAAACATAACAGTTTACATATGAGACAAAGGGAAAACTTATGCTAAATTAACATACCACATGAATCTCAGCAAACAGAGCTGTGAAATTCCATTAAATATCTCTGCCAATGACTGTACAATGAAGCTCTGCTACGCTACAATAGCTCTCAGCACTCAGAAAAAATCTACCCTCTCCCTCTAACTCTCCTCAAAATGAAATTTTAATACAATCAAATACATCTGCTGCCCAAAACAGGGGCGCTGTTTTAACTATCATTACAAAAAGTAGGAAATGGCGTTTCCTAAACATAGAACAGCGTTCTGTAAATCTTATGATAATTGGCCAGTTGAGAGATAAATCCGGAGCAAAAATCTCATGAAATCATAATTGAGGATGAAAATAGGCGAATTTGTTTATTTTGAAATCTTTGGAGCGCTGCTTAACTGAGGTTATAGATAAGAAAACGAATTTTATGCATCTGGTAACAGGTGTCTTCTGGTGACTGAAGTGAAGGGCAGGTGTCAATCCCATTTGCTGAAGCTATAGGCAATCGAATCCTGAATGCCAGTTTGCAACCGCTCCCCAAATCTGGAAATGCGTTGGCTATTTTAATAAAACAAACTTTCCACCGGTTTCAGATTATGGTGACAACTAAGAGTCCCAACAATCGCCCGCAATTCCCACAAAATCTCCAAAAGATCGCACCGTGATCTGGATCTTGGCATTGTGAAAGCCATATGTCAATTCATGTGTATTACGCTGCTCCAATTATATCAACACTCCTCCAGTCAAGGAAAATGCAGTAATGTTTCTTCAAATGTAGATAATTAACCCAAAGAATAGTTTGGAGATGCTGCCAATCTAGATATCCCTTCAGTGTTGGGCTATATCAAGGCTGACAATGCATTAACATAGCACTGGAAAATTGACGTCGATCACTCTCCAATTTGTAACGCTCTTCATCCCGCCTTGTTAGCTGACTTAAATTTCAAACTGTGGCGACAATTCCATTCCATAATGCAAGCAACAGTTAAAAATTAATGCATGTGTTCCATGTTCATTGATTGAATACCTCCAGTACCGTTGAGAAGATATGTGATTGTCTATGTGTTCTCTGGAAACCAAACCTCGAAAATTCCCCAGAAAAACATCATAACCTTGATCATAAGCTGCAAATGCTTGAGAGCCAACTACTCCATTTGACACCCAACCCAAAGAAGAATCCAACAATCCATGCTGTAAGTAAACAACCTTCTTTGAATCACGTCTCGGTATTCTTTCCAGGAGGAAGACATAACCATCAGCAGTAATGCCGCGAATAGCCTCATATGGATATCCCAATTATGTTATAACATCTCCACATGTGCGTGCATCTGTATTCAAGGATTGCTGAAATTTTGTTTGTCGAAAAGTGGAATTCGGATCCCAATCATTAAGAGTAGATGTTTGCACATGAACATCATTATCACTAGCGGACATGCCATGAATTTTGCAAGCCTGTATACTTGTGATGAGCCTTTTGAACGCCAACCTACATGTTTCGAAAGGAGACAGGAGAAAGTAAAGTGCTTTACGCACAATATCAAATGCAACTTCTATAACAATCTCTATAACAAGCTGAAGATCCTCAACTACACCACGTCTCCGATCCGTAGTACGATGAACTACATGATCTTTGAAGCTATTCATTCTTTTGCTTGCCAATCCATACATGTGGCTCCAACTTCCTCTGCTACTTGGAGAAACAAGCAACGATCTAGTCCACCCCGTAGAATTTCTGGAAGAATTAGGGAAAGGCAGTAACACATTACCTGAATGCCTTCCAAGACGCCAGCCTTCCCTGGTAATATAGCAAGAACAAGAGCAGAAATCCCATTGACTAATCGCAAGATGTTACTGAAGGTTTCTTGTGCAAATGTTTTTACTGACCTCTGTTCTTGCTATTGTTCTTGCATTTCTCACATTTTGTTGTTATACTCCTAGCACTTGAATGATCTAGCTTGACCAGTTCAACTAAACCCCATATTTTGTCCATTTTCTCTGCCTTGTGAAAAGCAAAATTATCACTAAAATCATAGCATAATCTCAGAGTTTGAACTCAAAATGTTCAGTGTTGCTGTGTTCGTATCTATCCACAGACAGGGGTCCTCCACGTATTTTCTGTAAAGATTGGCACTGCTGAAGTTGCGTCTTAAAAATTTCGCCACTAACTCAAGAGACCGACATAACACTGGTACCAAAGCAAACTTAATGGCCATCGGTGAAGAAACAAAGACAAAGCAGTATAGAAGATAGATGAAATCCTTGGTAGCAATAAGTGACTGGAGCCATAATTGAATAGCTTGAAGATTCCATGCCCTTGGCCTCCCATATATTGAATATATGGAATAAGAACAGGAGAATCCAGTGCCCACTAATGTAAAACGGTAAGCCCGATCCGAGAGACCCCAAGGAGAAAAAGGAAGCATCGCCATTATAGCCATGATCACCACCTGCAGGAGGCTTGCAGAACCCTGAATTTTAAAGTTGTTACACTTTGATCCTGCTGTCTTGTAACTTTTGTCTAGGAGCATGAAGAGAATAGTTCGATTTGTTGCTTGTGAGACTGCCTTCTTGTGTGAGAAATAAAAGGGTTCCAGCATCTAAACTGTTTGAAAGATGTAATACAAGGCAAAGTCTTGAATCCTCTGCAGTTTTCATCTTCGACCTTTTCCCAAATCTTATTTCAGTGCAGAATGAGATACTACTGTAATGCCTCTGATTGCTAATGATATTTCTGAATTGTGCTTGTGCAGATAGGAGTTTTGAAGTCGCTGCTGTCTTTTGAAGAGCTGAAGATAAATTACATAATTTAAATCAATACATTAAATGATTTCTTTTTCAAAACAGGGTTTTGAAGAAGAATCAATCTCTGACATGAGACAGAGTCTAACATCGGCTCCATTTGGGATGGCAGCTGCAGCTTCCTGGAGGTGCCAAGAACCACAGAACTTTGGGAGAGCAGACAATGCCTCCACCATTGGGCAATGGAGTCATCATCAACACAACTGAAACTGAACTCAAACTGAAAATAACTTAACAATCTTGAAGCAAACTAAAACAAGATGCTGCCTTTATGGCTGCTTATTTATTTACAACATCTACTCTAATCTGCTGTATAAACAAGAGATTAGGTAATGCTAAAATGCCATATTAACCATTCGAGTAAACCTGACAATGAAGCCGCTTGAGAATGCTGCCACGAAGTCACAGACGCAAATATTGGCAGCCCTTCATGCACGTACTGAGCCTGGTCATGGAAAAGACAGCCTGATCTATCAATAAAACTGAAAAATGTGTCCATGTATGCCGCAATAGGATCACGGACACCGGACTCTGTTGGCTGCCCCAACTCTGCGATGCATACCTCCAGCTGCACATTGTCAATGTATACCTCTATAGGAAAGTCTGTTCTTGCTTGTTGTGAAGGAAGGAGGATTTCCAAGAACTTTTTAGGGTCTTGGAAATCATAAGACTGGATCTGCTCATCTAAATCTTGAATCTCCTTCTCGATTCTTTCAACGAGTAACTCACAGACGCTAGGATGATAATTCAGAGATTTCAAACATTGAAGGAAAAAACTTAAAACTTCTTCATTAATTTCAACATCCACTAAGCATTCTCTAAATTCGTTTAGAGCTTCACGCAGTGCAGGGTTTGCCACATACCCTACCATTGCATGAGTGAATCACCAGGCACTGGAATGTCTGGATCGAATTGGAGTCGCCAGGTGAATGGTTCAGCCTACATATGTATCTGACTGTTGTCCACCATCAGCATCATATCTGAAATTGATACAAGTACTGGGGTAAAAAGCAAATGAAGTGCTATATTCACAAGCTCACAGAGATTGACTGAAGCATCGTTTATCTACTAACGCTGATGTAAAACAAGAGCGTTTTCGAAGGCTTCTGGCGTAACTTCAGGCTCCGTCTAAGACTTATGAAACAAACACATCAACCCACAAACAAGTTTGTTCTCCCCAGTATGGTCGCCACTATGTTAGCGCTTGAGATTTCACCCTAGGCTGAGGAAGGTAAACCTTCAAGGCAACATCAAACCATTTCACCTCGTAGCTAGCCCTACGAGGTATGAGAAGGCTCTCTCGGGTCAGATTCGGTAGATCTTTCAATATGATAAGCTGACCAATTAGGAATAAAGATTTTAGGCTAGTAAATTGATCTAAGGGGGTTTTTAATTAAATGAAGGGAATTTTCCGGGCTGAATGGGCAAGATCACAGTTTGAAACAGAAAAATATAATGAACAACACAGGTTATTGACTGAGGCAAGGTAGGCATGAAATTTAGCATCAAATCTGGATTTCAATGGGATGGCAAGACTGGTGAGGAGCTAAGGAGGGCAGACAATAACTCTGAATCCTCCTTAAACAGTAGAAAACATTGAACGTGAACAAACTTATAGGAGGAGCATATAATACTATGAATTCCTACCTAATCACTTCATTTGTTCAGCTTGAAATGGTCATGAAATGAAATGAAACATAACAGTTTACATATGATACAAAGGGAAAACTTATGCTAAATTAACATACCACATGAATCTCAGCAAACAGAGCTGTGAAATTCCATTAAATATCTCTGCCAATGACTGTACAATGAAGCTCTGCTACGCTACAGCAGCTCTCAGCACTCAGAAAAAATCTCCCCTCTCCCTCTAACTCTCCTCAAAATGAAATTTTAATACAATCAAATACATCTGCTGCCCAAAACAGGGGCGCTGTTTTAACTATCATTACAAAAAGTAGGAAAGGGCGTTTCCTAAACATAGAACAGCGTTCTGTAAATCTTATGATAATTGGCCAGTTGAGAGATAAATCCGGAGCAAAAATCTCATGAAATCATAATTGAGGATGAAAATAGGCGAATTTGTTTATTTTGAAATCTTTGGAGCGCTGCTTAACTGAGGTTATAGATAAGAAAACGAATTTTATGCATCTGGTAACAGGTGTCTTCTGGTGACTGAAGTGAAGGGCAGGTGTCAATCCCATTTGCTGAAGCTACAGGCAATCGAATCCTGAATGCCAGTTTGCAACCGCTCCCCAAATCTGGAAATGCGTTGGCTATTTTAATAAAACAAACTTTCCACCGGTTTCAGATTATGGTGACAACTAAGAGTCCCAACAATCGCCCGCAATTCCCACAAAATCTCCAAAAGATCGCACCGTGATCTGGATCTTGGCATTGTGAAAGCCATATGTCAATTCATGTGTATTACGCTGCTCCAATTATATCAACACTCCTCCAGTCAAGGAAAATGCAGTAATGTTTCTTCAAATGTAGATAATTAACCCAACGAATAGTTTGGAGATGCTGCCAATCTAGATATCCCTTCAGTGTTGGGCTATATCAAGGCTGACAATGCATTAACATAGCACTGGAAAATTGACGTCGATCACTCTCCAATTTGTAACGCTCTTCATCCCGCCTTGTTAGCTGACTTAAATTTCAAACTGTGGCGACAATTCCATTCCATAATGCAAGCAACAGTTAAAAATTAATGCATGTGTTCCATGTTCATTGATTGAATACCTCCAGTACCGTTGAGAAGATATGTGATTGTCTATGTGTTCTCTGGAAACCAAACCTCGAAAATTCCCCAGAAAAACATCATAACCTTGATCATAAGCTGCAAATGCTTGAGAGCCAACTACTCCATTTGACACCCAACCCAAAGAAGAATCCAACAATCCATGCTGTAAGTAAACAACCTTCTTTGAATCACGTCTCGGTATTCTTTCCAGGAGGAAGACATAACCATCAGCAGTAATGCCGCGAATAGCCTCATATGGATATCCCAATTATGTTATAACATCTCCACATGTGCGTGCATCTGTATTCAAGGATTGCTGAAATTTTGTTTGTCGAAAAGTGGAATTCGGATCCCAATCATTAAGAGTAGATGTTTGCACATGAACATCATTATCACTAGCGGACATGCCATGAATTTTGCAAGCCTGTATACTTGTGATGAGCCTTTTGAACGCCAACCTACATGTTTCGAAAGGAGACAAGAGAAAGTAAAGTGCTTTACGCACAATATCAAATGCAACTTCTATAACAATCTCTATAACAAGCTGAAGATCCTCAACTACACCACGTCTCCGATCCGTAGTACGATGAACTACATGATCTTTGAAGCTATTCATTCTTTTGCTTGCCAATCCATACATGTGGCTCCAACTTCCTCTGCTACTTGGAGAAACAAGCAACGATCTAGTCCACCCCGTAGAATTTCTGGAAGAATTAGGGAAAGGCAGTAACACATTACCTGAATGCCTTCCAAGACGCCAGCCTTCCCTGGTAATATAGCAAGAACAAGAGCAGAAATCCCATTGACTAATCGCAAGATGTTACTGAAGGTTTCTTGTGAAAATGTTTTTACTGACCTCTGTTCTTGCTATTGTTCTTGCATTTCTCACATTTTGTTGTTATACTCCTAGCACTTGAATGATCTAGCTTGACCAGTTCAACTAAACCCCATATTTTGTCCATTTTCTCTGCCTTGTGAAAAGCAAAATTATCACTAAAATCATAGCATAATCTCAGAGTTTGAACTCAAAATGTTCAGTGTTGCTGTGTTCGTATCTATCCACAGACAGGGGTCCTCCACGTATTTTCTGTAAAGATTGGCACTGCTGAAGTTGCGTCTTAAAAATTTCGCCACTAACTCAAGAGACCGACATAACACTGGTACCAAAGCAAACTTAATGGCCATCGGTGAAGAAACAAAGACAAAGCAGTATAGAAGATAGATGAAATCCTTGGTAGCAATAAGTGACTGGAGCCATAATTGAATAGCTTGAAGATTCCATGCCCTTGGCCTCCCATATATTGAATATATGGAATAAGAACAGGAGAATCCAGTGCCCACTAATGTAAAACGGTAAGCCCGATCCGAGAGACCCCAAGGAGAAAAAGGAAGCATCGCCATTATAGCCATGATCACCACCTGCAGGAGGCTTGCAGAACCCTGAATTTTAAAGTTGTTACACTTTGATCCTGCTGTCTTGTAACTTTTGTCTAGGAGCATGAAGAGAATAGTTCGATTTGTTGCTTGTGAGACTGCCTTCTTGTGTGAGAAATAAAAGGGTTCCAGCATCTAAACTGTTTGAAAGATGTAATACAAGGCAAAGTCTTGAATCCTCTGCAGTTTTCATCTTCGACCATTTCCCAAATCTTATTTCAGTGCAGAATGAGATACTACTGTAATGCCTCTGATTGCTAATGATATTTCTGAATTGTGCTTGTGCAGATAGGAGTTTTGAAGTCGCTGCTGTCTTTTGAAGAGCTGAAGATAAATTACATAATTTAAATCAATACATTAAATGATTTCTTTTTCAAAACAGGGTTTTGAAGAAGAATCAATCTCTGACATGAGACAGAGTCTAACACACTACTATATTGCATGCCTCAGCCCATAGATGAAGTGGTAGGCCTTGGTCATGCAACATCGCTTGAGCTACTCCCACAATAGATCTATTCTTCCTTTCGGCCACCCCATTCTATTGTGGGTTATGAGGTGTCGGTAGTTCCCGTTTAATTCCTTTTACATCACAAAAGTCTTTAAACTACTGGGAAACATACTCTCCACCATTGTCGCTACACAAGGCTTTTACTTTCTTTCCAGATTCTTTGTCTGCCAAGGCTTTAAACTCACAAAACCTCAATAAGGTCTGATCCTTCTTTTGTATAAAGTAGATCCAACATCTACGAGAAAAATCATCAATAAAAATAACATAGTACCTTTGCTTAGTGGTGGAGGCTGTAGAGAATGTTCCACATACATCTGAGTGAACTCGCTCCAGGATTACTCCAGCTCTACTATCTTGATCCTAAAAGGAAGCTTTTGCATACTTACCGAGGGTGCATCCTTTGCATGTGTCTTTTTGCTCCAGTTTTCCCTTGGGTAAGCTGGTAAAAATTTGCTGCATGATCTTCAAGGCCCCGTGATGCAAGTGACCCAGTCTCCTATGCCACATCTCACCAACATCTTGGCTTTTCACCCCCTATGCTTTGGAACTCAGTGCAACATAGTCATCTACCTCTAGCTTGTAGAGATTTTTTACTCAAATCCCTATTCTCTTGGTCTATCCAGTGCCGATATGCATTAAGAAAACTTTTCCTTTACTAAAGACTACATCATAGCCTTTATCTTCTAGCATAGCAACAGATACAAGATTCTTTTTCAAACCTGGTAAATACTTAACAACAGATAGGGTGAGAGGAGCACCATGCTCCCTCTGAAACACAACTGTACCTTGACCTGAGACACAGTACTTTCCATCATCGCCCATCTCGATACGCATCTAGAGATCCTTCTCCTCCAATGTACTGAAAAGATTCTTGTCACCCGACATGTGGAAAGAAGCTCCATTGCCTAGGTACCAAACACATCCCACCATGGATGAAACCATGCATGCGATAAGTGAGAAATCCAACTCAAACTGCGAAGCTAGTGCATCACCATAAGATCCCTTTAAGGAACCCTTCTTGGATTTCTTCTGTGGACAATTCATAGCATAATGGCCCACTTCATGACAATGAAAGCATTGTGCCTTCGACTTTTCAACCTTCTTCCCACCATGAGAATATTCGGATTGGGATGCCTTCCCTTTCCCTTTCTTAGCTTTACTCGCCAAAGCTAGATTTTCTTCATCATATTGTTTTGATGAAGATCCATCCCTGGTGCTTTGCCTTATCTCCTCCTGCATCAGATCCAACCAAAGTCGTTCCCAATCTGGCAGTTTCTCTCTTCCATTAACCAAGTCCTGGTAGCTATGACAGCTCTTAGGAAGACTGAGGAGTGTAAGACTCACCATGTCGTCATCAGTTGTCACGACCCCTATGCTTGCAAGCTCATCCCTGCAGGTGGTGAGCTTTTTCAGGAACGTAGAGATTGTGTCACCCTTTTCTTACTTGATCTTTCGAAGTTTATCTTTCAGTGCCAGCTTCCTCTGATCACTTCTATTCTGATAAATATCTTTAAATGTTTTCCACATCGAAAATGGAGTCTCCTTCCCATGGAGGCTCGAGACAATGCGATCTCGAACTCCCTCCGGGATGATTCATCTTCTCTAGCCACACACTTTTTCCATTTTTCCAGTTGAGTAGCATTAGTCGGCTTCCGGACTTCTTGATCAATGAAGTCCTTTAGACCATTATCTTCTAATACTACCTCCATGTGAGCCTTCCAAGCTATGTAATTCAAACTGCCATCAAGGGCATATTCGAGTCTCAAACCATTGAACACCATCAGTGAAATAGATGTGATAAGAACTCAATTCAATATTCAGAAACTAAACTTCGAACTTCTCTTGCTTGTATGTTGTTCTTCCTTGATCACCTTTGCTCTGATACCATGTAGAAATTCCCACTGTAGATCACCTGGTAATGCAATGTACTAAAGAAAAACACTTGATCTACTTCTACAAACAATTTAGCGGAAGCTTAATCGAACATGAGCAACATCAAGCATGAACAAATATAACTAAGAATGAGAAGTAATCGACCAAAACACAAAATATATATCACTAGGGAAAGCACCAACCTAAAACCCCAACTATGTATTATCATACAAGTGGAAATCTTGTTCAAGTTACAAAAAGAATCAGCTCTCAAGTTATCCTGCTCTCTCTGCAATCCAACAATATAGCTCACAAGATGAATAGACATAGTATATGTATTCCTCAAGCCCTCCAAGCCTCCTATTTCCTTGCACAATTTTGATTGGGGTCCAATGATATCACATGTGTGAATTGGCCTCATCACACTCAATGTAACCTCAGGTCAAACTACGCAATCCTCAAGGAATAATATTCCCTCTACATGCAAGGAATATTCACCAATGAATATCCTAGCAACTAATAGTACACTGTCCCTCCATCTAATCTCAACTGAGTCTCTAACTGAACTGACATGCATGAGTTATCCATGAGTGAATCTTCAGTTATCTGAAATATAGTAGTTACATGCATGCAAGCATTAACTAACTTAACTCTCAATAATTTAACAAGCTATTAAATTAATCTAATTGGACTTGACTTAGTTAACTAATTACAACTCAATATTAAAAATCATCCTTATCTCTTTAACTGATGGATAAAACCCTCAATCAAAGATGAAATTGTTGCATGTCCTCACATAGACTTCAAGTTTGATTTTCCTTAACTAATTAACTCAAGATTAATTAATTAATTAATTTTCAAACTGTTGTTAATATCAAATTCGAATTTTATATAGCCTATGTTTAGTCCAAGCACTGACTAAAATAAGAAGGGATCCCGAAATTCTATTTTTAGAAAGTCTATTTTTAGCACTTTCATTTTTCACCCATTGTTGCTAAGATCCACAATGGCTGAACTACTATTTATAGCAGTGCTATTTATAGCACTGCTATTTTTAGCATTTTCTATTTTTAGAATTTCTTGTTGAAAATCTCAACAAATACTACAAGGAGCTAAGTTATAAAGCTCGATGCACAATATGTTTTGCTTACAACAGTCTTGTTGGTTGTGAGTGTTGTTGAACACCAAGGATGGTGTTCCCCCAAGGGAGAGGGTTTTGTAACAACCCTGATTAAAAATCCATGTAAAACATAATAAAGGTAAAATAATACCTTCGTCATGGGACACATATTCCAAGCTGAATGTTAGGAAAAACCATAGTGATGGGGATCACTTGTGATTAATTAATTGCTAAGGAAATTTGCAAAGGCAATGGAAAAGGATTTGGAAAGACATGAGGCATTTATTGGCATTTTATTTATGAAAATAATGGAAATTAGGAGAAAATGAAGGTGAAAGGTCATTGGTTGCACGTGAGGAGGAAAATGAAGGAAAATAATGGAAAATGAAGAAAATAGAGGCCTCAATGATAAAAAGGCTTATGAGGATCAATTTGTAACCCTTTTTCAATTCAGTTTTGGATCTCTCTCTCTATTCTCTCTCTCTCTCTCTCTCTCTCTCTCTCTCTCTCTCTCATACTCTTGGACACTTAGAGTTTTCTTGGAGCACTCTTGGATGAGTGTGGCATAATTGGAAGTGTCATGGATTTCTAGGCAGTGACCTGAGCCCCGGGCCTAGAAAAGTGGCACAAAATATGGAGTCACAGGCACAAAATTTCTCGGGAAAGTCCCCAGTCGCAAGCATACCCATGTTGTGGGAGAAACTAGAGGGTACAGGTCACATTCATGCCCATGTCATGGAAGCGATTGATGGATTAATGCAGTGAAAAGTTAGTTTGTCTCAGGGGCTAATCACTTAGAAGATTTGGATGGCTCCTGGGGGTTCTATAGTAGGTTTGGAAGGTCTGTGTTGTTTTGTTATGTCGGTTCAACTTCCTTAACTGACACATAGGATTTGAATCATATCAAAGTAACATTTTGTCACATCTTTACCATGGTAGGTCAGTTACTTGGGTAGATGTGGGAGGAGGGTGTTACAATAGTTGCAATTGATCCTTCTACCCACTTAGCTTAAAATATCCTTCTACCTGAGATTTGTGATTAGTTCTCCTCATCATCGTCTTGTTGTTCATCCCAACTTCCAAATGGTTGAGGCTCTATCTTGAGAGCTCTATCCTTCTCCCTCTTAACCACCAAATCTCTAATCTCTTCCTTGCTCCTTAAGGTTGCACATGCATCTTCCTCTAACTTGTAGAGGCTCTCAATCCTGGCACCAATTTTCTTGATCTTACCTTAAGAAAAATTCTTGAGGTAGGCCTTCCCATTGCTAAAAACTACCTCATACTCTTTGTCTCCAATCCTCAATTTGTTTATCAGACCAAGCTTTCTGGCATCAATTCTGTTTTTGAATAGCTCAGTGAGGGTCTTCCACATAGAAAAGGGAGTCTCCTTGCCATGTAACTAGAATATTATGTGGTTTCTCAAACCCTCTAGGATGATCCTCCTGGCTCTTGTGATATCCTTCTTCCACTAGGCTAATTTTTGTGCATCCAACTCTGTGGTTTTCACAATGTAAGTTTTAACATATTCTAACTCACCATTATCATCAAGCACTGCTTCCATTTGATCCTTCCAAACTATGAAATTCAAGCTACCCTCTAGGCCATACTCCAATCTTAGTTTTTTGAAAGACATTCTCTCGAATATAAGGAAACACTTCTGCATTGAAGCTGAAAATTTGAAATTCCTGAGGGACAACTTCAAAATACTATCTCTAATGTGATTTCAAAACTTTAATACCATGTATAAATTTGATATAAATTTCAACTACGCAAGATTTCAAACTGAAAACAAGAGACACAATTCTACTCTACTAATCTACGAAATATAAATCACAATTTAAAACAAAATGCATAGAAATGCAACAAGAAAAACCACAAGTACACAGTTATTTCTAGGGGAACACAACTAGGGAAAACCCCTCAAGCCTCTTTGCATTAATCAGTTGAATGGAGAAACTATTACAATTTCTCGCTACAACTCTTAGCACAACCTGCAAGAGTAAAACTATTCTCACTACTAAATGAAGACCTCTGGCCAACACTTGGCCACTTTATGCCTCCTCAAACCTCCTATTTCCTTGCACAAATATGAGCTAATTCATGCTCCTAAACAATAGAAAAAGTCCCTATTTACTTGTGCAATTCCCAAGGATTCATCAACTATCTGCATGAAAAAATCTTTACACTCCACTAGTAGAAAAATAATTTTACATTAGCCTTAATTCCTCCACTCCAACTAAGGAATTCAAATTCCATGCATGCATGAGCTATTTTCGGTTTCTTAATCAGTTAACTAGAAGATCTATGAGTTATACTATTGTCTCACTAGGCAACTAACCTTCAACTGACTCTATTAATTATTAGAGGTCAGTTAATTGAGTACAACAAATAACTAAACTGGATTGCTAAAATTAGAAATCAACATATGCATGGTTGAACTCCAATCTCACTAACTCAAATTTTCTGATCTAACTAAGTGAAAAGAGCCATGTCACACTTGTTAACTTCCTCCAAGTTGTCCTACTGATGTGGAAATTTGATTTACTATATTTGACTAATGCTAAATTCAAATTGAGCCTTTCTTATTACACTTTCTAACACCTTCAACTGGGCACTTCCTTCAGCTTAACATGATCAAATCCCTATGTTGACAAGTGCTAGAAATCCATCAGCAAAGGGGGTCTCCCCGATGTGAAGTCCCAATTAGACCTCACACTATTTGCAGTAGGAGCCTCATCCAAAGTATCGGCCCAGCTACCATGTATTCTTGTAGATTTTTCTTGGCTAGAAAGTCAGCACAAGAGAGTAATGCAAAGGTATTATCGAATCATAAAGTGAGAATGCCTTGTGAAATGTTCAATTGCAGAATGTATCAAGGTCCTGTTGAAGCCCTGAAAATCAGGTCTACAGCAAGGCGGATACCCACCCGGTCCGGACCTTGAAAGTAGCTCCTTTTCCATTTGATGGTGGGTCTAACTGGGGATAATGGGACCAGTTTCCCAATTTGTGTGTGTGTTGATAAGAATTGATATTTCTGTTTTCTAAAGATTTCTAAGTAAAATGCTTTTAATCTAAATATAATTTAAAAATGCAGTTGTATTCTATTGAACAAAAATATTTAATTCTAAAACTAACTTGAGATTCAACTTTTTGCTTATGCGATCTAAAATAATTTCGAACAACAATTGGTAATAAAGATCATTCAATCGCTACAAGAAAAGAATTCAATAAAAATGAATTGTTTCGTATAAAAAGTTAGCCAAAACAATTGTGAGAGGCATAGCACACAATAAGTCAGTCATATATTGAGCATAACCAGACTAGTCATTACTGTACAAAAGTGCCAAATAATAACTCAAATGTTCAAGCTTTCATATATAAATAACTGAACATAAAATATTACTTGGACGGATAAGTAGAAATCATTAAGAGATAAAAGTACCATTGATAACAAGTTCTACTCATGAGCTTCAGCAATATAGATTTATCTCTTCCTAATTCAACATCTACTAAGAGTAGAAAGGTGCATTTCAGTAGCAGATATTAAGCATAGATATCAATAAATCTTGTTCCATTCATTCATCAAAACCTCCTCTAAGGGCACAAAAGTGCATGTTCTAAGGAAATGTTTTTGACAAATTTCAGGACCCTTCTCTAAATGCATGAGAGGGGTTAAAATACTACTTCCTAAATACTAAAAATAGTTTATTATAAAAATATAGGAGGAGGTTTAAATGGTCATCCTCATCTAAGGCAAAAATAAATCAAAACTAAAACTAAAACTGAATCTCAAAATAACTATCTATGTATCTGTTCTCTATGGTCGCAAGCATTCAACGTCAGCTTGAGGAGTGTCGGTTGGGCGACCTCCAGTTTTAGTTTCCCTGCGAAAACAAAATTGGCAAGCGCTGGCACTATCTTCTCAGTAGAGTTCGTAAGGCATTTGAGAGTCATGCATTGACTATGCGGTTTAACCAAGTACTGCTAGTAAGTTTCCCAATTCAACTTGGTTAACTTTTTAATGGAATCTGCCCTTTCCTCAACCTTTTGTCTCCAACTTGTCTGTAGTTGCTATGCCTTTGGGAGAAATCTGGGTGCGGTCTCTGAAATGAGCTTTGCTCTATGCAGGTTTTCATTGACATAGTCAATGATTTAGAAAATCTTCGGCAAAATCACATAATCAATCTTGTGTCGACACGTTTCGAACCAACCAGTGTGGTTCATCGTCAGGACCAGTGTGGATGAACCACACTGGTTGGTTCGAAACGCGTCGAGACAAGATTGATTATGTGATTTTGCCGAAGATTTTCTAAACAATGCTATGGATCACAAAAGTCTGAATTCCTTAATAGTCAATGATGTTATTTGCCGATGTAGCTGCTTCTTCTACTGCTATGCGTCGAGCGTTGAATGGAATTGCTAACTTTCAGCCAAATCCGCTTACCGCCCAAGGGTGTACCCGATAAATACCGTCGGTTTTGGAGCATGGGTCCTGCCTTTAGCCTTTAGCACTTTTCCCCATGGTTTTCTGGCTTTATATGTGACCGAACACTCGAGGGCTTTCCTTCTCGAGGGGTTTTGCCCAGCGATATGCGATTCATGCATCAGAAACTCATTCCTTTTTCTGATCCGGGCTTCCCAAGTGCTATTTTCACCTCTTGCGTGGTCTTGATGAGCCTTGGTCAACACACTTTTCCCTTTTTCAATAGTTCTTCCTTTACCGACCAGTTATTGGTGCATTCCGCCTAATCTTCATTTTGTTTGGTAAACTTTTCTATGAACTGCTTGTTGTAGGTTGCCTATGGCTCTGGTAGATGATACATAAGCCTTAAATCTTGTGTAGTGAATGACCCAATGAGGTCTTGGCCTCGAGTCTTGAATTGTTTGTCTGTTCTATTGGCATTGTCCAGTACCCACTTGACCATGTTTGTGTATGGAAGAATCTTTGGTCTTGCCGCTATTCGGTGCAAGAACGAACATGCAAGTTTAGTAATTGAAGCCTCAAATGACCCGTGTGAGTCTACTGTTGCTTTAACCTCCATAATTCTCAGCTTTTCTTCTTCGAGCAGACTGTACATTCCTTCCCAAGTAGTTATGTTGGCATCTTTGTTACAGGTGGTGTCTGTGTATAAGGGCGTCATCTCTTTGTCTTCTGCCGCAGGAGCTTTTCCCTTCTTTCCCATTACGTTCTACACACTTCTGTATATATTACTCTACTTGACACTCCTACAAATTTACAAGGCAAGAATAATGATAAGAGATAAAGTGATGGGAAATCTCTTTAATTCTGAAATCATATCCAATATACCACCCTACGTGAAATAACCTTTTGATCATATTCAAATCTTATCTCACAAATGACCACCAACTAACCATTAAATTGACATTAATGCCCATAACTCGGTATCAGATTACAAAAAAAACTTTATTGAAGGATGAGCCCTGCAAATCTGTGATAAAGCAATTTTGTGATTTGCTTCACAATATCGCAGATCCATTTTGTCAACAATCATTCATCACCTTATGTGTCTACGAGATGCCTTATCACATATCGTTGGATTGGGATATTTTACCTTAGGTGATACTTGCAGCATATGAAAGCTACGATGTGGGATGAGTCATTAAGGTGCATGATCTCACGTCACATTTTTTGGAATTTCGAAAGCTTGTTTATATGATGTTCCCCATTACCCTTTGCGATGCGATGTTTTATTGTTAAGAGAACAATTTTATTCGGAGCTTATCATAAAACTTAGGTTTTTTTAGGTTTTGCGGGTATTTTCCTATGTTTATGATAGAATATTTTATTCAAAGGGAAACATGAGTGCTATTTTTTATTTTTTAGAAGGATCCCCATTTATTAAACTTCATTACTAAAACTAAATAAAAAGGGGGGTTGTTGCTGACCACAACAATTGCCGATTCACTAGGAAGAACCAGTTATCTCTGATTATCTTTTGAATTTTCTAAACTTCCAAAACAGAAATTTTTTCTGGAAAATCAAACTTTATTATAGAAATATAAAGTGTATCATGCTTTCGGTTGTCAATGGTAGTTTGTTTCTCCTGTGTTAACTCTGATTATTTACTTCCCAAATCTAGTCATTGTATTTACATCAGCCACTACTTAGTTTATAAAGATAAAAACAAAGACTTCTCTGTAGATCAGTTTTAAGTATGTTCATTTTTCATAGGTAGAGCCTCTGCTGCCAGCAGGTGTTCATAGCCTCGACAAGGTTACCTATTACCCAGCAATGATCATGTATCCTACTTGGAGAAATATACAATTTTCAAATATAAACTCATATCCACACTTGTTGCTTTTTGTTTTCCTTTAATTATTAATGGACAATGTCTTGGTTTGGTAGCCAAATTATGACAGTGCCATTCACTTGATTTATAACTTTGCTAAACAAGCTAGCTCGTGATCAGACCCCTTATCTTTTGATTACAACAATCTTGAGCCATTGCCCTGTTGTGGTATGCAGTTTTGGCAATATCAACAAGTCATAATATCTATGATCATGATAAGTTGGCTCGTGATGAGACCTCTTATTCTTTAAGCTTATAGTGTATCATTGGATTATTCCTTGAAACTCATAATTCCCTAGGTGGGGAGGAAGTCATTGGTTCCTTAAGAATAGCTTTGGACGACAATTATAGAGTTTTTTGGAAAGAGCATTTTTACAGAGAACCTTTGTTTTGTTATTGATGCTTTTCATTGACTGATATAAAACAAATTTTCGCTAAAGGTTGTTTTTCATCAAAATTCGTAAGGTTGAAACTAGTAGCATTTTTAGGCTTATAGCATTTGACTGTATTTTTCAATAATCATGATTAATTTTCCAAATCAGTTCTACTTATACAAGCGAAAAAACAAAATCTAAAAGAAACACTAATCTTTTTCATGAATTCCCAAAGTTAACCATTTACAACCTCTTTTATTATCAAAATAAAACTACAAATACTGATTTACAAAAATAGAAGAGTCATCTTCTATGGAAAGTATTTTTTAAGGATCTGCCCATTAACAGGTAAAGATTCCCTTTTCCCTAATAAATATTGCAACATGAAAGTGGATGGACCTATGATTTCAACAATTTGGAATGGGCCAAGCCACATTCGTTGGAATTTGCAATGTTTGCCTTTTTCCTCATGAGCCTTATCCCATTTCAAAACTAAATCTCCAATTTGAAAATCTTTCCTAGATACCATGCTTGAATCAAAGGAAGCCTTCACTAATTCTTGATGATGAGCATGTGTCATTTTAGCCTGTTCACATTTCTCTTCTAGCTTAAGGATATGCAGCTATCTTAGTTGTAAAGATGAAGCTGGTGTTTCGTCGATAAATTGATCTAAGGCCAAAGAAGGAATTGCTAGATGAGTTGGGAGAACTACTTCTTTCCCATAAACTAAATTAAAGGGAGAAGTGCCAATTGAAGCCTTTTGGGTTATTCGGTTTGCCCTCAGAGCATACATCAAAGATTTGTGCCAATTTTTATGATTCTGATCAATGGTTCACTTAATGATTCTGATTAAGTTTTTATTCATTGATTCAACCAACCCGTTCCCTTGTGGGTAATAATTGGCAGAATGTTTAAGCTTAAAACCTCTTTTAAGTGCAAATTCAGTCATAACATTTCTAGAAAAATATGATGCATTATCAAACATTAAAGAAGAGGGTAAACCAAACCTGGTGATTATGAACTGATCTATGAAATCAATGATATGTTCAACATTGGCTATCTTGAGCGGAATTGCTTCTACCCATTTAGTAAAATAATCTGTAGCTGTAAGGATATACCTATGATGTTTAGAAGTGTGAGGAACGATCTCACCTATTATATCCAATCCCCATTGATCAAGAGGTTGATCGATATTGACTGGTTGCAAAGGAAATGATGGTTTCTTTTGTCTCCTGGCAGCAGTTTGACAAGTTTGACATTTTCTTACATAGCTATGCGCATCTTTAAATAATGTAGGCCAATAGTATCCTATGTGCAAAATTTTGTGTGCTGTAGAATCTCCTACATAATGTCCACCTCCTGGTCCATCATGGAGTTCCTGCAACACCTTTTTAGCTTCAGATTTCTCAATACATCCAAGGAAAACAGAATCATAATTCATCCTAAAAAGTATATCATTTACGATTTGACACTGCTTAGCCTTCAATCTTAGAGCTTTTTTCTTTTTTATAATCCAGATTTGAAGGAGCGTATCCATTCTTTAGATAAAAATATGATATCAGCATATCTTGATTCAATATCGCTTAGGCTTACCTCATACATTTGTACCTCTTGATTTGGAGATGATATTTCAGAAATAAGTGATGCTCCAGCCAACATCTTGCAAAAGTCTTGTCTTTTTACAATATTTTTTGGCCTGATCTCAGTGTCATATTCTTGTAAGGCAGTAATCCAATTTGATCTCTTTTCACCCACATCTTTCTTTACTAAGAGATTCCTTACCACTGGAAATGACACTATGATCTTTGTATGGGTTTTAAGAAGAAAGGGTCTAAAATAATTGATCACTTTGAAAACAGCATAAGCTTGTTTCTCAACGTCAAAATAATTTAATTTAGCCCCTTGCAAATTTGAACTAAAGAAGGCAATTGGGGCTTCTGCCTTGTCTTGATTGGCTTGAGTGAGTATCACAACACATGATTTATCAGAGGCAAATGTATACAAAATAAAATGATCCGAAAATTTTGGAGTCGCTAAAGATGGGGCATTAATAATCGCTTGCTTGATCAGATTGAACGCTTCATATTCCTATTGGCCCCATTTGAAGAGTGAATTCTTCTTTATCATTGCTTGTAATGGCGACACAATCCTTGACAAGTATGGAATAAATCTTTTGACAAAATTAATCTGGCCAAGGAAGGATTGCATGGCTTTCTTATTATGTGGTAAGGATATTTCAGAAATTTCCTTAATTCTATCGGGATCAATATGGATTCCAGATTTTGACACTATAAATTCAAGAAGTTTTCCTTCACTTAATGCAAAAAAGGACTTTTTTGGTTTAAGTGAAATCCCATACCTTTGGCAACGTTGGAAGATTTGATTTAAGTCTTTAAGGTGATTACCGCATTTTTTAGAATATACTATTATGTCATCCAAGTAAATCACCACTGATTTGTTTACTAATCCCTTAAATGTGATATCCATGGTCCTTTGAAATGTGGTGCCAACATTAATCAGACCAAACGACATCTTTTGATATGCGTAAGTACCCCATTTGGTTCTAAACATGGTTTTTAGTTGATCGTCAGGATGGACCAGAACCTGGTTGTAGCCGGAGAAACCATCTAAAAAGGACATTAATTCTGATCCTGCAACTGCTTGCAATATTTGTTCCATAGGAGGCAGGGGAAAATTATCCTTTTGATAGGCTTTGTTAAGATTTCAAAAGTCAATACAAATTCTAATATCTCCATTTTTATTTCTAACTGGGACCATATTAGAAACCCACCTAGAATGTCGAACGGGAAAAATAATTTTGCTTTCAATAATTTATTGAGCTCTGATTTAATTGGAATTTCTAAATTAGGATGGATTTTTCTCAGCTTTTGCTAGACAGGTTTTTCATCAGTTATCATTGGGATAGTATGTTGAATAATTTAAATGTCGTAAGTCTTAAGTTCATCGTAGTTCCAAGCAAAGACACGTTTGTATTGTTTCAAGAGCCGAACATAGGCTAATTTTTCTTCTGGGGCTAGGCCAAGACCTAGGTTGATATTCTGTGGCTTGGTATCCATTCCTAGATTTACTAATTCATAGTTTAGAGTTGAACTCTGAAGTTTTGAATTGGTAGATCTCTTAAAATGGTATTTAAAGTCATATATGTCTTCCAACTTGACTACAGATTTTGGTATAGCATTATTCGTGCTTTCTTGTTGTAACTGTTGGTCATGTTGGTCCTCATCAATTATCTGATTAGTGTAAGATCCTTCTGATGTTAGGAAACTCACAATATCAGGATCATCGTTAAAAATTATCCAGATTGTAACATTATCAGGGATGGAGGGCCTGAAGGTCAATTCGATTGAAAATCTATTTGGGCTATAGTCTTCTAAGGGAATGAGCTTGCAAGCTACATTAGCCAGGAGGTCAACACTAGCATTTTGGAGTTTGGGAATGGATGAAATATTGAATGTTATAAAATGTTCAGTCAGATCTTGCACTAAAGATTGATAATGCTTTAAATGACCTAATAGACAATGTATATTATTTCGTACTTATTTCGTACCTATTTAATAACAATCTCAGAGTCTCTGAAGACTTGTAGATACTTGATATCTAATCCAATTTCCTTGTATAGTCCTTGGACTAGAGCTTCATATTCTGCAGTATTTTTTGTACAATCGAATTCAAGTCTACATGTTAGCATAGTTTTGTTTCCCTCTGGACTAACTAATACACATCCTGCTCCTGCTCCATCATTAGAGTTAGAGCCATCAAAAAATAATTTCCAAAATAAATATTTATTTAGAGGACTATCTATAAAATTAACACATTTAGAACTATCTGTTTGAGAAAACATTTCCACTTGAGATAGAACAGAATGTTATAGGTAAGGCGAAGTATGAGCATTAAAATTTCCTAAGAAAGAGTCAATATAATAGTTGCCAATTATATTGTTGATGTACGCTACAGGATCATTTTTTCCTTCCAATTCCATCACTATGTATTTTTGGTGTCTTTCTTGCTCAACATTTATCTGATTTGATTTACCATTATAAGGGAGCCACATATGTGACCAGTCAGTCGCAAAGTATCCATGAAGATTTTTAGACCAATCCCTACTAAGAATTAAACCATAAAATTTGGGAATGCCTAGAACTAAGATATCAATAACTTGACATACCTTTGGATTAGATGACAGCCTTATGGTAACTTGATTTAGTTCACTGATTACCTCAACTTGCGATCGGTCGAGCTGAACTATGTGTACTGCAGATTTTTGAGGTTGGACGTTTAACTTTGAACATATTGTTTTAGGTAAGATATTAGATGAAGCTCCTGAATCTACCAAACAATTATGCAAGTTTTTATTGAAATTTTCATAAGTAAGAAGGAGTGGAGGAGTATGGGATTTTTACCTACCTCCAATTAAAGCGATATCATTGGGATCAACTTTATTCACCATATCAGTTGGAGGTTTTCCCATCTCATGAGAAGCTTGCGAGATTACAACAGCAGGAAGAGGTGCAACGGGTACTGCATGTAACTCTTTCATAAGCAGCTTTTGTTGATGTTTCAATTTGCTCAACTCATGAAAAGTAATGTTAGCCCTAGTCTTCTTCATATCTTCAATGATATTATACTCCATCTCATCAAAAACAATCAATGTTTTAGATGGAGTTGAGGGATCGGATTGGACTGGGCTTGTTTGAGTCACTTTTGGTGATGATTTCTTACCTGCGACTTTATCTTTAGATGTTGAGCTTGTGCTCTTCTATTTAGGACTAGGTTGTGGAGGATCCAGTTGATTTCTACTTCTTGTACTAACCGGTAATAACTCTTGATCCTCTTCGTCTGGAAGAATGAAGTCCCACATTCCCTGTACTTCTACAACTTCATCTTCATTAGTAGGTTCTTCGTTAGAAACTTCTTCTTCTTCTTCTTCTTTTGATTCTGCGTTTGTTATAGCATTGGGAGGCTTTGAATCAGTTGAAGGATTTTTCCTATAAGACTTGTAGGGATTTTTAGAAGAAGTCTTTGCTACTTGTTTCTTAATGTCAACCATTTCATTAGACATGGTTTTTAAGACTTTCTGCAATCCTTCTAAATCAAATGGGTCTTTTGATTGCTTTTTCTTAGGATCATCTCTAAAATTAGCCATCTTAGATTTTCTTTCATCGACAACGTTTCTCTACTACTATCGCTTCCTTCATGTTTTAAGCTAATGTTGCCTTGGCAAGCCTGTCAACAAAGATAGCTATGTTAGATGGTAAATCATATATGTACCATTCACTTTGTACTTCTTTGCTAGGCTTGGAGGCGGTCGGAATTTTATTCAAAAGCTTGTTGAAACACGAGTTAAAATCTTTCATAGTCTCTCTTGATTCAGCCTTTAGATTTGATAGATCGATGATCAATGTTGTTGTAGATCTATCATCACCAAACTTAGTCAATAATTTCTCTTGGAAAATGTCCCAACTAGTGATGGATCCTGATGGTAATGAAAAATACCAGGATCCCGCTGCTCCTTGTAATGTGTAAGGAAAGAGTTGGACAACAGATTCTTCATTAGTAACACCATTTAAATTTATTGATAACATAAAGTTGTTTATGTGTTCTTCTGCTAGCATGGCTGCTTCAGGATTAAACTTCGGTAGCCATTTTTCAGGATGGGTCGGTAACTTACTCAAGGGGTTAGGCATTAAGATTGCCCCTGGGTTATTCCATGGGGTTTGGGCCATCATTGAACTACTAACAGAGGAAAGCACAGATGAAGTCGCTTGTGGAAGGGATGAGGATGTTAAAGTTCCAGTACTCTGATGGATGACGATTTGAAGTGGAGGGGTGGATGGTTGACTTTGCAATGGAGAAGTTGGAATGGATGTTGATGATGAAAGAGTCTCACTATCAGACCCTTGAGGTGATTTCCTTGCTCTTTTCCTTTTAGGTAGAGGTAATTCAGTTGGTTCGATACCAAAATTTTCACTCTGCAATCTGGTCAAAGGATGAGAAGGATTGCATTACGAAGTCACACTACCTTGAGATATTTTAGACTTTTGCAGTGATATGGAAAATCCTTAAAGTTTATGAATCAAAGATTCAACTTCAAGAGGTTCGATAGTAGATTTTTCTAAAATGTTTGGGTTTATGGCAATGGTTGTTGTTTTCTCCACTTCTTGCATAGGATTTAAAGATATAGAATGCGATGGAGAAGTCGAGGGAGATGTTGAGGGAAATTTACTCTCAGAATGGTATTTAGATTTGGATTTACTAGCCATTCATAGTTTGGGGCCCTCCTTCTAGCGCCAAATATGTTGAAGCCCCGAAAATTGGGTCTACAACAAGGGATATATCCACCCGGTCCAGACCTTGAAAGCAACTCCTTTTCCATTTGGGATGGTGGGTTCGAATGGGAATAATGGGACCAGTTTCCCAATTTGTGTGTGTGTTGATAAGAATTGATATTTCTGTTTTCTAAAGATTTCTAAGTAAAATGCTTTTAGTCTAATTCTAATTTAAAAATGCAATTGTATTCTATTGAACAGAAATATTTAAGTCTAAAACTAACCTGGGATTCAACTTTTCGCTTATGCAATCTAAAATAATTTTGAACAGCAATTGGTAATAAAGATCATTCAATCACTATAAGAAAAGAATTCAATAAAAATGAATTGTTTCGTATAAAAAGTTAGCCGAAACAATTGTGAAAGGCATATCGCATAATAAGTCATTCATATATTGAGCATAAACAGAATAGCCATTACCGTACAAAAGTGCCAAATAATAACTCAAACATTCAAGCTTTCATATATAAATAACTGAGCATAAAATATTACTTGGACACATAAGTAGAAATCATTAATAGATAAAAGTACCATTGATAACAAGTTCTACTCATGAGCTTCAGCAATATAGATTTATCTCTTCCTACTTCAACATCTACTAAGAGTACAAAAGTGCATTTCAGTAGCAGATATTAAACACGGATATCAATAAATCTTGTTCCATTCATTCATCAAAACCTCCTCTGAGGGCGCAAAAGTGCATGCTCTGAGGAAACGTTTTTGACAAATTTTAGGACCCTTCTCTAAATGCATGAGAGGGGTTAAAATACTACTTCCTAAATACTAAAAATAGTTTATTACAAAAATATAGGAGGAGGTTTAAATGGCTGTCCTCATCTAAGGCAAAAATAAATCAAAACAAAAACTAAAAATGAATTTGGAAATAACTATCTATGTGTCTGTTCTCTATGGTCGCAAGCATTCAACATCGGATTGAGGAGCATCGGTTGGCCGACCTCCGATTTTAGTTGCCTTGCGAAAACAAAATCGGCCATTGCTGGCGCTATCTTCTCGGTGGAGTTCGTAAGGCATTTGAGAGTCATGCATTGACTATGCGGTTTAACCAAGTACTGCTAGTAAGTTTCCCAATTCAACTTGGTTAACTTTTTAATGGAATCTGCCCTTTCCTCAGCCTTTTGTCTGCAATTGTTGTGCCTTTGGGAGAAATCCAGGTGCGGTCTCTGAAATGAGCTTTGCTCTATGCAGGTTTTCATTGACACAGTCAATGACGTTATTTTCCACTATAACTGCTTCTTCTGCTGCCACGCGTCGAGTGTTGAATGGAATTGCTAAGTTTCAGCCAAATCCACTTACCGCCCAAGGGTGTACCCGATAAATATCGTCAATTTTGGAGCATGGGTCTTGCCTTTAGCCTTCAACACTTTTCCCCGTGGTTTTCTGGCTTAATATGTGACCAAATGCTCCGGGGCTTTCCTGCTCGAGGGGTTTTGCTCAGCGATCAGGAAACTCCTTCCTTTTTCCGAATTGGGCTTCCCAAGTGCTATTTTCACCTCTTACACGGTCTTGATGGGCCTTGGTCAACGTGCTTTGCCCTTTTTGAATAGTTCTTCCCTTACCGACCAGTTCTTGGTGCATTCCACCTAATCTTCGTTTTGTTTGGTAAACTTTTCTACGAACTGCTTGTTGTAGGTTGCCTGTGGCTCTGGTAGATGATACATAAGCCTTAAATCTAGTGCAGTGAATGAGCCAATGAGGTCTTGGCCTCAAGTCTTGAATTGTCTGTATGTTATATCGGCATTGTCCAGTACCCACTTAACCATGTTTGTGTATGGAAGAATCTTTGGTCTTGTCACTATTCAGTGCAAGAACAAACATGCAAGTTCAGTAATTGACACCTCAAATGACCCGCGTGAGTCTGCTATTGCTTTAACCTCCATAACTCTCGGCTTTTCTTCTTCGAGCAGACTATACATTCCTTCCCAAGTAGCTATGTCGGTGTCTTTGTTACAAGTGGTGTCTGTGTATAAGGGCATCATCTCTTTGTCTTCTGCCACTGGAGCTTTTCCCTTCTTTCTCATTATGTTCTGCACACTTCTGCATATATTACTCTGCTTGTTGCTCATGCAAATTTACAAGTAAGGCAAGAATAATGATAAGAGATAAAGTGATAGGAAAGCTCTTTAATTCTGAAATCATATCCAATATACCACCCTACGTGAAATAACCTTTTGATGAGATTCAAATATTATCTCATAAATGACCACCAACTAACCATTAAATTGACATTAATGCCCATAATGTTTTATCAGATTACGAGAAAAACTTTATTGAAGGATAAGCCCTACAGATCTGTGATAAAGCGATTTTACGATTTTCTTCGTAATATCACAGATCGCAATATCGCTAATCCATTTTGTCAACAATCATTCATCACATTATGTGTCTGCAAGATGTGATTTTCGAGATGCCTTATCGCATATTGCTGGATCGAGATATTTTACCTTAGGTGATACTTGCGGCATATGAAAGCTGCGATGTGCGATGAGTCATTAAGGTGCGCGATCTCACATCACATTTTTCACAATTTCGAAAGCTGGTTTATATGATGTTCCCCATTACCCTTTGTAATGTGATGTTTTATTGTTAAGAGAACAATATTATTCGGAGCTTATCATAAAACTTAGTTTTTTTTAGGTTTTGCGGGTATTTTCCTAAGTTTATGATAGCATGTTTTATTCAAAGGGAAACATGAGTGCTAGTTTTTATTTTTTAGAAGGGTCCCCATTTATTTAGCTTCATTACTAAAACTAAATAAAGAGGGGGGTTATTGATGGCCACAACAGGTCTTTTTACCGAAAGGGAAGAGGAGAGTGGGCCCTTTAAAGAGAAGTAATAGTACTAATCTAGAAAAGGGCACACAAGCATATACATAAGAATGAATCGTTAGTCAACCAACATAATAGTTCATAAGGAAACAACGATTGTTAAATAAAATACAACACACCTTCAACAAGATAAGTACCAAATCCACCGAAATAGTTCAATTTTCTTAGTACATTTGAAACAACATACATCAACCACATTCAAAGAATAGTCTTAAATATTCACGACATATGTAATAAAGTGTGTTGGCTCAAAGAGCTTCTAAATTATGTAAAAGTTCCAAGGTACATCAAGACAGTGAACACCACTAGCCCCAATAATGGAGCATTAGAGCAGTTACTTGCTCCTCCAAAACAATTATCTTCCTCTTCAATTCTTTGTAGGAGGAACCAAGGTGAAAAGTCCCTTGTTTGTACAATGAGGGTGTATATATAACAAATGGGGTTATCCTTCACCTTCCTTGTGAATCTTTGACTATCTTCATGACTGCTTGACTTCTTGTGACCTTTTGACTTCCTACGTCAGTCATTAGGGGACATTTGAGGTCTAAAATGGGCCTCGTAAGGAAATTATAAAATAATATTGGAAATAATAAAATAAGATTAGATTACATCATCCAATTTTAGAGGGAAAAAAGGAAAAACTATTTTTTCAACTCTTATTTTCAACTTATCTCCCTATGGGTTTACTCAAATTTCGAGTGAAAACACTTTTTGGATGAAACATCTGATTCCTCATTCAAGGAGTACCCATGTTGCATACTTTTGATGGACCCTACTACATGAAAAATAAGAAATGCATGAAAAACGTGATTGCAATCACATTTTTTTCATGTATTTCTCATTTTTTGTGTAGCAGGATCCATCAAAAGTATGCAACATGGGTACTCCTTAGATTAGGAATTAAATTTTGTATCCAATGAGTACTCCTACTTGAAATTTGAGTATAATCTTATGGAGATACGTTGAAAATACGAGTTGAAAAAATAGTTTTATTATTTTATTATTTTTAATTTTTTACTCCAAAAATGGTGAATCATCCCCCATGGTTGACATCATTATCTTGAATCCTATTAGTTCTTATAAAGTTTATTTTGGTTGTACATTTTTCTTAGGAGGCCCATGTCTCTTAGGCTTCCACTTTACATTACATTTTTCCAATATAGAATTTACATAGTCCACGAAATGATGTGGCACATGATGACTCGTGATGGCACACGAAATGGCACAAATGAATTGGACTGCATGATGATGTGGTGGTGCCAAGCTATCCTTCTTCCCTCCAAATGGTTGTGAATCAGATGGAGTCGTCATGCGTCTTGATCTTTGTTTTTATGTTGTAATCCAGTTTTCCTTTGTCTTCTTACCTAATGATCATCTTATCTCCTTAGATCCTTAGGTATCTTCTAGCATGGTCTCCTTCTCCATCTCCTTCATTATCATCCTATCATGACATAATAGAATACTTGTGATCGCAATCTACCCATGAGAAGACGACATTAGTCCAATAAAACCCTAGCCTAAGATGCTTCATGAAATTACTTGTTAGGGTTGGAACTGGTAAATGGTTGAAAGACTGACTCAGGGATTGTGAAGTCCAAAGGCCAAGGCCTAGGACTAGGGCTTGAGACTACACAATGTGCAGTTCAGTATGGCCAGGGTCAAAGGATTGTGCAGTTGAGGGACTTAAGAGCTCGGGCTAGAAGTTTGAGCCTTGATTTAGTGTAATGCACTTCTCAAGAGGCCTCCGAAGAGGTACTGCATAGTTAAGGGAGTCAAGGGATCAAGCTGTAGGTTTGATGCTTGAGACTATGCAGTGCACATTTCTAAGGCTTGGGATGAGTGATTGCATAGTTGAGGTACTCAAGAGGTCAAGTTGAGGCTTTAAGTTTCCCAATACACATTTCAGATAAGCGAATAGGTTGGGATATTTTGCAGTTGAGGGGTTCATGGCCTAAATAATGATGCTTGTGGCTTGAAGCTTCCTAATGCACATATTTGGAGGGAGAGAGGCCAGGTGATTGCACAATTTCATAGTTCAAGAGCTCAAGGATAAGTCTTGATTCTTGAGACTGTGTAGAATGCAGAGAAGGTTGGCTGGAGGCATGGACTGCGTAGTTTTCGAGCTCAAGGATTGGGACTAGGCACAAAGACTGCATAGTGAAAAGTTGCAAGAGGCAAGGTTACGGCTTGAGATTTGAGATTGTGCAATGAGAAGTTTAGGAAGACTTAGTGAAGTCAACTTTCCAGGGAACGAAATTTTCCGAATAAGGCTATGTGTGGGATCAGTGAGGCTCAAGTGAGTAGAGAGAAAACTCGATCATGATCACACACTCAGAACAGTCAACGACACAAAATTCATGACTAAAAAAAATAACAACATTATTCCCTTAGTGCGACAACAATGCAATATACCTCTCCAAGTGTGACACAAAAGATACACTTTGCGAAAAAACTGACAACACTTTTGCGGAAGTGCATGAAACTTTGGGAATGAGTGTAAAACATGTCTACATGACTAGTAGAACTCATAAACACAAAATTTCCCCTTCAAGCAAGCCAAAACTACACTTTACATGATAAGCAACACTTACCATTCCAAAACTTGACATTTTCTATATAAAGAGAAAAGTGTGAACAACACTTGCGATATTCAAACGACAATGAAGGCGACACATGTCAGAGCAGAGATAACATGAAAATTACTCTCATTAAGGTGAAATCAAGGAAAAGGAACATTCGTAAACAAGAAAATGACACTTGTGAAGGTGAAAGTGAAAAAAAAGCGACACGTGGAGAAACTCACCGAAATAAAAGTACGATTTCCAACTAAAGTGAGAGACTATTAATTGAGAGTGTGCACCAACTATCAATATAGGTTGAAAATTTCACATGCACTATCTTGATGGATTGTGCTTGGTCCATTCAAGCTTGCTTAAAAGGATGCAACCATGAACTTGTTGCACACTGGGCATGTGTCAGTATGAGACTTCGACACATACAATCCAAGAAGGTAGCTAGAAGACTCAATAAAGCTTCAACCAACCAAGAAGTGACTACAAAACAACTAATCAAAAGATCCACAGTAGGCTCCAAAATTCAAGTGTAGACAAAATTTTGGATGGTGTTTGTCACAAAGACAACACTTGGTGACACACTTGTAGAACTCCAACTTCTATGCCTTGGTAAATTCTTCATGCAGGGTCTAGTTCTTCAGGGAGTATTGATTCATCATTTGGATCACTCCAGCTTCCCCACTTACTCTATATGTAAACATAGTCCCCTTCATTCCTTCTCAATTGAACACAAACATATGACCAACGATATCGCAACATTTCAAAATAGGAGAAGGGTAATATAGCACAGGAGCTTTGAATTTTCAAAGTATAGTTTTTCATCTTTGGTGTTGCTTTTCTCCCAGCAAGCCCGGATAGTACCCTGACAAAGTCACTTCAGAAACACAAACATTGCTCCATTTCCAGCGAGCTTAGATAGTACCCCGGTGGAGGCTCTTGCTTCATCTCCCTGTGTAGGAGGCCTTTCTCTTCTTTCACCCTTTACTTATTTATTTATTTTATATAGGATTATGCATCAACACTTATTTGTTTCATGGGCTAAAGAGGGATCCTAAATTATTGAGAGAAAAAGAGGTTGTTCCTTCAAAGAAGCATATGTAAGACCTCTAATATTAGTTTTCTCGTTTAGATTTTCCCCTTGTCCTTCTCTACTTGATTGGATAAACATGGAAAACGGGGAAATGTAGAGAACCGATCCTAGGGATGAGGTTTCTAGAATAGACACAGATATCACGGTTCGACACAAAGCTTTCCTCATGAAAGGATCACATTTTCTTTCAAAACATCATCAACCAAAGATAACCAAGATAGAGAAGAAGGAATGAAGGTTAGCCAAATGTTCCAATGTCACAGAGCCCTTTTCTATTTTGCCACATTTTCTTTCGAGCCCAAATGGGGACATATTCCATGCAAAGTATTATTTAAGAAAACATGAAAGAAAGGACGAGACATAACAAGAAAACAAAACCAAAAGCACAAATCAAAAGGAGGATAGGTCAAAAACAGAGTGCAAGACAAACATCAAAAAACACAAAACAAACTATAGAAAACAAGTGCAGGATGAACGTGCAGATAAACTAATATGCATATAGACCTACTACTAAACTAATCATCTAGAAGGTCAGGGTTACATATAATGAAATTTCCAATGTAACCACCATATCTTCCCGACCTACATCCACAAATATACGAGCAATTAAAACAAATATAAACAATGTGCAAAGGAAAAGGTAAGAGCTTGAATAACTTGCACAAAAAATTGAAGGTCTTGTCTGTCAACATAAAAATGTGTTATAATCACTACTTCTACCCATTTCACATTCTTACCTTTTTTATGAAAACCATAATTAAACAAACCTCGAAGACTTCTTGCGAGCGCATCTTCATGTGCACTGTACTTCTTAGAAAGCATGAGCAAATATCAAAACTTGTTATTTGTGATGGAGCTTTCCAAGTAGGATTTCTCCGATCATTTGATGGTTGGATCATAATATTTGAAGCAATCCTCTTGAGAACCCTGAGATTTTTAAAAAGATGAATTTTCAATTAAAAGTGTGGGGTCAAGATGAGAATCTTGTGAGGAAAAATGGATATGATCATATTCAGTAGGCATGCCAAGATAGTGAGGACCTGACATAAGCATCAGAGAAGGTTGAAGTGCCTAAACTACTTGATAAGTACCCAAATATCAAGACGTTAAACCATAAATATCAAAGTATGTAAAACAATTAGCATCTAACGTGATGATGAGGAAATGGTAAGTTGAATGACAGTCATTAGAGCCACAATCATGGTCATATGGGTTGATTAAATATTTTGATTCCCGATTTGTATTTAAAAAGGATAAATCAATATGAATGGCTCTGCAAATGCTCTGAACAATAGAATCAACTTCCTTGCACGTCGAATGTGACAAGTTGTTTTCCTATAATTGGTGACAAACTGTGCAAGCATCAGAATCATCTAAAGAATTGAAAAGGAATGATAATATAGCAAATGCAAAAAACAAATCAAGATGTAATGTGTTAAGGTCCTATAATAGGAATCAGTGGTGTTGGCCTCTTTCTATTCATTTTAGCGAGTTTAGCCTATGAATCACTATGTGTCATAGCCTAAAGGTATGCTTGTCCAAGGAGCCATTTAGTTCTTGAAGTCCTATGGTCAAGACAAGTCTGAATGCTTGGGAGAGTTTTTTCATACAAATTCTAGGTTAGATCATGTTTTAGGTGTTTTTATGGTCAAGTGCTTAGAAGAAACTTTCCAATGGTATATCTGGTGCTTCAAACCGTCTTCCAAATCAGGAGATAGAGAAAGTTGAAATCTGCTCCTCAAAACTACAAAACAAAGAAAAATGCCCAAGTGTGAAATTATTTATTTGAATTATTAAAATTAATTTAAAAATGCTCAATATCTAAACTATAATAACTACATCTTATCTTATTCTAAATACGTTAGTCACAAGTCAAAATTGAAAAGTGAAATCACAATCTATGACCCCAACCCGCACGTCAAGCATTAAACTTTCCAAATGTAAAATGCCTCGAGATGTGCTATTTATTAATTAAGGGTTATCAATGAATTTTGGGGGGTTTCATTTTCGACATTTAACCTACACCCCTCCGGGGAAAATTTTATGGATAGAAAATTATATTGAAGTTTAAAAACATTGGCGAATCTCACTAGTTTGTAATATGCAAACTATAAAATGTTTATTGATGTATTTGTAAAATTATTAAAATTTATAATGATTTTATATATACTCTCTATATAATGTAGGTGATTTTTAAGGTTAAATATTTTTATATTGTAAAATTTAGGCGAATCATTTTTATAAAAAATGGAAATTGGTGAATCTTTTTTTTGGAAAAATCATGGAAAATTAGCCCACCTGCAAATATTAGCCCCTAAATTTTTCCATGTCCTCCTCCTAAACCACTTAATATCTAAAGAACATTTTTACAAACTAAAGTACAGGTCAAAGTAAAAGAGGCTGAGTAAAAACAATTTTTTACAGAAAATAAAGATAAATACACGGAAAAGGAAATTTGGATAAATACTTGTCCAACAAAAATTACAAGTAAAATGGGAAAGTAAGTAAAAATACTTCACCAACCATGGCAAAACAAGACATGATTTTTAAAATCCCTGGGAAGGAGAAACAAGACATGTTTTTAAAATCCATGGGGAGGAAAACCAAGACATAGATTTAAAAACAAGACATGGATTTCAAAACAAGAGGATGGTTTGTCAAATCATTCAAAGAAATATTTTGAAATTTTATTTTTTGAATTTCATTTAAAGGTTTAAGCAAAATATTTGGGAAATATTATTCAAAATATTTTCTTCCCAAATATTTTGCAACGCTCATGAATTATTTAATGATGATGAAGGAAAAGACTATGGAAAAAAAGTTTGACACATAAATTTTATTTAACTCCAAAATACAAATAATTTATTGATCAACTAGGTGGAAAACATCAACATACATGCAATTATTTTCAGATTTTTGGCTCAGAAATAGTAGTCAAAGGGGCAGCTAGTTGATACAGGTGGCAGAGTTAATCAGATTTGAGAGGGAAGCTAGCAGGTTTTGTGAAGACAACTTCAACCTCTCCAGATTCCAAGGTAGAGGATCAGCATTTAAAAACCAATTTCCATATTTGAAGGCTGAAGATTTTCCAGCAGTTCCAAATTTCCTGCAGTTTTCCAGTGATTAATTTTATCTTTAGTTTATTGTTCATATTTCTCCATAAATTGTGAGGTATTATTTTTTAATCGGTTCCTTTTTGGAATCTGAAGTTAGTTTAGTAGAAATTCTATAAATATGTTGTAATAAGACTTAGAATAGGTTGGAACTTGTATGAAAAAAGGGGCCACATTTTGATGCAAGTTGTGACGTACTAAAGTGATCAATTTGTAATAATATAGAGAATTTTTGTTCTAGGATTCCTATGTCAAACTATTTGGTCATGTACTTTCTCATGTAAAATTGTTATTTTCTCAGTTTTCCATATGTTTTCTGTCTCTATTGTTTCAAGAAGATAAAGGCCCGAATTTGCTTAAATGTACTCTTCTATGGCTTGTAAACAATATTAATGTTTTCACTCTGATGTTAGGTATATAATTCATCACAACATGCTCTATATTTAATTGAAATTAAATCATTCTCATCCTAAACACTCCACAAATATTTTAAAAGATACAAAAGTTTTCCTATCCTATCCTATTACAACTGCTCTGTTATTTTTGTATTTGATCATCCTAAGATTCATGACTCCATGACTGATGGACTTTCCCTTCAAATTTCAACCAAATATTTGAAAAACCAACCTTAGAATTCAATAACTAGTCTAATATCTTAAAACACAAATCTAAATAAAAAAGGGAGATCCCTCTCTAAAGCTAGAAGGGCTAGATCCCAACTTTGCAAGTGGTTTTGTAGTTACCTATGGGTTTCTCGCCATGACCTTGAGAAATTACGGAGTCATAACATTATGGTGACCATACTGTCGACGAAAGTTTTCATCCTCCTTAGGAAATAATATCGAGTTTTAGATCTAATTGTTGATGGTGCATAGTTATTAGACACAAGAAGGATAAAACATTCACCTGGCGACTCCAAACAGTTTCAAGCTAATCTAAAGACACCACTAGAAGCAGAATCCAAAAATCAAGATGATTTTCTCAATCCAGAAGGTATGCTCCTATGAATTGCATTCATATTCCAAGCTTTCCAAATCACATGCCTAGTGTAATTTGGTAGACTTATTTACCTACATTCAAAGATTAAAAAAGGAGATGATGTTACTTTGCATCTGATTAGATTTCATATGCATATTTGTAAGTTTAAAGTTAAATTTCATGAAGATTGTCCTATGAAGATGTTCATGGTATCCTTGGAGGGAAATGGTCAATCATGGTATGAAATATTGCCAAATTATTGTTTATACTCTTAGAGATGTTCATACAGTATTTTATGAGAAATATAAAGAACATCATCCTTCTTTGTTGTTGGTCAAATAGTGTTGCACACATTTTGACCATTTTATTAAGGATGTGGAATTTTTTTATGAAAATGATCAATTTATGGATGATGATATTATAGAGGCTATTCATGAGAGACCTTTCAACCATGAAGAAGATGAAGAAGATGGCTGCGATGACACTCAAGAAATTTTTAGCAAGTAGTTATTTCTCCTGTGATTGGAAAATTAAAAAAAAAATTCATTTCAATGACCTACTTTCTCATGAACTTGTTGATGACATTTCATATCCTTTATACATTTAAGAAGAACAGGAGAACCAAAAGCCCAATTGTAATGATGAAACAAAGCTTACAGATGATAGTTTGCAACAATCTTCTCAGGTTTTCGAAAATGAAAATGATCATTATAGTTGCCTTGCATTCCCTTTTTCTCTTGAGTTTTTAATTCAGGAACAGAAATCTGAAAATCAGAATTCTAAGTTTTCTAGCATAGAAACTCAGGAAAGCCATGATCCATCCATTATTTTCAGCAATAATATGCAGCAAGTTTGTTCCTTTAAGCTTAATGCATAAATTTTTGAAGAGTAGATTTATGAAACTACATGCACAAAGATTCTGAGCAACGAAATTATTTGGGATAATTATTAAGTAGAGCATATTTTTCTAGACCCCGTGGGTGTAGACCATTTTGTTATTAAAGATGTGGCTATCTCAATTGAAAATCTTCCTCTAAGTTCAGATAATGAAGAGTTTTCCAAGGAAGAATAGGTTGTCCGAAAACCTATGTATATTATTGTTCTAGATGAATTGGTTGTTTCAAATGAAGATGGCAAGATCGATGAACAGATTAATCCATTTTCTTTAGAAAGCAGTCCTTTTGCAGATCATCAAAATGTAACTTTTCATGTTTTTCAAGATCTTCTGGTTAATCTGTTGCAATCATCAAGGAAAATGGTTATTCTGATGTTTGTGGATTACATTCAATAGCTTCAGTGGCAGTTTGAGTCACCAATCTCATATATTTTCTACCTGCTCATGAGAAGTATGAGAAAAACTCAGTCAAGTATCCATTTGCTTGATTGGATATGTTGGACAGAAGAGATCACCTAGTGCATATACTTTCAGCAGGTGTGGACAACCATCATCAAAGTTTGAAGCCCAAGGAGAAGGCCCTAAGAATTTGGTGTTGTGTTGCCAAATTTCTGATTTATTTTAATGTTTTTAAAAAGTTTTTAGTTTGTAGTATACGGTTCAGATTCTAGTTTGAAGAATGGATTTGGTTCAGTTTGAGGATTGGAACATATTACCAATTGGTTTTCAGTTGCAGTGGTTTCAAGGCATAACATGTTGCAGGTTTGGGATCAACCCAATGGTTAGGCACATGGTCTACGATGTTCTTTGGCACCTCACAGAGAGGATGTCATCCCCATTGGAGCCAATGTTAGGGTCCTATAATAGGAATCCATGGTTTTGGCCTATTTCTATTCATTTTAGTCAGTTTAGCCTATGAATCACTACATGTCATAGCCTAAAGGTCTACTTGTCCAAGGAGCCATTTAGTTGTTAAGGTCTTGCGGTCAACACAAGTCTGAATGTTTTGGATATTTTTTGCATACAAAGTCCGTGTTAGATCATGTTGCAGGTGATTTCATGGTAAATTTATCAAAAGAAGCTTTCCAACGGTATATCTGGTGCTTTAAACCGACTTTTGAAAACTACAAAAACAAAGAAAAATGACTAAGTGTGAAATTATTTATTTGAATTATTAAAATTAATTTAAAAATAACTTAGTCACCCAATCTCTAAACTATAGGAACCACATCCTATTTTATGTAAATTGAAAATTCAAATCACAATCTATGACCCCGCCCCCTACTACATGAATTAAAATTTCCATATGTAAAATGCCTCAAGATGTGTAATTTATTAATCTAACCTACCCCCTTGAAAAAGTGGTTTCACCTTTACCGTATTTTGGACTCCCCACCTCTTAAACCACTTACTACCTACCCCTCGATAGCCATTATTCATATTAATTTAAATTAAAATGTGGCGAGAAAGGAAATAAGGTAAATTTCATATGTTATGAAATAAGTTTACGAATGAAGAAGGTTGAGTAAAATGCGACTAAGGGAGGTGAAAGGAGATAGACAAATACTTATCCAAAAAACATTAGAGGAGTAAAAGGGGAAAGTAAAAATACTTTACTAACCATGGAAAAAAAGGACATGGTTTTTAAAATCCATGGGAAGGAGAAACAAGACATGGTTTTAAAATCCATGGGAAGGAAAAACAAACATGGATTTCAAAAGAAGAGGATGGTTTATTAAATCATTCAAAGAAATATTTTGAAATTCATGTACTGGTTTAAGAAAAATATTTGGGAAATATTATTCAAAATATTTTCTTCCCAAATATTTTGCGACAGTGATGAACTATTTAATGATGATGAAGGAAAAGACAATGGAAAAAAAGCTTCGATGCATGTTACACCGTATTTTGTCACGCCTCCTACACTTCCCTGTGTCATACCCCGAAGTGCCTGAAACTTGGCAATTATGCAGTGTACCAATCCTGATATGCAATCCAGATCCTCCCTGAAGAACTTATGAAAACATGCCTTGAGCCTTCCCTGAAGAAGTAAGCTAAAAAACCCTAATTTCATGACCAGTGTGACTGTGACACTGGCTAGTGTTGATGGCAGGTTACAACATACTAGCCTTGTGTTTCCAGCACACTTTTTACTTGGAAACTCGCACTGATCCCTAAAAGGCAAGTTTTCCCAAAGAGGAAAAGAAGCTTCATGATCTAGAGGCTTCCAAAACGATGAGCTAGACATTGTTCATTATGGATGTGGTCAAATTCTTCCAATATTTCCCTTTGGTCTTATCCCTTGATATGAGTGCCTTCTCCTATATTTGGAGAGATCCTAACTCCCTCTCCCTACCTATATACTCATCCTCTCCCATTCCGAAATGGTTGGTCTCTGATTATTTGCACCCTTATGCTGAGATAGTGCCTACATGATACCCATTTATCTTGGAGAAGGAGTGCTTGGAGAGTTTGAGCTTGGACTTGGACACTCACTCAAGGAGGGCTTATGGACATCAAGGCTTTGGTTTTATGCTTCCCCTTGCATCTCTTAATATATACAACTACTGATTCACTTTCCATAAATTCTTGTGTTAATACATCATTTATCATAATGCCCCTTGATCTATTAAGTGGATTATATTCAATTATGTTTGTTGCACTTGTTTTCTTTGTTGTGTCTTTGATCTCTAGTGCAGGTATTCAAACACCATGAGAAGTAGAGCTGAGTTTTAGGAACAAGCGATCAAGATCTTCAACAAGGGATTACATCATAGCATCAGAACGAGGTAGGTCTCCTTCCTCTTCTCTTATTTCAATTGTAATTTAGGAAAGTGTCTTGTAGATTTTCACGTTGGTTGCTAGTCCCACTCATTGGTCTAGAGGGATCATCTCTGTTTGTAGAGAGGATTTACCTAGACAACAAAATGGCCACTCCACTGGGGAAGCTATAACAGTTCCTTACATTCCTTCGATCAGATTCTATGATGAGTTTGACCAACCATCGATTTGTTGGCTTGTATACATCACTGTAGATTTATGTAGTCACCAGTTTTTTCTTGCAAGTGTTGAAGCTTGCTTTGATTTTGAAAATTATTGTATTTTTTTCCTTATTTTCCTCTCCCAACATGTTTTTTGCTCCGAAAAAAGCATTTTCAATGTTGATTTTCAAATTACAATCACGCTACTCTACCTTTCATCGCCCTTTTTCCTTTAACAGGTGCGTTGATCCCAGAGGATAGAAGAAAATTAGGTTTTCTTCTTTTTTTCAATGATTTTCAATCTATGTGAGTGATTTTCTAGTGTAATTACAATGTGTTTGTCTTGATTGTCATCCTTGTGTGATTGTAATTGTATCTTGGCTATTGTTGATGTGTCTTTAAGGCTTGAATTCCTTCTAGGGTTTCTAGGGTTTAGGTCGCCCTTCCCTCATCATTTGGCTTGTCTTTATAAGATTGATTGCTTCCATTTAGGAGTCTTGTTACAATCAGGACACCATTTTCAAGTTGATTTTGGTTCATGATTGTGAAATTATTTTCATTAGTGTTGAATCATTTGGGTACTTTGAAAATTTCTTCCACTCCATTGTCAAACTTAGATTACAATTTTTTTCTCTGGTGGAACTGGAAGTGAATGCATTTTTTGATTTCATTGTTTCGAAAAGAAAAGTGAAAAGAATTATGCATTTAAGTATTTTTGAAATGATTTGTATTTGAAATCAAAAGTGAATGGAATTTTCATTTTAGTTGTTTTGGATTGCATTTTTTTCTTCATCATACTTGAAGACCAATTGAAACTGAGAAAAATATCAGTTTCTCCCTGGTTACAACTTTTGTTAAAATATCTGTAGGATTCTGGTTAGTGTGTATCTTTTCCAGCTTCAACTGTCCATCTTCCAGTGCTAACCTTATGAAATGATACTTGAGCTGTATATGTTTTGTCTTGGAATGAAATGAAGAGTTCTTTGCAAGATGTATGGCACTCTGGTTGTCACTGTATAACCTGCCCAACTCCTGCTTCTTACCCAATTCATCCAGAAACGTTTGTAACCAAATCATTTCCTTACTAACCTCTGTAGCAACAACATACTCTGCTTCCATTGTTGAGAGTGCAACAACACTTTGCAGTTTTGAAACCCAACTGGCATTTGTTCGACCTACAGTAAACACATACCCTATTGTGCTCCTCTTGTTATCTCTGCCACCTGCCATATATCCATCTACATATCCCTATAGAGCAATGTTTGAACCACCAAAGCATAATGCTTGATTTGTGGTACCTCTCAAATACCTGAGAATCCACTTCATCGCCATCCAATGTTCTTTCCCTAGATTGTTCATGTACCTGCTTACAAATCCCACTGCATGTGCAATATCAGGCCTTGTGCAGACCATTGCATACATTAAGCTTCCAACTACTGATGCATATGGAACTTTAGACATATAAGCCATTTCTTCCTGAGTCTTGGACACAACTCCTTACTTAGTTTGAAATGGCTAGCCAAAGGTATACTAACTGGTTTTGCATTCTATATATTAAATCTTTTCAAACCTTTTCTATGTACTCACTCTGAGACAGTGTTAATTTTCAAATCTTCTTGTCTCTAGTTATTCTCATACCAAGGATTTGTTTTGCAACACCCAAATCCTTCATTGTAAACGATTTTGTCAATTTTGTTTTGAGCACATTTATTTCCTGCATGTCAGAACCTACAACAATCATGTCATCTACATACAATAACAAGCATGCCATTTTTCTTTTTGAGATAAACACAATGATCAGAGTGACATCTAGTATAACCTCGATCAGACATAAACCTGTCAAATTTTAGATACCACTACCTTGGAGCTTGTTTTAAGCCATACAAGCTCTTCTTTAATCTTCACACTAGTTTCTCCTTACCTTTTACCTCATATCCTTATGGTTGCTGCACATATATCTCTTACTCCAAATCCCCATGGAGAAAGGTTGTCTTTACATCTAACTGTTCAAGATGTAAATCTTCAGCTGCTACTAGAATTAAAATATTTCTAATTGAATTCATTTTAACAACAGGATAAAATATCTCATCAAAGTCTATACCCTTTTTCTGTGCAAACCCCTTCACCACAAGTATAGCTTTATACCTTTTTCTACCTCCATCTTCTTCCTTCAAACCTGTAAACCCATTTATTCTGCAATGTTGTTTTACCTGCAAGCAACTTGACTAAGTCCCAATTCTGGTTATGTGCTAAGGATTCCATCTCTTCTTTCATGGCTTGCTCCCACTTCTTCCTAATTTCTACCTGCACTACTCCTCCATAACATTCTAGTTCACCAGAATCAGTCAACAATACATAGTATAATGAAGGAGAGTATCGTTCAAGGGGTCTACATATCCTGATAGATATTCTAACACCACTTTTAGGTGTTTAAGGTGCTTGTTGCTGTTGTGGTAGATGTTGATGTTCTGGCTGTTGATCATTATGATTTTCAGGCACCATCACCCTTTATGTGATCTCTTCAAGCACTGTGTATTCTCTGTTTTCTTTTTCCTATTTCTTTTCATGCAGTTGATCCTTATACAAAACATTTTCATTGAATATGACATCTCTTTTCCTAATGATTTTGTGTTTTTCATAATCATAAAAGAACTAACCAAAATCATTAACACCATATCCAATAAAGGTGCATTTCTTTGATTTTTCCTCAAGCTTTGTTCTATTTTCATTATTAATGTGGAAAAAGGCTTCACAACCAAAAGTCTTTAAAAAAGAGTATTTTACCCTTTTGCCTTTCCATGCCTCCTCTGGAATACCACCATCCAAGGAACTTGAAGGCCCTCTATTTATTATATAAATAGCAGTATCTACAGCATCTACCCAAAATTGTAAAGGAAATCATGCATGCAATCTCATGCACCTTGCACGCTCCATGATTGTCCCATTCATCCTTTCTGACACACCATTTTGTTGTGGTGTTCCTGGAACTATCTTATTTCTGTGAAATCCATTTTCTGAATAGTACCTATCAAACCCTTTGTTGCAATATTCACCTCCGTTGTCTGATCTGAGACACTTCAACCCTTTTCTTGTCTCATTTTCAACCAAAACATTCCATCTCTTGAAAGTATCAAATACATCATATTTATTTTGAATACAATAAATCCAAGTTTTTCTGGTTGCATCATCAATAAAAGTAACATAATAGCGAGAGCCACTGAGAGATGATACATGATTAGGTCCCCATACATTTGTATTCACAAGCTCTAATTTTTCGCTCTTCTTTTCTTTCCCAACATTGAGAAATCTGACTCTCTTCTGTTTTCCATAAACACAATTTTCATAGAATTCCAAATCAACATGCTCCAAACCTCAAAACTCATCACCGTCTTAGGAGCCTAATATAGAAACCCCTGAGATTCCACAAAGGTTTGTTTTATATCCTTTGAATCCACTTTTTGATCCTTTTGTGAAATCTCCTCAACATTCTTATAGTCCATACGATTGACCTAGTGTTCCTTTGGAGTTATCTCCTCATCCATCTTGGATTCCTCCTCACCAACTGTTTCCACCTATGGCTTCAGAAGGTGAGATTCCAACCTCTCCTCAAGGTCCTCCGAAAGTCTCCGTTATGCACACTCCTAATGTTGATAATGATTTCGAATACGAATTTCCCCCAGAAGTGTTTCTTTATGAAGGAAGAGTTCCATCTTAGCCACCTCCTGTGAATAGTGGGCCTATGCTTCCACATGGTTATACAAACTTGGCTCAACTAGTTTTAGGAACTCCAAGTGCTTCTTCATTATGCCAAAATCCAATTTGGTCATCAAATTCTATGCCTACTTTTGGTCTGTTTATTCCTAACATGACCTCTCATATACCTATGCAAATTGTCATTACTTTAGTTCTGATTCAACCAACGATTTCTTCACAAACGTTAGCTTCGTTTCAACCTTCCATTCCAGTGCAACTGACAATTTTGGTTTATGTGTCTGTAAGTTCCTCGATTCCCCCCTCAAGTGGACATAATGTGCCATCGTCTCATTCACAGCCTGGGGAGAAAATCCAAATATCCCTCTTGTTTCGAGTGGAACCCATGTGACTGGATCACAAACTCACATGGTTGGAGTAAGTCAACCTATTAGTGGTATTCCTAATCGCGTTGATTCATCTATTCTAGCTGGGGCAGGTTATATCCCATATCAATAGCCTTATGTGGCCCAGGTACCTCTCCAACAATATTATATTCCATATGGTTCACAAGCACTGCAAATTCCACCTTATATTTTGCAAGTAGGTCCTCATGTGCAACCTGGTCAAAATCATATTCCCGATGCATATGGTCAAATCCCAATTGGAACTTACCAGTACCAATAGGGAATTCCTCAAGGAACTGTTCAAAAACCTTTACCGCTACAAGGGAAACCTTTGCAGCAACAAGGGCAACCTTTGCAGCAGCAAGGACAACATTTGTAGCAGTTTCAACAGCCTTTGCAACAACAAATGCATTTTGTACAAAACCCAATCAAGCCTTGTACCCACAAGGTCAACCATTGTAGCAGCAAGGTCAACCCTTGTAGCAGAAAACCTAACCTGTATATCAACAAGGTCAAACCTTGCAAACACAAGGCCAACCCCTGCAACAATAGGGCCAATAAATTTATTACAAGGGTTAGCAATTGCACCAACCTTAAATCCATATGCTGCACACAATGCTTATCCACCTTATGATTATCAACGGCCTATGGCAAGTCAATATCAACCCTACCCTAGGTAGAATCCACCATGGTCAAGGTATCCCTCAGTGGGGGAAAAATCAAGACCCTTATGGTCAAAGTCCTCCACTTTGGGGGCAAAACTCATATCAACAAGGTTGGAACCCGCAGACTGGGCCTTATCAAAGGCCATATATGCCTTTTAATCTGCAATTGTCATTTTTAGCATGTTAGAACTACTCAATGTATTGAGGCTTACTAATGATCTGATTCTTCATTCACCTTATTGGCCTCTAGTTTTCCCACTAAAATTCAGAGTGATTGCCCTAAATTCAAAGGAAAAGCTAAAGAGGACCCTCAAGCCCATGTGATGACATATCACTTATGGTGTTCTTCCAATTCCTACGTTTATGATTCTATTCGTCTCCGCCTCTTTCAACTAACCTTGACAAGTGTTTCCACAAAGTGGTACATCGAGTTGCCTCGAGGTACCTATGCAGACTTCAACTCTTTGGCCATGTCCTTCCTCACCCACTTCTAGTTACTGGTTCATTATGAAACTGGTACCCACTTGCTCACATCTCTGAAACAGGATAATGTGACCCATATCTCCGATCACATCCATGAATGGAGACGTCGGTGTTGCCCCATCAATTTTGAAATCCCTCATGATTTGTTGACCAAATGGTTCACCAAGTCATTCCTAAACAAAATCACGGTAGATATAACAATGGGTGGTTGTGTTATCGAGGATCAAGCCATTGCCCGTGCCCAGTATTTGGATTTGGTTTATTCCTAATCTGGAACCCTGCATGAAATTTTCCCTTTTGCTCCAAGGCCATCTTCGGATCCAACATCTTCGAAGTCTCCATATGTGCCAACTATTGATGGTATAATTGGATCATTATCTCAAACATCCACTAATCTTCTTCGAAGAAAAAATCTGTTTTGAATACTGGTTCTAATCCTCCTTCGAAAACCCCATCGAATCCTAATAAAATTTCCGAGTTTAATGTCGTACTGCCTGTTAGCCTTGTTGGCAAATGGCCAAAAAAATGGATCCAAATATGCCCCGAAGTCTCCAAATTTTCTTAAAAGCATGCCAATGGATCCATATATGCTTTTGAAGTCTTCAAAAGCCTCTTAAGGACCATTCAAAGTCAAAACCATCGCATGCCAAGAGCCCTTGGAAGGGCGGAAATACACTATCGGCACATCGCATCGGTGGATCGCAATCGGGGAGGCGACTCAGAGGTTATCGACGTAGACAGTATGCAATGAGCGATCGTGATCGACGATTCAATGTGGATCGTCGATTACACGCGCAGATTGGCGGCCCACGTCACATCGGTGGATCGCAATCGGGAGGACCAAGGGGCAAGGCCTTTACGGATTCCTATGTGCGATGCGATAAGGTCGGACCCGACGACATGGTGAATGATATTCCATAATATTTCAGGTCCACGCCAAGGCATTTTTCATGCATTTTTTTATGTGATTTCATTATAAACGAGATACGAAGGGGCATTGCGATTGCAATCAGTGATGCAATGTGGACCGTCAATTGAGCGCGCGGATCAATGGCCCACATTGCATCGCTATATCACTATCGGTAGAAACCAATAGACAAGGCCCTGACATAGGCATGTGTGTGACCTGATGGGTCAGACCTGACGAAATTATATACTATACTTGATAAATGTTCAGATCTGCGGGAAGGCCTTCTTTAATGTTTTTGTGTAGTTTCGTTGTTTCAATGAAATACAAAGGAAACACAGGACTAGGCCGTCTGCGATAGGCGACAACGACCGAAGGGGCAAACACGATAGATATATATACCATGTTTAAGGAATTTCGAAGTCCGAAACGTTGAAGGTTTGGTGGGATTTCTCACAGTTGCATCATTTCCCTGTTATAACAGAAAGCAATCCCCGTTGGAATTTAGAGGATAATAAAGGCCCGAAGACCCATTCTATCACATAAACAAAGGCCGAGAAATAAATTCCGGGAGACAGAGGCCGAGAAGCAATCATGGGCATCAACAGCATAGCTTAGCAGAACAGAATGATTGTGGGGCGTCTCTGGCACAGGAGAACTCCCAAACAGCTCAACAAACTACCCAAAATATCTGAAAGCACTTACTCTTCTGTTAGAAGCAGAAAACCGCCGAGCCATGCTTGCCGATTGAGGGAATCAAGTAGTTAACGAGACAGGGGGATAGATCAAGACCTATGAAGCCTCAGAAGGCTTAGCATCATTGTAAAGAGCTATAAATAGCTGAAAACTAAATGTAACAAGGGTTCAAATTTTGGAGACTATTGAGACTTTGCTACTCAAGCTTCTCATCTTGATTCTAGCAATATAAGCTTCTTTTACTATTATATGTTCAATTTCCATTTTCTCTTATGTTCCGAGCTTGCACTTGAACAAGTTGTTCATTTTTCTTCTGTGTCTAATGCCAGATAATTGTCATCTTATCTCTGCGTTGATAAATTAGATTTGCAAGCTTATTTTACTTCCTGTAGTTTGTCATTCATATGTGTTTATATATGCATCTGCTTGTATAGTAGGTCTTCTCCATCCACTCATTAAATCTACAAACTATTGAGCATTAGTGGTCTAAAGCATTGTAAAGCTGAGCGTGTTCATGCATGTCTTGAGTAAAAATAGAGTTGAAATGGTTAATCTAGCTTGATTCAAACCATCTTTTATTCCAATAGTTCAGAGAACAATATTGAAGATTGTATGTTACGAGGCATCTCCAAGATGCAACCATAGGAGAGTTTCCTGGAGTGCTAACACTGTCTACCACGACAGATAAAAACTCTAAAGGTAAGAGGAAGGGTAAATGTAAAGATAAAATTTGATACTCCAAAATAGGATCCTCCTAAGCCATCTACTGATGATTCCTCCAATTGTAAGCTGACATATCCTTGCCTCATTCGTGAGGAAAAAAATTACACGAAGAATTTTCCTCGTCATGCAAAAGTTAGTTGTTTATTGAAAGGGGCACTAAAAGAGCCATTTAAATCTCTATAGACTAAGTTGGTAGACCAACCACAATCCTCTGCCTCATCAGGTTCTCAAGTTTACATGATGAGTGGCACAATGCCTATCTCTGTTGCCACCTGGTCAAAATATTATCAAACTCCTCAAAAGCAAACAATGGAAAAGGAATTCACTGATATACCTTCTACTTCCTCTCCACCCAGCTCCAATCCTCTTCATATTGAAAGACCTAATAATGAATATGTCATCTGATCACCTCTCAAAGGTGTGCTTTGGAATTCATCCTATAATCCAAATGCTAAAGTTACTCAACATTACAGTATTGTTGAAGATTATCTCAACCTCCCTTAGTGATGTCTGCCTTGGAAGTTCTCCAAACTTTTCCAACACAATGGAAATCAATATTATCTACTATAGGAGGCATTGATCCTACTAATTCCAACTTGATCACTTTCGATCTATAAAACCATGTTCCTCGTCTTCCTCATCAAATTTCATTTTTATTCAAGTTATTATAAAAGGAAAGATGATTCATCAGACTGTCATTGATGAAGGTGCTTCCACATGCATCATGTTTGTTTCATGTTGGAAATCCATCGGCTCTCCACTCTCAACTAGTTCCTGAACACCTTAGAAGCCTTTGATGGAAAAGGCTCCCATCATTATGGTATTCTCACAAGTTTTCCCATCACCTTATGTTGGGAACAGGATCCCCCAAGGGCAGTTTTGGGGCTAAAAGCCCATGTTTAAGTCAATTTTCGTAATATTATTGTAAAGACTCTAAATTTTGTGGTTGTGGAGCATGAAGGTGTTATGTGTCATAAAGGGTAGACTGCCCTTAGTTTTGTAAAGTAAAGTCGGCTATAAGAGATCTACCCATGGATTGCGGACCATGGGATTGTATAAAAAGAGCTAAGCTCTAAGTAGTTAGATAGAGAACAGTTAAGAGAGTCATAGCTTTCAATCAAGAAGTCTAAGTCTTGGGTTGTAGTGTAGGTAGAGACTCTGCAGCTGAGTGCATAGAGGCCTAAGGTAGAAGTCTGCAGTTGAGTGAACAGACCCTTGCAGCTGTGTGCGCAGGGTGAATAGAGTCTAATACTTGGAAGATATTAATAAAAGGAGTTATTATACAAATTCTGTGTATTTGATCTATTGATGGATTTGAATACAATATGTATGAATTTCCTTTATTATTCTTCTATGATGCGCGAATGAATGCAGTTACAGTGAATAATTAAATGTAATTACGAATATCTGATTATACGGTGATAACTTTAAGTATTTGGCAAGATAAGCAAATCACTTAGGGTAATTGAGGAATTTGCATGGCACGCTGCCATAACAACACGAAAGTACCTCAGCCACAGGTTAGGGTTGCACAAAGGTCGATCATATACTTTCACAAAGGTATTGAATGCCCGAATAGAGGGTTGTTCTTACAAGCCCTAGAGCGAGATCACCTGCGCAAAGGCATGGATAGAAGAAATCAAACGACATCACAACCATCTCAGGGTGCGGGAAACTTGGTTTTAGCATCCCCCCATACTGCTTCAGGTGAGACTTTTGTCCGTGATCTGTGGGCTGATGCCGAAAGAGCCAGTAGTGTAGGGATTTGTTTGGCTAATTAACATTGAACTTGGGTCAGGCCTCCTCAAGCCAACAAATGGTTCCATTACCTGGACCAGAATATGCATAAGAGATGGGTGATGTCGTATCACTGGAATCCAACTAAGAAGGAGATTTGAGATTGGTTGGATAAAAAAATGCACGAATTAGCGGCACAAGAGAACAAAAATCCATGACTAACAAAAGAAAAATGGTTGGACAGATACCTATCTATAGAGATCCATGAGATATTCTTCTACTCCTTCCCTATCGAGCTATACGAGTGGATCATGAAGATAGAAGATAGCCAAGGAAGGTGGAAACTTGACGGTCCTATTGTGTGGACCCTGGAGCTAGTGCGAAGGTTGGATGCATCAGAGGATAAGATCGCCAAGCTGTTGATCATTGGCTCGGTCACGTCATAGGAGGATTTGTGACTAAATTCGCGGTTGACACCTCAGTCAGCTATAACGAGGCGGAGCGATGCTTTTTCAAAGGACCACGAGGCAAGTACATAAAATCTTTGAATACTTGGATTAAAATGCTATTGTGCAAAAAAACGGGTTATGTAGCTACCTCGATGTTCGGGACTAGCGAAGCGAAAAAACTTACAAGAATGAACGAAAACAGGGTCCAGAGTATAGCCCCTTGATTTCATCTTTGCAAAGTGACGAAGAAGGGATAACAAAGGTTTCTCCGCAAAGTGTTATTCAATTAATAAGACAAGGATTCCCGCGAATACCACCTCCGCCCACACCACCTCCAACTTCACCGCCCTCACCTTCCAACGTCGCCCATACCACCTCCACCTCCACCATGGTTCAGTATGGAAAATACAGTGAGGTTTCCTTTGTTCAAAGGCTTGGGAAATGAGGACCCGAACCAATTCTAGTTCATTGTGAGGGCTGTATGGGAACCTCAAGGTGTTACAGATGATCATACAAAGAAGGAGACACTGGTTAGTGCTCTGCAACAACATGCGCTAACCTGATATATTAAGTATGATAACCTAAATGTTGGAGTAGTAGACATCTAGGCAACACTAAATAGGGAATTTAGTAGGCCTAAATCTGAGGTGTAGTCAATTGTGGGGTTCAAAGAGATTGTGATGCAACAAGGAGATATGCCTTGGGAACTAGATCAAAGATTGAAATATACAATCCACGAAGCTAACATTAATTTGACATATGAACAACATCGCGAGTGGTTTGTGGCTTCGCTACTACCACACTTAAGGAGTGCGTTGTCATACCAGAAGATAACGACTTAGGCAGAGGCTTTGGAAATTGCCATGAGACTACATGAGAATCCGATGCAAGATCCTAATCTAGGAATTCAGCAGATCCATGTCCAACTGAAGAATATGTGCCTTGAGATGCAAATTCTGAAGATTCGACGAGGGGTATGCAAGGATGTATGATGCTTGAAATGCAAGTTTTAGGGTCATGACAAAGACCATTGCCTAGTCTTTGAAAATTAAATTGCAGGAGGAGGACCAATGCCTTTAAGGCCAGAAGATCAAGCAGGACCTAGCATGAGGCCTGCGTTATGGTGCACTATCTGTCAGGTAGCCAGAAAACATGCCACGGATAACTGTGACTTGCTACAGAAGTATATACAAGCACCGCAACAACTGTTCTGCAACTTTTGTAGGTCGATAGGACATGATGAACGTACTTGCAGGAGCTATGAACTGATGATGGATAGAACTCCCGCCTATAGGGTTCAGGCTGAAACACGGCCACTTGACCATAATACAAGGATGGTGTAGACAGGATTTCAAGGGCGCAGATGAGGCTAAGGTAGAGGAGGACCTGCAGAGGTCGAGTACATTTGATTTGATACAATTGAAGAGGACCAAGACACTATGCCGGCAATTTCACTAATACAATGCATCTGCCGTGCAAGTATTGCATGCTATTTTATCATGAAACAGAAGAATGTCCTACATTGATAGCTAGGATACATGACAAAGGGGCACTACCACCTCCACTGACTCAAAACCTACATATGATGAGGTCTAAGCCACGTGAGGAAGATCCAAACGTAAATATAGCACTCAAAAGTGGAATCACGGCAGGAGATGATAAGGGGAAACATCCAGAAGAGAGTACATGGGTTCGCAAAGCCTTGGCAAAAGAGGCTAAGTTCGATTTGGAGCATGCTCATGAAGCCTTCATGGAAGCTAAGAAGAGCTTCACTAAGGTCTCCACTTCAGGGAGCAAGGATAAGCTTGAGCCGCAGATGAACCCCTCCATGCTCACGACTTTCCTGGAAACATGTATGAATTTATTGTATGACAGTAAGTCTATGAAAGGGTTACAAGAACTCATGAAACCGTGCCAGGTGATAAGTGTTTAGTACAAAATATTGGAAAGCATAAAACAAGAATAGGACGAGAGATGAGACTAACCTCACAAATAAGAGAGTATGAAATGGATTAGGTCATTTTGGACCTGGGGTCAGATGCAAATGTCCTACCAAAATAGACTTGGTAGTGAATGGAGAGACCTATGATACAATGTTCTTTGATTCAACTAAGGATGGTGAATCAACAAAAAATCATCCCCATGGGGCAACTGCAAGGGGTGACTATGGATATTGAGGGAGCAAGTGTGTTGGCTGATTTTGAATAAATAGAGATAGTGGATGACAAAATCCCTATCCTACACTTCTGAGAATTTACTGGGCTACTAATATGAATGGGGTAATCAATCTGAAGAAGCGAAAGATGATCTTTGAGAAGAAATTTTTGCGCGTAATAGTACCCCTCAATCCTACTGAAGGATCACGCTATACTGAACCTTTCTGCAATTATGAGAGCGATGACGACCTTAATTGTACATATAATATAACAGTGCGAGACCAAGATTGGATGAATCCCACCACTGATGGATGGATTACATGGGATCGTGATAGTTCCTACACTTCGGACTCTAACGAAGAAATAGAACGCTGGTAGAATCAGTTACATGAAGTAATTACGTTGAATTGCAACATGATGACCCGGTCGCTACGCTGTGTGTCGTCAGAGGTAAGAAATATTCCTATTTATGATGGTATGAATTAGGTAGATATCTTTTTGGATGCATTTGAAAGGGAGGTACCAGAAAAACAGCGCTTCCAGGCCTTGGGCTGGGCACTGTGCGCTACACCCGCAAGATGGTGGGGTATGCACAAGGGAAGCTTTGATGATTGGCGTGAATGTAGGAGGATGATGAGAACATGATTTAGGAAGCCTAAGATACGACTGACAGACAAGTATGAAGGGAAAAATTATCCACGTGCACATCTATCCAAATGGACATAGGCTTATGGAGAATAGCCCCAGCCTGAATGGGTGCACCTGTTCTGTCACACCCTGGATGTTATCCCAATGAATTGGTATATAGAAACAGAGCTCCACCATGGGATAGGTGAATGGGCTACTTAGCTGAGTCGCACGCTAGAATGTTATAATGTAACTGCTAAAGAAGAGGATGAGGATCCCAGAAGATTAACATTCCAGAAATAGAAGGCCACTGTGATGTTCAAGGACCACAGATTGAGAACCTTGATATAACTGTGTTGTTAAAAACGAAACAAGTGAAAATTGGTACGGAGGCAGAACCCAAATTCGCGAAGATTCGAGACTACTGGGACGATGCGACGGTGGATAAGGTCACTGAATTGTTCCACGAATACCAAGACTTATTCCCTACCAATTTTATGGATCTGAAAGGAATAATCAGGGACCTAGGAATGATGAAGATCATGTTAAAGCCCGACACGAAGCTAGTTAAGCAAAGGCCTTACCCTCTCAATCCGAAATATAAGGACAAGGTCCTCTTAGAGCTAGACAAGATGCTCGCAATAGTCATCATTGAGCCTATGGAAGAATCTAATTGGGTAAGCCCAATGGTGGTGCAAGAGAAGAAGTAGAAGGATGAGATAAGGATATGCGTGGATCTTAGAAAACTAAATTACGCTTGTGTGCATGATCCTTTCCCGACTCCATTCACGGGTGAAGTGTTGGACAATGTAGCTGGCCAGGAAGCATATTCCTTCACTAATGGGTTCTCTGGGTACCACCAAATCAAAATCGCACCGAAGAATAGGAGCAAGACAACCTTCACAACTGAGTGGGATTGTTTTCAACACACTGTAATGCCGTTTGGATTGAAGAATGTGCCTGCAATATTTTCACACGTGGTGGTTGCGGAATTCAAGGAATTTATTCATAAGTTCCTAGAGGTATATTTTGATCATTAGACTATATTTGGGTTGGTTAACCGCCATGTAGCAAGATTGCGCCTAATGTTGGATACCTGTCGAAGATACCAAATCACACTCAATCTCAAGAAGTGTTTGTTTTACGTTCCTTTTGGAAACATATTCGGGCACGTGATTTGCAGACAAGGACTGATGGTAGACTCCATGAAGATTGCGGTGATACTAAACTTGGAAGCGTCGAGAAGTGTGAAATAGTTGAATGCTACTCTCAGACATACGGGATATTACAGAAAGTTTATCAAAAGTTATGATTGATCACCGCGCCTATGGAAAAATTGTTGAAGAAGGTTGTCACATTCTGCTAGAACGACAACTATACAGTAAGAAGAGCTTGGATGTATTGAAAGAAAAGATGCTTACCGCGCCAATTCTAGTCTTCTAGGACTGAAAGAAAGAGTTTCTTGTACATGTCGATGGGTCTTGTATAGCGTTGGGGACATTACTAACACAGGTTGGCTGAGAAGGCTTGGACCATCCTATCACATTCGCAAGCCATAGATTATCAAAACACGAGAAGAACTATTCTACCACTGAGTGCGAGGGGCTAGCTATGGTGTATGCGCTCTAGAAGTATATGCAATACTTGTTAAGAGGCCATTTTAAGATGTATACGGATCACTCCACACTAAAGTACCTGGTCAATAAGCCTGTATTGGGGGAGTGAATCTGCAAATGGCTCTTATTGTTCCAAGAATACGATTTTGAAGTTATTTTGAAGCTTAGACGATAGCACGCATAACCAGACCATCTGTTGCACATAGAAACAGGGGAGGAACCTACTAACTTGGAAGAAGGATTTCCTGACGCGTAGCTATTTGTAGTGCATGTCACAGATGGTCATTTTGAGGATATAATACACGTCATAACAACAGGAACTGCACCAAAAGGTTACTCTATCTAGAAAAAGAAGGAATTATTGGTGCACACAGAGGATTTCTCTGTCATTGCTGGGCATGAATAAAAGATGGGGACTGATGAGATATTGTGACGGTATGTACCTAAGTTCGAATGAAGAAGCATCCTCACATACACTCATGGGGGTGCTGCGGGAGGACATTATGCAGGAAGAGCAACCACGCAGAAGATTCTATGTGTAGGGTTATGGTGGCCAACCCTCCATCAAGATTCAAAAGCATATTGCAAGGCGTGTGATGTATGTCAAAGAATGGGTAGGCCATCGCAAAGGGATGAGATGCCTTTGAATACACAAATGATGTTGCAAACCTTTGATAAGTGCATGATAGATTTTGTAGGACCCATTTAGACATAAGAGAAGACAGGAACAAGATACATTATCACTGTGATAGAGTATTTGACTCGTTGGGTAGAAGTGTAGTTGGTGAAGGATTGCTCGAGCGCGATGGCCGTGAAGTTCCTATTTGAGCATCAATTGACATGATTTGGATGTCCAAGGATCTTGATGAGTGATCATGGTATGCACTTCCTGAATGAGATGATCAGCGCACTGACGGAGGAATTTTAGGTATATCACTAGAAGAGCACACCTTATCACCCATAGGCTAACGGGACAGTGGAGGCATTCAACAAAGTGCTCGAAAACGCATTGAACAAGGTTTGCAATGCTTAGGAAAGTGATTGGGACCTACGCATACCTACAATATTGTGGGCTTATCGAACGACATCCAAGAAGTTGATAGGACAAACCCCTTTTAGGCTTGTCTATGGTGTGGAAGTAGTAATGCCTATGGAATACATCATGCCTAGTTTACACATAGCAGCACTCATAGGTATGATAGATCGTGGAGCCCTAGAAGAGAGGCTCACGTAGCTGGATGAGCTCAAAGAAGAAAGATTTTTTGTTGGATTTCACCATCAGGTCCAAAAGCAGCACGAAAAGGCATGGCATGATTGACACATCAAGCTGCACACATTTAAGGTAAATGACCTAGTTTTATTATATGATAGTAAGTTTGATAAATTTCCAGGGAAACTCAGGATGCACTGGTTAGGGCCTTATGTTATTAAGGAGATTATCGACGGAGGAGTAGTACAGCTGGTCAAGTTAAATGGAGAACCCTTCCCAGGAAATTTGAATGGAAGTCGCTTGAAGCCATACACCGATGGTCTGGCCATGTGACTAAATGAAAGTAGCAATAGTCTTAGCACTCCAAGCAGCTAAAAGGAGGTGTGGGACAATAAACTACACTGCCTGGGTTGGAGAGATGCGCGATTGGAAGATGGTGTGGAGTGAGGACGTGTCACTGGGTCTGAGGCAACATAGAGGGAGTTATGCTACCTAGGGAGAAATCATGCAAGTCAACTGGAAAGTGACTGTTACAGTCATTGTTCATGAAAAGACGGTAGAAGTGAGGCCAAATGGAGTGGATAGCTGGAATTTAAGATGAAATTTATGGCTTAGATCCTTGAAAATTTGTTGCCAATCTAACATTAATGACCCGATTTTGTAGAGAACGGCCGGATTTGAATTCAAATGCCCTCTAAATTGAGTTGTTGTGCTCTTAGGTGCACATGAACTATGAATTCTTTCAAGATCTAGTAGTGAGTCCGGCGTTTGAATAATTGTCACAAGAGACATAAGCACTAGTGAATAGCGTCATGTCGACACGCACAGGAGCTATGAACACCGAAGGAGTGACAACCGAGGAGAATGTGCAAAAAATTGATATGGGGGCCAAAGTAGCTACCCTGAAAGTAGCCAAAGTATTGGTAGAGGTCCCTAAATCCCCGAGAACATCAAGACTGAAGCTAGCCCCAACCAAGGAGACCATGAAATAAAAGAAGGGAAAACAGCCCGCCATACCAGTGCGCACGTTGCCAAGACGAAACCCACCAAAGCCCACTTTCCAAGAGAAATGCAAGGCTATAAACCTCGAAGAAAAAGAGGAGGATGTTGAGGACATCCCCATGGACGATGAGGATGTGGGATTGGAAATAGAGGAGGTTGAAGGCTAGGGTGCGGACCTTATTACGGGTTATCGAAGTATGTCCTCCACTCAAGCCCAAGTCCAAGGTCCCAATGGACATTGATGAAAGCAAGACTCCCCTACAAACCCCTCTGCTACCCGATGAAATCACTTTTGATGGTCCGTGTTTGGCATGGGTGCCAATTTTGAAGCTCCAAGACTGGGGCTTGGTGGACCATGAGAAGTTTCCGCACTTAGTGACCGAATAATTGGTGCACCGCATCATAGACACAAATATGGGGATGACTGCATTGGAGCCACAGAAGTGGCTCAGAGGAGTAGAGAAGGCAGGATTACTCAACATGCTCTGGGTGTCGCACTATAACCGCACCCCTGTGACAGTTTTAGTCATCAAGCAGCTACTATGCTTGGTGCATGACAGGTGTATGTGGCTGGAGGAGTCGATACCCATCACTGATATGTTGATTCACTGCATAATGCGCCTGTCATATAAAGGCAAAAATCCAGCTATGATCTTTGGCAGCAAGAGTGGTGAGTTGGCTCTCGCAGAATCAATGAAAGAGAAGTTCAAACTAGTGAAGAAGCTGCGTAGTTACACTATCTCCAACATCTGCATTCCCGCTATGAAGGTGGCAATGCAGATCCTTGTAGGGAAGGTGATGTGGAAGTGTCACGCTAATGAGGTACTAGCGCCTATCATCATGCTCGACAGTAGTGCGTGGAAGGTGTCCAGTCTAACTGGTCGGACTACCTTCGCGGAGAGTTCTTGGCAAACTGCTGCAACGCAAGAGCAAAGCAACACATTCCACTACACGTGGCTCTTACTATCGATTGTGCTCGTAGCATGGGAGCTACCAGAAGAGAGACAATTCCCGATGGTCATGCCAGACCTTCCTGAAGCAGTGAAGTACGCTTCGCTATGGGCGACCAAGGACACGGAGCACGTTCAAGACAGTAAGATCTTCTAGATCTTGATGGAAATGAATATCAGGATGGATATCAATCACAAGTTGTGATTGTCACCCACGTTATATGATAATCTACAGAGCTATGCCAAGTTTAAGGTTGATTTCCATCGGATTTCGATCAGGGTGTGAAAGGACCCTGTGCAAAAGTGGTACAATTTTCTGTAACTAGCCACAGAGGATGTCATTGATGTGGTGTTGGATAAATGGTTGGGGGAGTGGTGACCACCATGGACTTGGCAGTGGGTGGAAGAAATTCCGCCACAAAAAAGAGGAAGGAAGAGGCCAAGATGAAGATGGCGTAGCTGGTCAAAAAGTGGAAAAAGGAGGCTGCTGAGAAGGCCCAAGCAGAACAGATAAGAAAGGAGGCAGGAAAACAGACAGGTGGCGTAGAGTGGGGCTCTGACAAAGGCGTGTGGTCGCCTTCACTTGAAACTAAAGATGAGGATGTAGAGTAGCATGGCGTGGACCCTTAAGAGATGTCCGGCCACATTAAGCGCCTGAGAGAGCTGGAGACTGGAGGGCCCAGAAAGAAATCCAAGGCAACCAAGGTCTCACTGGACCCTATCACACTGACGAAGGGTGACTTATATGACATTAGTGACACAATCTGAGATGTCACCACGGAGGCCCTGCATCAATTCAAAAAGCAACAACAGATCATCCTAGGGGCCATCTAGACAGGACTGTAGGAGTTTCAGTCCCATGCGTCGCAAGTTGGTACTATGTCTACCAGCTTGGCAATCGGCGCCTCAGAGGTTGTTGATATGCTGTGCACGAAGGCTTCTAGTGCACTAGTGCTACCAGTTGGAGCACTAACAATAGAAAATGGGGTTGACAAGCCCACTGTCAACGCCTTGAAGGGAGTGGAATTGAACGTGGCAGCACTCCCGAGCGAAGCACTCCACCTCTTGCAGGATGGTGTCATTGCAGAGCTGAGGGCCCGTGAGCACCGCACCCTCCAAGTGATCAGTGAAAAGAAAATAAACAATGAGTAGATAGCCTTATAGAGGAATTCTACCATCGCCACCAAGGCTGAGGCGACCAGCGAGAGCAAGAAGATCATAAAGGTCATGGAGGAGGCTTGCAGAATGGTCCCGAAATTGGCCATTCCAGAGGAGGAGCCAGTCGAGGTCCGCATCCACAAATTTGCCACAAGGGTGTGCAAAACTCAGACAGAGATGGCATGGGTTCAGTTGGAGCTGAACCTGCAGATTACAGAGCTCCAGTTGAGGGCTCAGCCTTCAACACCACCAAAGGTAAAGGAACAGTGAGCAGCCATTGTCACAGAAGTAGTAGCAGTAATGGACAGTGCAGTAGCAAACTACACACAATTGTTCAAAGAATCATTTGAGGTCCTAACTGGCTTGCAGGAGGACCCAAACATACAGAGGTTAGAGACAGAAACACGTGAACTCCAATAGTGCTATGATGAAGTTAAGGGCACAGTGTGAACTTTCGCATTGACACAGAGGTTATCCAAGTTGCAGGAAGCCAAGCAGCTGAAGGAACAAGTGGATGCAGCGCTGCACAAGGAAGTAGTGTTGACGGCACGATTAAAGCCTTGGCTAGAGGAAGTTTACACAGTCATAGGAAACATTGAAGGCAATCTTGCGACTCTGCAAGCAACGCAACAACAGCTTCAGGCTAACAGCGTAGGGGCAGTTTCTGAGAAGACAGTCAAAGATGCGAAGTAGGCAGCAACTCAGTGCACAGTTGACGTTGTGATCATTAGGGTCAAGTTGGATAGGCTTCACACAAAGATCTCCGTGCCTACCAAGTGACTCGAGGATGAGTCACGATGTTTGTGTTGGGGGCCTGTTGGGAGCGGGATCCCCCAAGGGCAGTTTTGGGGCTAAAATCCCATGTTTAAGTCAATTTTTGTAATATTATTGTAAAGACTCCGCATTTTGTGGTCGCAGAGCACGAAGGTGTTATGTGTCATAAAGGGTAGTCTGCCCATAGTTTTGTAAAGTAAAGTCGGTTGTCAGAGATCTACCCATGGTTTGCAGACCATGGGATTGCATAAAAAGAGCTAAGCTCTAAGTAGTTAGAGAGATAACAAGTAAGGGAGTCATAGCTTTCTAGCAAGAAGTCTAAGTCTTGGGTTGTAGCGTATGTAGAGGCTCTATAGGTGAGTGCACAGAGGCCTAGGGTAGAAGTCCCCAGCTGAGTGCGCGAACTCCTGCAGCTATGTACACAGGGTGAACAGAGTCTGTAATACTTGGAAGATATTAATAAAAGGAGTTATTCTGCAAATTCTATGTATTTGTTCTTTTGATGGGTTTGAATATATTATGTATGAATTTCCTTTATTATGCTTCTATGGTGTGTGAATGAATGTGGTTACATTGAATAATAAAACACAAGTACGAATATCTGATTACGTGGTGATAACTTTAAGTATTCGACAAGATAAGCAAATCACTCAAGGTAATTGAGAAATCTGCACAACGTGCTGCCATAATAGCGCGAAAGTACATGGGCCATAGGTTAGGGATGTGTGAAGGTCGATCGTATACTTTCGCGAAGGTATTGAGATCTGGAATAGAGGGTTTGTCTTACAAGCCCTAGAGAGAGATCACCTACATGAAGGTAGGGATAGAAGAAATCAAATGACATCGCAACCATCTCAGGGTGCAGAAACTTGGTTCCAACATCCCCCCATACTACTTCGGGTGAGACTTCAGTCTGCACTCCACGGGTTGATGCCGAAAGGGCTAGTAGTGTAGGGATTTGTCTGGCTTATTAACATTGAACGTGGGTCAGGCCCCCTCAAGCCAACTCCTTGGAAAGGGAAATTATTGAGTTAGAAGTAGAGGTTGTAGAAGTGAATTTGAATTACAACCTTCTACTTGGGCAAAGTTGGACCGATGCCATGTTTTGTGTGGTCTCTTCTTTATTCCAAGTGCTCTTTTTTCCTCATGAGGGGAAATTCACTGTTAATCAATTATCATTTTTCTCTTCCAATGCTTTGAATGGAACCGTTCCATATATGGGAAATACCGATATTCCATATGAAACCGTGGCGAAGGTATTTTTAAAATATTCTTCTTTAATGGGAACTTTTTCTCTCCTACCTCTATGTGTCGCCTCGATCAACATGATCTCTATCTCCAATGATCTGTGGATCATTCCTACTCTGGATCAGGTTGATTCTTTTGGTGATACTCTGTCGCTAAGTCCTTTAGAGCAAGCCTATAAAGAAGTTGTCTTGACTTTAGCAGCTTCTTTAGAAAGTCATACTATTATTAGTATGGACCTAGATATGTATTGGAAATATCCTTGTCTTAGTTCTTGGGATTATTCAGATCCCTTGAATGAGATATTCCCCACAAACGAGAGTATTTTTGAGGTTATGTCTCTTGCCGAAACTCCTTGGAATGATGCCCATCATCGTTCCTCGTGTCTTCCAAGTCTTAGCGAGATTCCTTTGCATCTTGAAGTTTTTGTTTCTCATAACCTAACACATCCACTTCAAACACCTGTTTTGGTGCACGAATTTTTGTCCGAAGGTAATATGGGAAATATTACTGCTACCTTTCCTATTGAAATTTTAGTCCAACCCGAAATTGTCAAGATATTTCAACTGGGGGCATCTTTTCCTCATCATGAGATTAAGATTTTCCCACCTCCTTTTATGATACCACCTCACCAAGTCTTTACCATTCGCTCGTTATCACACTGGGGTATTCATCCTATGACTCATAACACTCACTCATCGGGGGGGCATGGGGGCATAGTCATTTATGTGCACTATTCCACTATTTGGCCTATTCAATGCTTACACGTCATGCCAACAGTGAAACTTTGGTTTCATTCTCATTTGATCAATTACCCAAGTCCAACAATGGGCTCCATCTAAACTTTTTATGAAGGGTCATCCATGTAGATAATTTTTTTACGTGAGTGTGCGAACTAATTGGAGTGCATTTTTTTTTTTTGTGATTATTTTCTTTGCAAACATATTTCCTCTGCGTACATTGTGTTCCACTCAGTTCACAGATGTCATCAAACCATTATGTTGGTTTTGCTGATGGTGTTTGTCATAGCACAAAAAACTTATCCTCCACAAATTGGGCACTCTTCACCCTTGAAGGCAAGTTGATCAATTTACAAGGTATTTGCCTAGGATGAACAACTAATAATATTGTTGAGTACAAAGCAGTGATTTAACTGTTACCAGAAGCATTCGCTCTTGGAATTAGAAATTTATTTGTTAAGTTAGATTCACAAATCGTTGTGCTGTAATTGAATAGTCATTACTCAGTAAGAAATCCACAAATTTTTTGTATGTATCTACGTGTTCGATTACTAGAAATAAATTTTAACTATATTACATATCAACACATTCCATGAAATTTGAATACATTAAAATATGCATTAGAAGATTATGTTTGAGATAGGCATTTGCGTCACTTATAAAAAAACAAAAAAAATATCGCACCATCATGATATATGAACACATAAGTAGACCATATATCTATCTATCTATCTATCTATATATATATATATATATATATATATATATATATATATATATATATGTATGTATGTATGTATGTATGTATGTATGTATGTATGTATGTATGTATGTATGTATGTATGTATGTATGTATGTATGTATGTATGTATGTATGTATGTATGTATGTATGTATGTATGTATGCATTCATGCATGCATGTACATATATATATCGAGTCTATCAAAGTTTGCTCATCAAAATCTCAAAAAATAAGTGTTCTGGGACACATGGCTTTTAAAGCCTACAACAGTGCAGATAAACATGACTAGAAAATGATAGTTGCCCACATGCGGCTAACGATAGCATGAGATCGCTCTGATCACCCAGCCTAATAACCAATGCAGTCTTGCAGACACTCCTATTGTATGCCTCTAGTATCGCAGTGGTACGTCGTCTATAGTCGCATATTCTGGAATCCCTTGAGTAATCACTTCTAGATTTCACTCCATTTCTACCATAGGAACTCCTCCTTCATTGCATGGAGCATATTCTATCTGACATGCTACTTGTCATGCTATTGGTGACATGCCAGGAGGCCTTTCTGGTCCTACATTTGCACAATTATCACAAGTAAACTCTTAGAAACACTTCAAAAAATTTAAAATTCATAAAACTTGAAAAAAATCCAAAAAACAAGTTGTACCTGCATCAGTCCACTATGCACCCAGTGTTAGAGGCAGATCTAGATCTCCTCTATAGTTCGTGCTTGCATAGACATAGTCATCCACGACAATCAGTTGTTAGCATAGCCGACCAAAGAACAACGGAGGGAAATGCATCTACTAGCCTCTTCCACCTCGAGGCATGATATCACTCCATCTGAGCAGCCTCAAATCTTGAGCAGTTGGGTCATCCACTTCTACCCACTGGTATCAAAATAGGGGCACACGCTCCAAAAATAAAGTGGCCAAAATTGATCCAAAGCCGAACTAATTCAAGTTTCCCAACTTGCCTTTGGTCAGTTGTCTCTTCATGTTGACCAGTAGTCCCTCACACTAAATGAACATTGTTGGAGCAAGGAATCCACTGCGTATTCAAATTGTGATTTTGTTGCCTCATGCAACGTCTGCGCCCCATCTATATGAGCCATGGTGTGTAGAATCATCTTCAAGGGAAGATTTTAGATGGTTTTTATCTTCACCTTCCCACTCACAGTTGTCTCTGCACCCAGGAAATGCCTTCTGATTAAGGTATTGGTGCTTTCACCTCCAGTACAGGCTCCAAATAGTTGGACTCTCCCTCCTCTTCTGGAAAATCTAGTGATGAACTAGATATCATCTACTTCCATCCCTACTTCTTGATCTCCAATGATGAAGATCTACCGATCAACATCCCATAGTCTGATCAGATAATGTAACAACTCATTTTGAGCTCTAAGTCCTGGGGTTCGGAAGAACTTCAATAACTCACAATCCCTCAAAGCATTGACACATTCAATGCTTTAGGTAAATTGGTGATATTCTGCCTCATGACCTCTTTCCTTCCATTCAATAACCATGATTGTCGAAATCTCCTGCAAACAACCCATAAATAATGATTATATGTCTTTCCATGGATCGAAATCATAAAAAAATCGATCAAGAGAGAGAATTTCTCTTTCAATTTTTCCACTGTACGTCCAGTCGAATTGTCTAAATTACTTTCACGCTGGTAGCGTGAGATCCTTTTGGGCTCAGGGGAGATTAGCGTGGATTTGATGAGAAGACTCGTGTTGGTCGCCCCGATTTTAAAAATTGAAATCCTCCCCTTAACCAGATAAAATTCCTATGAAATGGCATGAAATAAGTATGAAAAGCAAGAAAAAAGGAAGAGCTCTTACCTATAGCTTATGGTTCATGAAATGGTGCCTTGGATCTCCCACACTACTTACCTGAAGAATCAAAGAAAATGGGGTAAAGTGCACTCTCCAAGTTACTCCAAGTGAAATGGTAAAAATGTTTTTACTTTTTGTCTTTTTACAAGTTTTTAAACACATTTTGGCCAATATTTTATTATTTTTCTCGATATCAGCGATGTGTGGTTGTCTTTGTGTAGTTACAGGCTCTTTTTTGATGGTTACAGTGACAATTTTTGACCGATTCAACAAGTTTTTGTTTTATCTCTTTTTTGGACTCGTTAAAAATAAACGAAAAACTAACCCCCCTAGAGTCATCTTTAAGCTCTTTTTTGACTCTCGAAAGATGAAAAGATCGTCGAGTACTTGTCTTTTCGAACTCATTAAATTAAATAAGTTGATGTCGTCTCAGTATACATTTACCCCTTTTTCGGGTTGCGATTGACTATTTACGCAAAAGGTACACCTTCGTCGACATGGTTAAGAGGTTCTCTCGAATATTCTTTTCTACCTTTTTGTGTTCGAGAGACAAATTACGAAAAAGGACATAATGGAGTTTCCTTTTCATCTCTTTTTCAAACTCTCTAAATGTGGAAAAGACATCGAGTTATTCTTTTGTCAAACTCATAAAAATTAAACAACGAAGGACTTGTCACCATGACAAGACCGATTTTCTCCTTCCTAGAGCTCGTAAAACTTACGAGGATGGATTAATTCGAAGAATGAGCTTATATGACAAGAATATGCTATCCCCTTCAAGCTTGTGATTAAAAATAATTCGGGTACTCACTAGAAATAGTGGGGGAAAATGAAAATGAAACTTCTCTTGTATAGGCAGCATGTTGCTCTTGACCATGACACTCATTTGTTTCTCGTGTCAAGTTTGGGATATCCTCACTCAGTCACTTTTCCTTCCAAGTTTGGGTGGTCCATTTTTCCTCTCATATGACTATTCTACTTTTTCATCATGACCCTTGGTCCTATGATTGATTCAAATTTTTCCACACTCCATAATCGTGTTGCTGATGTTCAACAGAAGTCCTATCTACAATTTACGACCTATACATTGTCTGACATTTTTCTACAGTCTTGGATCATACTCATTTATTCCACTTTATTCCTTGTTTCATGTCAATGATGAGGGAATCATTATGGCCCTCCTTTAATGGGTCACTTCCTTTCAACTTCAGCTCATTATCCAAGAAGATGACTTAGGAACTCCCTTTCAATACCTTAGATCTTGCATGCCTTAATGGAAAGTTCTTCACATCCGACGACAGGTTTTCATCATTGGCCTTCGATCAGATGATTCCACGAGTGTTGCCTTTAGCTTCATTTTCACATTCACATATTGTACTATCATACCTTGAGAGCCATTTTCATTACTAGTGGTTCCTCTCATTCCTGTTAATGGTCCACATCATTGGGTGGTAATCAGGTGGTTTTGTAACATGTTCGACTTCAACACATTCATTCGCATGATTAGAATTTGTACTTTTGATCAGGTTGGGATGGAGCGCAAGACCCTGATTTTTATCTATTATTAGTCAGGTTGCATGGAGTTATGTATAATTCATGATTGTACACATGATCCTTCTATATCGGGTCGTTGCATCCATACCTTGGATCTTAGATTTCCAAAAGATCCTTTCTCCTTAGGATGGTTGCGCCCATGCCATGGATCTTTTCACATGGTCCTTCCTATGCAAATGGCTACGTCCATAGTGTGGATTCATGTTTTAATATCATATATGTATATGTATATGCATCCTTGATTTTTAGGTCTCTTAACAGTGTTTGTTCTCGTCCTTGAAAAATCTTGTAAAGCATCTCAACCATCACTCTCTATTTTTCCTTCATGCTTTAGGGGGCATCTGTTACATAGTATTTTGTCACGCCTCTTGCACTTCCCTCTCCCATACCCTAGAGTGCCTGAAACTTGGAAATTATGTAGTGTACCCATCCAGATATGTAGTCCAGATCCTCCCTGAAGAACTTGTTAGAGCCTAGACTTGTCTCAGGCTGAAAAGACAAGGTTCTAGGTCCACATCAAACCACGCTCAGCCTCGTAGCTAGCCCTACGAGGACAGGAGAGGGCTCTCTCCGGGTCAATCTCAGCGAAAGATACTCAATGGGGCTGGAGATGACTGATTTAGCAACTGATTTTAGGCTAGGTATTAAGTGCAAAGGATTTTGATTTGAGTTTTTTACAGTTTTGTTGAAAAATGGGAAAGGCAAAATTGGGGTCGGGGATGAGGCACAGTTTCTGCAGAGTTTCAATTGGGGCAAGGAAGGCAATCATTTTGATGCTTTAAAGTGGGTGAGATGGATATATCAGACTGGTGAGTAGCTAAGGAGAGCAAGAGAGTCTCAAGAATTCTCCTTAAACAAATGAAAACATGAAAATTTAAACAAATTCAAAGGGAGATCATAGCAGTTATGAATTCTACCTTAATCACTCATTTGTTCAAATTCAGAAGAAGAAGCTTGAAAATGATACACATAACACTAGATAAACTTAAAATTACTCATAGAAACACACCATCAAAACATAAAGCCACATGGATCCCAAACAGTGCTACAAAACCCTGGTCTTTCCTTAGCCAAAAATGCAAAAGTGAATGTACAATAGAGTGCCAAACTTTTCCCAAGAGTCCATGTTGGAAATAATACTGAGAGGGGGGGGTGAATCAGTATTATCAGATTAATCAAACTTTTCAAATGCCCAGAAATATATACGCTACTTCAGTTAAGTGAACCAGCGTGTACACGCTACTGTGACGAAGTAAAACAGCGTATAAGCAGAAAACTCACAATTTAGTTAGCTTATTCTTCAATTAAGTGCATCAGGACATTATTCATCATATTAACAGTAAACATGTGCAGTATAACAGAACAGATAAAAAGCCACACACATGAACACCAAGATATAAGGTGGAAACCCAATGTGGGTGAAAACCACCTGCTGCAAGTTGTCTCTATCTTTCTTAATATGAAACTTCAGTTTACAATCTTTTGTACTGGTGCAGCCTTATACCAGTACGCAGGCTACAACCTGCAGAAGGCTTCAACCTTCTCTCATTCTCCAAACTTCCTTGGAAGGGAGCTCCAACCCCCTTTGCTCTTGTACTAGCCAAGATACTAGTACGTAGGTGCTGACCTACAATCTTCCTTCTTCCAGGTATCACTTTTCATACATTTTCAGACTTGGATATTCCTGAAGCACAATATTACAATCTGCAGACCACAATTCATTCAATTTCCACAACAGATCATTGAAGCATAAAACAACCAAACTTTGAATCACTGAACCACTGAACCCTGTCAATCACCAGTTACCAGAACACAGAGCAGACTACAGAACTCTGCAATAACAGTCAGACCCCACTGTAAACCCAAATCAAGCTTCAAAAGATATACGCTACTTTAATGAACAGAACCCGCGTATACATGCTCTTTTACCGAAGCCAACCTGCGTACAGATCTAAAAATAAACTTTCTCAATTTGCAGCTGTACCAGACATTAGTTAGACTCAGAACGTAACATTGCGACAATATGCAGATCTAGAAATACGCATAATCAACCATATCATGATAGTGCATTTCAAACCATTAGATCCCGATCTATCCTTAGATCTAGTCTTCCATTAACCGATGTGATCTCTCCTTGGCTTAGATCATGCAACTCAGAACCTGCATATCAGATCTCTTTCTCTCTTAGATATTCATGCCTTGTCGAAAGTTGATTTTGCCTAATGATCTTCTTCTCCTTATATAGCCTTAGGCCTTTCTCAATACCAAGAGCCAAAACCATAGTAACACAATACCATCAACTTTAAAACTAGGGATCGACACGCCCGTCGAGACATAATGGTCCGAAATCATAGGCACAACTTCCAAGGTCTAACCACCATGAACCAAAGGAACCTTTCCACATACACGCGCTTTTTCTGAATCGAACTTGCGTGTACACGCGACTTGGGCTTAACTAAACAGCGTGTATGAGCTTCCTTGGCATGCTGTACTGAGATCTGTCTTCTGATTAAGTTGCCATCACCTGTACCAACCTCTGAGCACCTGTACCATCTACTGAGTGAGTTGCCATCAAGGACAACACTTGAATCATAATGCCAACAATCTCCCCCTTTGGACTTGATGGCAACCACCACACCAAGTCACTCTCCCCCTTTAACATCAAGGGCAAAGGGCTATGCTCCCCCTGAGGACATGCTGATACCTCTGCTTGGCTGTGCTGACTCGTGCTCCCCCTGACAGCAGGCCAGATCTGCAAAAGATGTTCTTCAACAAGAACCAAGACTTATACACCATAAGGGACCTTTCTATCACCAAAGGACTCAATACATACAATCATAGCATATCAGAAACAACCAATTATATCACAGCATTCATCCCAGGCATAGTGGGGAAACCAACAAAGGCCGTTACATGACCTTGACACCATAAAAGAGACAAGAGAGATACATGACATAGAGACAACAGATCTAGACCAAGACTTAGGAAAGACACCAGCAGCATCTGATAAACATCTTGTTAGATCAGCCACTAGAATTTCTTTCTGAGCTCCTTCTCCTGAAGCCAACAACCAAAACATCTGAATGCCAACAATGCTTTATGAGACTTTTGAGCTGCTCCCCCTGAACCTGTGCCTGTTGCACTCCCTGAAACTGTGCCTGAATAATTCTGACATTGCAGATCAGAACTTCAGAGTTTTCCCTTGCTGTTCAGAACTTCATATACACGTTTTATCCTGTATAAAACAGCGTATGTACGCGGATATTCTTTCTGCAACAAGCGTCCAGCATACACGCGACTTACCCACCATGAATCCACGTGTATACGCTTATATCCCTTCCGTAACCTGCGTATACCAACTTTTCTGTAGAACAAACAAATTTCAACAACAGGATGAAGCATTAACTACTCCCAGCTTTTGTCTGAGATATTCAAAAGTTTCCCTGGGTAGTGGTTTTGTGAGAATATCAGCAACTTGCTCCTTAGAAGGAACATACTCCAACTTGACCTTCTGCTCAAGCACTTGTTCCCGAAGAAAATGGTACTTGATTGGTATGTGCTTGGTCTTTGAGTGCATGACTGGATTCTTTGAAATGCTGATTGCACTTGTATTATCACATAAGATAGAGACAGGTGGAGTGCAAGTGATTTGAAAGTCCTGCAAGGTCTGCATCATCCAAAGAAGTTGTGTGCAACAAGATGCTGCAACCACATATTCTGCTTCAGCTGTAGATAAGGCAATCGAACTTTGTTTCTTGCTGAACAAGGATACTAATCTGGAACCCATGAAGAAAGCACCTCCACTTGTGCTTTTCCTATCATCCACACTTCCAGCCCAATCTGCATCTGTGTAAGCATGAAGAGTGAGATCTGTATTTCTAGGATACCATAAGCCATAGTTTTGGGTCCCTTGAAGATATTTGAAGATTCTTTTGACTGCCTGAAGATGAGTTTCCTTTGGGTTGGCTTGAAATCTTCCAACCATTCCTACTGCATGTGTAATATCTGGTCGAGTACCTGTCAAATAAAGCAAACTCCCAATCATGGATCTATAAGTGGGTTGGTGGACTGCTGCTGATTCATCATTTGCACTGAGGCTGCATCCTGTAACCATGGGTGTACATACTGGTTTTGACTCTTCCATGCCATACTTCTTCAAGATCTGCTTGAGGTATTTGGTTTGAGACAAGAAGATACCTCCTTCATTTTGTTGGATTTGCAATCCAAGAAAATATGTCAATTCTCCAAGAAGTGACATTTCGAATTCTTTCTGCATAACCAAGGCAAAGTTTTGACTCATAGTCTCTTCATTGCTGCCAAAAATAATATCATCTACATAAACAACAAGAATTAGCAATTTGTTATTTTCAACTTTTATATAGAGATTGCTATCTGCTGATCCTTTTGAAAAGCCTTGTTGGTGAAGATATTTGTCCAACCGATAGTACCAAGCCCTTGGAGCTTGTTTGAGCCCATAGAGAGCCTTTTTCAATCTGCATACAAGGTTTGGATCATTCCCAAGAATGAACCCATCTGGCTGCTCAATATATACTTCTTCTTCTAAGTCTCCATTCAGGAAGGCTGATTTCACGTCCATTTGAAATACCTTGAAGTTTTGAAAGCTTGAGAGAGCAAGGAACATTCGGATGGCCTCTAGTCTTGCCACAGGAGCAAAGGTCTCTTCAAAATCTATTCCTTCTTGCTGTGCATACCCTTTACAAACAAGTCTGGCCTTGTTTCTAATTACTTCTCCATTTTCATTTAACTTATTCTTGAAGACCCATTTTGTTCCTATTACATTCTTATCTTTTGGTCTAGGAACTAATTCCCAAGTGTTGTTCCTTTCGATTTGCTCAAGTTCTTCATCCATTGCTTTGACCCAACATTCATCTTTGCATGCTTCTTTCACATTTTGTGGTTCAATGGAGGAGAGAAGAGCCAAGTAGCTTGAAGCTTCTGCAAGTGTTCTTCTTGTTTGTACTCCTGCTTCTTTCTGCCCCACAATCTGAGTTTCTGGATGATTCTTTTGGACATATCTAGATGGAGTCTTCTCTTCTATTCTTGTCTGCTCCTCTGGTTCTTCTTGAGATTCTTCTTCTTCTTGAGGTTCTTCTTCTTCATCATTTCGCCTTTGAGAGTAACCTTCATCTTCTTCATGATGAACTTGCCTAGGAATATATCCCTTCTCATCAACCACTATATCAATACTGTCAACAATTCTGCCAAGTCTTTTATTGTAGCACTTGTATGCTTTGCTATGTGGAGAATAACCAAGAAGAATGCCCTCATCTGCTCTAGGTTCAAGTTTGCCAAGTTGCTCATCAGTATTCTTAATATAACATTTGCTCCCAAAGATTTTGAAATGCTTCACGGAAGGAGTTTTACCACTCCAAAGCTCATGAGGTGTTTGAGTGCTGTTTACTCGGACATTTGTTTTGTTAAGAATGATAACAGCAGCATGTGCGGCTTCTCCCCAGAAGGTTGCAGGAGTACCTAATTCATCGAGCATAGCACGAGCCATTTGTTGGACAGTTCTGTTCATTCTTTCCACAACCCCATTTTGCTGAGGAGTTCTAGCTGTAGAGAATTCTCTTCTTATCCCATGTTCATCGCAGAAATCAAAAAATTCATTTGATGTGAACTCCCCACCTCTGTCAGATCTGAGGCACTTGATTTTGTGTCCTGATTCATTTTCAGCCAATGCTTTGAAGGATTTGAATTTTTCGAATGCTTCATCTTTGTGCTTCATAAGCCCTAACCAAACAAACCTTGAGAAATCATCAATGAATAATATCAGATATTCTTCTCCTCGAGGTGTCCTTTTCCTAAATGGACCACATACATCTGTATGGACTAGCTCAAGAGGCAAGCTAGCTGATCCTTCCTTCTCTGGAAAGTTAGTTCTGGTCTGCTTTCCAAACTGACAAGATTTGCATATGGTGTTGTCTGGAATTTTGATATCTGGAAGATCGCGAACTGCCTGATATTTGCATGCTTTCCTTATTTGAGAGAAGCTTAGATGTCCCAACCTTCGATGCCATAACCAGTGCTCTTCATCCTTGCTAAGATAGCATTGTTGTTGTCCTTCTTCAAATATGTACAGATTATTTGGAGTTCTTTTGCCTTTGAGAACTGTTTTACCTGTATCAAGATCACGAACAAGACATCCATTCGATCTGAAAATAACCTCTGTTTTTTGATCACACATCTGGCTGACACTTAGAAGATTATGCTTCAATCCATCAACATACAAAACATTTCCAGCCTTGACCTTTTCTTTCAAAGGAGCAATACCTTTTCCTTTTATAGTTGCAGGAGTATCATTTCCAAAAGAAACTTTCTTTCCCTTTTCTAAAGTAGAATAAGATTCAAGTTTTTCTTTATCACCTGTCATATGTTTCGAACATCCACTGTCAATGTACCATAGATTTTCCTGTCCTTCTGCATAAAATGCTATCCCACATCTTTCTGTTTGAGGTTCCTTTATTCTCCATGTTTTGGTGCTTGTGGCTTGTTCCTTTTTCTCCTGAAACCTGCTCCTGCATTCAGAGTCTTTATGACCAAAATTATTGCAAATAGAACATTCAACTTCATTTTCAAGCACCGAAAAGTTGTTATAGGTCCTTTTTGTAATCCCTGTCATACTTCTTTGTTTTTGAGCTTCCCTAGTCATGATTGTTTTATATGCAACACATTGAGCTGCTCTGTGACCAAAGTTGTGGCAAGAAAAGCATTGTCCATTGAAGAAGCTTCTGCGGTTATTGAATCTACCAGCCAACTGATTGTAATTTCTATTTTCATCTATTCTTGAGCCAAACTGAGAAGATTTTACCTGTGGTTGGTTGTAGCTTTTGTTCATCCTTAAGGAGGATTGTCCCTGATAGTTTCTGTTTGTAACTCGTCCCTGCTTTATCTGATTATCTTCATTGTTCTTCCGCTCATTTCCTCTTGCTGCATCAAGATAACTTTTTGAGGTGGATGCTTGAGAGGTTTCTCCATTATAGCCCAAACCTGTCTTGTTTAGAGGAGACCGCTGCACACTGATAATCTCATCCAAAGTTTCAGATCCTTTGACAAATTTAAGATTAATAGCTTTTGTTTTCTCAATTTCTTTTCTGAGACCAACAATTTCACCTTCTAGTTTTTCAAGATGTTTTTCCTTTTCATCAATCTGAAATTGCAAAGTATCAATGATCACATTCTTTTCTTCTATGCCTCTCTTGAGTCTAGTGATTTCATTATAGAGATTATCCACATCTATAGCATCCTCATAATCATCATCTTCAAATGCCATTAACAGCTTATATTTATTACCTTGTTCATCTTCATCACTGTTTGATAAGCCATCACTATCTTCATGGGTGTAGTAGCTTTTCCTATTTGCACTTTGTTTCTTGTTCCATCTAGCAGGTTCTTTTCCTTTATCCTTATAAGGACATTTTGCAGCATAATGACCTACTTTCCCACAAGCAAAGCATTTGAAAGGTAGCTTACCTCTGAACCTTCCAGAACCCCTTTGAAGATTTCTGACAAAATTTGATTCTTCTTCCTCTTCTTCTGGAACATGGCTTGCTTCATAGTAATCTTCTTTTCTTGATGCCTTAAAAGCAGCTTCCCTTCTGTCAGATGGACCTCCCTTTCTCATTTCATAAGCGGTTAGAATTCCATGTAGCTGAGACATAGTGAGAACACGGAGATTTTCTTTTTCTTCTATTGCAGATACTTTAGATTCAAACTTGGGGGATAAAGATCTTAGAATCTTTTGAACTACTATAGTTTCTCTTATTTCTTCACCCAAATTTTTCATACAATTAACAATCTCATCTACCCGAAGAAAATAATTAGCCACACTTTCATCATTATACATGTTGAGAGTCTCATATTGAATCCTGAGTGTTTGAAGTTTAGCTTGCTTTACCTGTTCATCTCCTTCATAGCTAGTGATCATTTTGTCCCATATTTCTTTTGCTGATTTGAAGTGCATGACCTTCATGAATTCTGTTTGAGATATACTTCCTAATAGAGTACTGACTGCTTTTGCATGTGTTTCATATGCCTTTTTCTCAGCTGGATCTGTAGGAGTAGCTGAAGGAAAAGCATAGCCTGTTTCTACAATGTCCCAAACTTCTGTACCAAGAGATTGAAGATATGCAGTAACTCTTACCTTCCAATAATTGAAATTTGTTCCATCAAAAACCGGTGGCCTGATTGATGCTTCTTTCTCGTAGTTGCTCATGATGAATGATCTTCCTTCAAGCGATCAAGCTTCTCTGAAGGACCTGCTCTGATACCAATTGTTGGAAATAATACTGAGAGGGGGGGTGAATCAGTATTATCAGATTAATCAAACTTTTCAAATGCCCAGAAATATATACGCTACTTCAGTTAAGTGAACCAGCGTGTACACGCTACTGTGACGAAGTAAAACAGCGTATAAGCAGAAAACTCACAATTTAGTTAGCTTATTCTTCAATTAAGTGCATCAGGACATTATTCATCATATTAACAGTAAACATGTGCAGTATAACAGAACAGATAAAAAGCCACACACATGAACACCAAGATATAAGGTGGAAACCCAATGTGGGTGAAAACCACCTGCTGCAAGTTGTCTCTATCTTTCTTAATATGAAACTTCAGTTTACAATCTTTTGTACTGGTGCAGCCTTATACCAGTACGCAGGCTACAACCTGCAGAAGGCTTCAACCTTCTCTCGTTCTCCAAACTTCCTTGGAAGGGAGCTCCAACCCCCTTTGCTCTTGTACTAGCCAAGATACTAGTACGTAGGTGCTGACCTACAATCTTCCTTCTTCCAGGTATCACTTTTCATACATTTTCAGACTTGGATATTCCTGAAGCACAATATTACAATCTGCAGACCACAATTCATTCAATTTCCACAACAGATCATTGAAGCATAAAACAACCAAACTTTGAATCACTGAACCACTGAACCCTGTCAATCACCAGTTACCAGAACACAGAGCAGACTACAGAACTCTGCAATAACAGTCAGACCCCACTGTAAACCCAAATCAAGCTTCAAAAGATATACGCTACTTTAATGAACAGAACCCGCGTATACACGCTCTTTTACCGAAGCCAACCTGCGTACAGATCTAAAAATAAACTTTCTCAATTTGCAGCTGTACCAGACATTAGTTAGACTCAGAACGTAACATTGCGACAATATGCAGATCTAGAAATACGCATAATCAACCATATCATGATAGTGCATTTCAAACCATTAGATCCCGATCTATCCTTAGATCTAGTCTTCCATTAACCGATGTGATCTCTCCTTGGCTTAGATCATGCAACTCAGAACCTGCATATCAGATCTCTTTCTCTCTTAGATATTCATGCCTTGTCGAAAGTTGATTTTGCCTAATGATCTTCTTCTCCTTATATAGCCTTAGGCCTTTCTCAATACCAAGAGCCAAAACCATAGTAACACAATACCATCAACTTTAAAACTAGGGATCGACACGCCCGTCGAGACATAATGGTCCGAAATCATAGGCACAACTTCCAAGGTCTAACCACCATGAACCAAAGGAACCTTTCCACATACACGCGCTTTTTCTGAATCGAACTTGCGTGTACACGCGACTTGGGCTTAACTAAACAGCGTGTATGAGCTTCCTTGGCATGCTGTACTGAGATCTGTCTTCTGATTAAGTTGCCATCACCTGTACCAACCTCTGAGCACCTGTACCATCTACTGAGTGAGTTGCCATCAAGGACAACACTTGAATCATAATGCCAACAGTCCAACCATGAAAATGACTGAGAAATTACATGATATAGACAAGCCAAACCTATTCCCTTGCCTCTAGGGGTCGATCTCATCATTCTAGGAGTTGTTTGAACCAATTCTAAACAAGGAACTGAAAACTAAGTAGTCAAACAACTTACCCCTATATGCGAGGAAACTAATTCATTCACTCACACCTTTTGGTGATTGAATCTTCTAGAACAAGTAAAAATGTGCTAATATTACATCATGGTTGTCAAATTACATCATGAAAATTCAAGAATAACTTCAAAAAGCAAAACTGGTCATAACTGGACGAATTGCTGAGCTGAACAGTGAAAAACAAGCCAAAATTCTCTGTGCGTTGCGTCAATTTCTCCGTGCATCGCGCCACTTTGAGGCTGTTTTTGAGGCACTTCCTGAAGTCCAAATTGAGCCCAAGTGTGCTTTTTGGAAAACCCTACCTATCTACTTTCCAACCCAAGTGGAATTTCTAAATTTGGTTCCATTTGCCCCTCCAAAACTTCAATCTCCCAAGACTGCTTCCTGTGTGTGAAAATAGGGGCAGAGAGGTCATTTTTAGCGTGTTTTTGACCTCATGAGAACTCAAAATTTGCCCAAACTTCTTGGCCATGCACCAGTAGTCATGATTTTTCATGAAAAATCCAAAAATATAAAGTTTTTTGCATTTTGAGCTTCCAATCATAAGCGCACGCCACGTGGCGCGGCGCACAGGGAGAAAAACCCTGTTTTTTAGTGCAAAAATTCCAAAATGTCAAAAATTGCTCCAAATTTCTTGAAATTTGGACTGAAGGTTCTTCATCAAGGGAAATGGTGGGCCAAGGATGCCTCAGCCAATATCTAGAGTCCTTCATCCACTTTTTTCCTCCTTGATGCTCTCTTTACCTTTGCTTTCAAACTCCCGATTCTCGCTTTGTACACCAAGTTCCGGGACAAGTAATGATATGTCTGCCACCTCTATGAAGCCTCATGGGTGCATGTCCTTCCAAGGGTGAGTCACTTTGGGTTTCCACTTCATAATCAGATGAATGACTGGATGACATAACTGTTGTTGCACCACTGCCTTGGAGAAATAGATGCCGGTGAAAGAACTGTGTTGGACTGCTCTTTTGTAGTGTGATTGAATTCTGCCACCAAAGGGACAAATGAAACAAGGGACTGTTAGGAAGAGGGGAATTAGTAGGGGTTTAGGGACTATTGGGACAAATTTGTTTAGGAGGGTTTGGGAATTTTTTATAGGGTATGGTTTTGGGGTTTTACATTTGGAAATGTATGGAAGGGAATTGGGAATAGGGATTTAGTGAATTTTTGGAGATGGGGAAGAACTAAATTAGGAAGAAATGGAATAAGGGAGAATGGAATGATGGAATTAGGGAGTGATGAGGTGGGGGGATACTTAGTTACAACACAAAACCCTAGCAGCAATCTCCTTGGAATATTTTGAAGACATAGGGTTTGCTTTCCTTAACACACTTCACCATTCATCAAACACCATCAACAACCATCAATCTTGGATGAAAAACCATGAGAGAAGTTCAACCTACTTGTACCAATGGAAATCCATGCATTTTGGGGCAATATTGGAGCAAATTTTTAAAAAAAATCAGCCTTGGCAGCTCTATGCACCGTGCCTTCTCAGTGCGCCGCGCCAGTGTAAATTTACACTAGAAATTTTCTCCCAGTGCGCCGCACCTCCCCTGTGCGTCGTGCCTTTTTCCAGGCGACTTTTGGAGGCCTTCCTGGTGTCAAAATTGGGTCTAGGTTAGCTCGTCGAAAAGGTATTTGAGTGTAGTTTCCAACCCAACTAGAATGTTTCAATTTGGAGTTCATTTTCCCTAACAAAAATCAAATCTCCAAAGACTGGTCAAAATATGCCAAATGAGGTTGCCTCAAGGAAGAGTGTTGTTTCAGTCAACGTTTGAATGCCTTCCTCAACTCCAAATTGAGCTCATGATGGCTCATTGGAAATATATTCACGTCTAGTTATCATTTTACTCATCAAGAAAGTCATTTGGCTGACCACGCTAGGAGAAAACTTGATTTTACCAAGGTCACTTCAGAGGTGCATCAATTCTCCCGAGGCAATTGTATTTTTGACATTTATCTAAAACCATGACACCTGTGTAAAAAGTGAAGGATTTTTTTTTTCCTTGGCCTATTTTGGACAAAAAACTCTCTCAGTTTTCAAAAATTCATCTTTTATTGCTCAGAAACATCATTTTAGTGAAACCTATCCTGATGTGTAGAACAGGGGATTTGTCGAAATGAAGCGAAATGAAGGGGATAGGGAGATTCTAAATTCTTGAGGAAATTTTGCCAGGTGGGGAGGTATGTTAGGAAGTAGGGGAAAGTGGAATATTAGAAATTGAGTGAGGGTAAGGGGTCCAAAAGGGCAAAACACAGGCCTAGCCTAGAAAATAGAGTTTGTAGCAAGAAACTAGGGTTTGTGCGAAAATGAGGAATTTGGGGGATCTCAGTGACGGGAAATGTTTAATAAGGTACATTAAGGATATGGGAATGTGGATGAACATCAGGATACAAGTTTTGTTGATGATTTGACCGTCCAAGAGAAATTGCCTTCAAAACCCCAGGAGAGGGAAATGACCTTACCTGGGCGCAACTGAAGCATGAACAAGGTGTAAAATGACCCATTGGAACCTAACATGATGATGAAAACCCTCTGAATGATGGTAGACTCAGCTCAATAGTGACATAGACTGACATTTGGACAGCTTTGAAAGGAGTGAAAGCAAACCCTAGACCTAATGCCTAGTGACCAAATTTTGCTTGAAGACTCACTGAAATGACAAAATTTGACCTTGACACTCTTAGACCACTTTGTAAGAGTGTGTTTGATCACTGGAGGAAGGCTGGAAATACTGACACTAACAAAACTTATGAAAACATGCCTTGAGCCTTCCTTGAAGAAGTAAGCTCAAAAACCCTAATTTCAGGACCAGTGCAAATGTGACACTGGAAACTAGTGTTGATGGTAGGTTGCATTATACTAGCCTAGCACTGCCAACGCACTTTTTACTTGGAAACTTGCATTGCTCCCTAAAAGGTAACTTTCCCTAAAGAGGACAAGAAGCTTCGTGTTCTAGAGGCTTCTATAATGATGAGTTGGGGGTTGTTCATTATGGATGTGGTGGAATTATCCCAATATTTCTCTTTGGTCTTATCCCTTTGAGCTTCCTCCTTGAGATGAGGGCCTTATCCTATATTTGGAGAGATCCTAACTCCCTCTTCCTGCCTATATATTCATCCTCTCCCATTCTCAATTGGTTGGTCTCTAATTATTTTCACCCTTATGCTGAGATAGTGCCTACATGATACTCATTTGGCTTGGAGAAGGAGTGCTTGGAGATCTTGAGCTTGAATTTGGACATTCACTTTAAGGAGGGCTTATTGACATCAAGGCTTTGGTTGTATCCTTCCTCTTTCATCTCTTAATATATACAACTACTAGTTCACTTTCCATAAATTCTTGTGTTAATGCATCATTTATCTTAATGATCCTTGACCTGTTAAGTGGATTACATTTTATTATGCTTGTTGAACTTGTATGCATTGTTGTGTCTTTGATTACTATGCAGGTATTCAAGTGCCATGAGAAGTAGAGTTGAGCTTGAGGAACAAGTGATCAAGATCTTCAACAAGGTGGTACATCATAGCATCAGAATGAGGTAGGTCTCCTTCCTCTTCTCTCATTTGAATTGTAATTTAGGAAAGTGTCTTGTAGATTGTCACATTGGTTGCTAGTCCCACTCATTGGGCTAGAGGAATCGTTTTTGTCCACAAAGAGGATTTACCTAGACAAAAACACATAAATTTGATTTAATTCCAAAATAAAAATAATTTATTGATAAACTAGGTGGAAAACATCAACATACATGCAATTATTTTTAGATTTTTTGGCTCAAAAATAGTAGTCAAAGGGACAGCTAGTTGATACAAGTGGCAAAGTTAATCATATTTATGAGGGCAGCGAGCAGGTTTTGTGAAGACAAATTCAACCTTTCCAGATTCCAAGGCAAAGGATTAGCTTTTAAAAACCAATTTCTAGATTTGAAGGTTGAAGATTTTCTAACAGTTCCAGATTTCCTACAATTTTCCAGTGATTGATTTTATCTTTATTTTATTGGTCATATTTCTCTAGAAACTGTGATATACTATTTTTTAATCAATTCCTTTTTGGAATCTGGTGTTAGTTTAGCATAAATTCTATAAATAAGTTGTAATAAGACTTAGAATAGGGTCGAACTTGTATGAAGAAAGGAGCCACATTTTGATGTAAGTTGTGATGTACTGAAGTGATCAAATTGCAATAATACAAAGAAGATTTGTTCCAGGATTCCTGTTTCAAACTATTTGGTGATGTAATTTCTCATGTAAAACTTTTATTTTCTCAGTTTTCCATGTGTTTTATGTCTCTATTGTTTCAAGAGGATAAAGGGCTGAACTTTCTTAAATATACTATGCTCTGGATTGTAAACAATATTAATGTTTTCACTTTGATGTTAAATCTAGAATTCATCCCATAATGCTCTATATTTAGTTGAACTTAATTAATTCTTATCCTAAACAATCCACAAATACTTTAAAAGATCCAAAAGTTTTCCTATCCTACCCTATTACAACGGCTCTTTTATTTTTTTATTTGATCACCCTAAGATTCATGACTCCATGCCCAATGGACTTTCCCTACAATTTTCAACCAAATATTTGAAAAACCAACCTCAGAACTCAATAACTAGCGTAATATCTTAAAACAAAAATCTAAATTAAAAACAAAGGTCCCTCTCTAAAGTTGGAGGGACTAGATCCTAGATTTTCAAGTGGTTTTTTGGTGACCTCTAGGTTTCTCTCCACAACCTTGGGAAATTACGGAGTGATAACATAATGGATGAAAAATAGGAACCTCATTCAAAAAATAACTCAAGCACTTGCTAACACTCAAGATGACTTTTGAGGTCATCAAGACATTCACAAGGAGACCAAGAGCTGATTATCCACAATAGCACTTCACATATATGATTTCTTCAGCCAAAGGTAATCTTCAAATTAATCTTCTTCGAAATTTTGTGAATTCACGAAAGGTATACACTCCAAACCCAAATTTAATACAAGAGATTTACATGAGGATAAATTCACTACAGCAGTATGATCAGAAACCCGATATCGAGAAATAGGAAAATTGTAATGAGAAATCCCAAAATCCATTAAGAACGAGTTTGCATCTAGTGAAAAATTTTGAATGAAAGAATTCTACAAGAAAAACCAGATCTGGTATGGGTAAGGAAATTTACCAGGATTGCAAGATCTTGACATAACCATCATTGAGAGTTGAAGTGCCTTGACTTCCTAAAAATTTCTAAAACTTTCAAAAAATAGATAAGAATAATTTAGAAACTAAGTTAGATCGTAAATTGCAAGTGGACAACTATTATCGATTAAGTTAATAGGATAATCATTATGGATTTTAGAGATCTGTGGGTTGAATCTTTTGAATTCATGATCGGAGAAACCACAGTTTAGGTTTTTGAATCAACGTTTCGAATCCCAAATGGGATCCATCATCAGGATATGAGAATGATGATGAGCAGAAGAGCAACACAGCATTGATAAATAGTGGTGAGGATAAAACCAAAAGGAAAGACAAACTGTCGGCTGTCATAATTTTTATAATTTTTAATTAATTTATTAATTTGTTTAATTAATTAATATTAATAATAATTTATTAGTAATAATATATATATATATATATATATATATATATATATATATATATATATATATATATTTAGAAATAATAATTTAATAAATTATAATAATACTAATATAATTATTATAATAATAATTATGATAATTAATATGAGATTAATAATATATTAATAATATAATTAATTTTAATAATTTAAATAAAATTATTTAGGAATGAATTTCATAACTAATAATATTATATATTATAACAAAATAAGTTTTTAAAAAACATATTAATAGTATATATATAAAATTAATAAAACTAATTAATTAATATAAATAAAAATATCAAAATTCATTATTAAAAAAAAAAAAAAAAATAATAATAATAATAATAATTAATTATATAAAAATTAAAATTAAATTCAAAAATTAATAAAATTAATTAAACAAATTAATAAATTAATTAAAAATTATAAAAATTATGACAGCCGACAGTTTGTCTTTCCTTTTGGTTTTATCCTCACCACTATTTATCAATGCTGTGTTGCTCTTCTGCTCATCATCATTCTCATATCCTGATGATGGATCCCATTTGGGATTCGAAACGTTGATTCAAAAACCTAAACTGTGGTTTCTCCGATCATGAATTCAAAAGGATAATCATTATCTGGGTGGAAGCTACCTACATCACTAGTTTGATCATATTTTTCAGCTTAACCAAACTGATTACTCAAGTCATAATATTGTTTTGATTGCAAGCCTGAGGATTTATGAATCGCAAAAATCTCACGATCACATTGATTTGAATAGCTTCCCTCATACAAAACAAGAGATGGTAAGGGATGGAATCGGTGATGTATAATTTCATCATTTTCTTCTTCATCATGGATATTCTCACTATCCTATGTCATTTTAGGATTCAACTCATCAGATAAAATTTTTGAAGAGCATGGAAAGTCTCCATTGCATGTTCATGCATTGTAAATAGTAAAGCACAAAGGATAGGAAGGTGAAGGGGAAGAAGTGTTCACAAGCGAATCTTCTTTGACCGAAACAAATTTAAGATCTAAATCTTTTGAAACAGAATATTCTTGAGGAAATGAGAGATTAGATGGTGCACTTGAGACTTCATCATCATATATATCAACGAAGTCATCCTCATTATAATGATTGTTGCCAAAGACTTCAAATTTATTAGGAGAATTGATTACATTTGATTTACGACTGAGGTTACTAGATTCATTATCATCCAAGAGTGAGGCAATACCATCTTCACGTGGAGGGTACTCTAAAAAAGAGAAGAAATATCAAAATAATTTTCACCTTCCTGCTCCTCTATCTACAAAATGTGACTACCTTTCACCTGTTCACTACTTGGGTTTCAAAGAGATTGATTAATCATATTATGGAACAAGGGTTCATGAGCAAGCGATGGTAAAGGATGACAGGTATCAAATTCAGATTCAATATCTAAATTATGGGTAAAAATAAAATCTTGAGGAATGAAGAAATTAGTATTCACCATAGGCTTCATGAACCATTCCGATATTTTCTTCATGGAATCTAAATCATGAAATGTAGAAGGAGGATAAGAAGATGGATTAGGAATTTGATTTTCTAATTTCCCATCTTTATTTTTATCAAAAGGGGACACCCACATGGGAACTGAAAAAGGAGGAGGACAAGGAATAAAAGGAATAGTAGGTTCCTCCTATGAAATTAGGGGTGTCTCATGGATTACAAGAGACGGGGAAGTAGAAATATCAAGTGGTTTGGGTTCACTGTCCAAAGATATACGAACCAAATGCTCAAACGTTTATTTAAATAAATCCCAATCCATGTCTTCTTCAGGAAATTCATAACAGAGGTGAAGGAATCAATTAGAGAAATACTTTATTGATTCATTAGGCTTCATTCTTAGTTTATTGGTCATTTTATAACCATCTCGGTAATGTTATCTATCAAATGCTAAATGAAGCTCCTTGATGAGGTGTTTAAGAGAATGAATGGAAGTAGATGGCAGAGTGTGACACCGTCAACTAACTCAACCTTCAAAGGTGAGGCAAAAGAGCATGAAAGACACATAATCACAATCAATTTCATAGTATTCACAAAACTTAAGGAAAAGAGATGCATGCTCGGTAATGGATGTATCACCCTCACCATCAAACTTGAGTTGAGACAATTCATGGAGAGACTCATCAGGGATTGAAAGTTCACCAGGGGACGGGTTAGAAAAACACCCTGGGAGTGTGATTTGAGGATGATCCATTTCAGATAAGAGGTTCAAAATAGAATCAATAGGCACGACTTCTCATTCGGCCCTCCTTTTAGCACCATTTGTTGATGGGTGCTGGAAATTTTTCAACCAAGGGGGTATCCCCAATGTGAAGTCCCAATTAGACCTCACACCATTTGGAGTAGGATCCCCATCCAGAGTATCGACCTGACTTCCATTTATTCTTGTATATTTTCCTTGGATACAAAGTCAACACAAGATAGTAATGCATAGGTACTTTTAGATCAACAAGTGGATATGCCTTGTGAAATGTTCAACTCTAGAATGTATCAAGGTCCTTTTACAAAAGGGAAGAGGAGAGTGGGCCCTTTAAATAAAAGTAATGGTACTAATCTAGAAAATGCACACGAGCATATACCTAATAATGAATTTTTGTAAAATCAGGGAAATAGTTCACATAGCAACAACGATTGTTAAAGAAAATAAAACACACCTTCAATAAGATAAGTAACAAATCCACCGAAATAGTTCAATTTCATTAATACAAATGAAACAACATACATCGCAAACATTCAAATAATAGTCTTACAATATTTGTGACATATGCATAAAAGCGTGCTTTCTCAATGAGCTTCTAACTTAAGTAAAATTTCCAATGTACGTCAAGACAGTGAACACCGCTAGCCCCAATAGTGGAGCATTAGAGCAGTCACTTGCTCCTCCAAAAAAACTATCTTCCTCTCCAATTCCTGGTAGGAGGATCCAAGGTGAAAATTCCCTTGCTTGTACATTGAGGGTGTATATATAATAAATGGGGTGATCCTTCACCTTCCTTGTGACCCTTTGACTACCGTAATGATTGTTTGACTTCTTGTGACCTTTCGACTTCCTACATGACTTTTCACATTACATACATGCCTCTTGGACATCCACTTTACATTACATGTTTTCAATATAGAATTTACATAATCCATGAAATGATATGGAACATGATGACTCGTGATGGGACATGACATGACACAAAGGACATGGACAACAAGATGATGTGGTAGTGCCAAGTTGTCCTTCTTGCTGCTTTTTCTTCACTAAGAGATGTTTCCAATACTTTGTATTCATGAAATATACGTTTTATTCTTCATATCCTCCCTCCAAAGGGTTATGAATTCGATGGAGTCTTCATGTGGTCCTGATCTTTAGTATTTTTTTGTAATCCAATGTTCCTTGCTCGTCTTTCCTGATGATCATCTCATCTCCTCAACTCTTTAGGTATCTTCTAGCATAGTATCCTTCTCCATATCCTTCATTATCATCCTGTCATGACATAATAGAATACCTGCAACTGCAATCCACCCATGGAAATATGACATGAGTTCGATAAACCCCTAGCCTAAGATGCTTCATGAAATCACTGGTTAACATTGGAACTGGTGACTAGTTGAGTGACTAACTCGGTTATTGTGCAGTTCCATAGGCCAAGGTCTAGTATTGGGGCTTGAAGCTATGCAATACGTAGTTCAGGATGGATAGGGTTAAAGGATTGCGTATTGAGGGACTCAAGAGCTAAGGTTGGAGGCTTGCACCTTGAGACTACACATTTAGAGGTCAAGATAGAGGGGTTGTACAGCTGAGGGACTCAAGGGATCAAGCTAGAGGCTTGAGGCTCGAGATTACATAATGCATAGCTTTGAAGTTTGGGTTGAGTGTCTGTGGAGTTGAGGAACTCAAGAGGTCAAGATTGAGGCTTGAAGTTTCCCAATGCGTAGTTTAGACAAGAGAACAAGTCAGGAGATTGTGTAGTTAAGGGTTTGAAGGCCTCAATCTTGAGGCTTGATGGTTAAGGTTTCCCAATACACAGTTTTGGAGGGAGAGAGGATAAATTATTGCATAGTTGCACATTTCAAGAGCTCAAGACTGAGATTTTATGCTTGAGACTGCATAGTGCACAAAGAAGGCTAGTTGGAGGCAAGGATTGCGCATTTTTGGAGCTCAAGGACTAGGACTGATCAATGCGATTACACAGTGTGCAGTTCCAAGAGGCAAGGTCAAGGCTTGAGAGTTGAAACTATGTAGTGTGTAGTTTAGGAAGGCTAAGTGAAGTCAAGTTTCCTAGGAATGAAATTTTACGGATAAGGCTAAGTGTGGGATCAGTGAAGCTCAAGTGAGTAGAGACAAAACTATATCATGATAACACACTCGAAACAATCAATGAAACAACATTAATAACTCAAAAACAAGAACAACATGATGCCCTCAGTGCAACAACAATGCAACATACCTCTCTAAGTGCAACACAAAAGACACACTTTGTGATGAAAGTGATGGCACTTGTGCGATAGTGCATGAAACTTTGGGAATGAGTGTAAAACATGTCTACATGACTAGTAGGACTCATGAACACCAAATTTACCCCTTGAAGCAAGCTAAAACTCCACTTTACATGATAAGCAACACTTCCCATGCCAAAAGATGACCTTTTCTATATAAAGAGAAAAGTACGAATGACACTTGCGACATGCGAATGATGGTGAAGGTAAGACAGGTCAGAGAGTAGATAACATGAAAACAACACTCATTAAGGTGAAATCAAGCAAAAGCGACAATCATAAACATGAAAACTACACTTGTTAAGGTGAAATTGCACAAAAAGCGACAGTTGGAGAAATTCAGCAACATAGAAGTATGATCGCAAACAAAAGTGAGAGCTTGTTAATTGAGAGTACGCATTGACTCTTGACATAGGCTGAAAATTGCATAGGCACTGTCTTGATGGACTATGCTTGGTCCATTCAAGCTTGCGTAAAAGGATGTGTTCATGAACTAGTTGTGGACTTAGCATGTGTGAGCAGGCGACTTCGACACTTACAATCCAAGAAGGGAGATTGAAGACTTAATAAAGCATCAATCAGCCAAGAAGTGAGTACAGAATGACGGATCACAAGATCCACAATAGGCTCTAGAATTCAAGTGTAGACAAAATTTTGGAGGGTGTTTTTTGCAGCGACAAAACCCTGTTAAAATCTATAGTGGGAAGCTCAAATACAGTGGGAGGATTAAAAGGAAAAATGCGCAAAACAGTCTCACAGATTCCTTTATGGTTCCATACAAATCCTACGTTTCCGCAACCCTAAATCTTTTTTTAATATTCAATAAAAAATAGTTAGAGCCTTTTAGCCTTCCAGGTTTTCCCACATAACCTTTAACAAAGGAAAACGTCTCCATGTGCTTGCCTCCTTGCGAACCCCACAACCCCATCATTTAACGGATCTAGGGAATGGAAAATATTTCCATTACTAACACTTGATTGTCCCTGGTACCCGACATTCAATTAAATTAACTTACGGGACTTCAAGTTTTCCAGGCTTTCTGGGCCTCTCGGCTAAACCACTTCTGGGTAACTCCTTCGACACTTGATCGATCCGGGAGATGGAAAGAAAATTCTGTCACTGTCACTTGACGATCCCTGATCCTCGGTGCTATTAAGCTAAAGTTACAGTATCCATGTTTTAGGGGCTAAGACTCTGTTACGGGATTCCATCAACAAATGGTCCCGGGCTCCGACGATTGATAGAATTTTCTCAAAGGAAAAAAATGGCTAATTGTTGGCCTTTTTAGTGTTAATCTCAGTTTCAATAATTTAGCTCCTCCTAACTCCATGCATCCTTTTTTTCTCTTTTATTGGCTCTATGACACTTGTAAGGTAACTCCTCTCCCTTTTTCTCCTTTATGCAATTACTATGATGCTAATATTGGTGATTAAAAATCTCAGGCTCAACAATTGAAAACATAGGTTTTATACAATCTATGAGAAAATAAAATTGTAGAAGTATTGGTATGTGAATACAGAGCTCTCCTCAGAAAATTTCCACACTCAAAAGAAATATTTAGAATTACATCAATTCGGTTCAAATTCCTAAAGATAGGATTTGAGGATAGATTTGGGTAAAATTAAACAAACTATAACAAATTGTCTAATTTTAATAAATTACATAGAAAACTTAAAACAAATCATAGCCTAACAAACTACTCTTTGAGGAGCCAACTCCTCTAGTAAATTATTTTAATCTCTCAGTCAATGAGAATTCTGGATGCCCCTGGATTGAATGTTGATTGAAGGATTTTTACTTAAGAAAATACCAATCCCATCACTCAATCAACCATGTAAATCCATTCATAGGATTTTCCCCTTCTCACACCTATTCCCATATGTTCTTCTCCAATTTCTATGTAAGACAGTAAGACACTCAGTAACAACCAAACACCAAAAACAAAAGCACCCAACACATTGTTTACTACAAATCCATTAGTCCATGGAGCACTTGCTTCACCTAATTTTTCTACTTGATATTAAATAACTGATATGTTCTCTTACATCAAACTCTCTTCATACATAGTGAAGATACTAAGTCTCTTTGGAGGGTGAAGATACTAAGTCTCTTTGGAGGGTGAAAATACCAAGCCTCATGCCTATCAAAAATTGCAACCATTCCAAATCCAACGTAATCACTTGTGTTTAATTACATAATTACGCTAGTTAAATTTGGATTAATGGGCCACTGGGTCTGGCCATGTCATACCTACCAACTTAGATTAATGGGGATTAGTGCTAGGTGTTTAAACAAAACTAATATTTTTTATTATTTATACCAACCAACCTTCCATTTTGAGCATGTTTATAAATGACTTTAAAATAATGCATTAAAATGACAGAGATTCATGGGGCTAATTATGCTTGAAAATTGATAATTATTATTAGTGTTCAATTTTTCTATTATTTCCATAAGGAAGGGGTGAATTTAAATTGGGATTGATTCACAACAATCAACTAATATTCTATATTTATATTACATTTTATAATATAAATAAGATATTTCAAATTTTGTGCCTCTAATTAATATATATATATATATATATATATATATATATATATATATATATATATATATATATATATATATATATATATATATCTATATATATATATATATATATATATATATATATAGTATTTCATTTTTGTTCTTTTAAAAAATTATTATACATTGGTAGATTGTGTTATTATTTTATGAGTTGTAGATTAGTTAGTTTATGTAGGGTTTAGTGTCATTGAGTTATTGCAGGCTCAAATTTTATGAAAGGGGTTGATGGTGAGAGCTACATGTGTGAATAAAAACTATTCTATGGTGGAATTTCAGACTCTCCAACCTTAACTAATCCTTGCCCAATTCTAATAATAGCATCCTATCTATGGGTAGATTGTTATGTTGGAAAATAAAGGTATTTGTAGATTATTGTTGATTCTCCTTTCATGATAATTACTCGTGATATTTTTTGGAATTTTATTTTTTAATTTTACTTCTTCATCAAGCAATTATAAGAAACATGAAGATCACAAAACACAAAGAACACAAGATATAGGCTCCACGCCAGGGCAAAACCCCATAACTTGCGGAAAACCCAAAAAATCCTCTTCTTATAGAATCATATCAAAATGAGACCTCAAAGACCCAAATACCAAGACCTCCTCCAAGCACCAAGTCAACCCTCCAAAAACTTTCTTCAATCAAGTCAACATTCACTAAGTCAAAGATGGTCATTATGCTCCAAGTTAATAATTTTGGTTCTAAAATTTCAGTTTTGCAACTTGTCCTTCAATCTTTGGCCTTGCAACAATTCAGAAACCCTAGCCTTCTTACACATGTGACCTAAGTAGTCTAGAATTCAAGTAGTCTTCTTCTTGGATTTCTCTTCCTTCTATACCCTTCGCACTTTCCTCCTTCATGTCTTGTGCATATATTGAGCAACCTTTTTCTATTTCAAATGAGGACAAGGTATCCTCTATATCTAGTCTTCAAGAGAGAAAATAACTGCCCCAACAGGGTTGAATTAACATGGTAGGGTCGACTTGGGCTTGGAGGACAAAATTACTTTTCTAGAAATAGAAATATTTTTTCTTTCTTGTTACAAAATTCCCAAGTGGGTCTTTTACATATGAAAGAGACTCTTTTGACTCATTAAACCCTAGGAGCATGAATGACATGCTTGACCTAGACTTGAGCATGAATCCCATGCTTAAATAAAATTCACTTTCTTCTTTTATGTGATATATAAATTGATACAAGTATAAATATAATTATGAAGGCCGAACCTAGTTAGTTTTCTAGCACTCCCTCTTAACTCGAGAGGTATTCATAATGACTCAAAAAATATATCTCAAGTTGAAATATTCTCATAAGAAGAAAAAAGAGCAAAATGGCTTTGTTATAGTTGTGATAGAAAATACACTAAAGGTCATAAGTGTGCTGAGAAGAAATTATTCTACATAGACTGTGAAGAGGAGGAAGAAAAGGAACAAGAAATGTCAAAAGAAGAGAATATACTCCAAGACCAAGCCCTAGATAAAGAAGAAATGAATCCGACCATATTTTATAATGCATAGGTTGGAATTACCACTCCTCAAACTATCAAGATAGAAGGACATATCAAGAAGAAAAAGTTAATAGTGTTGATTGATTCGAGAAGTACTCATAATTTTATTCATTGTAAGATAGCAAAGGAATTGAAATGCTTCCTATATCCAGCACCAGAGTGTCAAGTGATGGTTGCAAGTGGAGGAAACATAAATTTCTCTAGAAAGTGCCATAATATCAAGCTATCCATGGGAGAATACGTATTGAATAGCCCAATTCTTTCCATTCCAATGGGTGGTGTTGATGTTGCACTAGGAGTCCAATGGCTACAATCCTTGGGTACAATAGCTTTTAATTTTCAAGAAATTTTCATGAAATTTTGTGCGGAAGGAAAGGAAGTTGAATTAAGGGGTATTGTAGGGAAACTAGGAAAGATAATCAGCTCTAACAGCATGACAAAGCCTCTAAAGAAGGAACAACGAGGTGTAATTGCACAATTATGTTCGCTAGAGGTTCCCACATCGAAATCATCTATTTCTCCAGATCTCCAAAAAGTGTTAGACAATCATTCCAAGGTATTTGAGACTCCCAAAGGTCTCCCACCTATTCATGATCATGATCATGCTATTCATTTGATTCCAAGAAGTGTTCCTCCAAACATCAGGCCGTATAGATATCCCTATGCCCAAAAGAGTGAAATTGAATGTATGGTTGCAGAAAAGCTAGAGGCTGGTATAATTCAACCTATTAAAATTTCTTTCTATGATACAGTAGTGTTGGTGCACAAGAAGGATGGATCATAGTGCATGTGTCCGGAATATAGGCAGCTCAACAAGCTCACTATTAAAAACAAATTTCCCATTGCTGTCATTGATGAATTATTGGATTAATTGCATGGATCAATTTACTTCACCAAGTTGGATCTTCGTTCAGGATATCATCAAATCAAAATGAAGACTGAAGACATTCTGAAAACAAGATTTAGACCTCATGAGGGTCATTATCAATTTTTGGTCGTGCCTTTTGGCCTTACCAATGCACCTTCTACATTTCAAGGTTTGATGAATTCCATTTTCAAACCCTTCCTTAGAAAATTTGTGTTAGTATTTTTTGATGATATACTAATCTACAACAAGTCTTGGAAGGATCATGTTGAACAGGTTGACAGGGTGCTCAAACTATTGGAGGAGAAACAATTATATGCAAAAAGATCCAAATGTTTCTTGGAGTACAAGAGGTGGAATATCTAGGTCATATTGTATCTCATGAAGGTGTTAAGGTAGACCCTACCAAAATTAAAGCCATTAAGGAATGGAAAATCCCCACATCCATAAAGCATCTGTGAGGATTTCTCGGGTTGACAGGGTATTATCCCAAGTTTGTTAAGAATTATGGGAGAATAACAGCACCTCTAACAACATTATTGAAGAAAGATTCATTTTCATGGACTCCAAAAGCAACAAAGGCCTCCGAACATCTTAAAGAGGCAATGTGCCAAGCACGAGTCTTAGCTACGCCGGACTTCACAAAAACCTTTATTGTGGAATGTGATGCTTCAGGAAATGGAATTGGTGTTGTTTTAATGCAAGATGAAAGACCCATTGCTTTCAAAAGTTGTCCAATGAAGGGAAAGTATTTACACAAAGCTATTTATGAGAAGGAAATGTTGGCAATACTACATGCACTTAAGAAATGGCGACCCTACCTAATGGGAAGACACTTCAAGGTAAAAATGGATCATGATAGTCTTAAATACTTTTATAAACAAAGATTATCCTCTGAATAGCAACAAAAATGAGTCACAAATATGTTGGGTTATGACTTTGAAATCATCTACAAAAAAGGGAAGCAAAATGTTGTGGCAGATGCGCTCTCACGAAAGGATGAGGATGTGGAAGCATTTATTGTGTGCCAATTCTATTATCCAACTAGATTGGATAAACGAAGCAAGGGATGAATGGAAGAATGACAAAGAAGTGTGGGAACTCATTTGAAAGTTACAACAAGATCCTAGTACATCTGATACATTTAGCTGGAAAAATGATTTGTTATGGTACAAAGGTCGATTATACCTATGTAAGAATTCCCAACTCAAACAAAAGATTCTTATGGAATTACACACTTCTCCCTTAGGAGGGCACTCTGGAGTTTTAAAAACTTACCACAGGGTAAAGAAGGAATTTTTTTTGGGATGGCCTTAAATCAGATATTCAAAACTTTGTGGCGGAATGTTTGGTTTGCCAACAAAATAAAGTTGAAACAATTAAGACCCTGGGTCTATTACAACCTTTATCCATTCCAAGCCAACGTTGGGAGAGGTTTCAATGGATTTTATCATAGGTTTACCCAAGTCTGAAGGAAAGAGTGTCATCATGGTGGTACTTGACAAACTTACCAAGTATGCACACTTTTTTCCATTATCACATTCATTTAAAGCTAGTACAATTTCTACTGCATTTACAGAAACAATTCAAAAGCTACACGGAAACCCAAATATTATTGTAAGCGATAGAGATCCCATTTTCACTAGAAATTTTTGGACAGAATTATTTTCTTGTCTCGATACTCAGTTAGAGCATAGCTCATCTTATCATCCTCAATCTGATGGGAAAACTGAGATAGTAAACAAATGTTTGGAAGGATATCTTCGTTGCTTTGTATCTGATAAACAGACACAACGGGTCAAATGGTTGCCTTTGGCTGAATGGTGGTATAACGCTTCCTTCCATACTGTAGAAAAAATGACCCCATTTATGGTACTTTATGGATATCATCCACCATCCATCACATCATATTTAAGAGAAAATTCTAATGTTCATGTAGTGGAACATCACATCGAGCATCAACAACAATTTCTCCAACTCTTAAAGGATAACCTCACATTGGCACAGAATAGAATGAAACAACAGGTGGATCAACATCGCAGCAAACGAAGTTTTGATGTAGGTGACTGGGTATTCCTACGGCTACAACCATATACACAATTTCCCTCAGGAAAGCTAAGAAGGATAATAAATTATCACCAAAGTATTATGGTCCATACAAGGTGTTGCAAAATATTGGTACTATGGCATACAAATTGGAGCTTCCTGTAGCTTCCTGAGTGCACCAAGTTTTCCATGTTTCATGTTTAAAGAAGGTTATAGGTGACAAGCTCCCAATACAAACAATATTGCTAGAACTTAATCAGGAAGGAAAAATCATATTGGAACCAGAAGAAGTCACAGAAACAAGAACTCGACAGCTATGAAATCAATCAATTTCGAAGTATCTAATCAAGTGGAAGAACTTATCCGCTGAAGATTCCACATGGGAGGATGATAATTTTATACAGAGGCATCCATAACTAGTTAAGCGTTGAGGACAACGCTTTTCGAAAGGAGAGGGGCATGTTAGACCCCTATAATACTAGTGATTCCCCCATTACTATTGTCATTGTATCCCTTAGTGTTATTATTGTGCCCCTATTGCCCCCATATTATTATTAGTATGCCCCATAGAAACCCACTATTGTTATTTTTGTGCCCTTGTGTTATAGTGTTATGTCGGCTTGATTATATTGTGACCCCTTAGACTCCTTTATATAGAAGGGAGGTTTAGTCATTTGTCTTATCCAAGAATTGTTCACTTGTGTAATGTAAAGGAGGTTGCCCCGTCGAAGAGGCTGAATTCTAAGGCGTTGATCTATCTTTTCTATCTTTTTGTGAGATGGTTTCCTAACAAACCAACTCTCAAGATCTTCAAATAGAATTTCTTATCAGTCCTCTCACTACCTCTTAAATGGCTATTCTTTGCCCTTTAACTGTCCTATTGTTGCTTCAAATTGATAGTCCTTAGGGAACTAATAAAAATTCCTTTCAATAGTTCAAAGAATTCTATCATAAGGTCTTCACAACCCACTTGATAGTGAATTTCCATTGCTTCACTGTCCTTAGGGTTTTCCCAAATCCACTCACACAATGTTGAATGAACTCCTGTACTTAATGTACAAAGATATTCTTGAAGTTTTCTCTCTAAACAATCTCGGATCTGAGCCTACACCATTTAACCATGTTCAGGGCTTCCTTGTACCTACAAAACACAATATAAAACCTCACCAAAGGAAACTTTTTCCAGCGTAGTTTCCATAGAGAGATGTGACCTTATTTTCGGAAAACCTACTAGACAACTAATCTTCCAAAATAAGCCATTCTTTCAATATTCAATCACATGGAAGTTTAATCCCTTCTATACTATGAGAATCTTCTTTCCAACCTTCTAGACATTGGTCAAATGTCCATCAAATATCAATCCCTAAACCTTAAATAAAAACCTCTCCTAGTAGACCTATAGTCCTCCACACGTGTGAAGTTAGGGATCCCAATATCACTTACTTGCTTCCCTCCCAACAACCTTAATATGACCTTCAATTTTTTCCAAACTAGGATTTTCTATCCACTAGCGAAATCATCAAAAAAATAGAACAACCATAGTTTGTTTATCAACAATATATTGTCCTTTCTTTCCTTAATTTATGTACCTTCCTTCTTCAATCCAGACCCTCTAGTTAGGGTTGATTGTAACCACAATCATAGCTCCTTAACTTGGCCATCTCAACTCCCAAAATCTGTATTTTATCCTCCCAAATAAATCCTCCTAACTCACTATTCCTTAGTCCATTTACAAACCTCTTGGTTAGGCTCTTGATCCCTACAAACTTCAGCTTCAGATATGTGTCCTGCAATTAGGGCATGAACCAAAGTTTCAAACCTAAACTATGAGAATAATCTCCTTCAAACTAGGCACATAATCGCCTTTTCTCGGCTCCCACCTTTTTTGGCTACTTCTCCTATCTTCGACCTGCAATCACAAGAGAAAATATCCTAAAACATACTCCTCTACCTTCACAATTCTTGTAGGTCTCGGTTGCCTCAGAGGTAGATTTACCTTTGATGCTTTCTCTTTGGGAAATTTTGATTACGACCTTATTAGCAACCCATATCGACCTTAAAGTTTGGTCTCCACATGGACTACATTTCTACTTTAGAGAGAATAGTCATGCATTTCCTTTGGGAGGGATAACACATATCATTATTTTAACTTTTCATCAGACTTTCGGAATTAGTTTGTAACACTGAATCTTCGTATTGCACTAGTGTAGAAAAATGCATTCAACTTCATATTATAACTTGGATCATTGTATAGGTGTAGCATAGTGTCATAGCTCGGATTGTAACATACTTGCATCTAGTATACTTTTGAAGTAACTTGGATATATAGTGACTCAGATCTCAAGCATTCTTATTTTGTAGTTTGTTATTTGTATCTCTTGTATCATTATACAGTAACCCAAGAAACACACTTCCATCCTTAGTTTAGTAGCTTAAGGGAATTCACTTCTTGTCATAGTTCACTATAGTATTTATGATCAAATGCCTCCTGAAGCTTAGTCATATCTTATTATAAACATACTTATAATATTAGAAAGTAGTAAACTTAGGATCATACCTTTGCAACTTAGATTATGAAATTTATACCTTAACAACTAATGTTTACTTGTATTATACAAAATTGAGATCTCTGTCAAGAGGAAGAAATCGAATATTTCCCAACATTATAGGTACCATTCCATAATGAAACTTGTTTCCTTATCGAGAGAATGTAGTTCTTAAGAAACTTATAAAAAGGCTCATACTACTCCAGTCACTTTTTTTACATTTCTTTAGTCATGTAGTCTCATAATTTTAGATATCTTCCCACTATGCCAACAAGAGTGATCTTCAAACTACTTCTTTGATTGACCTTAGCTCTGATACCACATTGGAAAATCAAGGTATTTGTAGATTATTGTTGATTCTCCTTTCATGATAATTAATTGTGATATTTGGTTTTTATTATTTAATTGTACTTCTTCATAAAGTAATTATGAAAACATGAAGATCACAACACACAAAGAAAACAAGATATTGGCTCCACACTAGGGAAAAACCCCACAACTTGGGGAAAACTCGAACAATCCTCTTCTTATAGAATAATATCAAAATGAAACCTCCAAAACCCAAATACCAAAACCTCCTCCAAGCACCAAGTTATCCATCCAAAAACCTTCTTCAATCAAGTCAACATTCACTAAGTCAAAGATGGTTAATCTGCTCCGAGTCAAGAACTTCGATTATAAAATTTCAAGTTTGTAAGTCGCCCTCCAATCTTCAATCCTGTAATAGCTGCAAAAACCCTATCCTTCTTTCACATGTGAGCCAAATAGTCTAGAATTCTAGTAGTCTTCTTCTTCCTTGGATTTCTCTTCCTTCTATACCCTTCACACTTTCTTCCTTCATGTCTTGTGCATAGATCGAGCAAGCTTGTTCTATCTCAAATGAGGACGAGGTCTCCCATATATATATATATATATATATATATATATATATATATATATATATATATATATATATATATATATATATATATATATATATATATATATATATATATATATATATATATATATATATATATATATATATATATATATATATATATATATATATATATATATATATTCATTTAAGGGAGCGAATAGGTGCCCCAATAAGGCCGACTTGGGCTTGGAGGACAAAATTACTTTTCTAGAAATAAAAATAATGTTTCTTTCTTGTTACAAAATTCCCAAATGGGTATTTTACATATGACAAAGACTCTTTTGACTCATTAAACCATAGGAGCATGAAGAACATGCTTCAACAAGACTTGAGCATGAAACCCATGCTTAAATAAGATTATTTTTTTTCTTTTACATGATTTACAAATTGATACAAGTACAAAGATAATTATGAATACCAAACCTAGTTACTTTTCCAACATTTTTTTCCATCACAGTATATACTCTCTCACATTGTAAATTGTGGTATCCCAGCATGGTCAACGATGTCATGCCTCATAGGATAAATTACAATAAATTTTAAGGATGAGAACTATATAAATGAGAATCCACCTCTTTCTTTCAACTCAAGACTAGATTTTTATTTCTAGTATTTTAGGAAAAAATATATCACTTACTCTCACTTGCATACCCATGCCACTGGGAATTATTACACAGAACTGAAATTTTAATAAATGTGAAAGCTAATAAATAAGGCCAACCAGGTTGAATATTTAATTAGCACACAGAGTAGCCTTTGGGTGAGGTCAATGTCCTTTATTCCATGTCAGTGAACTAATAACATGTAACATCAAACAAATCATAAAATGAAAAAGGTTGTGACAACTCTTTACATTCATTCAATCCTACCTATAAAAACTATGCAAGAAGTGAATGTTTACATGTTTCTAGACAATACCATTCAATGCCCCATCAAATATGTAAGTCTTTAAAGAATATCATTCCAAAGAGTGGCCTCTATAGTGGACTCCCATCAAACATTTTGTAGGAACCTTCAAAGTTGTGGAGTTAGAGGTTCAAGCTCCCCTCTTGAGCATTCCAAAGTCTACATAGAAGATGAAGAACTTACAATGGATCGCGGTTGGTCCTACTACTAAATATTCATTTGAGGACAAGGTCAATCTAACAAAATTTCCATAAGAATTTTCTCTTGTGTAGTCGTTAAGAGAATTGGACTTAAGAAAATTCTCATAAATTAAGTAATTGCCTAAGTGCTTAGGTAACTTAGCCAATATCCAACACATCATCTTGACAAAGTGAAATAATTTAGGTATCTTGCCAGATTCTCTTGGTAATTTAAAAATCTCCAACAAATTGAGTTGTTTGAGTGCCAAGCTTTAAAGAGGCTACCAGATTCATTTGGTAAGTAAAACAACCTCCAATAGATTTGTTTGATTACATTACAAGATTTTGAGAGCCTTCTAGATTCCTTCAGTAATTAACTAAACTCCAACATATTCAAATATCTAATTTCCCAACTTTGAAGAGACTACTAGAATATTTTGTAAATTAACCAACCTCCTATAGATCAAGCTATCCTAGTTCCTTTATTTGGAAGGGTTCCTAGATTCCCTTTGTAAATTAATTAACCTCCAACATCTTGACTTGGATTCATCCACTAATTTAACCATCTAGAGTGAAACACTAGGAAATATAAGCATGCTTGAGAATGTAAATATCTCTAACTGTAGGAAAATTGAATTGTTTCCTCTGTAGGGGGCTTATCGAAGGTCACTTAGATTTTATATATGACAGCTAAAATTTTTAAATAAATACCAAGCGAAAATGGAGAGTTAAGCAATTTGGAAGTTCTAAATGTAGGCCCTTTTCTTGACACACTGCCATATGTAACTTAAAGAACTTGAAGAAATTGCAATTCTATGCGTGTCAGGAATTGAAATGTTTGTTGGCTTCACTAAGTGACATAAAGAACTTGAAGGAATTTCAGCTTCATAAATGTAAGGAGTTGAAATTTTTTTCACCTTCTCTTGGAATGTTGGCCCGGTTGATTGAGTTGAGCGTAATTGATTTTCCATTAATACACAAGCTTCTATTTAAGCAGGTGAAAGGAGAGAGAGAAACATTGGGTGATTTGGACTCTTCCATTCACAACTAAATACTTCCACACTCCAACTATTAGAGTTTACAGGTATAAGGATATAAAAGGTATCATTTACTAGAGGTGTTTGCTTCAACCTTCACGATCTTACAATGTCTTATTGTAATAATGTGGAGGTTGGAACTTTGAAAATACACTTATAGATTTATCAATTAGGGTTTATGATAATTTTAAAAAAATACTTAAGATATGCCATCTTACAAAACTTAAAAAGTTGGAAATTATTAATTGCATGATCTAAAAATGAAAAACTTTGATCGTCCTCTGACACTTCGCAAGCTTGATAAATTTGGGTCTTTAAATGTAAAATTAGTTTTGCAACCTCTTCAAAGATGAGTGGTTAAGTTTTCACATGAAATTGAAAGTGAAACATATTCATATGCAAAGCAAGATGGTAATCATGTACAGAGAAACAAGCAAGTGATAACGGAGTTCACCCCTCTTGGGATACGTCCCCGGACCCTGCTCCAATGGATAGGATGCTTTATTGATCTCAACAACAAATGAGCACATTAAAAATTATTGACTCTGGAGTGACATTGTTTCTCCTACAAATAAATTTTCTTATGCAAAGAACACTCACTCAAATATATGATCCCTAAAGCAAGTCATGATTGTGTCAAAAAAAAAAAAAAAAAACTCTCTCACAATAGGTCCTTGTACCCCATCTGAAATAGAAAAATCATAAACATACAACTACTTCACAACGAAGTGTTGAAAATGGCTTTTCCAATAAGCACACTAAGAAAATACTAAAAATAACTACTCTACTAAATCAATAGCTACTGCATATGTAACTGGAAGGATGGAAAACCTCTATCTAGCCTTTTTCCATGCTCAAATATGCCTCCATCTGGCCTCAAAACTTTGGTTGTCTCTAGCACTAAAGGACTTAACTCTGAAAAAAAAATCCATCATACAGTGCTCAAATCATAAATATGATGCTTCCATTGAATTTAGAACCCTCAAAATCCCTTATCTAGGCTCTTCTTGAGCTCAAAAGGGTTAAAAAATAAGAAATATATGCTTCTCTGGAACTAAGCTCTGTTATCTGTCCTACAAAATGCCAAAACTGGCTATCTGGGTGTGGTGAAGTAAAATTATGACTGTGGACACAAACAATTCCTCTAGCCCGATAATGGGTCTAGCCACAATCGATACATTCTATGGAAGATTTCTGTAGGTTACAACCAATTAAGAGGGCCTACCTCTTAGTACGCTTATCCTGTTTGATGATGACCTTGCTTACTCGCTCCAGCTATCTCTTGTTTCCTTCTTCGAACACCAGAAACAAGTAAACAACAACAAACAACAACCGTAATAATAGAAAAATTGTAATTCAACCTAATTAACAAGTCAAGAAACATTAAGCCATAAACATGTAATATGACACATTATGTAGGAAACCAATTGATAGTTGCATATATATTAAATCAAGAAGAGATTACAACCATTGTTTGGATGTTTTTGTTCTCCTACGACAAAGCCAGGTTCCCACACACTTCTGTTAGCATTCCATGATGGCCTCAATAATAATAGTTTTAAGGCTCTTCCCTTTAGGCTTCACACTAAACCAGATTCACACTTATCCCTCACACAACTAGAGAACTACAACTATGAATAGCTTGGTGTTTACTCCAAACTTAATTAGCACTAGCACACCAACATTAACACTAACACTAGCTTGTGCTTGGGAAAAACGGAGGTTTATATAGCATGAATGAATGGGAGACGGTTCCTATTCTCATGGGAGAAGGTCTTATCTCTTGAGGTAGTTCCATCCATATAGGGAAAAGGAGCCCAAACTAACATCCTCAACCCCATCCAGCCAAACCATTTACCAGACTTCCGTTACGAAGCTTCTAGAGCTAGAAGCTTCAGCTCCTTATTTAAAAAACTTTCCATAAGAGGATCGGTGAAATTGGAACAAATCTTAGTCGCTCCGGTTGGCACTAGGGATAGTGTTAATCCCTTCATATCGGCGTGAGGAGGACAAAGGTCATTAGCGCCCGTCTTGTAAATTGGGAAAAATAGAAGATTTTGGGGAAATGGTGCAAAATGGAATTGTTCTGCTCATGAAGAGGGACACAATAGGAGTTTCTTCATGAAGGGAAAGCATGTAGGGTTCACTGTAGAGGTCCTCTAGGATCAAGGAACGGGGAGTACAGGGACAGTGACAAAATGTTGTGTAATGTTAGGCAATGAATTCCACCTTTCTACCAACCGTCGAGTGACAATTTCACCTGGTGCCAACGAGATTCCTTCCAAAAAAAGCGCAAATTGTTGCCTAGTTAAAAGCACCAATAACCCTTAGCATTAGAACCAAGTCACATTAAAGGTCATAAGACTAGGGGTTGGGGCTAATTTCCCCCTCCCCACCAACTTAGCTCCTACTCTAGTAGGTTCTAGTCACATCGCCCAATATGGTTGGGGGACGAGGCTAACCATTCACCCCCTCCAGCTTAGCCCTCACTTGTGGTAACAACTATTGCCGAGAATCAGGGGCTAGGGCTTATCCACCTTCACCATCTGTTGTGGCTCTTCCACTTGGTCATGTGGGTTGTGATAAGACTAGAGCTAGGTGTTAACCTCTATGCCTTCATGTTGAGCCTCTTCCAATGGTCATGCCCATGTCATATGACCCAAGGATGGGGCCATGTTCCTTGCCACTTCCCCCAACGCGTCGACCACTAAAATTCAAATAACATTAGGGCCATTTACATATTAAGATTCGTTGTGTGGCTTGGAAGTAAGATGTGTAGTTGTGCTACCAGAGTTCTAGGGGTCTAACCCCACTGAGGCCCTTTGACTTTTTAATATATAAAAAATTCCAATAATAGAGGGCCACATGGCAGCCTCTCATTGGGCCACATGGTGCCTCGTGGTTAGACCACTTAAAATCAAACCAACCAATAAAAGCTCGCTACCTACCTCAGTATGGTTCCACATGTCAAACTGGGATTGGACCTCTTATCTTTCATATGCCTAGTCAGCATGACATCAACTATATAATTTGCCTGGTCAGCATCTTAGTCAATCCCGATGTTTGAATTTTTAGTTGTTGAGAAAAAACTTCAGAAGATCATAACTTCCTCATACGACATCAGATTGAAGTGATTCAAGAAACATTGGAATCAAGACTACGAACACTACAATCAAGTGCTAGTTTCGAGAGATTCAAAGCACTTTCAGTTTTGAGCCTATTTTTGATCTCTGGAACATACCTCCCCACTATGAACTTTTGGACCTTCAAAAGCCTATCTTCACTTAGAAAATAAGAGACGAAACAAAACCCTTACTTTCCTTATCTCAATCTTTCTTATTCTGCTTGAATTGGTGCCTTTGAGCCTTGTTCAAGATACTCCACATTGCCTCTATGTGAAGTCCTTATCCTCTTGTCAAGAATTGTGGCTTGTTGGAATTCTTCTAAACATTCAAGAACAAAATATTCGATGGATGGAATCTAAACATACTCTTCATGACCATATCTTTTTACAGCTCATACAATAATCACCTTGACGTTTCTCCTTGTTAATACATAAGCAAACTTGATCTTCCACTTAGAAATCATGATAAAATTGATGATGGACATGCCTTTATTTGTACATGGCCTTGATTTATCAAGTTTCATTTGTACTCTTTGATTCAAATCACTATGTCCATCTTCTACAAAACATTTACCAAAGATAAAATCCAAAAAATCTTTGTAAAATAACCCATACAAGATTCACATAGAAATGCTTGTATAGATGAGTGCTTGACACAATTGTAGACATGTTGGATGAAATGAAAATGCTCATCCAAAAATCCCTGCACAAATTGACTCCATCAATACAAAATAGCATAACATGCCAACGAAATACATTATTGCATATAAGTGATTTATACATGACATCACTTTACAAATTACCCAAATGGGAATATACAACAAGTAATTACAATTTTACAAAGAAATCTAGCTATACAAAATAATATACCCATTCTTTGCCTGACTAGGCTTATGGGTTCTCTTTCTGCATCTTCTCTGCTTCAAAGGCTACTTCAAGAACTACATCAATTTCCACTTTTCCACATGTCACTTCCCTTACACGGGATCGAATGACCTATTTTTCCTTCTTGGGATGAAGTTCTATGTGGATTTTCCAACACTTTTCAATCGGATGCCCATTCATGCTACAATGGGTACAAAAATTCTTATGCTTTCCCATCAACAAGGAAGTCTTCATACCTAGGAGAGGTTCCTCATGTCTTGTCCCAATGATTTGATCCATTTTTTTGACCATTTCCTTATGTTTCCCACACTCAACCACATAATGGTCAGATGCATCACAAAATGTACAGGGAAACACTTCCCATAAATGATCATAAGCATAAACATATCTGGAATCCCAATGTTGCTTATACATGTCTTTTGGGCTATGACTTTGATGAGGAGAACTAGACTTGTTGTTGAAGTCTGAAATTGTTTCCTTGTTTACTACCTCTTTCCCTCTCCTTTATATTTTTGTGACCATTTTTGTACCAATATTAGCATAACCAAGGTTATTTTATCTTATAAAAGGTACTAATCATCCATGTTTTAGAATCTATGTTTCAATTCAGTCAAGTAACTAGGTTTTGATGTAAATTTGAATAGAAAGAACTTGTGCTTGATTACTCTCTAGATCTCATTTAAACATTTGTCCATACTTAGAATAATTCAATCTATAGAATTCCTAGCATATATGGTGCACATACATCTCATAAGTACACGAACCTTGGTTGGAAATTAATGAAGTAATTTAAGAACAATTAAATTACCCAAGATTTTTGCATTGTTGTCGGGGAGGTGTGTATAGGATTCCATTATTGGTTTGCATATCATTTTAGGTTCATTCAATTTAGTGGATGCATAATTAGATAATGGTAAAATTAATTTATGCATAGAGAAAGGGATTCTAGGGGTAGATTTGTAAGTAGAGGTAGAAGTTCAATTCGAACATCACCACTCACCCCCGCTAGACCTCGTAGTGCCACACCATCCACTCATACTCACATTCCATAATTTTCAGGTAGATGTAGATATCCTGAGGTTCATAGATCTGAAATCCCACCAAAATATTCACCATATTCTTCTACCAAAGTCGTAGTTGAAGAACCTACATCCCCAACAGAAGGATTAATTTTCTTCTCTTCGACAGTAGAGAAACTTCTAGGAAAAGAACTAGAGGTTCCTAGTGAAGAAGAAGAAGAAGAAGAAGAAACTTATTATAATATACCATTAGTAGAGGAAACGGAAGAATATCTAGACAATCCTATTATAGAACCTTATATTAGTTCTAAGAAATCTACAATGGCAGGGGAAGAAGAAGTAGAAGTACATAATGTAAATGGTGAACTTAGGATTGGAGGTGGAAGAGGCAGAGATGGAAATAGAGGAGGAGGTGGAGGACGATATGGTAGAGGTGGTAGGTGAGAACCAGAACCTTATGGATTTCCCATTTTTTATGAAGATACAACAAGCCAAAATGAAAAACATCTCACCCTCCATCCTTCCTAATTTCCACGGTTTGAAACATGATGACTTTGAAACATTTCCTTTTGAGTTTGAAGTTTTATGTAGATCTTATGACTACTTACTTGATCCTAAAAAATTGAAATTATTCCCTGCTACTCTTAAATATGGAGCACCTAAATGGTTCACGGGATTAGGAACACATACTATTAGAACATGGGAAGAAATGAAAAGTGTGCTCTTAGAAAAATATAAGTATTATTGTATGCCCCATAACCTTAAGGATGAAGGCTTTAACTTGATGCAGAAAGAGGATGAAAGCCTTGAAGACCTAGTTGAAAGGTTTTCTTACAATATTAAAAGGGATAAGATGCATAACTTAGATGATGAAGCATCAAAATATCTTTTGCTAAAATCCATCAGAGATGAATGGATTGACCTTCTGAATTTAATGGGCAAGGGAGATGTTTTACAACTTTCATTTGCAAAAATTTGTGATTTGTGTAAGCATATTTCAAGGGGTAAGGCTAGAACTGGTAAAAATCCAAGAGATCCTGTGATTTCCAGAATTAGTAAATATGCAACTTGAATAGTAAGTAGAGCTGAAATAGGAAATATGCTTGACAATTTGAAAATAGATATCCTTGGGAGTCTTAGTGAACAACTAGATACCCTTAAGATACAACACAAGAAAAAATATGAGAATGTTGCATTATCTATTTTCCATCCCAGATGTAGAAAGAAGCATGCCTTGATATAATTTCCCCTTGATTGTATAGAAATTTGTGTCATAAGTGTTGAAAATCATAATACAAAGGAATGCCCCTCAATACCTAGTCTTAAAGTTGTTTTTCAAGATGAGGCTGGTACAAGCCAAGTTGAATCACTCTATTTTACTGTTAAAATGCCATGGTAAAATAAAAAATCAAATATGACTCAACAACCATATGCACAACCACAAAACAACTGGATTGCACCCATGCCTTGGCAACCTTGGCCCCACAATCTCAAAATCCATCTTGGGCACAAGGTTAGCAAAATCCTTATGGAAAATATCCTCAATATCTTCAATTCCAAAAACTTATCCTTCTTTTCCACCATAATATTATCCTCCTCAACCAAGCCAAACCCCTCAATTTCAAAATCCAAAACAAAAACTTTCATTACCATTTCCTAAAATACCCAATCAACTACATGCTCAACCACTTATAAATCCAAACAATAAGAATCAACAAGCTATTTATAATGTTGAAGGAAAAAAAAATTGAGCTTGTATGATTACCCCATTAAGTATAAATGTTTTTCAACTTAGGTGATCCAGATTTAAACAGGAACACAAAAAATTACAAAGATAACCATAAACACGGAGATGCAGTGGAAATAATACTTCATTTCATTAATGTAAAATATTGAAATATGCTTACAAATAGAAATGAAAATAAACCAACTAGGGCGATGGTAGCTTATCTCTGAGAAGAGATGTGGTCGCTACATGCCTCTGAACTGCTTTACAATGAGGCTCAAGGGCCTTTTTATTATTGAACAATAAGAGAAAACCCTAAACAACCAATACCCTAACCCGAGGAGATGTTGTCAATGCGGAAAGAGTCGATAGTGCGGACACAACCGACCTCCCTAGAAGCAAAAGCTTTCTAGTGACAAACAAGACAAATAAACACTACCTTTCTCTAAACATGCATTGAGAATACAAGTAATCAGGGGATCTTAACATACCTTTAGTCCAACGCTTTGTAGTAGTCCAGCCTCGCCGATCCGGATGAGCTCCTCCTTCTCTTCGAAACCTGCATTCACTAACAAGCCAAAAGATTAAATAGCACCTGATAAACTCATAAAACAATACATATCCATCATACAGACCAAGGAGTATATGAAACAAATCATGAATAACAATCTGTTGAGAAAAATGAGTTCATTTGTATTAAGAGGAAACAAAAGGAACCATTACAACCTGAGCCTTGGTGTTGTGCAAGTCCCTCCTAGGGTCCAGCAAGAGTTCTCCTTTACTTTGATCAGCTCACCCACTCTCAAATAAGGCTAGGAAAGGATGGGAATCTATCCTCTCAAGCTTTACAAGGGAGTCCTAATTCCAGCAGCATCTACCCTTAGGAATGTTCAGCTTTCAACCTCTCCTCCCTTTGGTCCAATGCCTGTATTTATAGTGCTCTAGAGGAAGTTATTCAGGTCCACCATCAATGGGATAAACCCCTCTTTGGATGGGATAGCTACCCTTTTGATGGGATAAGTTCCTCTTTGGTAGGGATACATGAACCATCTGGAGGCGCTTCATACACGTCAAACAAGCTTCTAGAATGCTCTAGAAATGACCACAAGTAACTTTTTGGGAGTGAAACTTGCGCCTTTTGACCTTTACAGGAGTACACACCCATTGCTTTATAGACAGAGCGTACAAGTACGCAGGTATTGTGAACTTGGGGTGCGTACACGCAGGTAAGGCTAAGAGAAACTGTGTACCGAGAGATATATAGATTTTTAATGACTTTCTCTCTTTCTTGGAGTTTGACATGGAGAGCAGAGGTATGAGGCTTGCCAAGGAGGATAGTATGACAGTTGATGAAGCCATACTAACTGCAAATAGTCATGGTGACAAATTTTAGTGTAACAGATTGCCCCCTAAAGTGCGAAGCCTGTAGTAGATTAGGGTTTCATATCATCTAGGAAGGGTGAAGTACTTTATCATTTCAAGGATTATCTTGTGGAGAGCCCAGTCGGAACCTACAAGTATTCAACACAAAATACATATATATGATCATATCATCGCTGAGGTAGGCATTCCCATACTCAGATTGAAAACTTTAACTAATTGACTATCTACTGCTCTGATACTGGAATGATTCTGCAGTACATCATAATCATAGACTTTTATAGACACAGTATGGACGCAGCCATCTGTTTATAGTTAGTCTATTGTATAATGAATACAAAACTCCTCGCAGCCTGGATGGTGGAAACTAGATCTAGGGTCTTCATTTCTACTTCCCGAACAGGTACGATTCTATCCATGTGAATAAATGAGTTGATGTCGAACATGGTAGAAACCACTTGATTACCAGTCAATGATGTAAACTATTAACAAGCATGAGAGAGACCACCAGTGATGTCAATGGTTCTCAAAGTACCCAGTACAATCCATGAGATGTGAATGAATGAGTTGATGTCGAACATTTCACGAAATCCTTCGATCGAAAGTCAATGATGTAAGACTGTCGTCAAAGGCGAGAAACCTGCCATTGATGCATGCAGACTTCAAGGTACTGACGATTCCTAGGTCATCTTTCTAGATAATGTGCTGATGTCGATAGAAATCGACCCGTTGCAGGCAAGCCCACAACACGAAACCATAGATCAAGTTGAAGAAATGTAGCTGTAAGGACTGACTCAGGGATGGTCAAAATGGATGACGAGTATTTTTCAGATGAATGCTTATTTGCAGAGACCTCTTGAACACATAACGACACGACAGATGGCTTGGTGATATTTGACCCAAAGTTAATACCCGGCTAAAGACTTTCAATGTGGTTTAATCAACTGTGAGGCAAAGGATTTCCCAACCCAGGTGAATGAAAAGTGTCGTGTTCAAGAGTGGTAATAAGGCTTCTTCTGAGACAAAGGATAACAAATGGGCTCATTTTTCTCTCTTTTCCCCCACCATTTCTGGCAAGTACCTCTTTATTTTTTACAAGCTTGAGGAGGATAACATATGCTTGATTATAAGCTCATCCTTCGGATGAGTCCAACTTAGTTTTGATTCGAACCCTAAGAAGGAGTGGTCCGTTCCTGTTTGTAATCGAACAGGTCCTTTACTGTGAAATTTTAACGAGTCCAGTATAGGAGAAACTTAGCGTTTTTCATTTTTAGAGAGTCTGAAAAACTTAAGAAGACTCCAGGTTGAACTTTTTCGTAAAGTTGTGTCTCCCAAGCCCGAAAAAGTATAAAATAATACTTGAGAGAACCGCTTAGTCTTGCGACCAAGGAGTACTTTCATGATTAGTGCCTCTGACCTGAAAAGTAAAAAGCGATCAAGGACACGTCGTTTTATTTCAAGTATTGAGTTTGAAACGACAAAAACCCGGCAATCTTTTCCTGTTTTTACGGTCAGAAAAGAGCTATAAGGGGACCGTCTTTTAATTCCATTTTAACGAGTGTAAAAGAAACGCTCGGCAATCTTTTCATGTTTTAGGAGTCAAAAAAGGGCTTAAAAGATGACTCTGATGTTTTGGTTCGTGAAAAATGATAATTTTCCCTGAAAGTCCTTTTGTCCTGCACAAAAATGACACATTACTCATACCTGTTTAAGATAAGCAAAAATGCATTGAGAAATATGCTTCCATGGTGAAAAATAAACAAACTTAGCATTCATTTATCCAAAAAACCTATAAAAAGACCTTTTACCATGTCATTTTTACCATTTTACTGTTGAGGGAGAGAAAAGGGCTTTTGGCAAGAAACTTCCGTGGACTTTGCGGAGAATCCGACCGTCGGAATCGAGTGCCGTCTCTTTCAGGTATTTCACAACATCCTCCTCTTTGTTTTCATCTGTTTAGAATTTCATTTTAAGCCCTAGTTTGATTTTTTGGGGGCTTTGGGGTTTTAGGATCCGCTTTTCGGGGTACGCAGGTTCTGCATGGGCGACCTGCATACCCCGACATTTTCGTTAATGGGAAAATGGCAGGAGTACGCAGCCTACCTTCAGAACAGCTGCGTACCCACGCTCTGTTTTCTGAACGCGGGGTGCGTACTCTGCGCAAAATGAATTTAAAACCCCAAATCTCAAAACTAAACCATTAATTTTTTATTTAATGAATTCTAATGAATGTTTTCTAGTGTGTAGATTGCCCACCATGCTTGATTGGCGTGAAAGAGAACACGAAGATGTCGATTTGGCCGCAATAGATCATCAACCCTCCATTGATGCTTTGAAGGCATCCGGTCTCTACAAATACTGGGCCATACCTGGCATGAGGGCCCAGGTGCGATTCTTAGAATGGCTAGTTGAAAGGTGGAACGTTCAGGATCAATGCTTCTACATCGGAGGGCACCAGCTCGAGATAGAGCCCTCAGACATATATTTTCTCACTGGTTTTCCTAATAGGGGCGAGCAACTGACTCTGTCCGGGACTAGGCCGGGTGGCCAATCCCTTGCTAGCCTCCGGCTAGAGTGGTGCAACAATCAGCACCAGGAGAAAGGGATAGAAATCAAATACATATCCCTGCCTGAACTTATGGTAATTGCCTTTAAAGTTACCAGACTCTGCAGCGCGGCTGCTTTGCATATTGCCACCAGGTCCCAAATGCGGATGGCGATAGATTGCTACCGAGGCACCATTTTCAATTGGTGTGACGCTGTGTTGGCCAATATGAAGGTCCAACTGACTAGGGCAAAGAACGGGCAATTAAAGACCTTTGGGTATGGGCCTCTAGTTGTGAGCTTTGCCCTAGAGAGGGTTCCGATGCTGATCCCACAGCATCTCACTGTTGCAGCTGGGCCTCCTCGGGAGCCATAGTTGATGCGATGGGTTGCGGTGATGGCCCGGCATCCTGATGAGGGAGCGAGAGTTGTCCAATTTCCTGCGGGTTACTTTCACTGGTTGGAGGACTAGGTCTTTGCGATCCAGGATTTTCCTTATGCCGGAGTAGATTTTCGTGGTGATCCAGACATGGTTCTTCCACAGGGAGAACAATGGGACGACAGAGGTACTTCATTTTTCACAAGTTTTTAAATTATTTACTTTTTTGTTTTTTATATCGTCTCAAAACTGACAGTGACAAATTTCAAAATGCAGATGTAGGTCCACAGCGTCCGGCCAATCTCCGGCCATTCGAGAGAAGAGTACCAGTTGCACCAGCACCGGCCCCACAGGATGCGGCCATAGAGAGCTTATCCGAGTTAGAACAGGACCTAGAGCGTCTCACGGCGGACATACCAGAGACGACTATAGACGATATTCCTATCCGACTTCAGCGCTATGTGGTCGCAGCCCCAGGACCTTTCAGGAGGTTCTTGTGTAGGGTAGCGCGGGCAGTGGTGTCGTATAGAGAGCACCACCAGTGATTGGCTAGTCACTTTTTGTAGACACATGTGACTTTTTTGGTTTTTTGTACTTATCATTTTTGCCGATCATAAGGTGTTTTTCAACCTATGATCGAAGACGATGTATATTTTTTGACACACTCCTATCTATATATATATATATATCATTATTACCGGCTTATCTTGTTAAACATGTATGATGAAATGTTTTTAAATTTACATTTATGATTATCGCAAATGTTTGTCTAACATTCGAGAAGCAATCACATCTGCTAATGTATTTAATGACCTTGGAATATGCTGATATTCAATGTAATCAAATTCACGTTCCAAGAGGCGCACTCTCAAAAATAACCTTAATAACACTGGATTTCTAATGGCATATACTCTATTAAGTTGTAATACAACGAGTTCAGAATCTAACCTCACTATCAAACTCTGAATCCCAAATGAAATAGATTCAGATAATAACTCAATCACTACACTGTATTCTGCAATGTTGTTTGTTGTTTGACCGAGGCTCACCCCATGCATAGAAACTAACTCGTTAGAGGGCGAATAGATAACCCAGGCTGCGGAAGAGATATTCTGTGTACTACGACAAGCACCATCAGCAAATCCAATGTACGTTTGGAGAGGCGTCGACATCTGCAATATCAAGAGTAAAACCAAGATAAGCCAGAATAACGACGAAAAACACACTCTCTAAGCTAAGCACACTGTCTATACTAACAAACACACCAGCTAGAAAGAAAAACTAACCTAACTAAATCTCCATACCCATCATTTAAGCATAATACCTCTTTAGGTAAAGTCCATTTCTGGGCTTACCCAAAGAGTCCCCATCAAAATCTACCAGCTCATAGGCCCCTTTTGCTAGCTTTCGCTTGACAATGTAGGGACCATGCCACATAGGAACGAATTTGCCAACACCTAATTTATCGTTAGCTTGATCATATAATAGCACTAGGTCTCCTTCCGAAAAATTACGAGGGGTCACGTTGCGATCATACTGAGCTTTCATTTTGTATGAGTCTCGATTGCCAATGCAGCGTCACGTCGAGTCTCATCTAATTTAGCTAAGTATAATAGACGCTTCTCCTCTTCGGAAGTAGCTGGAAGTAATTCGACAGCCATTTGAAGTGACGGGATTTCGCATTCAATGGGTAACACTGCTTCCAAACCATAAACTAGTTGGAAAGGAGTGAACCCTATTGATGTTTTCACTGAGGTTCGGTACGCCCAAAAGTGTTGAAAATAACATGTTGTGCCAATTCGACCGATGAATACCAATGATTCGTCGGATCATGATAACTAGAACTTTGTTGATGGACTCAACCAAACCGTTTGCTTGGGGATAATAAGGAGTAGAACTATCATGACGTAAACCAAGCTGGCCTGTAAGTTCTGTCATCATAATGTTTCGAAAATGGCGCCCATGGTTAGTGATTATCGCTTGTGGGACACCAAACCTATCAATAATATGATTGAATACGAAAATCGCAGCTGTCTTGCCGTCTGCCTCGAATGTAGGCATCGCCTCGGCCCACTTAGTAAAATAATCAACCGCAAGGATGATATACGCATGCCCCCCGGTCGAGTGATGGTTACATTTAATAAAGTCAATACCCTATTTGGCAAAAGGACCAACGACAATTATAGGGTGGAGAGGAGCAGGTGGTGCACGCATCTTGCAATCAAACACTTGACAGTTGTGGCATTTTCGGACCGCAATGATACAATCTTTAAACATGGACGGCCAGAAGTAGCCAGCACGCAACACCTTCTGGGCTGTGGCATACCCAGACATATGACCGCCACACGCTCCAGAATGACAGTCATTCATAACCCTTTCTGCCTCTTCGTGAGTTAAGCAACGATGAAAAACAAAATCTACCCCACGACGATAAAGAGTATCTCCAATAATCTTGTACTGTTGGGACTGGAATCGAATTTTCCGATGTTCCGACTTTGAAGCTTCGGGCCGAAAGGATTGGGTTTGGAGATAGACGATTATATCCCCATACCATGGATCTAAAGTGCTGATGAGAAACAGAGATTCGTCCGCAATGGGTTCCTCTGCCATAGTTTCCGTATCAGCACGCGGGAAGTCACACATCAACTCTACAAAAACTAAAGATTTCTTAGACTTAGATTTTTCAAACTCCAAGTCGAACTCTTGCAAGATAACAATCCATTTAGAGTACTTGCCCCCTAGAAATTTTTTAGTCAAAATGTAAATCATAGGGTTGCAATCCGAAATGACAGTAGTTTTACGGAGAAGAATGTAATGACGAAAACGTTGGACAGCCTGAGCAGCTGCCAGGGCCAATTTCTCCACATGCGAATATTTTAGCTCAGTGGGATTTAACGTCCTACTAAGATAATATATCACATGTTCCGTTTCGAATTCATCTTCCTGTACTAAGACCATTCCAATGGTGGAATGAGCGGCGGCGAGGTACAAAAAGTAATCCTGGTTGTAGTTGGGAGGATGCAGCAACGGTGCATGGGTCAACGCGTGCTTTAGCACATCAAAAGATTTCTGAGCTATCTCATCCCAAGAGAATGGAGCATTTTGTTTCAACAACCGGGTAAAACCCTTGGTAATCTCGGCGTAGTTAGGAATGAATCGGCGTAAAAAGTTTGCTTTCCCTTGCAAACTTTGGAGTTGGCGCAGACTCGAAGGAGGAGGCAATTTGATGATAGCTTCGACCTTCGAGGGATCGACGCGAATGCCAGCTTTTGAAACTACAAATCCCAGCAAACGTCCCACTTCTATGCAGAAGACACATTTGTGTGGGTTCAACCATATACGATAATGCCTACACCTCATAAAAATTGCTCGTAAATGGACAAGGTGATCAGCTCGATGTAATGAGTGAGCGGGCAAATCATCGAGATACGGTTGCACAATGTGCTTGATGTCATGAAATGCATAAGACATCGCCCTTTGAAAAGTGGCTCCGACATTCTTAAGCCCAAAAGGTAATTTGCAATAAGCAAATGTCCCCCATGGACAAATGAAAGCCGTTTTTGGTTGATCGGCAGGTAGAATATTGATTTGGTTGTAACCGGAAAAACCGTCCATAAAGGAAAATATTTCACTGCCGGCACAATCATCAATTATTTGATCGATATAGGGCGTTGGATAGTTGTCCTTGGGACAAGCACGATTGATATCCCTATAGTCGATACATATTCTTATTGTTCCTTGTTTTTTGTTAACCGGAACAATATTCGATACCCAATCCGTTAACGGGATCAGATAAATGAAACCTGCTTTCAACAGCTTCTCAACTTCTGCTTTAATCGCAGCTGCTTTCCGAGGGTGTATCTGACACAGATGTTGCCGAACGGGTTTAGCGTCCGGGTAAGTCTTGATCTCATGAACAACAATGGAGGGATCAATTCCTGGCATTTCCTCATAGGACCAGGCAACACGTCACGGAATTCTTGAAATAGGGCCTTGTATGTTTGAATTTCGTCATCTGTACACGAGGCACCTATATGAATGTTCTCAACAATTCCAGTTTTGACTGAAATGTCAATGGCAATAGTTTGGGAAATGTTTCCCAAATTCAACTCTGAATCAGGATGTTTCATGGGATTCTGAGCGTCCTTGATATATTCAGCCGTAAAGATTGATGAAAAATCATTTTCAAAGCCATCACCCTCAGGTAAAAACGAAGATCTATGATGGAGATCTTCCCATGGTAGATCGTCTACACTTAGGATTTCGCGAAGTTGTTTGTCAGATGACACGACTTCAGGAAACGCTATCCGTTCTGAGGTTGATGTGAAAAGTGACTCCTCACCGACCACATTCATTTGGTCGATTTGGGTTGAACGCGGGTCGGTAAAAGACTGCACGGCTTCATAAGCAATTTCATATGGACTCAAAGGCATAGCATCACCGAATGAGTCTATCTTATATTCAGATGGGACAATCCAAGGATCATCGTAAATAATAGTATCTGACGTAATCATATGAATGAATGCGAATGAAGGGTCTGCGTTGATTGGAGGAAAAGGAAAAGTTCCCAGTAAACCGGAATCTTTAACTAATCCTACGCCAACATCCTTATAAGGGATAGTCGTTTTACCGACATGCTGGATACTCTCTGAAGAGGTTGGGTCGGATGAAAAGAAAGCGAGCTGGTCTATTGTCACGATCTTGCCATTATGTGGAAACTTTATAACTCTGAAGACCGATGAGATGATCGCTGTCATAGCGTAAGACCAACTTCGACCCAAGAGAAGGTTGTAGTCTAGAGGGGCATCAACCACCTCCACATCCAGACTAATAGATTTTCCTTCAACCCCTATAGGCAAATCCTGTCAAATGCCAAACGGATGGAACCCACGGCCATCAAAGGCCTTAAGAATTGTTGGGGATTGGTTCAGCAAAGGAGAACCAAGCGATCTCCAACACTGAATCGACATAATACACGTGGAAGCGCCCTCATCAATTACAGTCCGATGAATAGGCCTGTTTTTTACTATCACTGGAATCTGGAAAGCCATCTGATGAGGGAGACGCGGTGTACTATTTTCTAGATCAAAGATTATCAGGTTCGGGTCCTGAACATCAACAGCTCCTATAGCCGACAAAAGTAATTTTCGTTGTGCTGGGCATGATTGCAGCACTTCTAAAGCCGACATTGCTGAGGGTGAAACAGCTAAATCCTCAACAATGTTGTAATTCTGAGCCGCTCTCGCATGTGGATTGAAAGCAGACCTTCGAAGTACACCCTTGGCGGGCGGTTTTATTACTAAGTCAGGGTTAGGTTTCTCGATCTGTAGTGGATCGGGACTGGGAGCTGAGGTTGATGGATTTGATTGAGAAGATTCTGCTTCTTTCGATCCGTCAACAAGACTTTTACTACCATAATCGTGTGATCGAGTCGCAATCCGTACATGAGACATCATCAATATGGGTTCTTCACTGGAACTCGAGGAAGAACCTATCATCTTACTCTCCTGCTTTGGAAATGGATCTTTCAAAACAGCAGGAGTTGGGGAACCCTTGACGATTTTCACAACCTCGGCCCGATGAGGGCAATATCTTGTAAAATGATCCTCTTCACAAATAAGACAAGGATATCGAGGTTTGCGCTTTTTGTCATTGGTTTCCGACTTTTCTATTTTCTCCTTTGGAGTCTTGTCTGCTTTACCCTTCTTCTTACCCTTCTTCTTCCCACCGTTTTTTGATTTAGCCGTAGATGACTCTATAGCGTGAATATCGGCGGAAATTTCAGGAGAAGACTCTCCTGTCGGGGAATCTGGTAAGGTTATAATGGGCGAAGAATTCTTTGAAGATTTCTTCTTGCTTTTAGTATTTACCGTACCAATCATGCCATCAGCAGCATGAGACCCCGAAGGAACAGCAGCAATTTGATTGGACTTTGGAAGATCTGGGATCTTTTCGTGTAACGTACCTGACTGAGTGTAAACTAAGTCAAGGTACTGCGCTTGAGCAATTACTTGCTCCTCAGTAACTACTCTGGCCTTAGCCACGTCTTCAGTAATCTTCGGTAATAATGATTTAACAAACCATTCAGCTAAGATTTGGTCCGGGATAAAAACTTTCACTAATCGTCGTCGACGTCTCCATTCATGTATATGATCTGAAATATAAGTGGACGTCGACTGTTTTAATGACGTTAGTAGCTCCGTGCCATTATCATATCTGACCGGCAACTGAAAATGAGTTAGGAATGAGGTAGCTAACTGGCTAAAATTGTAAAAAGAGGCGCGTGGTAACTCAATGTACCACTTGGCCGCGAGACCAATGAGCGTACGCTGGAAAAGCCGTAAGCGGATCGAATCATCCGAGATGGAATTTGAAGCACACCAGAGGTGGTAAGTCATCACATGATTGGACGGATCCTCTCCAGACTTACCTTCGAACTTGGGTATGTCACTGGGCAACTTATTTGGCATTGGCGGCCAGAACGGAAGATAATTAATTGGATCGTTCGTTAGGCGCGTCAAGTCTGGTAAATCCAAAGTTGCGATAAACGGCAATTGCCGATTAGGATCCCTAAAACTCTGGGTCACAAGACCAGTCCCAGGAGGAGGATATCCTGGATAACTTGGAATAGGTATCGCATTCGGGATATTGTATCCTCCTGGAAAACCAGGATTAACCGGACCGTACTGGGGTTGCTGAGGTTGTTGATAAGTGTACCCAGGATACGGTTGATACTGGTAAACCGATTGTTGGACAGCAGGCCCGTATTGGTACTATCCCTGGTACGGTTGATAAGTGAATTGTGGTTGACTAGTGACAACCATACTTAAACCAGGTTGCCCCACAGGCATCTAAATCGTAGTTTGAATCGTGGATCCAGACAATGGTAAAGATGACTGCGGAGTAGTGGCAGAGACAGTAGAAATCGGAGCTGTCAATACTCCAGAAGTAATTGTGGTAGAAGGAGTAGATGTTGTGGTAGTTGCAGCAGTCGTTTGAGATGGAGTACTAGGTGCAATTGGCGACTGAGTAACTACCGAAGGTACAAAAGTTTGAACATTAGACTGGACCGGTTGCTGGGATGGACCAGCAACTAAGGGTTGTCCAGCTTGAGATGACAACTGTACACTTGGCTGCAATACCTGTTGAACTTGCAATGAATCCCACACTATGTTCATTCCGGGGTATTGACCCATGACAGGTTGAGGGTATTGAGATCCATAACCGGATTGAGGATAGGATTGATAGCTGAAAGGCACAGTTCCCATACCTTGAACATATGATTGACCTTGAGGTGGTTGATAACCTTGACTCGAGTATTGACCTTGAGGTTGATAACCTTGAGGTAAATACTGATACTGGGGTTGACCTTGACCTTGAGGTTGATACCCTTGAGGTAAATACTGATACTGAGGTTGACCTTGGGGTACATATTGAGGCTGGGGTTGACCTTGAGGAATGTATTGTACTATGGGTACATACTGTCCTTGAGGTTGCCCCCCAGACGCAATTTGTGTACCTTGAGGTTGCCCCCCAGGTGTTAATTGAGGCTGCCCCCCAGGCGTTAATTGAGGCTGCCCCCCAGGCGGTAATTGACCACCTTGAGGTTGAGAACCAGGAACTGAACCTGACATCATGTAAATGTCTCCTACACCCAACGGTTTATTACCATTGTTTCCAGCTAATAACCCATGTTCAATGGGTTGAGGAGATGCTCCCGCAAAAGTACCAGAAAGTGACTGATACCCGGAGGGAACAGAAGGACCGTCGTACAAGAAAGATTCAGGAGATTGAGTGAACACGGACGACTGACCAGACATATTTACAGGAGTATAAATAACTCCAGGTGGAAAAGGAGTACGAGGTGGAGAAAAACTTATCCCTGAGTTGTCTAAATAATTGGTTAACGAAAGGTACCAAGTAGTACTTCTAGGAGGACTGCAAAAGATAGATTCACTCTCCCTTAGATCAATAGTAGGTTGATCTTCAAGAATAGGGCCGCCTACTTCTTCTTCTGGAGCAAGTTCTTCAATAGCTATCAAACCAGAAGGAAGATTTTCGGTGATGACTCTTTCTACCCTAGGTGAATCAGGAACACTAGAAGTTGGAGTAACAAGTTTAGATATTTCAGGTTCTTCGCCTATATCACTAGTAGATGAAAAACTACCAGCAAGCTCAGAAACTGCAACAGCTTCAGCATTATAACCTGTTTCTAGACCTTGGTAATCTGGGTGGACTACCAATGACGATTCTCCTTCTTCAGGTGAACCTACTTTACTGCCACTAGGAGTTACAAGGACTTTCAAACCTTCGTAATGACTCGGGACCTCTTCAGGAGGTTCGCCCCGCAATCTACGGGACTTCCTCAACAAATCGGCCACGGTAACAATCTCAGGAGACTTGCCCCGAAGTCTACGGGACTGTCTCAGTAATTCAGCCACAGTTAAAAAAATTTAACTACTACACACGCAAACAAAGTAAAATCTCAAAGCAAACCACCTAAAGTCTCTAAAGAACCAAACAAATTTGAATCACACGCCTAAAGAATCTAGGGCGTCAAACCATACACAAACAGTAGCCTTCCAGACCGAAAAAACTAGTTGGAGATGAAACCCAACATCGCCGAATTCAGTACAGAAGTGGTGGGCGGAACAGTTACCCCGACAACCTGCTTAATGAATAGACCGGCACAAGTTCCTCCACTTTAACCGTCTCGAGTGAAGTGAACCCCCCGGAAAATCCAAGTGAGTCTAGCCGACGTCTGCTCCAGGTATAGTGGGATCTTCCCTCCACCGTCACCTCGGTAGAATCCTAAAGATAATGGTCATTAAGGTTACCAACAGCAACAAATGCACCTGGGGGAACAGTCTACGACCCGATAGCACGCAAGGGCAGAGTAACAAGCTCAGTCCCCTTGCCGGCTCCTTGACAATAATCCAAGGTTTACCGACAAGTGACCCCAGGCTCCTCGACAATAATCCGAGGTTTACCATTTGTAGTACGTGCGTATCTGGCGTCTTTCCCAATGAAGGAGGATTGATCCCCTCACTGGTTCGGACACGGTCTCGTGCTTCTCCTTTAAGAGGAGCTTTCCCAGAGTACAAATGAAACAGTTGGATTTATCCTACCACAAGATGAGCTACCTGTTTGGTTTTGCTGTCTTGGAGAGTTAATTACTCTCCTACTCCAAGACACTAGCCTGATCTATATTGGTGTTTCAGAGCCCTAGTAAATAAAAGTTACTAAGTTGATTTTACTTTAAGCGTTAATTTTTATGGCTTTCTTTAAGGCAAAAGGTAGTGGAGATGAAACTGGTGGTGTGTAGACTCGACCGAAATCCACTAAAAAGATGCACTTAGGATGATTTATACTAATTTTTGCTTTTTCAATGAATTCCCTAGCTAAGAGAGTTGGAGAATGCAAACTTGATATAAAGACAACTTTCTTGGCAATGAAAAACAAAGAAACAAACTCTTTATCTTTTCAAAACATACGACACATGACCATTAATCACTTCACGAAAGTTTCTTTTTCTTTCAAAGACTCAAATGCTACCAAAACAAACCTTCCTTCAAAAGATATTTTTGTATTTTTTCCTAATTAATAAAGCATGTAAAACTTACTTTAACAAAAATCAAAGTTAAAAAAGCTATGGCAATCAAATCAACTCAATTTCACTCAAAAGAAAATCTAAGAGAAAAGCACCTAAAAGTAAATCTAACGAGTCAAAAGCTTACTAAAGATGATTCCTGGATGTTTTACTCAGTCAAAATGTAACTAAGGACTAGTTAACGCAGAACCAAAAACCAGTCAAAAACAAAAATCAAAATCTTTTGTTCTTTTCTCAAGAATAAAATTCAAAGTTCAAACAACAAACTTTTTCGAGATTCGCAAAGAGAAGACGCAAAGGTAGGTCTCTCACAAGGGTGAATTCTATGACAGGCCTGACTCCTAAGAGGACTGAACAAAACCAAGGAGATCCAAAGTTTGACAACCTCTAACGCCAAAGTCACTATAGGACCAGTTAAAAATCAAACCCTAAGGCAAAACCTCTATGAATTTCACTAAAACTCTCGACACTGACGAAACAAGCTTAGGTGAAGATTTATGGCAGAAAACCAGTGGATCTGGTCAGAAAAAACAAATTAAAAACAAAATCTAAAAGGCAAAAAGAAGAAAATTGAAATTTTCTTAATTTTGACAGGGTACGCAGGCAACCTGTTTGCACAGGTGCGGGTACGCTCTGTGCACAAAGCTACAGTGCATACAGGTACGCACTGTGCTCAACTCAGAGGCTGCGTACTTCTAGCAAAACAAAGAAAAACTAAAATCTAATTTAACCCTAAGCTATCCCACCCAAATACACAGTAAGACAGCCAAAAACCATAAAACAAACGACTTTTCTCAGATCAAAATTTCATACAAAGGAAAAAACATTCACATCAATGGATTCCCCAGTGGAGTTGCCATTTTGTCAATGCGGAAAGAGTCGATAGTGCGAACACAACCGACCTCCCTAGAAGCAAAAGCTTTCTAGTGACAAACAAGACAAATAAACACTACCTTTCTCTAAACATGCATTGAGAATACAAGTAATCAGGGGATCTTAACATACCTTTAGTCCAACGCTTTGTAGTAGTCCAGCCTCGCCGATCCGGATGAGCTCTCCTTCTCTTCGAAACCTGCATTCACTAACAAGCCAAAAGATTAAATAGCACCTGATAAACTCATATAACAATACATATCCATCATACAGACCAAGGAGTATATGAAACAAATCATGAATAACAATCTGTTGAGAAAAATGAGTTCATTTGTATTAAGAGGAAACAAAAGGAACCATTACAACCTGAGCCTTGGTGTTGTGCAAGTCCCTCCTAGGGTCCAGCAAGAGTTTTCCTTTACTTTGATCAGCTCACCCACTCTCAAATAAGGCTAGGAAAGGATGGGAATCTCTCCTCTCAAGCTTTACAAGGGAGTCCTAATTCCAGCAGCATCTACCCTTAGGAATGTTCAGCTTTCAACCTCTCCTCCCTTTGGTCCAATGCCTGTATTTATAGTGCTCTAGAGGAAGTTATTCAGGTCCACCATCAATGGGATAAGCCCCTCTTTGGATGGGATAGCTCTCCTTTTGATGGGATAAGTTCCTTATTGGTAGGGATACATGAACCATCTGGAGGCGCTTCATACACGTCAAACAAGCTTCTAGAATGCTCTAGAAATGACCACAAGTAACTTTTTGGGAGTGAAACTTGCGCCTTTTGACCTTTACAGGAGTACGTACCCATTGCTTTATAGACAGAGCGTACAAGTACGCAGGTATTGTGAACTTGGGGTGTGTACACGCAGGTAAGGCTAAGAGAAACTGCGTACCCAGAGATATATAGATTTTTAATAACTTTCTCTCTTTCTTGGAGTTTGACATGGAGAGCAGAGGTATGAGGCTTGCCAAGGAGGATAGTATGACAGTTGATGAAGCCATACTAACTGCAAATAGTCATGGTGACAAATTTTAGTGTAACAGATGTAACACCAAGAGTTTATGGGCCCCGTTGGGGTGAGTTAGACAGCCAACTTCTCAGGGTCGCAACTTGGTCATATTATCTCCATTTGACGCACATCATAATCCATTGGAAATATCTCTCTGAGGTATACGACAGAAAAGATGATTTTGGACAAAAAATCATTGGCTGCTACATTTCCAAAAAATGTCATTTAGGGCCTCAAAACGGCTCCAGAAGTTTACGACCCGAAAACTGCTAAAAATAGTAAATTGTGCTACAATTAAGGAAAATTAAAAACTGAAAGAAGAAATGGTGGGGGTCCAAGTGGAATTGGTGGGTGGCCACCAATATCCACCTAGATCATTCCTTCCCCCCTTAGGAAGCAATGGTCCCCATTGCATTGAGTTCCGCCATGAGATGAGGAAACTTCTGCTGAACTTGGTCCCTGGTGAGCCATTTTCCTTGGTGAAGGAGTTGGCCTGCTTTGACAACTTGATACAGTTGGATATTCTGTTGGCGAGTATGATTGATCTGTGTGTCCATGATCCGATCAGCTTCAGCTTGTTCCATGCAATCTAGATTTAACTTTGTGGGTGTGAGTTGTTCTGCAATGTCAGATGTGTCCAGTAATGGTGGAAAGTATGGCCGAAGGCAGTCCACATTGAACACTAGATGCAAGACAAGGAATGGGGGAATGCTGAGCTCAAATGCATTGTCTCCCACAACCTTGGTAATGGTGTAAGGACCATATCAGAATGGTCTGAGTTTCCAATAGGCTCCAGTAAGGTGTTCCTTTTGCAACTGCAACCAGACTTTGTTGCCCACCTGAAACTTGTGTGGCACCCGATGTTGATCATGTCACTTCTTGTACTTGGCATTTTATTTCTCCAAAATATCATGGACCTAGATTTCTATGGTGTGGTTTTTGAGAGACTGAATTCGGATATTCCACAGTGTTCATCTTTTATTTGTCGACGTTTCGAGTCTAGACAAAGACATGTCGTGGGCCTGCTGGCGAATATGTTGGATGTGCTCAATGCAGTTGTTTGCCTTATCTGTTTCGGACTAGTCATGATTCGAATCTATGTGAGTAGCTACAAATGGCATGGCCACATCAATGGGACATAGTGGCTAGAATCCGAAGCCCACCTGAAAAGGGTTATGGCGAGTCGAGATGTGGAGAGCCCGGTTGTAGGTGTGTTGAAAATAGGGGAGGCCCTCGTCCCATGTGCGTAGATGCTTTGAGTTGTACATGTGCAGAATGTATACGATAATCCAATTGACAACCTCTGTTTGGCCATCAGTTTGAGGATGGAAGGCTATGGACTTAGTGAGTTTGGTGTCCAACATCGACAAGAGACTAGACCAAAATTTATTGAGGAACCAGGTGTCCCGATCTAATATGATAGACTGTGGGATACCAAAGTGTACCCACACTCGTTCAAAGAAGATTTTAGCAGTGGCTTCTGCTATGATATTCTTCTTGTAGGCTGCAATAATGGCCATCTTCGAGAACCTGTCGACGACCACAAAAACACAGTCGTTTCCATGCTTAGTGGAAGGAAGGCCTGACATGTAATCCATGGAGATGGATTCTCAAGGTCAACTAGGGGTAGATAGTGGGGTATAGAGCCTTGCTTCTTGATGGTCGGTTTGGCAATGGCACAGGAAGTGCATGATCTGATGTACTTCCTGACATCCTGTCGAAGATTCGACCAATAGAAATACTTTTGCAGTACTGCCACCATTTTCTCAACCCCAAAATGCCCAACAACCTGACTATAGTGTGCTTCCCAAATCATCTTGGCACGCTCGCTTGAAGGACCCAGGTGGCATAACAGGGCATCCTGAAGGTGAAAATCTGGAACATGTTGACCCTCCAAGAGTGTCTCGTATGTGTGGCTGAATTCTGGGTCGCTTTTGTAGAGAAGTGGCCAATCAGAAGTCTCATGCCCACAAGAGTTGAGCACGATGTTTAACACCATGATCGGTGGTTGACTGAGACAATCTACAACATTATTAATGCTGCCCTTCTTATACTTGATATTCAAATGGAATTGTTGCAGGTATGTGGACCACTTCTGATGGCGATCATTCTGCAATTTCCCTTGGGTCTGTATGAACTGCAGGGGTCAGTGGTCTGTGTGGATGATTGTTTCCTTCCCCAAAATGTAATGCTTCCATTGTCGGCAGGCCTGCACAATGGAATACATCTCTTTTTCATAAGTGGGATACTTCCGGATTTTTTTATAAAGTGTCTCACTATGATATGCCACTGGATTCTCGTGTTGAGTAAGGACTGCCCCAATAGCATAGTCAGAGGCATCTGTCTCAACCTCAAATGGTTGTTGTAAGTTTGGTAATGCGAGCACTAGTGCCGAGCAGAGGCAATCTTTCAACTCTGTGAATGCCTTCTGTTGAGATCCAAACCAAAAGAATTTTTCTTTCGCTCCTCCCTTGGTGACTTGACTCAATGGCCAAGTGATATGAGAAAATCCCAACACGAACATGTGGTAGAAGTTGGCAAGACCTAGAAATCTATGAAGCTCTGTCAGAGTGGTTGGAGATGGCCAATCTCAAACGACTTGGATCTTGGCTGGATCCACATGCACCCCCTGTTCATCAATAATGTATCCTAGATACTGAACCTAGGTCATGCCAAAAGTGCATTTCTCCAAATTGGCACATAACTTGTGTTTCCATAGTGTTTGGAGAACATGCCAGATGTGGTGGAGGTACTCTTCCCAACTTTGGCTGTAGATCAGGGTTTCATCCAAGTATACCACTACAAATGAGTTGGTGAATGGCCACAAGATGTCATCCATTAGCCTCATGAAGGTTGCACGAGCATTCGTCAATCCGAAAGGCATAACCAACCATTCGAAAAGGCCCTCCTTGGCTTTGAAGGCAGTCTTCCACACATCAAAGGGTTTGATTAGTACCTGGTGATATCCTAACTTCAAATTGATCTTGTTGAAATATTTCCCCCCTTCAGTTGGTCTAGGAGGTCATCAACCCATGGGATCGGGTTCCTATTATAGACAATGATCTTGTTCAGTGCCCGATAGTCAATACAGAGTCTCCAAGTCCCATCCTTCTTCTGTACCAACACAATCGGGCTCCCACAGGGTGATAAACTCGGATGGATGTGACCTTTCTACAACAGCTCCTAAATCTGCCTCTTGATTTCAACGTTCTCCATAACAAAGCGACGATAGATTGGTCCATTGGGCAATGACACACCTGGGGTCAGATCGATGGAGTGCTTGACTTGACAGTGCAGAGGAACCCCTGCGGGGGAGGTGAAGATATCCTTGTATTCCTCCATGACCCTGTCCATCTGTAGTTGTCATGCAGAGGGGCCCTATCTGGAGGTCATGGCCACTGTCTTCTTCTTTCCTTGAGGGCGTATCATCAAGAAAACAAATTTCCCAGTTTTGGAAATGAGCTTACTACATTGTTTTGCAGTAACCAAAGAGATGGTGGTAGGCAGTGTTACCTCTGGTATCCGGTACAACTTATTTCCCAAGGTAACAATAACAACACGGGGCCTTGATTCATACACATCATGTTGTTTCCACAAGTATGGTTGTCCTAATAATACATCACAAACTTCAAAGGGAGAAATGTCACACAATACCTCATCCATGAAGGGCTTGATGTTGTATGGAAGGTGACACTGCTGGCTCATGCGAAGATCTTGTCATTGAAGCCACCCGATGGTGTACAGTTGTGGATGTGTTGTGTTCAGTAAGCCCAACCGCTTCACGACCTCTACCGAAATGAGGTTCTTTTGGCTCCCACTGTCGACAATGAACTATAGCGGGGATCCCTTTACCCACATCTGAGAGTGGAAGAGATGCTCCTCCTCCTCTGGATCTTCGGGATCCTCCTTCTGGATCTTCATGGTGGCAACGGTGGCATTGGGCTCTGCATCAATAATCTTCTTCCCCTTTTCATTCCCCTTGTCGAGTTCTGACTCAGAGTCGGAACATGCATCTGATTCTAAAACCTTTAGCTCGGCCACCAATGACTGCTTGACCTGACACTCACTTGTGTTGTGAGTGGTGCTCTTATGAACTCACACCACTTTCCCGTGTCCTTTTTCGGCTTTGCAGCGTTATTCTTTGCTTGCAGCTTTGGCAGGTTGTCTTGGGCTGCCCCACCTTGGCTTTGTCCTTTGTTCTACAGTTTGGGGGCACCTTTGCCTTGCTTCAGATTCACAGATCCAAAGTCTTGCTTCTCCTATTTAAACTTTTTCTCGAACTTGACAGCATATCGGTATGCCATGCCGAGCGAAGAGATGTTCAAGAATTCTATTTCTTCCTCGATGTACTTGTGCAGGCAGCCGTGGTATTTGAGTACCAAATGCTCCTTTGAATCCTTGATACCCAACTTTGTGTGAAGGGTATGGAAAATATTGGTAAACTCCTGCACGTCTTGGTCCATTCCTTGCCGTAGCATGGTCCACTTTATGTATTGATCCTCATAGCTTCCAACAGGGTAGTACTACTCCTTGATGGCATCTGAGAATGAATTCCAAGTGGGTGCGGCTGAAAATAGTGAGCCTGTACTTTCATCCTTGTGCTTGCAGTAGGTTTCCCACTAGTGCTTGACATGGGGGGCTGCTTTGAGAAGAGCGAAAATAATATTTTCCCGAATGGAAAATCATGAACATAAAAATAACCCTCTAGCAGATTTAACCATTTATTGAAGGTATATATGTCTATATGACCCTCAAATATGGGGATTTAAAAATTAACTTGTACCTTAAACGGTGTGGCATTTCCAGAGTAGCTGTTGGAAGCTGATGCATCGCCCCTGGGTAGCCATTGAAGGAACTGGGAAAAGTTGTCCATCATCGCGTTCCTTTGTTGCTCGAGGGCTTCTTCAAGCAAGATTTTGATAGGATCTCCTGCCCCCCCTCGTCTTTCTTTTCATCTGCCATGGGAGGCGATCGGGATTTGTGAGGCTGGTTTTGCAAAGGTTCGACCAATTCAAGCCCTAACTCCTTATATCCCAACCTCGTTGGGGACATGCAAAGAAAAACAGAGAAAAAAAGCAGACCACTCTAATACCACTGATCCGGATTTAAACAGGAATGCAACAAATTACATAGATAACCATGAAAACAGAGATGCAATGGAAATAATACTTCATTTCATTAATGTAAAATACTGAAATATGCTTACAAACAGAAATGGAAATAAACCAGCTAGGGCAATGGTAGATTATCTTTGAGAATAGATGTGGCGGCTACATGCCTCTGAACTACCTTACAATGAAGCTCAAGGGCCCTTTTATTATTGAACAATAAGAGAAAACCCTAAACAACCAAAACCCTAACCCGAGGAGATGTAACACCAAGAGTTTATGGGCCCCGTTGGGGTGAGTTGGACAACCAACTTCCTGGGGTCGTGACTTGGTCATATTATATCTGTTTGACGCATTAGAAAGATCTCTCTGAGGACTACGACGGAAAAGACGACTTTAGATAAAAAAATTGTTGGCTGGTAGATTTCCAAAAAAACATTGTTTAGGGCCTCAAAATGGCTTCGGAAGTTTATGACCCGAAAACTACTAAAAATAGTAAATTGTGCTACAATTAAGGAAACTAAAAAACTGAAAGATGAAATGGTGGGGGTCCAAGTGGAATTGGCGGGTGGCCACCAATATCCACCTGGATCATTAGGTCTAGTGGGGTTTTGCAAAATAAGTCACCAACAATCGCCATCCAAAAATCTAAAGAGGATGAGTTTGTTATGCAACCAACTCACACAATAGAAGAAAGAGATAGATCAACAACTTCAAAAGTAGCCTCTTCGAGGGAGAAACCTCCTTTACATTACACAAATGAACAATTCTTCAATGATACAAATGGCAAGACCTCCTTTCTATATATAGGAGTCTAAAGGGTCACAATATCATCAAAGCCAACATAACAATAATGATGTAAGGGCACAACAACAACAATAGTGGGCTTCTATGGGGCACAATAATAACAGTATGGGGACAACATGGGAAAAACAATAACAATAAGGGGCTACAATGACAATAATAATAAGGGAATACACTAGTATTATAGGGACCTAAAATTCCCCTCTCCTTCAAAAAATAGTTGACCTCAACTCTTGAGTAATTTTGGATGGTTCTGTATAAAAGTATCATCCTCCCATCTTGAATCTTCAGCGGGTAATTTTTTCTACTTTATGAGACACTCTGAAATTGATCAATTTCGTAGTTGTCTAGTTCTTGTTTCTGTGACTGCTTCAGGTTCCAATATGATTTTTCCTTCCTCCTCAAGTTCTGGCAATATTATTTGAACTGGGAGCTTGTCACCTATAACCTTCTTTAAGCATGAAACATGGAAAATTGGGTGCACTCAAGAAGATGCAGGAAGTTCCAATTTGTATGCCATAGTACCAATCTTTTGCAATGCCTTGTATAGACCATAATAATTTGGTGATAATTTATTATCCTTCTTAGCTTGCTTGAGGGACATTTGTTTGTATGGTTGTAGTCATAGAAATACCCAGTCACCTACATCAAAACTTCTTTCGCTGTGATGTTGATCTACCTGTTGTTTCATTCTATTCTGTACCAAAGTGAGATTATCCTTTAAGAGTTTGAGAAATTTTTGTCGATTCTCGATGTGATCTTCCATTGCTTGAACCTTAGAATTTTCTCTTAAATATGATGTGATGGACGGCGGATGATATCCATAAATTGCCATAAATGGGGTCATTTTTGTTACATTATGGAAGGAAATGTTATACCACCATTCAGCCAGAGGTAACCATTTGACCCATTGTGTTTGTTTATAAGATACAAAGCATAAAATATATCCTTCCAAACTATCTTAGTTTTCCCATCAGATCGAGGATGATAAGATGAGCTATGAGCTAACAAAGTACCCAGACAAGAAATAATTCTGTCCAAATATTTCCAATGAAAATGGGATCTCTGTCACTTACAATAACCTTTGGGTTTCCATTTAGCTTTTTGTTAAAATTGGCAACTAGGGCCAAACTCCATGTGGGTCATCTTATTACTGGAAGCTGATATTTTTCTTGGATCCCTCTCATCGAGAGATGTAGGATTGATCTAAATATCATCTGATTCTGATAAGTATTCATGGAGATATAAATTTATTTGTGCTATGGGACAATTCGTCAAGGTCGGCTAGCAACCAAATAAACCCCACTTGTGCTCAACGTTTTAGTACAAATAGAGGTGGCCTTCAAGTCATTTTAACACACTTGCGATCTCTTCCTCTCTACTTGTCTTTGGGTTTTAGTAGGAGGAGAGATCCTAAGGGATAACACTGCCCTAGTCAAGAGGGCAGAAGCTGGAACTGCCCGAACTGCTGGGAAAAGCTGGAACTGCGAGAACTGTCGAACTGCTGAAACTGCTGGGAATAGCCGGAATTGTCGGAACTGTTAGAGCTACTGGGAATAGTTGGAACTGCCGAGAATATCCGGAACTACAAGGAATAGCTAGAACTACCGGGAACTACCAGAACTGTCAGGAATAGCCAGAATTGCAGGAATTGTCGGAACTGCTAGGAATAGCTAGAATCGCTGAAACTACCAGAACTATCAGGAACTGCCAAAAAAGGCGAGAAAGATGACGCACAGGGCAAAAGCTGGAACTGCCAGGAACAACCGGAATTGTCGGAACTGCCGGAAGTATCGATAACAACCGGAATTTCTGAAACTACTAGAACTGTTGGGAACAGCTGGGACTATCGAAATTGCCGGAATAGCCAGAGCATATGTCTCCGAATGAGAGCAGCATTCAAGGGACAACTAACTAACATTGGGATAGTTGTATGGTACTTAGCAGCAAATACACCAAGCATGCAATGTTACATCTAGAATGCAAGGGATAGCTAGCATGCAACATGAGGCATGCAAAGGACAACAAGCATGCTAGGGACAACAAGCAAGCTAGCAACAACAAGAAAGCAAGATGCAGCCATAACATAGGTCAGTATGGCAACATGGTGCAGAAATGGCACATAATGCAGTACAGTGATGGGTATAGTCATGATTAATGAAGCATGATGAGATGTAACATAGTGATAATGGGTGCAGCACAGTGAGGTGCAGCATGATGATGAAATGTAGCACAATGATAGGTGAAGGAGTCACCTTGGAGAATCCGTTGAAGCAACATGTCTTCAACTGATCTCATGTATCATCTTCTTAGAGATGATCTATGGTCTTATCTAAATAATTCAAAGTGTTCACTTTTATTGTAAACGTACTATCTCTCTCTCTCTCTGTTGAACTATTGAAGAACATATAAGAATAATTTATCAAGGGTTTCCCCACATTGGGGTTTGTCCCTGGTTAATGCCACATCTTGCATCCTCTTGTCTTGGCTTTTCTTCTGCGATTTATGTTTATGTTCTTTCTGTAGTTTACTTTAATGCTGATGTGATTGCTAATCTGGAAAAGATATTGAGCTAAGTGTGAAAATTGAAATAAATTGCTCTAAGCATAGAACATAACTAAAATTAACATGGTATCAGAGCTGAGGTGAACACAATGCCCAAGCAAAAGTGAAAGAGCAATCATCGAAGACAGTTGGGAAAGGACAAAAGGATCAGTGGATTCCTCATCCCTCTTCAAATTCACCAAGGGTGAAGTCAAAGTAGAGAATATTATCAGAATGGTGCATCGGAAGTTTCTGATGGCCTACCTAAAGATCACTTCATTGGGATGTTTGGATCTAAGGGTGGAAGGAAAGGCAGATGCCTTGGTTGCAATAAGTTCGGCCATTATGCGAAGGAGTGTTCGAATGGCAGAGACACATCTCTTGATGAAGATAACAATCATTCCAGATACATCTTCAATGATCAAAGGAATGACAGGTAATGCAGGTCATCAAGGAAATGGCCGACTCTTCAAAAAAAAAAGCAAGGAACCCCAGGTATGAAGAATCAAATGTTGTTTTTGATAAGATAAAGAAGAGTTATCTTGTATTGGCCCTTTCCTTTAGATTCTTTGGGAATCTGGCTTATTGATTGTAGTGCTTCAAGGCACTTCATCGGATAGAAGGGTGCACTCCCTAATTTGGTAGAGATGGAAACAATCGTGGGATTATACTTGGAGCCGATGCCACCTATCCCGGGAAGGGTGTAGGGAATGTTACCCCTCAATTGAATGAGGGTAACTCGATTCATTTATAGAATCTCTTTTATGTACCTAATCGCAAGAAGAACCTGATGTCCATTTCGGCAATGGAAGTCAAAGGTTACAGGGTGGCACTCATCGATGGAAAGGTACGTGTTTGAAAATAGAATTTTCAAAGATGTTTTTTAGTTCAAGGTTGTATCAAGTTGCAGGAAGTCCACTGGGTACCATGTCCATTGACACATACCACCAGAGATCTGTGAGTCAGATGGTGACAGGGATGCCTGAATTCAAAAAGAGCATGAAAGTAAATGTCTGAGATGTACCGAAGAAAATCTTACAAGGGGACCATTCCCCTCATGTAGCAGGTCCACAGGTTTGGAACAACCTGAGGGGTTTGAGATTCATGATCAGGAATCTCACGTATGAAGGTGGAATAAAGCCCTCTATGGCTTGAAGCAAAATTCCCCGAGCATAGTATGAGAGGATTGATAGCTATCAGATGATGTTGAGATTCACTAAGAGTGAAGCCAATCAAAACCATTGTTTGAAGGTTGTGGATGATAGACCTCTCATACCAACACCTTCTCAGGCAAGGAAAATTTTAAGGACGGAAAATTTTCTTGAAGTTTAAAATATTGGCGAATCTCACTAATCCCTAATATGCAAATTATAAATGTTTATTGATATATTTGTAAAATTAATCAAATTTATAATTATTTTATATATAGTCTCTATATAATGTTGGCGATTTTTAAGGTAAAATAATTTTATATTCTAAAATTTGGGCGAATCGTCTTTTATAAAATTGGAAATTGGCGAATCTTTTTTGTGGAAAAATCATGGAAAATTAGCCCACTGGGCGAACATTAGCCCCTAAAATTTTCCATGTTCTCAGGATGACCTATTTCAAACAGGTGCAGACCCTCTCACTTGCAGAAGTAAGAGGGAGTTGGATTTTGGATGTGGAATGGTAAACTACAAGCCTGTGACTACCTCGAGGATCTTAAATTTCAGAAGTTATATGGTGATGATGCCAGACCAGATTTGGGAAATGCCTCTAAGTTTCATAAACTCATTCGCATTGATGTTTTTGCTGAACTTCCGTCCAGATATATGTTTTGCAGTTAGCATGGTGAGCTCATATTTGGTTGAGCCTCACTAGATTGGTGCCAAGAATCTTCTTAGATGTCTTCAAGGCGCAATCTCTCATGGATTGAGATACACTGCCTAAATATGAAATTGCATGATTATTCAAATGATGACTAGGCAGGCAGTGTGGATGATCACTAGAGCACTTCTCAGTGTTGGTTCTCTTTGGATTCTGCTTCGATATCATGCATGAGAAGGAAGTAGAAGTCGGTTTCTATAAGCACCGCCGAGAGTGAATACATAGCTACGAGTATGATCTTGTGTGAAGCTGCATGGTTGTAGAAGCTCTTAAGTGAGCTATTTGTACACATGATGAATACCACTGTGATTCTTTGTGACAACTAAAGGGGGGATTTGATTATTGATGAATCTCTTATTTGATGATTTCTCCAGCAGATAGACATCGAATACTGCCTTATCTGGTATATGGTAAGTCGATGAGCAAGGAGGCTCCATCACATTGAGACTGATGTACAGGACGCAAACATTTTGTCAAAGCCCCGGAGAAAGGTCAAATCTGTGACTTTCCTGAACGTCTTAGAGTCGTTGAGAGACCTTCTTATAAGGGTCCTGCATTTTGCATGCATTGAGCTCTGGGAGCTCTAGGGGGATTGGGGTACTTACTGGAGCAACATAGGACCACAGGGTGACTCACCCTCCCCTAGTGGTGTGCTATGTATAGGATGACAGGTTCAATCTTCCCCTGTGATACCCCGTGGCAACTATGGAATAAGATGATTAGTTATCCTATGGGTCGGGATGATTAGTTTTCCTGTGGAATCTGTGCAACAGGATGATTACTTCTCTTGTGGTCTGGGATGATTAGTACTCCTATGGAAATTGTGAAACAAGATGATTAGTTCTGTTGTGGGCCAGGATGATTAGTTCTGCCGTGGGCCGGGATGATTAGTTCTCCCGTGGCAACTATGGAACAAGATGATTAGTTCTCCTGTGGGCCAGGATGATTAGTTCTCCTATGGGCCGGGATGATTAGTTCTCCCGTGGCAACTGTGGAACGGGATGATTATTTCTCCTATGGGTCAAGATGATTAGTTCTCCAGTGGAAACTATAAAACAGGATGATTAGTTCTCTTGTGGGCCAGGATGATTAGTTCTCCCGTGGCAACTATGGAACAGAATGATTAGTTCTGCTGTGGGCTAGGATGATTAGTTCTCCCATGGAAACTATGGAACAGGATGATTAGTTCTCCTATGGGTCGGGATGATTAGTTCTCCTGTGGAAACTGTGAAACGGGATGATTAGTTCTCCTATGGGCCAAGATGATTCTCCCATGGTGACTTTGGGGCAGGATGATTCGTTCTCCTGTGCATAGGATGATGCGTTCTCCTATGGAAGAATCCTACCCATGTAGTCTGGGACTCATGGGAAGTAACTCTCATCTGATCAATGAGCAGGGAAATGGGGTTAGGGACCATAGTAGTACTATCGATGGACGCATCAATGTATCTAATGTACTCCCTATGCTAGGATGACCTACATTGATCTAGGATCAGTATGAGTAGTTTGAGACACTCTCTTGTGATATTGATCTGGGATCAATAAAACTAACTTCGGGCCAGTAAGATGAAACTAACTTCGGGTCAGTAGAGAATTGTATGAGACATTCTCGATCAATTCTTCTTCTTCATGGTTTAGCAGAGCAGAATAGAGTAGAGCATAGCAATGCAGGGTACTGATGGCAGAGATAGTACAATTGAACATATGGATCAGTGGATGGATTTCTCCCTACTTGAGAGGGAGTGTTAAAATTGGCAACTAGGGCCAAACTCCATGTGGGTCATCTTATTAATGGAAGCTGATATTTTTCTTGTATCCCGCTCATCGAGAGGTGTAGGATTGATCTAAAGATCATCCAATTCCAATAAGTATTCATGGAGATATGAATTTATTTGTGTTATGGGACAATTCGTCAAGGTTGGCCAACCAACAAATAAACCCCACTTGTGCTCAACGTTTTAGTATAAATAGAGGTGGCCTTCAAGTCATTTCAACACACTTGGGATCTCTTCCTCTCTAATTGTCTTTGGGTTATAATAGGAGGACAGATCTTAAGGGATAACGCTGCCCTAATCCAGAGGGTAGAAGACAGAATTGCCAAAACTGCCGGGAAAAGCCGGAACTGCTAGGAAAAGTCAGAACTGTTGAAGTTCCAAAACTTCTGGGAATAGCCAGAACTGCCGGAACTATTGGAAATGTCGGGAATAGTCAGAACTACTGGGAACTACCATGAACTACCAGAAATGTCGGGAATAGCCAGAATTGCAAGAACTATCGGAACTCTTAGAACTATTAGGAATATATGGACTTGCAGAAGCTGCCAAGAACTGCCGGAACAAGCGGAAAGCTAACGCAGAGGGTAGAAGCTGGAACTATCGGGAATAGTCAGAACTGCTGGAACTACCAAACTGCCGAGAACAACCAGAATTGCTAGAACTATCGAAACTATAGGGAACAACCGAGACTGCTGGTATTTCCGGAACAGCCAGAGCATCTATCTCCGAAGGAGAGCAACATTCAAGGAACAACTAACTAACATTGGGACAGTTGTATGGTACTTAGCAGCAAATACACCAAGCATGCAATGTTACAGCTAGCATGCAAGGGATAGCTAGCATGCAACATCAGGCATGCAAAGGACAACAAGCATGCTAGGGACAACAAGAAAGATAGGGACAACAAGCAAGCAAGATGCGACCATCACATAGGTCAGTATGGCAACATGGTGCAGCAATGGCACATAATGCAGTACAGTGATGGGTACAGTCATGATTAATGAAGCATGATGAGATGCAGCATAGTGATGATGGGTGCAGCATGGTTCAGCATAGTGAGGTGCAACATGATGATGAAATGCAGCACAATGATAGGTGAAGGAGTCACCTTGGAGAATCAGTTGAAGCAGCATGTCTTCAACTGATCTCATGTATCATCTTCTTAGAGATGATCTATGGTCTTATCTAGATAAGTCAAAGTGTTGACTTCTGTTGTAAACGTACTATCTCGCTCTCTCTTTGTTGAACTATTGAAGAACATATAAGAAGAATTCATCAAGGGTTTCCCCACATTAGGGTTTGTCCCTGGCTAACGCCACATCTTGTGTCCTCTTGTCTTGGCTTGTCTTCTGCGATTTATGTTTATGTTCTATCTGTAGTTTACTTTAATGCTCATGTGATTGCTAATCTGGAAAAGATATTGAGCTAACTGTGAAAATTGACATAGATTGCTCTGAGCATAGAACATACCTAAAATTAACACTTTTGAATTGTTTCCATAAAAGCAGTAGCAACTGTATTGGATTTAAATGGATGAGATAATGTACAAAAGTGTGCATACTTGGTAAGTCTATCAACTACCACCATTATGACACTCTTTCCTTTAGACTTGGGTAAACTTGTGATAAAATCCATTGAAGCCTCCTCCCAACGTTGCTTAGAATTGATAAAGGCTATAATAGACCTATGGTCTTAATTGTCTCGTCATTATTTTGTTGGAAAACCAAACATTGTGCCACAAACTTTTGAATATCAAATTTAAGGCCATCCCAAAAAAATCCTTCTTAACCCTGTGGTAAGTTTTTAAAAATCCTAAATGCCCTCCTAAGGGAGAGATGTGCAATTCCACAAGAATCTTTTGTTTGAGTTGGGAATTCTTACAGAGGTATCAGCGATCTTTGTACCATAATGAATCATTTTTCCAGCTAAATGTATCGGATGTACTAGGATCTTGTTGCAACTTTTGAATGAGTGCCCAGACTTCTTCGTCATTCTTTCATTCATCCCTTCCTTTGTTTATCCAATCTGGTTGGATAATAGAAATGGCATAAAGCAATGCTTCCACATCCTCATCCTTTCTTGAGAGTGCATCTGCAACAACATTTTTCTTCCCTTTTTTGTAGATGATTTTAAATTCATAACCCAACATCTTTGTGAATAAATTTGTTTCTCTTCTAAAGATAACCTTTGTTCTAAAAATTATTTAAGACTATCATACTCTATTTTTACCTTGAAGTGTCTTCCCATTAGGTAAGGTCACCATTTATTAATAGTATTTCCAACATTTCCTTCTCATAAATAGCTTTGTGTAAATTCTTTCCTTTGATTGCATGAATTTTGAAAGCAATGGGTCTTTCTTCTTGCATTAAAACAACACCAGTTCCCTTTCCTAAGGCATCACATTCCACAATAAAGGTTTTTCTGAAGTGTGGCGTAGCTAAGAGTGGTGCTTAGCACATTGCCTCTTTAAGATGTTCAAAGGCCTTCGTTGCTTCTGGAGTCCAAGAAAATGCATCTTTCTTCAATAATTTTGTTAGAGGTGTTGTAATTCTCCCATAATTCTTAAAAAACTTGCGATAATACCCTGTCAACCCAAGAAATCCTCATAGATGCTTTATGGATGTGGGGATTTTCCATTTCTTAATGGCTTTAATTTTTCTAGTGTCTACCTTAACACCTTAATGAGATACAATATGACCCAAATATTCCACCTCTTATACTCCAAAGAAACATTTGGACGTTTTTGCATATAATTGCTTCTCCTCCAATAGTTTGAGCACTTTTTCAACATGTTGAACATGATCCTTCCACGATTTGTTGTAGATTAGTATATCATCAAAAAATACCAACACAAATTCTGTAAGAAAGGGTTTAAAAATGGAATTCATCAAACCTTGAAATGTAGAAGGTGCATTGGTAAGTCCAAAAGGCATCACCAAAAATTCATAATGAGCCTCATGAGTTCTAAATGTTGTTTTTGGAATGTCTTCAGTCTTCATTCTGATTTGATGATATCCTCAATGAAGGTCCAACTTGGTGAAGAAAATTTCTCCATGCAATTCTTCCAATAATTCATCAATGACAGGAATGGAAAATTTATCTTTATTAGTGAGCTTGTTGAGCTTGCTAGAATCCTGACACATGTGCCATGATACATCATTCTTGTGCACCAATACTATTGGAGCAAAAAAGGAACATTGACGAGGTTGAATTATACCAATATCTAGAATTTCTGCAACCATATGTTCAATTACACTCTTTTTGTCATATGGATATTTGTAAGGCCTAATGTTTGAAGGAACACTTCCTGGAATCAAATGAATAGCATCATCATGATCACGAATAGGTGGGAGGCATTTGGGAGTCTCAAATACCTTGGAATGATTGTCCAAGACTTTTTGGAGATCTGGAGAAATAAATGATTTCGATGTGGGAACCTCTAGCAAACATAATTGTGTAATTACACCTCATTGTTCTTTCTTTAGAAGCTTTGTCATGTCGTTAAAGCTTATTATCTTTTCCAATTTCCCTGCGATACCCCTTAATTCAACTTCCTTTCATTCTGAAAAAAAATTCAAGAAAAGTTCTTGAAAATTAAAGGCTATCATACCCAAAGATTGTAGTCATTGGACTCCTAATACAACATCAACACCACTCATTGGAATGGAAATCATTTGACTATTCAACACATATTCTCCCATGGATAGCTTTATATTATGGCACTTTCTAGAGAAATTTATGGTTCCTCGATTTGCAACCATCACTTGACACTTTGGTGTTGGCTATAGGAAGCAATTCAATTCCTTGGCTATCTTACAATGAATAAAATTATGGGTGCTACCTGAATCAATCAACACTATTACCTTTTTCTTCTTGACGTGTCCTTCTATCTTGATAGTTTGAGGAGAGGTAATTTCGGCCAATGCATTGCAATATATGGTCGGGTTAATTTCTTCTTTATCTAGGGTTTGTTCCCAGTGTGTATCCTCTTCTTTTGATGTTTCATCTTCCTTTTCTTCCTCCTCTTCACAATCTATGTAAAATAATTTCTTCTCAGCACACTTATGACCTTTAGTGTATTTTCTATCACAACTGTAACAAATCCCTTTTGCTCTTTTTTCTTCCAATTATTGTGGTGTCAACCTTGTAGGTTGTGGAAGGCTAGGGGAAACAACGTTTCCATCTTTATAGTTGTGAGTGGTAGGCTTCCTTGTTGCCATAATTTTTCTTTCAATCTTTCTTTCCAACCTGAATATCTTCTCCAATGAATCAGGTTGCCAAAGGTGAACCTCATGTTGGATGTTATCCTTTAAAGTCCCTATGAAAACATCAATCCTATGCTCCTCTGGAATATATTTTAACCTTATATTCAATTTTTGAAAGTCCTCAATGTGCTCCACCATTGAACCCTTTTGTTTGAGATTTATCAATCTGGCTAAAAAAAGTGTTTCTTTTATATCCTCATAATTTTCTAGCATTTCTTCCATAAAAATTTCCCAAGTGACAATTTGTTTACGAGCAAATCCATCGATGCCATACAAATTCATTGGGTTCCAAATATAAAGTTGCAATGTGTATCTTTTGTGTGTTTTGCACATTATGGAGATCGAAATATTTCTCCTTCTGTAGTATCCATGTTACGGGATCCTTGCCATCAAACTTCCCCATATATATTGTTATCACTTAGAACTATAAACATATGTATATAATCCTTTGTCCAAGTTAAATGTCAAAAAGTTGGTGTCAAATGGTTTTTGTCCTATGTTTCTTACTTAGGGTTGAAGTTTTAAAGGTGTTTGATGTAAATCATTCTCTAATCCTATTGGTCATCCTCCATCATGATTGCTAAAGCCATGTCTTGTCTTATCCATGTCACCGATCCTTTCCGTAATTTCGCAGCGCAGTCTCATTGGTTAGTTTTGCAGCGTAATCATTGTTTAGCCATTTCGCAGCGCGTCAGCATCAAGCCGTTTCGCAGCGCATTATGCCAATTCATAACTAACTGCGCTACGAAATCGCAGATTCGTGCGTTTTGCAGCGTATATTCCTCAAAGGGTCAAGTCTGTTGATGAGTCACCATTTCCGTCCATTCATGTCAGTGGGCGTACCTCCCAAACACTCATTAACCATCACTCCACCAATAGATTTGTAGGCATGCACATAAATATTATTCAAATGGATTTTACCGTGCAAGGATTTTTTATGATGATCGTAGATGATGCATAAATGACCAACCTGTGTGATGAGATATTTGAGTTTGCAAGCGAGCCCGAGTTTTTCAAGTGAGCCTGATTACAAGCGAGCCCGCGTTAAAAAAATTGAATTACCATTTGAGTTGAAGCTGTTGGCCATTCTCTGTGTGAAAATTTCAAAAGCGAAATGGAGAGGAAAGAGCATAGGTCTGGAAAATGTCAGAGAACAGAGCCTGAAGGTTTGGACCTTGCATTAAGAGATGAAGGCGTGAAGAAAGCCTTCAAGGATGCCGGGTGTTGGAATTTCTATAAGAAGCTGCAGGGTGGCCATGCTCAGGTAACAAAGGATTTTGCTTTAAACTTCACGGGTTTGAATTCTAAAATAGCTATGTTAGAAGTTCAAGTGTCTCCGGAGGCAATTGCTGCTGTAACTGAGATTCCAAGAGGGGGGCAAGAATGGTTTAAGAACTTTAAATTTGATATGAATCCCTGCAAAGAGTTCTTAAAAGAGGCATATGTGAATGAAGACCTAACAAAAGCAATGCCTAGAAACTATGTTAAGGAGCACTATGCCCTTCTTCTCACCTGTATTCAGAAGTACTTAACCTGTGAGGGAAGATACAATAAGGTCTACTCTTATCACTTCAAGTTGCTGTTACATTTCACTGGTAAAGCATCCATAGATATTCCCTTTTACTTGTTTCGCAGTCTAAGCAAAATGTGTGACAAAGTGCAATTAAGGAAGGATGACTGTGAAACATCTTTATTTCACCATGGTTTGGTTAAATTGTTAGTTTTGAATGGTCTTCAGAAAATTGGTAGAGACTGGAACTCCTTCATCTTCATGGCTGGTTTCCAGAGTAAAACAGGTCTTACTCCACAGCCAGTTAGAGAAAAAGAAAAATCAGTTGAAGAACCCACGATAGCTGAGCTTCGAAAGGAGGCAAAAGATAAAAAGAAGGCCAAGTCATAGTTGAGAAAATCAGTGAAGCCACTGATCATTAAAGAGCAACCTCAGCCATCATCAAAAGAAGAAGCTAAGCATAAGAAAGTTGTACCTGGACCAAGTGGATCTGAAATAGTGTCAAGAGTTAGGACAAGGAGTCAAATAAGCAAAGAAAAAGGCAAAGCATTGGCTGTTGAGGAAACCCGATATCTAAGGCCAGCTTGAGTGATTTGCTTGAGGCCATTGAGTTTGAGCAGGTTGAACCGGTGCATATTGAACCAATGCACATTGATTTGACTCAATCATCACCAGAAAGCACTAAGAAATCTAAAGCTTCAAAAAGACTGAGGTTTGATGAACCAGGTGATGAATTTATCTTCAAACTAAGAAGACCTGTTACAAGAAAACAAGTAAGGGAAGCTGAGAAACTGCCTAGAGCAGAGAAAGTTGAAAAATTGCCCAGAACAGAGGTAGCAGAGGAATTGTCCAGAACAAAGGAGGCAGAGAAAATTAAGCAAAAAGACAAGAATAGAACAGTCATTATTTCTCAAGGAGGTAAGATTATAGCTATAAAGAACCAATTGGAGGCAGTAAAAAATGTAATTGCCAAGGTGAAGAGTGCCACCAGAGAGTCTGCAGTCAGGTATGCAAATTATCGAAAAGCTGTTTTGAGAGGAAGTAAAAACCTAGTAAGCCAGGTGGATTCAGTAGCTGATGTTTACACATGGACTGTTCCAGCTCTCAAACAGGCCAAATCCATTAGAAAAATAAACATGCATTTAAGAGCTGAAAACAAAGCCTTGAGGAAGGAGGTTGCAGACTTAAAGGCACAGCTAAGTCAAATAGCTGCTAACTGATGTTGAGAAAGGTGTTGTTCTAAGTTTTGTAAAATTTTGCTTAGTTTCATTATTTTGAGGACATATAGATCTCTGCCACATGTAAAGAAGGTTTAAAAAATCAAAGGTCCAAGCAGTAAATACCTCAGGGCAAATACACACTGTTTTAGCAAATTCAGCAGTTTCGTAGCGCGCCATCAGAAGGTTTAAAAAATCAGAAATTTTCAAAGGAAACATCTGAGGGACATTTAGGAGACCAAATGAAGATAGCATAGCCATTCAAATGATGACAGGTGTACCTTTGTAAAAGTGAAATGTTTTGGCTCAAGTTAAAGTTTTGATTATAAAGGCACTTTATTACCGGTCATTAGGGTTTGGAAAGAGTTGCATACGAGGAGACTTGGCTTGCACACCTGTCCATCAACGAAGCCTCCAACACATCTGGAAACATGGTGGTGCTTTACATTGTTGGGATATTAAAGAGCTGGAGACATGCTGCTGCATTTTCGAATAAGTGGTGGAAGACTGGAACCGGAAAAACAGGGGTTTTCTCCTAACATCACTGAACCATCAAAGCATTCAGCATCCAAAGCTAGTATGGGACATTGAATCCTTTTCTCAGCCATCTCAGCCAAACTAAAAGGAGACAGGTGTCAAAGAACAAGAAAGAATCATTCTACGAGGAGGATAGAATTAGAGTTATAGTTAAATTAGGACTCTTTAAAATTCCAGTTTAGCACTTATTGTATTTAATGAGTTAGTTCAATAGTGGATAGGGGTAATTAGTGCCAGTCATCGAGCTCCCCTCATGCTGGAGGAGGAAGCTCAAAGTAGTTAAAGTTATGTTTCTATATATAGATGAAACTTTTATGTAATGAGGGTTGGATATTTGAGAAAACAGAGTGTTATTTTGGCTTGTGTACAAACTCATTTTCAGTAATACAAGTGACTACTTTTCTTCTCAGGATTCATACAGTGTTTCAAATGCTCAAGATATGTGGTTTTGTTTTATCCTTTATGTTTTTACAGTTGTATAGATACACAATCACTCAGAATTCACTTTGCTGCTCTGATTTCTTGTGTGTATTTGTAAGCTGAAGTTTCCATGAGATGTGTTTTGAGTATTTAAACATTACATGCCCTGACTTCTATGAATGAGTAGTGTTATAGTTTACTGAAGGATGATTAACTCCATAAGCCCAATGGAAGTCTTTGTAATGTCTGTCCAGCCAACATATTTGTTAAATTTACTTTGCAAGAGTTAGCCATCTCATCAATAGTCATAATCAATAACCTTTTGAGAGAGCCCTCTCAGGCTAAGGAGGCTAAGCCTTAGTCAAAAGTCTGGTTTGAAATAGTTGCACAGAGTCTACCTGGTCAGCAGCCTTCCAGTGCTTGATTTTGTGATAACATATATCTTTGGAACATGGTGGGTCTTCAATCTAACGTTAGAGTCTATGAAATCATGACTAGCATTTCTTTTGTTCTCATCATGAGTTTCCTTTACTACCCTTTCACCATTAGTAAACATTTCTTGTAGAAACTTTGTCAAATATATCTTCAAATATTCCATGTTGTCTTTAATTTTTGCTTCTATACCATCCATATATGCTTCCATGCCATTATTTAAACCATCCATCTTGGCTTCAGTTACGTTTTGTGAGCAAAATTTGTTTCACTTGGTCTCATAATTTTGATATATCATGTTGCATTTATTCCTCTTCTTCATGTGTCATAGTAGAGATTTTGGATTGCTTACTAGGTGTTTCCATTTTCTTTCTTTGGTTCATCAATGAATGATAATTATTCTTTACAATTCCCTTTGAATCACTCCAAACTACTTTCTCAAACAAAACTAATGCAAATTTAAAAAAAACTACACACTTATTTTTTTTGCTTTGTATGAGCTCGATCTTGAAACGCTTGTAACTCTGTAATTTCGGATCTCCAAGTTCTACAATTTTAGCCTATGATATCATCTGAGTCCTCTTTCCAACTCCACAAGTACTATTGATATTGGATGCTCCAAGAAAGAGTTATGCCCAATGTCCCGTGATGACCTAATTAGAGACTAATTCCGTAGAGCGAACTTGTATGACGTGCCACATGTCACTTTTTCGACCTTCGGCTCTGAAAATGACAACCAACAAACTACAGTTTGTCCTCTTTCTTTAACTTTTCATGACATTTGCATCGGATTCTTAGAGATAAATTTATGAGGATTTTCCCAAGGTGACCTGTTTCAGATCTAATTCGGGAGCCTACAAAAATCCTAACTTCCTTAGTTCGTATCTCCAAAAATATAGTGAGCTAAGTTCTGAAATTTAGTCACGAGATTCATCCTGAATTCGGGTCAAATGGGTTTTAAGTTCTGCTTTTGAAACATCGTAGAAAAAATGTTATTGCAAAAATTCCACGATGACCTATTTGAAGTAGCGAAACCCTAAAATCCAAAGCTTTGATACCAATTGTTATGCAACCAGCTCAGAAAATAGAAGAACGATACAGATCAATGACTTCAAAAGTAGCCTCTTCGAGGGGGAAACCTCCTTTGCATTATAAAAATGAACAATTTTTCTACGATACAAATGACAATATCTCCTTTCTATATATAGGAGTCTAAGGGGTCACAATATCATCAGAGCCAACATAGGAATAATAATGTAAGGGCACAACAATAACAATAGTGGGCTTCTATGGGGTACAATAATAATAGTATGGGGACAACATGGGAACAAAAATAACAATAAGGGGATACAATGACAATAATAATAAGGGAATACACTAGTATTATATGTACCTAACCGAATTTCATGAAAAAGATCCAAATCTTGATCAAGAAAATATTCCTCTAAGGGAAGATGTTGCTATACAATCAAAGTATTAGCAAATAAAGCAAGCGTGTATATTTACTCTAGTATAACAACCTTCTATTTCTTTGCAAGATCCTCCTTTTCCTGAAAGGCTCAAAATTGATAAAGGAATACAAGTGAAAATTGTTTTACCAGATTAGGATACGCTAGAATGACTTAAGAATATTTGCCTCGATTTCCTTTACTCCAGGATATAAAGGAAATACTAAAATTTGCAAAAACTACTAAGGATTTATGCATTAGAAAACCAAGAATAAAAAGAGAAGATGTTAAAAATATCAATTGGTAGGAAAAATTGTTGATATCATGATGGGGAAAACTATTGTTCAAAAATATCTAGATTTTGGTAGTCCCATTGTGAAAATTCATATCAATGGTATTGAAATTTCAAACACTTTGATTGACCCAAGAGTAGCCATCAATATTATGAGTAAACAGACAATGGAGCAACTTAAGCTTCCTAATATTCAATATACCCCTACATTATTACAATTAGCATATAGATATGTTATCAAACCAGATGGAGTATTAAAAGATCTGTCTGTTTCTCTAGATTCTTGGGAATATCCTATAGATTTCATTATTTTAAGTCCCAATATTAATTTAGGAGGCCATCCATTGATCCTTGGTAGACCTTTGCTAGCTACATTTGATGTATTCATAAGTTTTAGATTTGGTGATATGCATATCTTTGATGGGAATTCCACTAACAAATTTACATTGTATCCTCCTACAAAAACAATAACTGAAGTAGAAAGTGAAATTTGGATAGCTAATGATAATGAAGACTTTAATGATCTCTCTTTCACAATTAGATGAAAATGTTGAATTAATAAATTTAATGAATAAAAAATATTCTTATTCATAAAGTGAGTAAGATCAAAGTTTTAGGGAGCAATTCAATATTGAATATCTATCATCTCACCAAATTGCTTTACATTCAATGGAACATTTTGGCAATACTCAAGTAGAAGTTTTTCCATATAAAACATTTAATATTAATAATAATTTGGAAGAATTTAATCAAAAGAGGAAGTCGATACAAATGCTACATAAACACTATTCTTCTTATGCATGGGAGTATACTTATATGAAATGAATAGATCCTAAAATGTGTATGCATCATATTTATATTCAAGAAAATGTAAAACCAGTTAGACAACCTAAAAGAAGGATGAATCCTAATCTGAGAGAAATTGTTAAAGAGGAATTACAAAAGTTACTTAATGTGAATTTAATCTATTCAATATCAGATAGTCAATAGGTGTCACCATTAGTGATTGTTCCAAATAAAAATGGAAAATAGAGAGTGTGTATTGAGTATAGGGAATTAAACAAAGCTACCTTGAAAGATCATTTTCCACTACCCTTTATAGTTCAAGTATAAGATACCTTGGAAGGGAAGAAGTATTTTTCATTTTTAGATGGTTTTAGTGGATATAACCAAATCTATCTAGCACTAGAAGGTCAAGATAAAATCAATTTTACATGTACATGGGGAACATTTGTCTATAGGGTACCTCTCTTTGGATTCGTTAATGCACCTACCACATTTCAAAGAGTAGTTTTAAGTATCTTTTCTGATCTAATTCATGATTGTATGGAAGTATACATGGATGAATTTACTGTGTATGGTGATAATTTTAAGGAAGCTATTGAAAATTTGGAAAAAAATATTATTAGATGTAAAGAGAAAAACATTTCATTAAGCCATGAAAAAAAAATTATGATGTTTAATGAAGGGATTGTTTTATGCCACCATATTTCAAATGATGGAATTAAAGTGGATACATCTAAAGTAGAAATAATTTCCAAAATTTCAATTCTTTTTTGTCAAAGAGATGTAGAAGTTTTCTTAGATTTACTGGATATTGGAAGATTCATAGAAAATTTCACAAAAATAGCCTTTCCACTTTTCAAATGCCTTATACAAGATTGTGCATTTGTTTGGAATTCTGACTGTCAAAAATCATTTGAGATAATGAAACAAAAGATCGTTCAACCGCCAATTCTAAGAGGACCTATTTGGTCTCTTCCTTTCCAAATTTCTATTGATGCTTCACATATAGCTCTAGGAGTTATGTTGGAAAAAAAAAATTAACTCCTTATGCTATCTATTATACAACCAAAAATTTGACTCCAACAGAGTTAAATTACACTGCAACAGAAAATGAGTTTTTAGTTGTGCATGCCATTAATAAGTTTTGTCATTATATCACTGGTTATGAAACTTTAATTCATACAGATCATTCTGCCATTAGATATCTAATGAAAAAACCAATTATTAATGGTATACTTACAAGATGTTTGTTATTATTACAAGAATTCAACATTACTATTCTTGATAGACCAGGAAAAGAAAATATAGTTGCTGATTTTATTTCTAGAATGCAGAATAATAATGATGATGTTCCTGTAAAGGATAATTTTCCTGGTAAGTGTATTTTTGAAGTATCTACTAAAACACCTTGGTTTCCAGATATTGTTAATTATTTTTCTACAGGAAAGTTACCTCCACAACTAATAACTAGAGAAAAGAAAAAAGTGATCAAAACAGTGCACCTTTTTCTTGGATAGATGGAGAATTGTACAAAACTAGACCTGATTTGATCATTCGAAGATTTTCTCAAGAAGATGAAGTACCTTAAATCTTGAAAGGTTGTCATGATGAGCCATGTGGAGGACACTTTGCTGACAAAATAACTGCCTACAAGATCCTTATTTTGGAATATTATTGGCCATCCATTTTTAAGGATACCAACGAATATGTCAAAAGATGTGATAGTTTTCAAAGAATGGGAAATCCTATTCCATCATATGAAATGCCTTTACAGCCACAGGTACTCGTAGATCCTTTTGAAAAATGAGCTTTAGATTTTCTTGGACCAATAAATCCTCCATATAAACAGAAAAGGTACATACTTGTTTGCACAGATTATGTTACAAAATGGGTAGAATCTAAACCTATTTTATTTGCAACTAAAAATGTTGTAGTTACATTTCTTTTTTAGGATACTTTTACTCATTTTGGTGTTCCAAGAGAAATTGTAACATATCAAGGTACTCAATTCACATCCAAGTTGGTGCAAAAGATCATGGAGCAATATAAGATCAAGCATCAAAAGTCTACTCCATATCATCCACAAGCCAATGGACAAGTGGAATCCACCAACAAAGTACTTGAAGCAATTATCGAAAAGATTGTGCATTTGCATAGGAAGGATTGGGGAGAAAAGCTTCTATAAGCACTATGGGCATATTGAACCACATGGAGAAACACAACTGGACATAGTCCTTATGAGCTTGTCTACGTGAAGCAATTTTTTCTTCCAATTGAATTTCAATTAGATACCTTCATAAAAGCAACTAAGTTGGGCCTTGATCTATCAGAAGCTCAAAAACAAATACTAGCACAATTGAATGAGCTAGATGAGATCCAAAAAGATTCTCTTCAAAGAACCAACATAGTTTAGAACCAAAGATCAAAATGGCATGACAAAATTATTAAAGCTAAAAAGTTCAAGTAAGGTGATTGGGCTCTTCTTTTTTATTCCAAATTCAAATATTTTCAAGGGAAATTTCAAACTCATTGGCTTGGTCCTTATGAGATTGATACTATTTTTATAATGGGGTATTCAAAATCAAAACTATTGATGATGAACAAGTTATTTTCCTTATTAATGGTCACTGTTATCACACCAAGAAACTCACCTAAGTTGTATATCAGTGATGCTCGGGAACATTACAAACTTAACAAAATGTTGGAAAAATAGGTGGATGAATGAAAGAAATGATGCATATTCAAGCCAGATAACCACTTCTACTATGATTGACCCCAGACATGGGTGAACACCCCCAGACTACAAGGCTTTTAACCACCAATTACTCACAGCTTTAGGGACAATGTGATGATGGAGAACATTGATCACACCAGCAGATGCACAGGACTCTGTGATGGCCAGCTGCAACCAGTTTAAAGGTCTGTAAATATGTTTTCTAATGCACAGATAGGATGACAGCTCTCTGGCATTAAAACGACAGAAACCTACAAACAAGTTCAATGATGCATGCTAAATCCTAAAATAGAGGTGGGATGACATCCCCTCTAATGCTAAACATTAACAGCACATAAACAACTGCAAAACAGGTACAACCTGGAATAAGAAGAAGAAGTGGAAAGTGAGCAATCAACAGAAAAAGAAGCTTGTATTAGCTGGAAATGTGGACCAAAAGTTGCAGGTTACAAAGTAGTTACAGTCTCCTGAAGTTGAAGCTTACAGCAAAATAACACTCATTCAACATTCATTAATCTGATTACATCATTTTTTTGGATATATATAGAGTCTGTTTACAAAATATCTCTGCTAGGCTATGCATGGAGGTGTCTTAATTGATCACTAACCGCATTTACAGTTAGACATGGGTCTTCTGCTACAATTTGAATGTTTTAATGAAAAAAATGGCTCTTTCTGTACTCTGGTGTACTTCTTGAACAGGTGAAGTATTTCCTGCATAAATGTTCATAACTGCTAAACAGATTGAACTGCTCAAGGCAGTCCTTTCTCATCCTTGATCGTGCTGTTCTTGAATGCAGGTAGATGAAGGTTTAAATGTGTACGTTTCTGTATTGTGGCTCCCTTTCTTCTCTACGTGAACTAAGCAAGCCGAAAACATTGAAAATTGCATGAAACTGGACGAAAAGATGAGGAGAAACGTTGGCCGTTAGATATCCCCAACGAACGGCTGAGATCGGGCTGCGTAGGCCATCAGAATACATATGCAGAGGAATGAGTTTGGGCCGTCGGATTAAGTGAATTAACGGTGGGGATTTGATTTGAGAAGCTATCGGGCGGGTAGATGAAAAGGAGGGTCGAGGGCCATCCAATCGCAGGATGAACAATTGGACAGCTGACGGGCGGCGGAAGTGATCAACAATTAACAGGCGGGGAATCGGGTACGGCGGAAAGCGTTTTCTCTGCACCGCTTTTCAAAGAGGGCTGTTTACGTACATGGGCAAGCGATGCAGTAATATTACGCTACGTGGCAGACAGGTCCGTCAGGAAACCACCTTCCCCATTGCCTAACAGTCACGCAGTTAACAGGTAAGGGCCTTTCAAACATCATTAGATGGTGAGGCAGGATCATCGGACGATCGAGAGTAAACGCACATGTTTGGAGTTTTATGTGACAGGCAAGGGTTGTGCTCAGGCTTATTAAAGCTTAGGGTTATGGGTTTTATTACATCCACGCGTTATAAAGGGTTATGGCCTTTGCACCAGGGTTTTAAACAAAAATAGACTAATGTGGGGTTTTCGGGGTTTAATAGTTAAAACACAAAATACTCAGGGGCCTGAAAAAGCACTTAAGTGGGGCTTTAAGGGGTTATCAGGGTTTAAAAGGTTTTAATCAAAAAGAAGCCTGGGAGCCCCAAAAATAGAATTATAACGGGTTTAAAAGGAAAATAGAGGAAAATGGCAACAACGGGTTAAGGGAGAGTAGGGAAAAATGAAAATGGGAAGGGTGAAATGAACTGCCATGAGCTTCTTAGCAACCAAAACTAGCATTTTCCAACCTGATTTTAACCCCTAAACACTGAATCTATAGTAGAGCTAACACTGGCTCCTTCTGGGGATGAGATCCTCCCTGCGAGGTCTCAAGAACCTGCAAACCACTACCTTTCCAGCTGAAAACACTTCAACCAAGATTCCTAGTGTTCCATTGGGCATGGAGTCTATTCTGCCTGTACAAAATTGATAAAAACAAAATATTTACAGCCTTTAATGCCAAAAAACCTTAAACAACATAAATTTTCAAAAACCACTCATTAACTGGGCCATCAAAAATTGTCTCTCCTCCCATACTCTTCAGTATGAAGGTGTTGTTCCTTTGAACCTGTGAAATGATGAAAGGCCCTGTCCAAAAGGCATCAAATTTCCCATGGTTTCCTTTCTTCTCCTTTAAAGCATCCCACTTTAAAACCAAGTCACCAACCTGAAAATTATTTGTTTTTGCCTTCTTGTCAAAGGCTTCCTTGATTCTCTTCTGATGTGCTGCAGCCTTTTCCACCAGTTGTTCTCTAATCTGGTGTAACTCTATCAAATTAGTGATTCTCTTTGCAATATCTTATTCCTCATCCTGCTCTTCTTGAAGGAATTTTGCCATAGGGAGAGTTAACTGAATAGGGAATACAGCATCAGTGCCATATACCAGCTTGAAAGGAGAATTCCCTGTGTATTTTTTAATGGTCACTCTGTCAGCCCACAGTGCATACTTGAGCTTTGAATCCCAATTCTTTTTATTATCCTCTAACAGCTTTTTAATTATCCTGATCAGGCTTTTATTAGAGGATTCTACTAGACCATTTCCCTGTGGGTAATAGGAGGTGGAATGAAAAAGTTTGACACCCATTGAATCACACATTTCCACCAACTCTTTAGCCCTGAAAGCTGCTGCATTATCTGTGATTAGTTTATGTGGACAACCAAATCTGCTGAAGATATTCTCTGTTAAAAACTTGATGACTACATTATGATCAGCTTTCCTTGTAGGGACTGCTTCAATCCACTTAGTTAAATAATCAATGGCTACTAATATCCACCTTTGCTGGCCACTAGAATGTGGATTTATTTCTCCAATAAAATCCAAGCGGCACTGTTGAAAAGGACCTTTTGCCTGAATTGGTTTTAGGGGCGAATATTTCAACTGTTGTTTTCCTTCAAATCTTTGGCACCTGTCACAAGATCTAACAAAAACAAATACATCATAAAATAAAGTGGGCCAATAGTACCGAGCTCTGAGAATCTTATGGGCTGTAGTTTTCCAATAATAGTACCCTCCACACATGTTGTTATGAAACTACTGCATGACTCTTTTGACTGTTCCTTGTCCAGACACCTTAGAAATATTCTAGATGGATCCCTCCGGTAGAGCAGATTTTCATTGATGCAATATTTTGTTGCTCTAAGTTTTAAAGTTCTAGCATGGCTTTGATTAAATTCTGAAGGTACTTCTAGATTCAGCAAGAAATTAATTATTGCAACATACTAATTACATGAAGCTAGATTCTCAACCACTGATTGTTTCCTTATTGTTTCAACTGTTTCCTCTTCTTCTGCCTGACCATTTTTTGCCACCGTGCACAATAAATCAACATCTAAAAACCTGCAATTTTCTTCAGCCAATAACTTGGCAAGCCCTTGACCTCTGACCAGCTTGGTGGGCTTTATCTCTATGTTAAATTCTATCATTTTGCAATCCATTTCGCCCTTCTTCCATCAGCATCAGGTTGGGTTAGGACATCTTTTATTGCAGCAAAGGGTACATATGCAATTATTTTTGAAAGCAAAATATAAACTCTGAAAGTCTTCAAGGATTTAATAAGAGTATATGCCTGCTTTTCTATAATATCATACCTTAGTTCAGCATCCCTCAAATTCTTGCTGAAAAATGCCACTGGATGCTCTGAACCTTCTTCATATTGCTGAAATAAAACTGCTGCATTGGTGTCTTCATAGGCAAAAGAAAAAATATGAAACTCCTTGCTGTAGTCTGGTCTTATTAATGTGGGAGGCTCCATAATAGCTTTCTTGATGGAATCAAATGATTGTCTTGCTGTATCAGTCCATCTTACCTCTGATCCTTTCTTCAACATGGAGGTCACATGTTTAACTAATTTTGTAAAATTCGGAATAAACCTCCTGACAAAATTAATTTTTCCCAGAAAGGATTGGATATCCTTCTTTGATCTTGGGACAGACAAAGTCTGTATGGATTTTACTCTTTCTCGGTCAATCTGAACACCTGCAGTAGATACAATATGTCCTAACAGCTTGCCTTCATGTAAATCAAATTGTGATTTTTTGGGATTGACTAAGATCCAAACCTCCTGCACTTCAAGAATACCTTTTTTAAATGCTGCAAATGATTTTGATGGCTACTGGAATAAACAGTTATATCATCAAGGTAGATGAGGACAAATTTGTCCTTCTCTCCCACAAATGCTATATCCATGGGTCTCTGAAAGGTAGCTCAAGTATTCATCAATCCAAATGGCATTTTGGCATACATAAAAGTGCCCCAAGGAGTGGTAAACGTGGTCTTTTCTTGATCATATGGGTGCACAACAATCTTATTAAAGCCTAAAAATCCATCCAAAAATGACATCACTTTAGCTCCTGAGACCTTTTGCAACAAATGCTCCATCTTTGGCAGAGGATAGTTGTCTTTCTTGGAGCATTTGTTTAGATTTCTGAAATCAACACACAGTCTGATTTCACCACTCTTCTTCCTCACCACGACTAGATTGGCAACCCACTTTGAATATCTGAAAGGAACAATGATCTTGGCAACCAACAACTTTTTAATTTCTTTCTCAATCAGTGGAAGAAGCATGGGATTTATTGGTCTCACTTCTGTTTGAAAGGAACAGTGTCTTTTTCCATAGGGATTTTATGCTGAAATATATTCTTGTCATGTGTTTTCATATCACTATACTCCCAGGCAAACACATCAGCAAATTGCCACATTAAATTACAGTATTCAACACTTTGATCAGCAGACAAATGTGTGGACATATTTACATACTTAGGTTGACCTGGACTTCCTATATAATGCTTACAGACTGTGGATTGGTCTTCTTTTTGAGCAGCTTTGTAAGGCACATCATTTTGGTCAAACAGTCTTTCAAGAGGAATCAGACCCTTAGGAATATGGTTACTAGGAAGCTGGACTATGTTGTTTTTACCAATTCTATTTCTAAGCTGGGATTGGTGACTTTCTAATAGGGCATCATTCTCTTGGTCAATTTGCATCTCAGAAAATTCATCAATGACTTGAAGGAACCTATCTAACTCATCAGGCAAGGAAGGTCTATATTTCACTTGGACTTCATACACTAGTCTGGGAGGCATGGGAGGTATAAACAGACTAGCAAACACAGCAAGGGAATCAGCAAGTTGATTTTGGGCTCTAGGAATGTATGAAATACATAAAAAATCAAAAGAATATCTGACTCTCCATACCTCATCTCTGTATGCTTTCAGCCTTGGGTGCTTTGCCTGAAATGTTTTATTTATTTGTTGAATTATCAGATCAGCATCTCCAAACACCTTCATATTCTTGATTCCTCTGTCTTTTGCTGTATTAAGGCCTAACAGCAAAGCTTCGTATTTTGCTATGTTATTTTTCACTTGAAATACCAGATTAAAAGACAGATGAATGCTTTCTTGTTGTGGAGATACTAGCACCACCCCTGCTCCTATAGTCTCCTTGGAACATGCCCCATCAAAGAACATCTCCCAAACCTGACCACCTTGCTCTTGCTTGGCTTGAACAGTTGGTTTCCTGAGCTACATATCGACCTTCTGAGATTCTTCTATTTGGATAATACATGCTCCAAAATCCATGTCCACTGCATAAATGGGATGATTTGTAGGATTCTTTTCATCACTAATGATATATACCAACTGTTCTTCTCTGTACAATCTCCTGCTTTCTCCTCCAAACACTGGGACGGTGGCATAAGATAAATCATTTTGTAATGTCCCACCTAGTCTCTTAATCCAACCTTTGGATGGTAGCATGCCAAACTTAGGAGGGACATCTGCTACCACAATATCCATCATCATGCTCTTCATGGGCAGCTGAGTTAAGGTAATGGCCAGATCCTTAATCAATCTAAGACATTTCACCTTTCTTGAATCAAAAGAAAATAAATCATGATAGGGTCTAGTGATATCAAGGCATAACTCATCCATGACAGATTTAGGCATCAAATTATGGCTAGCCCCTATGTCTAGCAGGCAATTGTGGAGGATTTTGTCATGAATAGTCAGTGAGACATAAAAGGATGGAGAATTATTATCAGCAGGTTCAATCATAGGGCTGAGAACAATGGCAGGTTTGTCATCTTGCAAATTAACAGTGTCAGTGGAAGTTTGTTTGGTTTCTAGCTCAAGGGCTTCAAGGATAGGCTTTCTAAATAATTCACTCTTCACCAACTCAACCAAAGGCACAGATATTTTCAATTTTTGGACCTCTGACTCAAAGCTGAAAGAAGAAGGTGACTTATCAAAACTTTTTACCTCTTGAACTAGAGCTTTGAGGATGACTGGATCAGCTGTTGGTCTTCTTTGCTTGCCATTCTGAGGTTCTATTTGGACAACAACTCTTTGTGTAGGATATTCTTTGACATTATTTGCATTGGATCTTAGATTATATCTCTGCTGCTATTCACTAGATTGTAGAACATCTCCTCTGTCCCAATCTTGACTGTTTTGTTCCTGCAGCAATGATTGTTCATACTCAGCTACGGTCAAAAATGCAGCGCTGCATTTATCTTGCATGCAGTGAATTTCATCTTCATCTTCTTCAAATTGTTCCTCCTCCATGACTACACCCTGAAAGGGAGCTTTAGCTTTCTGTTCATCCTTTGTTTCTTCACCCCTCTGCATAATTTGTAACTGCTCATTTGCTATTCTGAATGAATTGGGGTTTCTTGGAGAAAATGTGTTCTACTGCCTTGTTTTTCCTGAATTCTGCTCAACCTTTAGCTTATAAATTTCAGCAGCCAATGACTCTATCATCTTAGTCATTTTGTATAATTTAAGCTCTGAAGATGATGCAAAAGAAGTAGAAGCCTGATTTCTCTATCTTCTTCTGTCAGCTTGACTCTTTAGTTTCTCTGCAGCCATAATATTGGATTCTACTTCTAGGGTTGCATCCTGCATGTCTGCCAGCATAGCACATCTCCTTTCTCTCAATAACAGGCAGAAATCAGAGTCAAAAGCATTGGCATAAGTGAGTTTGGCAAAGGTGGGAGCAGGTTTTACCTCAGCTGGTATCTTACTATACATTCTATTCAATCTTTTATTGAAATCAAGTATTGATTCACCATTTTCCCTCTTCAGATTACCAAACTCAGTATGATAATACAGCAAGTCCTTTTTATCTCCCCATTGCTTCAAAAATGCATCATCTAATGCTTCAATATATGTTATAGATCTCTGGGGTAACTCTCTAAACCACTTCCTAGCTTCTCCATCAAGGCTCTGGACAAAAACTCTCGTCCACACATCATTTTCACTTATATCTAGATTATCAGCATAACTGGAAAAAGCTTCAAGATGTTCTTCTGTTGTTACTCCCTCTGTTCCAGTGAATTTAGGCATATATTTTAGATATTATCCCACAGGCATAGGATTTAAAGGGACAGGCAATACCAATGGTCCATATCTAGCAGCCACAATTCTTTCTATCCTCGTAGGTACTTGCTGTCCTGCCATGATTGGAATATTTAGAAGAATACTAGCAGATGGAGCAATATGAAGTAATGTGATGGATGGCAGTGATAATGGGATGTTTTGGATTGAAATGGAAGCTTTCTTTGGACTGATATTCAAAGAGTAACTAACTGTACAAGGGGATAAACCAATCTCTGAAGACTTTTCTTTATTAACAGTGTTGTGTTCTAAATCTTCATACTGTAAATCTTCAGCAATAACTTTATCTTTCAAAGATGAATTAGATTTCTTAGGCTTACTGATCTTGATGCCCCTTTCTGAGATGATTTTTTCGATTTGATAGTCTTATCAGGTTCAGGCACTAGTTCAGCTGGCAGCTTCTGAGGATTTCTTCGAGTATGTCTCATAAACTGAGCCAGAACTTCAATGTGGAGTCGCCAAATGATGGTCTTCCACCAATGGAGTCGCCAGACAAATGATTACAACCATAAACTGTGTTCAAACCTTGTCTGTCATCAAAGCTTGAAGCTGTGTCGTTCTCCTAGGGAAGCTGAGCTTCAATTCTCCTATCCCCAGCAACGACGCCAATTAATGTTATCACCCCAAGAAACTCACCTAGGTTGTATATCAGTGATGCTCGGGAACATTACAAACTCAACAAAATGTTGGAAAAATAGGTGGATGAATGAAATAAATGTTGCATATTCAAGCCATATAACCACTTCTACTATGATTGACACCAGACATGGGTGAACACCCCCAGACTACAAAGCTTTTAACCACCAATTACTCACAACTTTAGGGACAATGTGATGATGGAGAACACCGATCACACCAGCAGATGCACAAGACTCTGTGATGGTTAGCTGCAACCGGTTTAAAGGTCTGTAAATCTATTTTCTAATGCACAGACAGGATGACATCTCTCTGGCATTAAAACAACAAAAACCTACAAACAAGTTCAATGATGCATGCTAAATCCTAACACAAAGGTGGGATGATAGCCCCTCTATTGCTAAACATTAACAGCACATAAACAACTGGAAAACAGTTACAGCCTGGAACAAGAAGAAGAAGTGGAAATTGAGCAATCAACAGCAAAAGAAGCTTGTATTAGCTGGAAATGCAGACTAGAAGATGCAGGTTACAAAGTAGTTACAGTCTCCTGAAGTTGAAGCTTACAGCAAAATAACACTCATTCAACATTCATCAATCTGATTACATCGTTTTTCTGGATATATATAGAGTCTGTTTACAAAATATCTCTGCTAGGCTATGCGTGGAGGTGACTTAATTGATCACCAACCACATTTACAGTTAGACATGGGTCTTTTGCTACAATCTGAATGTTTTAATGAACAAAATGGCTCTTTCTGTACTCTGGTGTACTTCTTGAACAAGTGAAGTATTTCCTGCATAAATGTTCATAACTGCTGAACAGATTGAACTGCTCAAGGCAGTCCTTTCTTGTCCTTGATAATGTTGTTCTTGAATGCAGGTAGATGAAGGTTTAAATGCACAGGTTTCTGGATCGTGGCTCCCTTTCTTCTCTACGTGCACTAGGCAGGCCGAAAACACTGAAAAATTGCATGAAACTGGATGAAAAGCCGAGGAGAAATGTTGGCCATTAGATAGCCCCAGTGGACGGTTGAGATCGGGTTGTGCAAGCCATCGGAAGACATATGCAGAGGAACGAGTTTAGGCCATTGGATTAAGTGAATTAATGGTGGGGATTTGATCTGAGAAGCTATCGGGCAGGTAGGTGAAAAGGAGGGTCGAGGGCCATCCGATTGCGGGATGAAAGATCGAACAGCTGATGGCCGGTGGAAGTGATCAACAATTAACGGGCAGGGAATCGAGTACGGCGGAAAGCGGTTTCCCCACACCGCTTTTCGGAGAGGGTTGTTTACGTACATGGGCAAGTGATGCAGTAATATTATGCCACGTGGCAGATAGGTACTACGGGAAACCACCTTCCCCGCTGCCTAACGGTCGTGCAGTTAACGGGTAAGGGCCTTGCGAACATCGTCGGATGGTGAGGCGGGATCATCAGACGATCAAGAGTAAACGCACATGTTTGGAGTTTAATGTGACAAGTGAGGGGTGGGCCTAGGCTTATTAAAGCTTAGGGTTATGGGGTTTATTACATCCATGCGTTATAAAGGGTTATGGCCTTTGCACCGGGGTTTTAAACAAAAATAGATTAATGCGGGGTTTTCAGGGTTTAATAGTTAAAACACAAAATACTCAAGGGCCTGAAAAAGGACTTAAGCGGGCTTTAAGGGGTTATCGGGGTTTAAAGGGTTTTACTCAAAAATAAGCCCAGGAGCCCCAGGAATAGAATTATAATGGGTTTAAAAGGAAAATAGAGGAAAATGGCAACAACGGGTTAAGGGAGAGTAGGGAAAAATGAAAAGGGGAAGGGTGAAATGAACTCCCATGAGCTCCTTAGCAACCAAAACCAGCATTTTCCAACCTGATTTTAACCCTTAAACACTGAATCTATAGCATAGCTAACAGTCACAGATTAAGGTTCTATCATAAACCACTAACAAAGGAGGAGTTTGTCAAATATTTGCAAAAAAAATCTAAATTCCAGTTGGTTAAGGAAGGAGATTCTTCTCCTCATTCTCCAACTTCATTATAATTGTTCTTACTAAAATAATAATAAATATATATACATGAAAACTGATGCAGGAGCATACAGCTCATCAATTTCATTATGTTCTAGTTAAATTAGGGGGTCTTGTGTTTTCAAGGAAGTTGGATTCCTATGTATGTAATTTTTAATGTTTTGAGTGATTGGAATAGGAATCAATTAGACATTGTGAGGATATTTGTAAATGCTCTCGAATGTTGGAGAACATGAGTGATGATGGGAGAGTTGGAAATCAATTATAAGTCTTAGACTAGAAAGTGGTGTCATGATTTGTGGAACTAGAGAGGATTCTTAGGGATTACCAGAGTTAAAAGTGGACTTAGAGGATACTTAGGATTTAGTTCACCGGATTGAGGATCTAAACTAGAATTGGTTAAACAGAACCTTTTGTATAAATGTAAGCCTAAGAGGAGAGAGTCAAAGTCAGGAGTTAGTTAGTCAGATTATAAGCCTACGGGCAGGAAAGGAAAGGCCACTGATATAGAAGATCAGGCCAAGGAAGAAATTCATGTGTAAATGTTTGTTTGTTGATACAGATTACTCGATCCTGAGTTTGTATGATGTGTACTGTGTAATTGAATTATAGATTGTGTGTGACTAGAATAATTCTTATGTAACTTAGGTTGTAGGTGTGTAGAACGAGAGAAGAGGTGCAGAGAGGAGTGCTACGTGGTTGCGCACAGACAGTACTGGAATAAGTCTTTAATGTTGCAACGAAGGTATGACTTCAAGGTTTCCTAAAGCCTAAGGATTTATGAAGGAAGCATAAAGGCACGAGCAGAGATTGAGATCAGAACAAGTGAAGATCGTGAGGTGAAGACAAATACACAGGCAGAAATATGAATGGGCAATTACACATTAAGAACCAAAAGAACATAACAGTGTTCAAGAACTGTTGGATCCGTCAGATCAATGAACGAGAGCGAGGGAGATAGACGACTAAGATTAAGTCGTGCAAAATGAAGTCAAGAGGATGAATGGTGGAGATTAACACCATGTCTTAGTAGAAGGACGGAGTGATCTTCGCAAGGGGTAAGCAGTTTCTCGCGCACCCTAAAGGTGGTTAGCGATCTTTCAAAATTTCACGCGATTACCTTTAGCCGTTGACACGTAGCAAACGATGGAGAGAGAAACCCACTTTTCTCACATGCTTCCAATATGATATTGGTCATGCAAATATATGCGCGAGATTGCGCAATAACCGTTGGCTCGAGTGGGATTGATCAACCGTGCTAATCAGCTCAAGTCCGTTGGTGAGAGGATGACGCGATAGCCATTGGATCGCATGAGATAGATCAACGGTGGAGATCGGCCAAGATAGTTGGCAATCGGGTGACGCGATAACTGTCAGATCGAGGAATGAGATCGACGGCAGATATTTAACGCACTAAGGAGAGCATCGAAGTATGCGAAAAGGTTTGTGGAATCGTGAAAAGGTAAGGTTTAAGTGTGGGTTATGAAATATTTCTATTATATGGATATTATAATAGAAATAAGCAGAATTAGTGTATTTCGGGTTAAGTTAAGAATTAACCAAAGATTATGAAGGGTTGTGTAAAGTTCCACTTAAAGGTTTATCAAAGGTTTAGATTTTGGATAGTTAAGTCAAACGTTTCCGCATAGAGTTTATTAAAGGAGCATTAAACCTTGGTTTAAGAAGATTTTATTTGCATACTGTGGGTATATGCAGCTTAGGCTGCATCGTTGGGGTATATGCAGCTTAGGCTAGCATTAATTTGGTATCAGATCAGAACAAGGAAATTCTACATGTAAGAATTCTTTAAGAAAACTTACAACAACAACAGAGTTATGTTTTGAAGGTACGTATACAGGCAAGAGGAGATCAGATTTTAAATCTGAAAAACTGTAGGCTCACAGAGATAAAGTGTAGCAGAACTTGCAAATGCAAAGGAAACATAGAAAAATCCATTCAAAGTGCAAGTGAATGGTAGAACAAGATCATGCAGAGGTCTTGAAGGTAGCAGCATAAGAAGGTGAGAATATTGCAGCAACCTAGAGCAAGGAGTGCTCAATTGGTTCCAGAGGAGAGAACCAGAGAGATGCCAAAAGACTAAGATCAAAGGAGAGAAGCTTAGTGAGGCATGCATAATAAGAAGGAGACTTGTTACTGTAGAGGTTTTGTTGCAGCTCATAGAAAGAGCATAAAGGAAACTCCACAGAGGATGTGGGTAGAATCAGGGAAAATTTGAGGGGCTAATATTCGCCCATGGCTAATTTTCTATACTTTTTCCAAAAAAATAATTCGCTAATTTCCATTTTTTGTAAAAATGATTCGCCCAAATTTTATAGAATGAAATTATTTTACCCTAAAAATCGCCAAAAAATATATAAGCTATATAAAAATATTATAAATTTGAATATTTTTACAAAAATATCTCCAAACATTTTATAGATTTCATGTTATGGGCTAGTGGGAATCGCCAAGGTTTCTAAAATTTAAGATAAATTTCCATCCTTAAAATTTTCCCTGGCTAGAATTGCTAAGGGGTGAAGAAAGCTGGTAAGAATTTCTGAGTGAAAGTAGAGGTGGTTAGAACCTAGTATTTCATTGTGATTGAAATACAAGAGGAAAGTTGTGTTCTTAAAAGGTGCAGATGAGTTGATTCCTAGAAGGAGCAAAGAGAAGTGATCAAAGAGGTTCCAGAGAATAGAGAACCAAGTGCTTGCCAAAAGACCAAGTACAGAGGAAATATTGGTGAGGTAAGTGGTAGGAGGGAGAACTTGCTGTTGCAGAGGCTTTAATGCAGCTCATAGTTAGAGAGTGAGGAACTCATAAATATAGAGAAGAAGATGACTATTGATAGTCATAACATAGATAATAGAGGTTCTAAGGAAGACCACAACAGAAGAAAAATGAGGAAGGAGGATGTCAAGGAAAATGGCAAGAGAATGAGTCAAGAGGAGCATGACAAGGAGATTGCAAAGTTAAAAGAATAACTCAATGTATTAAGGATGATACTAGAGGAAAACCAAAGACAAGGTTGGGTCTTGAGGAAAAAGGTAGTGAAGTGGTCTAAGTTACAGAGAAGGCTACAGCATAGGCAAGTGAAATGGCTGGTGGAAGAACTCCGTGAAGCTGAGTTGGAAATGGATGTTTCCATTTGTGAAGCAGAATAGGGTGAAGTTCTGGGTGAAGATAAAGACTGGAGATCTGTGGAAGATCTTATGAATTATTGTAAGAATTCAGAACAACAAGGAGATATGATGACTGAAGCATCAAGTGAGACCACAAGGTCTTATGCTTTTAAAACTGATAGTTTGTGTATGATTGCAGGTATTGCAGGAGAAAAGCAACCTTTTGAAGATGTCTTCAGAATAGATGAAGATATTGAAGTAAAAGGTGACAAAGAAAATTTCTCAGAAGAGGAAGAATTTGACTGGTTACAATAGGAAGAGTCTATGGATGAGTTACTCAATGAGAGAAGACAGTCATTTAAAGTTGTCATAGAGATGGAAGATCGGGATTTTATTCTAATGAAGAATGAAGGAATATTGTCTCAGAGAGGTAATCTAATGAATTTGATTAATGTTATTGATGAAGAATAAATGCAAGAGAATATTAATGCAAATGATGAGACAAGGATAGCTCTGGAAGAAGGGTTACAGAGAGACAACAAGGAAAAATGTATTGAAGAAGAAAGACATCTACTGAAATATGTTAAGAAAGAAGAAGTCTATGATAAAGATTTAGCAAAGGGAGAAAGGACATCTAATGATTGGTCACTAGCAAAGGAAGGTTTTGCAGAGGATGAGCATTCTTTTGAAGTTTTCAAAAGCATGGAAGAGTATCTTTCAGAAGATGAATGCTCTAAAGTAAAGAAGGATGGAGAATGTCTCTTAAATGGGAAAAATAGTGAAGTATTGCAGCAGAAAGAATTTAGTAATACATTGATGTTTGAAGTTGTTACAATCTACGGATAATTTCTTGTGAAAGAAGGAAATGAGAATCAGCCTGAAGAGATGATATGTGAAGCAACAATTGAGACTGTTGAACCTTGTAATTTTCAAACTAATAATTTGTCTATAAATGCAGGAATTATAAGTGATGATGAAGTACTTATGAAGTGTCAAAGAGAAATTGAATTGTTGCAATATTTTTTGGAAAACTCAAAGTACGATAGTGTGATTGCAGGGGAAGGAGTTCACTACAGTGGACAAGAGTAGAAAGACATCATTGAAGAAGATGGTGTGGAAGAGAGACTTGCTTACAGTTTCGAGAGTCCTTTAGAGAACTCTTTAAAGAGGTTGAATCAGTATACTAATGTGCTCTTAAAAGAGGAAAAATTAGAGCAACATACTGAGATGTTTTCAGAGAAGGAAAAGGTAATGAGGCCTTATATTTTTAATTCTGATAATTGTTTTATGATTACAGGATTTGATGAAAATGAGACAGACATGTTTCAAGTTGAAGAGTCAGTTTTAGAACTGAAGAAGACTAGAAGTTGCGACGTCAGACATCCTAATAAGGATGATGAAAAGCATGAAGATACCATGCTTGAAGAAGTTAAACTGGTTATCAAAATAGATCAAGGAAGTGAAGGACAATTACTGAGGGTTGTCAAAGAAGAGGCAAGAGAATATGCTAGAATTGATGAACAGCATAGTGATGTATTTGAGGGGAATCAAGTACAAAGGAAATTGGAGGACAATTTTCTTTTTGAAAGTAAATTTACAGATATTGAAAAAAGGTTGTTTGGAAAGAAACAAGAGGGTAAGGATGAAAGGGTGGCAATAAGAATCCAACAACTTCAAAGAGAAGACAACAAACAACAGTCTGAAGATGAGTGGATAGAGTACAACAACAAATGGCAAAGTAATGATCAGTCAAAAGATAAATTGGACATAGAGATCGAAAGAATAATAAGATTGATGATGAAGGTGCCTCAGAAGAAAACAGAAGTAAGAAGGCCAAGAAGCACCAACAAGAGAAAGACAGTAGCAGACTGTGAAAGCATAGCTACTGGGGCAAAGCAACATAAAGTGTGGAAACCTGGAGAACAACAACAAACAATAGCAGCAACCAAAGACAAATTGCAAAACAAAGTATGGGATTGAGGAAGACAAATATCAGAAGGACATGATCAGGAGATCATGATTATTTTAACCTTGGGAGTCTGATGCAGGAGCATACATCTCAGCAATTTCATTATGTTCTAGTTAACTTAGGGGGTCTTGTGTTTTCAAGGAAGTTGGATTCCTATGTATGTAATTATTAATGTTTTGAGTTATTGGAATAGGAATTAATTAGATATTGTGAGGATATTTGTAAATGCTCTCAATTGTAGGAGAACATGAGTGATGATGAGTCATGACGAGAGAGTTGGAAATCAATTATAAGTCTTAGACTAGAAAGTGGTGTCATGATTCATGGAACTAGAAAGGATTCTTAGGGATTACTGGAGTTAAAATTGAACTTAGAGGATATTCAGGATTTAGTTCAGCAGATTAAGGATCTAAACCAGAATTGGTTAAACAGAACCTTTTGTATAAATGTAAGCCTAAGAGGAGAGAGTCAAAGTCAGGAGTTAGTCAGGCAGATTATAATCCTATGGGCAGGAAAGGAAAGGCCACTAATATAGAAGATCATGCCGAGGAATAAATTCCTATGTAAATGTTTGTTTGTTAATACAGATTACTCAATTTTGAGTTTGTGTGATGTGTACTGTCTAATTGAATTATAGATTGTGTGTGACTAGAGTAATTTTACGTAACTTAGGTTGCAAGTGTGTAGAACCAGAGAAGTGTGCAGAGAGGAGTGTTACGTGGTTGCACACAGACAGTATTAGAGAAATTCTTTAATGTTGCAGCGAAGGTATGACTGCAAGATTTCCTAAAGCCTGAGGATTTATGAAGGAAGCATAAAGGCACTAGCAGATATCGAGATCAAAACAAGTGAAGATTGTGAGGTGAAGACAAATACACAGGCAGAAGCCGAATGGGTGATTACACATTAAGAACCAAAAGAACGTAACAGTGTTCAAGAATTGTTGGATCCGTTAGATCAACGAACGAGAGAAAGGGAGATAGACGGCTAAGATTAACTCATGTAAAATGAAGTAAAGAGGATGAATAGCAGAGATTAACACCACGTGTTAGTAGAAGGATGGAGTGGTCTTCACAAGTGGTAAGCAGTTTCTCGCACACCCTAAAGGTGGTAAGCGGTCTTTCAAAATTTCACGCGATTACCTTTAGCGGCTGACACGTAGCAAATGATGGAGAGAGAAAATCACTTTTCTCACGTGCATCCATTCTGATATCGGTCATGCAAATACATGCATGAGATTTCGCGATAACTGTTGGATCGAGTGGGATTGATCAACAGTGGTGATCAGCCAAATTTGTTGGCGAGTGGATGACATGATATTCATTGGATCGGATAAGACATATCAACGGTGGAGATCGGCCAAGCAAGTTGGCGATTGGGTGACACGATAACCATCGGATCAAGGAATGAGATCGACAGTGGAGATTTAACGTGCTAAGGAGAGCATCAAAGTTTTTGCAAAGGTTTGTGGAATGGCGGAAAGGTAAGGTTTAAGTGTGGGTTATGAAATATTTCTATTATATGGATATTATAATAGAAATAACTGGAATTAGTTTATTTTGAGTTAAGTTAAGAATTAACCAAAGATTATGAAGGGTTGTGTAAACTTCCGCTTAAAGGTTTATCAAAGGTTTAGACTTTGGATAGTTAAGTAAAATGTTTCCGCATAGAGTTTATTAAAGGAGCATTAAACCTTGGTTTAAGAATATTTTACAAAGGCAAAGGAATATTTGAAATTCCTAGGACATATACACACATAGTGTGACATGTAATTATTTGCATACTGTGGGTATATGCGGCTTAGGCTGCATCATTGGGGTATATGCAGCTTAGGCTGGCATCAAAAACCAACTATGTTGGCATGTTTATACAGAAAAATCTTAACTGAAAACCAAGACTTTTTGGTGGTTTATATTTTCATAATTCCCTTTTCTTATCCCAATTTCTTTTTATCCTTATTTTTCTAATAAATTTAAGGTGGTAAGAAATACTTCTGAAGACCAGTTTTCTTCACTGATCACCAAAGCACCAACAACAATAAATAATATTTCTTCTAATCAAAGCAATAAATTTTCAAAATAAGTAGCAACAGAATTTATGTCATTCTATAGTTGATCTTCAATTCTATAGCCAAGTCTAAATTCTACATATACATCAACATAAAATAAAATAAAATAAAATAAAAAAAAAAAAATTCCACAACAAACAAATAATCAAAGGAACTCACAAGCAAAGGTATGTAGGATGTTGAATTATTTTTCATATAAGAACATTAGGTTTTAATTCATGGGATATTTTTTATTAAAGAAAAACTTGAATTTTTTTATTATAAAACCTTATAAGACTGCCCAACAATCATAACTGTTTTACCCCACCATCATCATTACTCATTCGGTCACATCAATTCTTCTCAAGAATCGCGTACATTTAACCGATCGTATCAAACCAGATCTAAGAATCATGGGAGATCATGTGAAAAATTCTAGTCCTATCACGAAACAAATACTCTGTAAGCACCTTATTCTGCTATCATTTTACTCAACCTCATCCCATTTCACCCGGTTTTGAAACCCTCACCATTCAAATCTACTCATTTTGTATCAAACTTCCATCATCCCTATCAAAAGGAAACAATTGAAGACTGATACTTCTCTCTACCATGGGTATCATCATCCAATCTAAACCAAACAGAATCAATTTTCTTCAAGCATACCTAAGAGTTAAAGACTAGTTGCAGCGGGTAGGGTGGCTTAAGTTCTTTGAAAAATTCGATGGGCGTGAAACAAAGGTCACCAAATCTTTTGCTCCAGCTTTTGATGGGGTTAAGGTAGAAATCAAAGACATCAAGCTTATCTTGATAGAATCTATCATGGTAGAAGGTACATAATTTCCCAGAAATAGAGAAATTTGGTTCAAGAACAACAAAATCAAGGAGAATGACTGGATAAAATTCCTCAAAGAACCAGGTATTGATATATCCATATTTAAAAATGGAATTCCAGTTAGAACACTAAAATGGAAATGGAGAAATTTATTATTGCTTATCCAGAAATTTTAAACTTGTGAAGGAAGGTTTGGAACCATGTTTTCCTATCATGCTTGGCTCCTGATGCATTTTATTGATGGAAATGAAATCAATCTTCCCTTCTTTTTGCTCCATAGTCTTAGAAATATGGCATCTAGTATATAAAGAGAGTCTAAATCTATTGATAATTCCCTATACCATCATGGACTGATCAAAATTATCATAGAAACACATTTAGAAACTAAGGGAGACAATTGGAAATATTTCCAAGTTCGAAACCATTTTGTAGAAATCCAAGAAGAAGAAACAAGTAGGAGGGTGCGATGGAGGTAAATTCTAAGTGCAAACACAAACAATTCCTCTAGCCTGATAGAGTGGGTCTAGTCACAAACATGCAATCTATGGAAGATTTCCTTAGGCTAAAATCAATTAAGAGGGCCTACCTCTTATAACACTATTCCACTTGGTGATGGTCTTGCTTCCTTGCTCCAGCTATCTTTCGTTTCCTTCTTTCACACACCTAAAACATGCAAACAACGAAAAACAACAAATGTAATAGCATACAATATTGTATTCAACCTACTTAATAGGTCAAGGAACATTAAGCCATAAAGATATAAAATGACACTTCATACAGGAAATCAATCGATACTTGCATTTATATAAATCAAAAGAGATTACAACCGGTGCCTTGACGTTGTTGGTTTCCTCTGACGTATCCAGGTTCCCACACTTCTGCTAGAACTTCATGGAAAGCCCCAACAATAGAGGTTTTAAGGCCTCTTTCCCTCTAGTCTCAAATCACACCCAAGCACACCATTCTCCCTCAAACATACACTAGAAAACTTTAGACTATAGATGTATTTCTGATTATTCTAACTCCGAACTAAAAAGTAGCTTTTGCTTGGGAAAAATAGAGGTTTTTATAGCTTTGATGGATGGGAGATGGTTCCTCTTCTCATGGGAGAAACCCTTATCTCTTGGATTAGTTCCATCCTAACAGGGGAAAGGAGCCCAAACTGACCTCCTCGACTCCATCCGACCTAACCATTTACCAGACTTTCGTTACAAAGCTTCTAGAGCTTGAAGCTTCGGCCCCATATTTAAAAACTTTCCAAAAGAGGATTGGCGTGACTGAGAAAGAGCTCAGTCGATCCGATCGACACTAGGGATAGTTTTAATCTTTGCATATTGGCGCGAGGGGGACACAGGTCATTAGCGTTGGTCTTTTAAGCTGGGGTAAACAGAAGATTTTTGGGAAATGATTCAATAGGGAATTGTTCTACTCATGAAGAGGGACACAATGGGAGTTTCTTCATGATGGGAAAGCATGTAGAGTTCACTGTAGAGGTCCACCAGGATCATGGAATGGGGAGTACAAGACAGTGACAAAATTTTGTGTAACAAATGCCCCCTAAAGAGTGAATGCCGAACTAGAGTGAGGGGTGAAATTCTTTACAAGTTTGTGCAGGGAACCAGAGTCCGTCGTCGGAGAACCTGCAAGCAAGCATAGATACATATACGTCACTGAAAACTCTAAATAAGAATACATGAATCATGGTATGGACGCATCCATCCAGAGAATGATCATGTAAATGAACCCAAGGCATGGGCGCAACCATCCAGCAGAAAGGATCATAACGAAAACAAGGTATGGTCGCAGCCATATAATAATGAGAAGGATCACATATGACAACTCATGGTATGGTCGCAGCCATCCATCTGAAAGAGACATGTATATCAACATGATCATGTCACATCGCCTCGCAACCTGGACTTGTCTAATCTTAGCACCGAGTCTTGCGCTCCAAACAACCCAACCTAAGTACAAGTCCTAACATGTGAATGAACATGTTGAAGTCAAACATGTTAAAAATTCGCTTGATTACTGGTCAATGATGTGAACCGTTAACAAGCACGAAATAAACCACCTGTTGGCTTGTGTTATATTCCTTCCATGACTAGCCCATGTAATTAACCAGGGGGTTAGAGGGGGTGGAGCCCCCCTTCATTGCACCGATTGTGTAGAGGGGTGGGGGGGGGGGGTCACAAGCGGTTTGAGGTGTACCTATAACCCCACTTTATGGGGTTCAGGGCAGCGCCCCAGAAAATTTTGGTTTTGGACCCTATGTTAGGTTGGGTGGACCCACCTATGGTTTTGTGCATGATTTTCACACATATTTTTTGGATGTGATGGTTTTCGGTCCATGGTATTGGATGCTTCGGCATGTATAAATATTTATTATAACATTGAAAGGAAAATAATGAAAAATCAATCTAGTAGTCCCGGTTTTGGGATCCAGGGGAAAATATGTATGTATATGTGTTTTATGTGTTATGCTCTCTCATTGTTTATTTTCTGTGTTTTAGAATTTGTATGTAGGTAATTTTTGTACAGGGTTAAAACCTACATTTGGTTTCAGAGTTGTTGTGGCTTCAAGGGGATGCCTTTGTTGCTGAGGGGTTTTGCTTGGGCCTGTGGTAGACCCTGTTCAATGGGAGATCTGCGAGATCGATTCTGGTGGTGAAAGAAGATGGCGAGCAGTTGAAAGATAGAGATAGAGAAATTTATTGGTCAGAGTTTTGAGTTGTGGAAACTCAATATGGAGGATCTGTTGATGGATAAAGATAACTGGATCATGGTAGATCTGGGTACTAAACCAACGAGAGTGTCTGATGAAGAATGGAAGAAGTTGGATCGGAAGGCAAGGAGCACAATATGATTGTGTGTCTCAGATTCAGTATTGTTGAATGTATCAGGGGAAGCTACGGCGAAGGTTTTGTGGGACAAGTTAGGGACTTTGTACCAATCTAAGTCTCTGGTGAATAAACTGTTCCTGCGGAAAAAGTTTTAAACACACATGGGAGCAAGAATAATCTGAAAGATAAAACATGCAGTGCAATTTTTTATTAACAAATGATTTATATTTATAGTACAATATCTGACCGTTGGGTTTCACATCCCAAGGTATTTTGGACTCCTTTTGTCCATTCGACTTCCAGACTAACCCACTTGAGGATTAGGTGTTCAACATTCCCCCCCTTAATCTGAAGGGTTATGTATGAGTCCAAGAAGAGAGATGTAATACAAAATGTGCAAATATGCATGGCAGCACTAGGCTGAATGTGCTCTATGAAATGTTGGTATAAAGGGCGGTGGTTTAAGGATGACCACCAACACTGGAATGCTTAGTGCAGTTCCCGGAACTCTTCCAAAACTGGCAAGAAGCTAGAGTCTTCTGCTAGAGGAAGTGCTCCTATTGTTTTAAAGAGGGAAACATTCAACCATGAAAGGGAGGCCTCACCTTGCATAAAAGGGAGAAATTCAACCTGAAAAGGGAAGTCTCAACCTGTGATGGTTTAAGGATGACCAACAACTCTGGAATGCTTAATGCAATTCCTGGAACTCTTCCAAAGCTGGCAAGAAGCTGGAGTCTTCTGCTAGAGGAAGTGTTCTCAATTTTGTTCTTGGAATTCTTCCGAAACTGGCAAGAAGCTGAAGTCTTCTGCTAGAGGAAGTGTCCCAGATTGCCAACTGAAGGCATGTTCAGGGGCATCTTTGTCTCTGGCTAAAACTCTGAAACTGATGTGGCAGGTTGTGGCTCAGGCTCGCTTGATGTGAATTTGAAGCTTGTAGATGACCATCATTTCCCCCCCTGTCAGATACAAGGTGAGATGATGGAGAAAACTCAACTGCAAGACTGTTCAATACTCTGGAACAAGTTCTGACATGTGTTTGGAATATCTTCTTGGCTGTTGATGCCCATTTCCAAGAAGCGATCCATCCAAGATGAATCTTTGTTCTTGCAGGACGTTTATTTCTGAAGCATCTGTGTGAATAATGATTGGTTTTATGACAGTGCTTACATGGATGAAGATCAAAATAGTGATCTTTCAAATGGCCAACTCGATCACAATGTTGGCATTTTTCAATCTGTTGTTGTTTTTGTTGTTGCTGTTGTGGAAGAGGAGTAGAATCTGGAACAGCTGGAGGTGAACTGTCATGAGGAGCAAGTGAACTATCATGAATAAATCCAGCACTCTGAAATTGAATGGGCTTAGACTAGTCTGGAATATTAAAGGGCAAGTCCTTGTCATATCCAAGACCAGTTTTGTGCTTGTTGTCGACAAGCTGTTCCCAAGGTCTCATGATGGGCTTGGGAAGTGCAGACTGAGTTTCTGCATCTGCATGTACAATTTCTGCTTTATTTGAATGAACATTAAAATTATTGACTTGTTTTTTATGGGTGGTTGTCTCAATGTTCTGAACAAAAACAGGTTCAGAATGATGTCTATTTTAATGTAGCTCTTCTTGCTTTAGTTGTGATTCAAGCTGCAAAAAATCAATGTTTTCTTGTGCATGTTGTAAAGATGTTTGAATATCTTTGAGAGTGTCTTTGCTGACTTTAACTGTTCTTCCATCAGTAGATAATATTAGAGTGCTTAAAAACTCCAATAATCCATGAATTTTCTCCATTGTTCAAACAATCAAATCAATAAATGACCATGTCTCCTACTTTCGTACCAAGCCAGAAATCCTTTTTGTTTCTCCTGGTTAATGGCGTATGGGAGCAACCATAATTAAAAACACACCATAATGTGAGAGACCCTTTACATAGAGTCACATGAGACAGCGTTACTTAAATGGACAACGGTGGTATATGGACAGCGTATGGTTAATGCATATGGAGGTATGAGTGCGAGGACATCGTTAAAATCAGCGCAATGTTATACAAGGAAACAAATAGAAAACAATGGTATATTAATGAATGGAGACAGTGTAAATATCAATGACTAGAGACAACGTTCAACTAATACCAATAATTGAGACAACATATGGTTAACGCTGTGATATCACAAGAATGGCCTCAAACTCTATCCATCATCTCCTGCTCTGGGTTTCTTGATAACAAAAATATCTGTTGGAAATTTAACTAGAAAAACAAAACGCAGAAACCTGGTGAAGATGCAAATGTGCTACCACCAAATCCAGGTGGTTTATTACCAAAAGGAATGGAAGACGATGTAGCTGGTGTAGATGCAATAGATGCTTGACCAAAGGCAATTGTTTGACCACCTGAAAGTGCAATCATAGAATCGACCCACAGTTTATGGCAGCGTATGGTTCTCCTTTTAATGGAAAAATCGGCCCCAACTTGGTTTGGAAACATGATGCCCTCGTGGGCATTCTTCAGCCTGGTCGTTTAGAGGCAAAGATTTAGCAAGCACACAGTGTTCAACATTATTTCCATTGAAGTGTTGTTGCAGCTCTGACTTAATAATATACGTTGCCCAGTGATGAATACTCCGAAATTCTCTTGTGATGGCCTTGGCATCCCCACATAGAACTTACAACAGTCCTGGTATCATTAACAATCCCTTCGTCTAATGGCCACGAGGTGGCATGTGGTCCCACAGGGAAGCTACAACTGCGTTGGTGTACGTAAATATGGTCTTCGTCTTCTTCAATCTGCCCTTTAAAATTCAGAAACTTACTTAGGAATTCTCATACCCAATGTAACTAAAGTTTGTTGTCTATGGTAGACTTCACCCCAACAATTCATACGCTCTTGACTTCAAGCATTACACAACCCAAATTGTATATGATAACTTTGACAGTGAATTCCACATTCAACAAAACAAATTCTGATCCAGGGATGTTTTCTGAATCGGCTAATGATAGGTCACGCCAATAATTTGCTCACGGGCTCCTCCATACAACAGCTGAATGACCATTCTGGAATAGAGACAATTCGACCTCTAAATTTTATTTGATGCAACAGAGAGTGACTGGATTAATTCCCCTTTTGGCTATTAATTCGTCCCATCAGCAAAGGTGCTTATGACTACAATTGATTAAGAAAGAACGACTCTCAGTTAATAGGTGGCTACCGGTTCTGGGCAACGAATCCGGTGACTGGATTACACTCGAGCACAATCCACTGTCACCCAAAGCTGCTCGACCATGGCAATACGAGTTGAAATGCCTCCCTGTCGGATGCTGCAAAACTGAATGTTATTTGCAAGATAGAGCCACCACCACCTCGTGAAACAATCACAGACTTAGACTGGCTCAATCACACGAGCTCTGAATCGTTCATTCACGCCACTGATACCAAATGGGCAGTGTACTAATGTAATAGACAACGTTAACTTTGATCGTTGTTTCACCGATCAGCGATGCGTCCATGCAACGCTTCAAAGGCCATAAATGTTCCAATTTCGCCACTTACAGCTTTAACACGCTGATTTGAGCCTTGGAGAAACAAAAGTTATGCTAGGAGCTTCTACACATTGGTAGAATATTCTATCAATTTACTAGAATTACGAATAAAACTCTCGAATTTGAGCATTGAAACTCCCATTCCTATACATCGCCGGTTAGATTTATGTTATCTTGGACATGGGCCATGCATTAACAATCAACAGTAATCAACACACACTCCAACGTTCACTTCATTATAGCTCTAGAGAAACGTACTCACACACCAAACTATTCGATGCAGAAAGCAAAGAATAATGACAGGAAAATAGCAGAGGTGTCAAGATGAAGGGGAAACAAAGGGCGTTACTGTGCATAAGATAGAACAGAGCAGAACGATATGATGTTCTGATGATAGTACTGAAAAGAACTATTTGGTAACCGGCTTGAGGCTTTATGATGGCTACACAGAGCAGAATATGGAGCGTTTCTACCAGGTGAGGGATAGCAAAACGCTGCGTATGGGAATGCAACAGTCCAGCAAGACAATCCAATCTTCAACTCTTTTCGAAATAATTGGAGAGGTCGGTTCGTAGACTAGATTCGACTATGCAAATTCATTGGGACAAGCTGCAAACGGTTCAATGGAGCAGAGCGGTGGCAATAATTAATGTCAGCAAATTGGCAGAGCTCAAGTGCGCAGGAGTGTTAAGTTTCCTTGGGAAGATAAAATGCCCAAGCCAGAATAGGAATTCTGAGATTTTGTTTTAAATCAAAACCAGCGTTACATATTAAAATTGCATGAGATGTCAGGCCAGTGTTTTCAATGAGATGTCAGCGGGGACAGCGCTGATATAATGTATATGGATAGTGTGTCAGAGACCAAAAATAGAGACCAGGCACAAGCAAAGGAGGAAGGTCAGAACTAGTTTCAGATTTGACAACACTGACATGTGCAGAGTGCGCTCAATAAAATGGAACGGCTAAAGGAGTCTATAATCACCATTATGCACAAAACTGAACAAGTAAATGTAGAAAACTAAATGTTGAGCTTGATTAGACCATAAAACTCATGGAAGGCCACACATCATAAAACTCATTAAAACATAGAAGCGTTGGTTTACACAGGCCACAAAAACAAGTGGCTTACACAATATTGAGAAGGTTATGAACGTACCAGCTCTGATACCATGTTAAACACACATGGGAGCAAGAATAATCTGAATGATAAAACATGCAGTACCATTTTTATTAACAAATGATTTATATTATAGTACAATATCTGACCGTTGGGTTCCACATCCCAAGGTCTTTTGGACTCCTTTTGTCCATTCGACTTCCACACTAACCCACTTGAGGATTAGGTGTCCAACAAAAAGCTGTATAACTTGAGAATGAAAGATGGAAACTTGGTGACAGAGCATCTGAATGCATTTAATACTGTGGTAAGTCAGTTAGCATCTGTTGATATTAAAATTTCAAATGAAGATAAGTGCATCAGTTTGTTGTGTTCTCTACCAGATTCATGGGATAGTCTGGTTATTGCAGTAGGTAGCAATGCAACTGCCTTGCAGTTTGATGAAATAGTCTCAGCCTTGTTGATAGAGGAGATGAGACGAAAAAATATGGAGAGCCAGAATGGTGATACCTTGTTTGTACGAGGGCAGTCCCAGAACAGAAACAAAAATAAGTCATCGAATGGGAGATCTAAATCTAGAGCGAGATCTAAATCTCCAGGAAAACCTATAAAGGTGGTGTGCTAGAAATGCAGAAAGGAAGGGCACTACAAAAGGGACTGTAAATCTAAAGCTCTTGATAAAGGAAAGGGATCTGATGATGCTCCTTCTACAGAGATGAAAACCACCTCAGATGAAGGTGGGGATGTGTACTTGGATTCTTCAAGTACACATGTAGATCATGAGGCATGGCTGATTAACTCAGATGCATCCTTTCACTTCACTCCCCATAGAGAGTGGTTCTGCGAGTATGAGAAATACGATGGTGGTGATGTCTTCTTAGGGGATTATAGGAAGGCTACAATCGTTGGTCGCAAAAAAGTAAAGTTGAAGTTGCAAGTTGGAAGGGTTAGAACACTTCCGGGTGTTTTGCATATTCCTGCATTGGCCAAAAACCTAATTTCTGTAAGCAAGTTCGATGACGCAGGTGTAAAAACAGTGTTCGAGAAGGATACCTACAAGATGGTTCGGGGAGCACTGGTATTGATCCCGGGAGTTTAGATTGGAACTTTGTACAAGCTGCAAGGTAGCACTGTTATTTATGGGTGCAACAGTTATGTGGTTCCTGAAAGTGGAGCAGAAAATCAAGTGGTCTCTGGAGAAAAGACTATGTTGTGGCATCAAAGGCTTAGACATATTGGAGAGACGGGCCTTTGAATACTTCATGGTAAAGGTATGGTAGAAGGTATGAGTAATAGCTCTCTGGATTTTGATTTCTATGAAAATTATGTATATGGGAAGCAGAATCGGGTGAGTTTCCCCTCTGGTAGTAAGAGGGCGAAACAAATATCAGAGCTTGTGCACAGTGATGTGTTTGGACCTGTGAAGGTTCCATCACTGGGTAAGTCTGTGTACTATGTATCATTTATAGATGAATTCTCAAGGAATACATGGATATATTTCCTTAAGAAGAAATCTAAAGTCTTTGAAAGGTTTAAAGAATTTAAGGCTCTGGTGGAAAACTAGACAAAGAAGAAGATAAAGGTGTTGAGGACAAATAATGGTGGAGATTCTGCAGCAAGGAATTTGAAGAATTCTGTAAGAAGTGTGGTATATCATGGTAGAAGACTACTCCATATACACCTCAGAAAAATGGAGTTGCAAAAAGAATGAACAAGACGTTGATGGAAAGGGCAAGAAGCATGCTCAGTGGTGTCGTGTTAGGACAGGAATTCTGGGCAGAGATGATGGATATTACATGTTACCTGGTCAACGGGTCACCTTCATCAGTGTTGGAGGATAACACTCCACAAGAGGTATGGACTGGTAAGAAACCCTCTCTATCACATCTAAGGGTATTTGGATGTGATGCATATGTACATGTTCCAAAGGAGAAAAGAACCAAGTTGGATAGTAAATCTGAAAAGTGCATCTTTATTGGGTATAAGGATGGTTTAAAGGGCTATAAGATTTGGAACCGAGTCACACAAAAGGTTGTGTATAGCCAAGATGTGGTGTTCAGAGAGGTAAAAGATTTTATTAAACATGAAGTCCAACCAAAGGAACCTGAGAAGATAGAGTTTGAGCTTAAGGAGGAAGAATTAGACTCTACAGCAGAGGAGGAATCAGAAGATGAAGAGCCACAAACTCCGGGTGTGAGAAGATCAGTTCGAGAAAGAAGGCAGCCAGAAAGGTATAGTCCATCTACTTTCTGTTCAAATTTTTCTTTATATATTACTGACGATGATCCCAAAACTGTGAAGGAAGCAGTAGATTCAGAGGATGGAAAACTCTAGAAAGAGGCCATGGTTAATGAAATGGAATCTTTGCACAAAAATGAGGCTTGGGATCTGGTGGAGTTGGCAGCTGGAAGGAAACCCATTGGCAGCAAATGGGTGTTCAAAAAGAAAACAAATGCAGAAGGAAAAGTGGAGAAATAAAAAGCTCGATTGGTAGCAAAAGGTTATTCCCTGGTGCCGGGAATTGATTTTGGTGATATTTTTTCTCCTGTTGCCAAGGTAACTTCTATTAGATTACTTTTATCTATTGATACATTTATACAGGCACTTGGCTTCACCAGCAGCAAAGCAATTGGTGACCATGTTATTTTTCTGGTCTTGTATGTGGATGATCTGTTGCTAGTTGGAAATGACAAAGAATTTATCCAGGATTTGAAGACCCATTTGTCCTCCAAATTTGACATGAAAGATCTTGGTGCTGCAAACTATATTTTGGGCATGGAAATTAAAAGAGATTTGGCAAAGAGGAAGCTCTGGTTATACCAAAGGAAGTATGTCGAGACAATACTGCAGAGGTTTAATATGCAGGATAGTAAATCGGTGAAGGTTCCTATTCCTATAGGTGTGAGGTTATCTGTTGAATAGTGTCCCAAGACACAAGAAGAGGAAGAGGAAATGTCTCGTGTTCCATATGCAAGTGCATTTGGTAGCCTGATGTATGCAATGGTCTATACTAGACCAGACATTGCACATGCAGTGGGAGTATTGAGCAGGTTTATGTCAAAACCGGGGAAGGAGCATTGGATAGCAATGAAGCGGGTTTTCAGGTATTTTCCTGGCACTAGTGATTATTGTTTGTGCTACCAAGGAAGACCGGGATTGTATAGATTTTTGGATATTCATGGCTTTGTTGATGCAAACTGGGCTGGAGATTTGGATCAGAGAAGATCTACAAGTGGGTATGTGTTAACCTATTTGGAGGTGCAGTAAGTTGGATGAGTAAGAACCAATCTGTAGTGGCACTATCAACTATAGAGGAAGAATACATGGCAGCCACTCATGCAAGCAAGGAAGCAGTTTGGTTGCAGAAATTGTGTTCAAGTATGGGGTTAGTATAGGGAGCTATAAGGATAGACTGTGACAACCAAAGTGCAATTTTCTTGGCAAAGAACCCCGCATATCATTCAAAGACAAAGCACATTGATGTTCAATATCACTTTGTGAGGGATATGATAGAAGACAAAAAGGTGTTGCTGGTAAAGGTGGACACTTTGAAGAATATTGTAGATGCATTGACAAAATCTGTGAGCTCTGAGAAGTTCTCTTGGTGTAGAGAGACAATGGACGTTTCAGGGTTGGAAAAATGACTAAGCTCTCTTGTGGCCCCCTGTGGAAAGAAAACAACAAGTGGGAGAATGTTGGGTTGTGTTATATTCTTTCCATGACTAGCCCATGTAGTTAATCGGGGGGTTAGAGGAGGGGCGGAGCCCCCCTTCATTGCACCAATTATGTAGCGGGGGGGGTCACAGGGGGTTTGAAGTGTACCCATAACTCCACTTTATGGGGTCTAGGGCAGCGCCCTAGAAAATTTTGGTTTTGGACACTATGTTAGGTTGGGCGGACCCACCTATGGTTTTGTGCATGATTTTCGCACATGTTTTTTGGACGCGATGGTTTTCGGTCCATGGTATTGGACGCGATGGTTTTCAGTCCATGGTATTGGATGCTTCAACATGTATAAATATTTATTATAACATTGAAAGGAACATAATGAAAAATCAAGCTGGTAGTCCTGGTTTTGGGATCCAGGAGAAAATCTCTGTGTATATGTGTTTTATGTGTTATGCTCTCGCATTATTTATTTTTTGTGTTTTAGAATTCGTATGCAGGTAATTTCTGTACATGTCACATCATTTCCTTTATTCACATTCCGTGAACAAAGGAGCCCAAACTAACCTCCTCAACTCCATCCGACCTAACCGTTTACCAGACTTCCATTACGAAGCTTCTAGAGCTCGAAGCTTCGGCTCCATATTTAAAAAACTTTCCAAAAGAGGATTGGCGCGACTGAGAACGGGCCCAGTCGATCCAACCCACACTAGGGATAGTTTTAATCCCTGCATATCAGTGTGAGGGGGACACAGGTCATTAGCGCTGGTCTTTTAAACTAGGGTAAACAAAAGATTTTTGTGAAATGATGCAAAAGGGAATTGTTCTACTCATGAAAAGGGACACAATGGGAGTTTCTTCATGATGGGAAAGCATGTAGAGTTCACTATAGAGGTCCTCCAGGATCATGGAATGGGGAGTACAGGACAGTGACAAAATTTTGTGTAACATATGCCCCCTAAAGAGTGAAGGCCGAACTAGAGTGAGGGGTGAAATTCTTTACAAGTTCGTGCAGGGAACCAGAGTCCGTCGTTGGAGAACCTGCAAGCAAGCATAGATACATACACATCACTGAAAACTATGAATAAGAATACATGAATCATGGTATGGACGCATCCATCCAGAGAATGATCATGTAAATGGACCCAAGGCATGGGTGCAGCCATCCAGTAGAAAGGATCATAACGAAACCAAGGTATGGTCGCAACCATCCAATAATGAGAAGGATCACATATTGCAACTCATGGTATGGTTGCAGACATCCATCTGAAAGAGACATGTATATCAACATGATCATGTCATATTGCCTCGCAACCTGGACTTGTCTAATCTTAGTGTAGAGTCTTGCGCTCCAAACAACCCGATCAAAGTACAAATCCTAACATGCGAATGAACGTGTTGAAGTCGAACATGCTAAAAAGTCGCTTGATTACTAGTCAATGATGTGAACCGTTAACAAGCGCAAGATAAACCACCGATAATGACAATGGATCTCAAGGTACTTGCAACACAGCTCACAAAATGTGAATAAAGGAAATGATGTCGAACACCCATGAAATCACCTGATCGAAATACAATGATGTGAACTTGTCATCGAGTGCGAAGAACTTTCCATTAGTGTATGCAATCTCTAAGGTACTAGAAGGGAGTCTCTTGGCCAGCTTCCTGGATAATGAGCTGAAGTCGATAGGGAGTGACCGTGTTGAAGGAGGGCCACGATGTATCCCACATCATCGACATGAGACAAGGGGATGCAAATGATGTCAGATGATACATAGAATGAGGATTAAGTGTAACTATAGAGGGACTAACTCTTGAACATATCGACAACACGATTCAAGAGTTTGGCAGCTTTTGGATCCATAGGATCAGCGGTTATGATGATGTGGCAGAGATAAAATCGAAGGAAAAAATGGATGGCCCAACCTAGGAAGGTCAATGATGAAAGGAGGATACCCCAACCTGACACAAAAAAGATAGTGTCATGTTCAAGAGTGAGCTGCCGACACAACTGATAGAATTTCCAACTTTTCCACCACCATTTCTAGTAGGTACCCCAATTATTCTTTATCACAAGCTTGAAGGGGATAGCATGTGCTTGCACTGTAAGTTCATCCTTCGGACAAATCCGACCTAGTAAGTTTAATGATCCCTAGGAAGGAGAAGCTCATGTTCGTGATGGTGATGAATCTGATGTCGTTTAATGTTTTAACGAGTCTGACAAAGGTGTAACTCGGTATATTTTTCATGTTTAGAGAGTTTGAAAAAAACACGGAAAATAAAACTCCACATGGTCCCTTTTCGTCCATTTGTGTCTCTCGAACTTGAAAAGGTAGAAAACAATACTTGAGAGAACCTCTTGACCATTTTAGTCAAGGAGTACCTTTTTCATAAATAGTTTATCCCAACTCGAAAAAGGGGTAAACATATACTGGGTAAACAACATTTTGTATCCTTTAACGAGTTCAAAACAACAAGAGCTCGACAATATTTTCGTGTTTAAAAGGTCAGAAAAGAGATGAAAGCAGACCTCCCCATTTTATTTTCTTTAACAAGTCAAAAGGGAAAAATACTCGACAATCTTTTCATTTAAGTTTTACGAACCAAGAAAAGAGCTTAAATGGGACTCGAGTATCATCGTTAACAATCTTTCACCTGTTGATGCACAAGAAAGGTAAATGCATTATGCAGTTCTGAGGTAAAATAGGTCAAAAACACTTTAAAAACCCTAATATTTTCATAAAAATGAATAAAAAGGGGAAAAAGTAATTATTTTTTACCATTTACCATTTTACCTTTGTGTGAAGAGCTTTTTACCATTTTGTGCCCTAATTTTTCTGGAGCATATTACAGGAGATCGGGAAGTCATTCACCGAGTCATCAAGTGCAGGTAAGAGCCAAGGCATTAAGCTCCATTTTCATACTATTTTTTCCTTCTTTTATCCATTTTTTGGGTTTCATGGGGAGCTTCTGGCTAAAAAAATTGGCCCTCAGTCGGCACGATTTCCAGGCACGGAATCATGCCAATCGAGGGTGGCTAAAACTCCCAATTGCGTCATCGATGCCACTATTTTTAACACAGTTGCGCTGGTGCCATGAGGAAAAATTTACATGTTTTTTGCTCAATTTGACCGCTTGAATCAAAATTTCTCTATCAAAAGATGATCGTTGACTTGATTAAATGGTTTTTGCAAGAAGAAAGTCGTTGAAAATGGTGGATTAGAAAGAACGAGAGCATGAGGATATCGATATTCAAGCAATAACTAATCCAAATTGCTTGGAGGCTTTGAGGAACTGTGGGCTCCTCAAGTTCTTTCTCACACCAGGGATGTAGGCTCAACCCGAGCTGCTATGGTACCTGATTAGTGTCTGGGACATAAATCAAGAAATTTTTATCATCGATGGCAAAGAGCTAGAGTTGGAGACTTCAGATATTTATTTCATCACAAGACTGTCCCAGAGAGGTGAACCAGTCAACCTATATGGGTCAAGGCCGATTGGGGAAAGTGTGTCCATGTTACTTGCCGAACATTGCCCAGACACTCTCAAATCCAAGAGTGGCAAGATCAAGATCGTGACTGTTCGGGATCTTGTGTTGAGAGTGTTACTGCTGACCATCAACAGAGTGGCCAGGTCCCAAGTGCCTCATGAGACTAACAAGTAGAAATTCCTGTATGCTATCAAGTGCACAACGCCCACTATTTTTAACTAGGCGGAATCTATGAAGATCAACATGAAGCGCCAACTATCAAAAGCTAAGGTGGGAAACTTGAAGTAGTTTTGCTTTGAGTCTATGCTAGTGACCTTCTTCCTGGAGTGGGTTCCATTGTTCCAATACCAGCTGACTGAGGTGGATCCGCCGATGCTACAAGACCCATGGATGGTGCATTGGAGCGAGTTGATGCCCAGGGTTACGTGGGGCAAACAGATGTCCTACAAGCCCGCCTTATTCTCATGGCTACAATGACATATGATCATAGTGGAGGATTGGCCTTACAGTAGTACCAACTTCTGTGGAGATACGGATATGCCACTCCCAGAAGGGAAGGATTTTGACGATGGAGGTAAAAACAAACAATTTTTTAGTTTTTTTATGTTTTTACTATTTCTGAAATATATATGTGTTCATGACACTTCGATTTTATGAATGCAAATGTTGGACCAGAATGCCTTGACGTGATGTCCCTGATTTCCAAGTGCATCGCTCGGCAATTTGATGTCACCCTTATCAGGAGGGGAGAGACAATGAGGAGGAGATTACGTGAAATCTCAATGATTTGACCCATGAGATCCCAGAGTATGCTCGGATGGATGATTTCCCATGCCAGTACCAGAGGCATACGTTGGGGGTGTCAGATCAGATCCATCGACTGCTGACTTGCATAGTCCAAACAGTTACATGTTATCATGAGCACCATGTTGTTTAGTGCATAGGTCTAACATTCCATATTTTTTGAGGCCTGCAAGCGACAGATGTATAAGGCTTGCAAGCCACCGACGTATTTCGAAGACCAATATTATTTTTTGAGGCTCTGATGTATGAGAAACATTATTCACACACACACACACATATATATATATGCTATATATGCTATATTTTCCTACTCACTATGGTACAAATGATTTGTTTTTTATTTTTACATGTTTCGCAAATGTCTATCCAACACATATTTAGTTAATGCATCTATCAATGTATTCATATGTCTAGGAATATGATGACATGTAATGTAATCAAAGTTTCTCTCCAATAGACGAATATGTAGATACATTCTCAATATCTGAGGGTTTCTGACGGAATTTTTCCCATTGAGTTGAAGAACAACAAGTTGTGAATCAAGGTTGACAACGAAATCCCGGATGCCAAGAGCGATAGCTTCTAACAACAATTCAGTAAATTCATTATACTCAGCGATGTTATTAGTTGTTTGACCTAGACAAATCCCTTGAAGATCAATCAACTCACCATGGAGGTCATAAATGGCCCATGCTACGAATGATAGGTTTCGGGTACTTTGGCAAGCACCATCAACAAAACTGATGTGAGGAGACACCGACATCTACAAAGCAGGCAAAAACACAATAAGTAGGAAAGTTGCTTGCAAAACAACACACCAAACCACACTGCACAAAAATGAATGACACACTTATTATACAAAAGTAACCATGCAAGATGGCCTAAGCTTACTACTTTGAGAGAGATTCCATGCTCGGACTCGGGTAATCAATCAACACAGATGAACACTGAAGTTTTACTGTTGACATGATGAGTAAGCATCGACTTGACCAAATAATAGAGTATAACTGATATAAGGATGTGCCTCCATGTCCCCTGGGCGAGAGAGGGTTACGAGGTAGATGACAACCCCATTGCAATAATGGGTAATCAGTAAAAACTTGGGGAGGGAGAAAATACCTGAATCCATGAAGAGATAAAGGTGCCCTCAATTGAAAGATATTGACAATTTTAGGGGAAACTGACGTGTCAATAGGTAGCGGAGAAGAGAACTTCTCAAGACACATAGACATGATCGTCGGGTGAAAACCAAGCCACGGGGTTTGAGAATATGCATCAAGAGAGGTTTTCAAAACAAGATAATCAAACGACATCAGAGGCAAAGCCAAAAAAATTTCGACATAATTAATTTTGGCGGGACTCAACGGCATCACCTCGCCCCATGTGTCAACAAGATCTGGAGAGGGAATGACCCAAGGATCAAACTTGACCGAAATCATGTTAACAGAGGAAAAATGAGGAGGTGGGAGCGGAAAGATACCCATCAGAGTAGGATCTTTAAATATTCTTTCCCCCACACTCTCATAAGGAGCACCGGTGTGCTTGACATACAAAACATTTCCAACTGAGGAGGAAGAGGCAAAGAAGGACAGCTGGTCAATTGTGACTATTTCTCTTGATGGGGAAAATGAATCACATAGAACAAGGAGGATGCTACAGAATGCATGGCATGGGTCCAACTCCGTCCCAGTAGAAGATTATAATTGAGATTAGTGTCAAAGATCTCTACCTCGACACGCATTTTCTTTCCCTCCAAAGTAATGGCAAGGTTGGGTAAGACACCGAATGGTCGCGAATCATGCCCGTCAAAACCTTCCAAAGTGTTAGGTGACTGGTTAAGAGTAGGAGAACCAATTTCCTTCCAACAAGCAACAGACATGATGCAGGTGGAAGCACCTTCATCAATGAAGGTTCTGTGAATGGTTTTCTCATTGATGATGACCTGAATGAGGAAGGTGATTTGATGAGGAAGACGTGGAACGTGGTTTTCTATATTAAAACATATAATATTGGAATCAGTAGGATCAATACCCCCAACAGCCGATAGTAATGGTTTCCATTGAGACAGATAGCTTTGAAGGACCTCGAGGGCAGACATAGCCGAAGGCGCCTAAGCCAAATCTTCAACAATATTATAGTGCTGAGGGGTGCGAGTATTGGGATTGTACGAGGAATTTCACAGCACACATCGAGAAGGTGGTCAAACGGCAAAATCAGGGTTAGGTTGCTCTATATGAAGAGGACCAAAACTTGACAGGGTAGAAGAAGAAGGGGCAACTTCTTTTTCTTTCCCTGCTCTCGGGGCAGGAGTTTGATAATCTTTTGATCTAGTAGCCACATTAATGGGCATACTCATCATGAACACTTGTGAACTTGAGGAAGCAAACGATTGAGTCTGGTCTACCATTTGAGTTTGTTGGGACAGAAATGGCTCTTTTAGGACAGCTGGGGTCCCTTTGAGAAAACGACTAACTTCGGATCGTCTGGGGCAATCCTTAGTATAGTCGTCCTCTTCACAAATGAGGCATGGATATTTAGGCTTCCATTGGGAAGCATCACCAGTAAACGACTTAGGGGGACCCTGTTTTGTGGCATCGGCTTTACCTTTGCCTTTGCCTTTCATCTTACCTTTCGAGGATTTGTCCGTTGCGGTAGACTGAACAGCGTGGACCTCTGAGGTTTTACCAGGGCCAAGTGGATTCTAAGAGGGACTATTGGAAGTAGTGTTCAAGGTTGACTTCTGTTTGGAAGAAGATTTTGCAGGGGCATGGGACACTGAACCAATAACTCCATCAACAGGAGGTGTAGCCTATGACTTCGATGCCATTAGATCAGATAATGGCCTTGAAGCATCGGGTAATAACTCATCCAAAGTTACAGACTGAGACTAAATGAGATCTAATTACTGGGCATGAGAAATGGCTTGCTCCTCCGTGATGCACCCACCCATAGTGATTGTTATCTCTCACGTTGTTCCCCAAAGTTGTAAGAAAGGGAATACGGCTGAGGTAACCACAAACCAATCTTTTAGATACAGATTCTAGCCAACCTGCATCTAGAGAGGGCTCTCTCTTTATGATTTAACTTTGTTTTGAAATGTGTTAGGCTAGTTATGAAGTTCAAGGGTTTTGTTTTGGTTTTGGATGGTGGAATCTAGTAGAGCAATGAGGAAAACTAAATGTTTCAGTCCATTGGGCATGCTGGAGTTAAAGAAGGATGGCTTTCTGGATTCGATTACTTAACAAGGGATGGTACCACAGAGCAAGGTAGTCAAATAGGGAGCAAATATAGGCTGGAATCAGATGGAATGAACACAAGGGATGAAGGGCAATTAATAATCCTTCAACATATTGCAAGAGGGAAAATGGATGATTACTGTTAAGAAGCAGTTAAGAATTCCTTAGCAAGTAGTCAAATATGCAAGAATCAAGAAGCAGGAGCAATCAAGAATTCACTACTTATATTAATTCTGAAGAAAACATAGAGAATAATAAAGATTGAAGACAGAGTGCAGTTTAAGCAAATTCTGAATTAATCATTTTCTTTACCATTTAGATTATGAAACACAGATGATATAGTAAACAAAAGAAATATAAAACATGAGATATAGGGGACTTATTGATCTAGAGTACAATTCAAGAATTCTGTGACAAGTATCCTGCATCAATTCCTCATCCAGTAGGCCAAACAGCAAATGGTTCCAACAGCTTTTTACTCCAAAAAATTTCAGTGTTACAGTCAAAATTATGAACACCCGCCAACCCCAAATACTTCGTCTGGGGGGATATTTATACAAAATATCAAAATATCTTTACAAAATATCTGATAGAGATAAGATTTAACGATGACTAATCCATTTTTTCCATAAGATAGAGACAAACAATCTCGAAAAGAGTGAAAAGATGAATCAATGCTGCACTGACTGCTCTGTCTTCATTGGATGTGTTGGAAGCAGGCTCTGCGAGTTGGTTTACAGCTGTTTTCCACTGATACTCTGTGCTGGCTACTGCGTCTTTGTCTGATATGCTTTAATCCTATTTCAATATACTTTGATCCGTTTGATCCTTGTTCAACTCTGCTTATCTTTATCGCGGAAAAATAGACCAGAAATGTACATTTTACCCAAAGAGGAATTTACAAGATCCCTAACATGTCTTTCCACCATTGTTGCTTTGGAAATTTATATCTCTGAAGTTTCCTCAAGGTTTCATCCGCTTCTGTCTATCTGATAAAATTAGGCTGGAGCTGAAACAGATGTTTTACCACATGTTCAATATAAAATAAGCTCTCCAAATTATCATAGAGGCTTTGGCCTATGGGGAGTGATTTTACTCTTAAAGCACTTGTTGATGAATTAACTTGATCAACAACATATGTACATAATCTACATGTTTCATGAGCCGGTCATTATTTCCTAAAAGACTTGGTAGCCCTTTATTCTGCAAAACTGTGAACCTTTCCATGAAAGAATTAATTTCTACTTGCATGTCCTGGCATCTTTTTTCCAAATCCTGCATTAAATTTCTCTTGGTTAGAAATTTTTTGATTTCCAAAATGGTGCCTGTCCTGTCTGGGATGCCAAGTTGTTCCAGCTCTTCTCTATTTCTGTAATTCAAAAAATGTATGAGCCGATTGGCTTGATCAGGAATTTGTCCTAATAAAGCTCTTGCTTTTTGAATTTCTCCATGTGCTACACTCACTAAGTCAACTTGCTCATAAATAGTTTGGATAGATGGCCAAACATTGCTTAGGGATTGATTGATGTTGGTCCAAAGAATTCCTTCGATTTCTGCCAGAGGTTTATCAAAAGTGAGATCCTTCTCTAATGTTCTCACTTTATTTTCTAATGTTTTAACCTCTCTTATTTTCTCTGCCACACTTATTTTGGATTTATCATAACTCTTTTCTACTTTTGTCAAATTTTCCTTGACTTATTTCAGCTTTGACACTTGGAGTCTCAATTCTTCCATGGCCTCTATCAATTCTTCAATGCTCATATTAGCACTGCTGCCTGGTGCTGCTCCTGCTGATGTTCCTGTACATGTAATTACATCTGCTACGGCTACTGGGACATTTGGGGACATGTAATTACTTCTGCTACGGCTGCTGGGACATTTGGAGTCTCAATTCTTCCATGGCCTCTATCAATTCTTCGCTGCTCATATTAGCACTGCTACCTGGTGCTGCTCCTGCTGATGTTCCTGTACATGTAATTACTTCTGCTACGGCTGCTGGGACATTTGGGGCTAATGCTGGTTCAATTATTGAGGGGGCTGCAGTTTTGACTGTAGGGATTACCTCGGGTGGCTGGGAGGTTGACTCTCCCTGCTTTTCTTTTAATGCTTTTTCTAGTGACTTCTCTGTATTAGTTAATCTTTCGTTAAGTTTCATGAGCAGGTCCATCATGTCTTATTCTGATTTCTGCTCTATAAATTTTGCAGTCTGAGGGTGCCTTGAAGGAGGTAGCTTCAACTGTTTCCTCAGGGTAGCAATGTCTTCTTCCTTCTTTTCTATTAGTGCCTTGACGCCTTTAGCATCTTGGGGGTCATGCCCTAGTTCCATGATGATCTCTTCTAAGGTTTTGATTCTATTATCCTTGGCCAGAGAAGAGGCTTTCTCCCAATGCAGCTGAGCTGTTGTGTTGTTTAAGGAACTTTGTAACTGGTGGGCCAACATTGCTTTGTTAGCCAATGTAGAATAAACCATTTCTCCAGTCTACTTGTGAAGTTCAATCTGGTCCATTGGATGAATGTCTTTGGCTAGGACCTCTAAGTTTGTTCTGATGTAATCTGTTGTGGATTGTGGTTGTTGTACCTTTGGCTTAAACTAACTCATTAACATTTTGCCTTCTTTAATGTCATAGGCAGACATTAATCTTTGCTGGTTTGAAGGGGCCATCTTCAAGTATTGATTGTACATCTGAATCCTCACAGGATCATTTCTATCTTTTATCTCTATGAAACTCCATTTAATGTATTAGGACTATTTGCTTTGTGGCCTGGTGGATGATACCTCTACACTGTGTTGCCTTTCTAGCTCCTGCCTATGTGAGCTAGTTGATGTATCTACCACTGGGGAAGTTTTTTGGCTGACGACCCTCTCACCTCTTAGACTGTCTGTTGTTTCTTCAATAATTTCCTCTTCTGACAGAGGATTCAGTATTTGTTTCTTTGTTCCTGGTTGCTCAGCAAGTCCACTGATAGGTGTGGCCTCTTCTCTGTCCCTTTTCTTTCTTTTTTCCTCATTTAGAGGAGTTTGTAATGTTGGGATTTCTGCTGCTTTAGATTGGGCTAGAGGAATTTGTACTTATTCCTGTTCTTTAGACCCCCCTGGCTAATCTGTCATTATAGGATGCTCTGTGGTATCTACCTCTTTACCCTTTGAAGTCACTGTGACTGAGGTGCTGGTTTTCTGTGCAGGCCGTTGAGAAGTACTAGCAGAGGATGTTCCAACTCCTGACTGTGGAGGTAGCTTGAAAGATACCTGTCCAAAAGAGTCCAGGTCAAGGGTTTTTTCAAGATCTTTCATAAATTTTTCCATTTTTTCCTGTTCAGTAATTCCTTCTATTAAGGTCCCTTCTATCCATTCTTCCTGATTTGCATATTGTTCAATTTGTGGGATCCTATGATGTACCTACACTGATAGCATGTATCTTACCCTTATGTCATTTATGAAACTACATGGGTCATATGGCACCCACCCAAAACTCTTCTTCAATCTGAAGTGGTCTTCTAAGATCTGTTCTGCATCTTTCCATGCCTCCCTAGGATGGATAACATAAGGGCCTAACTGGTTTTTTATTCTTAGTTGAGCCTTCTTCTTTACATTACAAAAGTGGGTTAGGTCTGCATTGATGATCTGCCTGAAATATTCTAATGTAAATAAGCTCATGGGCACATATTTGGGCAACTTAAAAGAGCAAAGTTCACACCCATACATTCTGATTTCTGTGTGATTCTGGTAGAAGTACCAGTCACCTATTCTGTATTGTTTGGAAAGCTGCAAAATCTTCTTCATATCCCCAGTGATCCTAGGAGGAGGAGATCCTATCAACAGAGTGGAGGTTGGGTGTACAAGCAAGTCAATGAATTCACTATAAGTATAAGGGGACTCATAGGTATTGTGGAAGACTGAGCTCCAAAAGATCACAGACCTTCGATTTCCCTTTGAGTCTAATTTCCTGATGGGAAATGGAAAGTTGTCTGGTTGATAATACAACAACGAATGGTATATAAAAGATGTGTATTTGAAGACTCCCTCTCTATCCAAATTTATAAACTGATTATGGATTTTTTTGGCAATAAAAGTGGCATATTCATACTGGAATAAATATTGATAATAGAACTGGGGTGATATCCTCCACATATTCACTGGATCTAAATCCCAAGACCGAGGATATCATGTCAACAATAAGCCTACCAGTTTCAGTGAAAAAAGCATGCAGATAAGGAGGAGGGCCTTTAGGTTGGTGCGTTGGTATCATGAACATCTGGGTAATGCGAGTTATCTCTGAGTTGGGCAATTGAGAAGCCTTTTCAAGCAAAAATCCCATGGAAAGACGAGCAAGGGGCTTAGTGGAATGGAAATGTATCATCTCATTGATGGATTCAGCAGTTATGGAAAAAAGGAAAGTTTGGGAAAGTGACATAACTGCTCTATGGACAGGGTCATAGCTGGCACAGCATTGGTGAATGATATCCAGGAAAACATGGACTGAGGGAAGAAAGTACATGGGAAGGTTTGACTCCCATAGTCCAAAAATGTCAGAGTTGCTCAGATGACTATTTCTGATTTGGCAGAAGGTCTGAAGATGATTCCTGTCACCAGTTAAGTCTTTTATTTGGAAATCTCTATCGGCCAAGGGTAGATAATTCAAGTCTTTATGAGGTGCATTCAGGGGTGCAACAATCAGGGCTATGGGGGCTTCCATGTTTGGTTCTTGTGTATTCAAACAGGAATTTGGGTTTTCTGTGGAGAATTGGACTAAACAGTAGGTTTCAGGGTCTCTTATGGACTAAACAAACTAATTTCAACTTAAACTTGGCTTTTTCAAGTAGAATTCTCTGTGGAAAAGTGAATTTGCAGGTTGGCAGGGTAAAAATGAATAACTACCTGGATTGCAGAGATAAAACTGTGAATTTGCAGGTCGAATGGCGGACTGCTGAGCACGATGTTGGATTTTCTGGCCGGGTAACAGGCTAACTGCTCGAACAGTTGACTGGACGTGCTATGCATGGAGCATAGTTTGGAGAAAATCGGGGCGAAAATGACATTTTATCGTATATTTAACGAAAAATTGACTTGCCGGGTATTTTTGGCATTTATTGAGCGGATGATGTCAGCATGACGGGACATGTTGTCACGTAGTAGAGGGTACGGGATCGTGACGTGGCAGCAACGTGGAAGATGGTCAATGGGAGGTCGGTAAGTGGTTTACCCGGACTGCTTATGGGCTAAAGTGGTTTCGGACGGGAGGCCGCGAGCAGCGTGGGAGTGTGACACGCGTCTTGGTATAGGCAGGGATACCACCAATCTCTCGGGCAATAAAGTGCAGCAGCGGAGGGGGTCGCGTTACAGATCTCGGCCATTGGATCTGGGGCTATTGATCTGATGGTTGGCGGTCAATGGAGGTGGCAGATGGTTACGGCACGGGGGCCTGATGTAATAAATATTAATAAATCATATCAGGGCTTTGTTTATTGGTTGGCGGGGTGTTTTAGTTAGGTTATTAATTAACGTGGGGTTAATTATTTCCTCCTGTGCATGGGGAATGGTTATTATAAGGTTTCAAATAAACCTATAATTCCACTTAAAACAATGATATATGGCTATAGTTTAGCCGGGGGCGAGAATAATAAAGTTTTGGGGTTTTGCATATATTAATATAATACAGGAAAGGGGAATAAGTATAGGGAGTTTATACAATAATTTTAATAGTTAATATGAGAAATGATATAAAAATAAGCGCTAAGTTATAAAGTTTAAAAACTTAGGCTTAAGGAAAAAAAGTTTCTATGTGATTTTGTACAATTTCCTAAGTAAAAAGGGTTTTACTTAGGCTTTTTATGAAATGGGATGGAGTGATTTGGTGATATTAAGCAAATCTCAATATCTCTGGGGGGAGATTAGTAAGTGATTTTGGAAAAGGATGGAGGGGAGTTAATCATGACTTGCTTGATTTGTATCCAAACAGTTGCCATGGTAACTGTGATAGAGGTAAGATTATCATTCTGAGAGACAAAATCAATCACAAGTCTCTTTCTGCAACATCAAAACTGACTACTCAGCCTACTGTACCTAACATTTTTTTTCCTTTCTCTTTGGGTGCACTTGGACTAGCAACCCTTTTTAGCCTTTCTTTTCTTTACATGATAAGCCTATCTAATCTGCACTTATTACATCCAAGGGCTCAGTTTAAACTATTGAACTCCTTTGCTTCTCTACCTATCTACTTATCTCCCAAGTTTAAACAGTTTGGATAGACTTTTATTCTCTTTCTCTAAAACAGGAAATTCAAACATGAATTGACCAAGACTAAGCAATTTGGCCATTCATCAAGTGTGGTAGAAAATTCAACAAGCTATACATGATGCTTCCTTTACAGAAACATGAAATAGTAGTGGCATTTGGACTTGCACACTTTCCTGGTCCTTTTTATTTGGGTTTCATTTCTTTTCATTTTTTACTTTGACCATTTATCCTTTCACCCTTTGATTTTTCTTTTAGGGTATACCCTCTTTATATTTTTTAAATTTTTTTATTCTTTGAAAATATGGAAAACCTTTGCCACAAGAAAATGTATGCACATATTGCAGAGCTAATCAAGTCAATCATGAAATATGATACCTATTGATATAGGAGCATAACACTGGCTCCACTTGGGGATGGCTTTTCCTGGTGAAAAGTCAAGAATAGCAGGTCAGATGGACTTATGAATAACTCTTGTTGTGCTATGAAATATTCCTTTGCTGAAAGTACAAAACTATACAAAGGATTATGTAAAATATACACATTTTCTTGAGCTAATTTTAAATAACTGTAGACTGTCTTCTTCTGCAATTTTTTATTAACTGGAACGAAGTGAAGCAAAAATGGTGAAGTTCCTTTCTTGTCTTTCAAAATTTTCTGCACTTTCCTTCCTATTCTCATTATTGTAAAAAGCTACAGAAACTGAATTTCCTCATGTACAAGTTAGAGTCAGGATATATCAACAAACTGGATCAAAACAGTGTTTCAACATTCGACCATTAACTGGCCCTTCTTCTGTTTCTGAATCATCCAGGTTCTTCAAAAAGTAGGTATTGTTTCCCTGTGAGGCCTGGATAATAAAAGGTCCCTTCCATAGGAAGTCAAACTTCCCATGTTTTCCTCTGTCTTCTCTCTTGGAATCCCATTTTAGAACTTTGTCTCCTATGTAAAAATCTTCTGCCTTGGTCCTCTTGTCAAAAAATTTCTTGAGTTTTTCTTGTAGCACTTGGGATCTTTGGTACACCTCTTCTCTGGTTTGCTGCAAATGGATGGTCTGATTTATCCTTCTTTGAATGTCATTGGGCTGTACCTGAGCTTCTTGCAGCAATTTCATTACAGGGACTCCTAAAGATGAAGGAAATATAGCCTCCATACCATAGACTAATTCATAAGGGCTAGTCCCAATGGATCTCTTGGTAGTTAATTTGTCTGCCCATAGTGCATTGATAAGTTTCTTATGCCAATTTTTCTTGTTTTCTTCCAACACTTTCTTAATAATATTAATCAGGCTTTTATTGGAGGACTCAGCCAAACAATTACCTTGAGGGTAATAGGCTGTGGAATGGCCTAAGGTGATGTGGTACTTGTTACAGAAACTTATCATTTTCTTGGATTTGAAAGCAGCAGCAGTCAATTATGATTTTTTCAAGACAGCCAAATCTAGACAAGATGTTGGTTTCTAGGAATCCTATGATTACTGAATCATTGGATTGTCTACAAGGGATGGCTTCTATCCATTTGGTGAAATAATCTATGGCAGTGAAGATCCATTTATGTTGGCCAGAAGAGGGAGGATGGATTTCTCCGATGAAGTCCAAACCCCATTGTTAAAATGGTTTTTCAGTGGAAATTGGTCTAAGGGGTAAAGGTAGAAGTTTCCTCTTGCCTTCAAAAATTTGGCATTTATGGCATGCAGTGACAAACTTCTTGACATCAGCAAACAAGGTTGGCCAATAAAATCTAGCCCTTAGGATTTCGTCAGCAGTTGATTTCCAGTACATATGTCCACCACAGTCCCCTGCATGAAATTCTTTGAGTACCTTGTCAGCTTCATCTTTTATTAAACAACTTAATAAAATGCCTTCATGATTTTTCCAAAAAAGAGCACCATTTAAAATTAAAAAATTTGAAGCTTTCATTTTTAAAAACCTTTTCTTTGTTGTAGATAACCCTGGAGGAGCCTGCAGGCTTAATAATACATGAGTTATATCAGCATACCAAGGTGATTCTAGGAAGGCCTGGCTGATTTGTGGAGTCGCCATCTCCTGTTCATTATCCAGTTCATTGATATCTAGGGCTTGGCAATTGGTTTCGGTCATGATTTTAGCCAATCCTTGTCCTTTTATAAGCTTTGTAGGCTTTATTTCAATATCATACTCTAATATAGTAGCAATCCATTTACCTCTCTTGCCTTCAATCCCCTCTTGGGTCAGGATATCTTTGACAATAGAATTTGGTACATAGGCTATTATACGGGAGTATAATATGTATACTCTGAAGTCTTTAATGGCTTTTACAAGTGCATAAGCCTATTTTTCCATGATTGGGTATTTTAGCAGTGCATCTCTGAGTGCTTTACTAAAGAAGGCTATGGGTTTTTCACATCCTTGATCATCTTTTTGTAGTAAAACAGCAGCAATGGTGTGTTCTAATGCAAATGAAAATATTATGAAGTCTCTATCAAACCTTGGACTTGTAAGGACTGGTGTTCTGGTCAAGGCCATTTTAATTTCTTCAAATGCTTGTTTAGCTTCTAATGTCCATTTAACCTTGGAATCTTTTCTCAACATATTATTCAGCAATCTGATTAATTTAGCCAAATTAGGTATGAATCTTCTTAAAAAGTTAATTTTTCCTAGGAAAGCTTGAAGTTCTTTGACATTTCTAGGGTGAGGTATTTGTAGAATGGCTTCTATTCTATCATGATCAATTTTGATGCCATCTTGGAAGATTATATGGCCTAACAGTTTGCCTTCCTCTAGAGCAAACAACGACTTCTTAGGATTTAACGAAATACCATACTTTCTGCACTTTAAAAACACTTGTCTCAAATGATCTAAATTTTGCTGATCTGATTTAGAAAAAACAATAAGATCATCTAGATATATGACCAGAAAATCATGAATTTCTTTTGCAAAAGCTATTTCCATTGCTCGTTGGAAGGTTGCCCCTACATTCTTAAGTCCAAATGTCATTTTAACATATTTGAAAGTTCCCCATGGTGTTGTAAAAGCAATCTTTTCCTGGTCATCAAGATGGACAAGAATCTGGTTAAAGCCTAAAAACCCATCCAGCAGTGAAATCCTAGAGGCATCTACTACCCTTTGTAAAATGTGGTCCATATTAGGTAATGGGTAGTGGTCTTTCAAAGAAACTTTATTTATATTCCTTAAATCAACACACAATCTGATTTCTTCTATTTTCTTTCTAGTGGGCACTAAATTAGACACCCATTCTGAAAACATAATAGGAGAAATTATCCCACCTTCATACATTCTTTTGATTTCTTTTTCAATTAAGGGGAGTGGTACAGGGTTGACCATTCTGAGCTTTTGCTTAAATGGTTTTTCATTTTCCTTGAGGGGTATTGTATGTTGAATTACAGAGGTGTCATACGATTTCAAATCTTCATAGCTCTAGGCAAAAACATCCTGGAATTCTTTGATCAGTTCAACGTATTTAATCTTTTGATCAGGGGGTAAAGTTTTGGATAATTTAATCATTTTTAGATGTTATTCAGTTCCTATGTTACAGTCTTCAATGTCTGTGTTTAGAGGCTAAATTTTGGGTTTCTTTGGGATATCATTAGAATCAAAGAAATCTTCCAAAGAAGTTAATCCTGTGGGAAAATAATTGTCTTTTAAATTAATGACTTCAGATTCCCCTCCAATAATCTCGTCAATGTCTACTTTTTTAAGATCTTGCAACATTTTCATGGTAAATTTTGTTGGGTGAAGTATTTGAGCTGCACTTTCTGCTGAAATGTTTGTTTCAATTTTATCTATTTTATCAACCTCACAAACAGTGTCCGTGTCTATATTAGTGCTAGAAAACTCTTCTTTTAGAGTCAAGAAATTGTTAATCTGAATATGATTGTCAAACACTTGCAAATTATTTATATTTTCAGGTACGGTTGGCCTATGTTTAATCTCAGCTGTGAACTGATGATTGGGTTCAAATGGCAATTTACAAGTGCTGGCAAATGTTGCCAAACTGTGAGCATGCAAATTATGTTTTCTTGGAATTTTGGCCAGTTGTGTTTCTAGAAATGTATTGAGGATCTCAATTGCTGACCCTCTATAAGATCTTAATTTGGGATAATTTGTGAGGAAGTTGCCTTTTATCTATTGAATGACTAAATAAGAGTCTCCCAAAACTGATACCCTGGTTGCCCCTAAAATTTTGATCAATTTAAGTCCTAACAATAGGGCTTCATACTCAGCCATATTATTGGTACATCTAAAGTTTGATCTGTAAGCATGCCCTTCAGCATGATCATTTTCTAGATTGTGTACCCAAATTCCTGCTCCTGCCCCTAATTTATTAACTGAACCATCAAATTCTAAATACCATAGGATCTCATGTTCATAGTTGGTATCAGGAGTCTCAAAATTTTGTTTATTAGGGAAATCTGACTTTTTAGTTTGTTCTAGTTTCTCTTGAGTGTTTGATATATCATTGTTCTCTGAAATTTCTTGAATTTGAACACTAGACTTTTCGTTTATGAATTCTTCTTGTTCAAGTGCTAATACCTTGACATCAGTTGGAGGATTAATTTCAGCATTGTATAGAATGAAGTAATCCATGTCAGAGTGTATGGAATAGATGGGAAAATTCTGGGGTTTCTCCTGACTGCTTACCACGTATTTCATTAAAGTTTCTCAGTACAATCTCTTTGGTTGACCAAATACTGAAACAGCAACATAGGACATGTCCAACTATAAAGATCCTTGAAGTTTTGCACCCCAAGATCTAGACAACAACATGCTGTATTTTGGTGGAATATCGGCTACCACTATGTCCATTAAAATGGTCTTGGCGGGGTATTGGACTAATGATACACATAAGACTTTGATCAATCCTAGACATCTGACCTGGCTTGAGTCAAAAGAGAATAAGTCTTTATATGGCCTGGTAATATCTAGCTCCAACTTCTCCATTACAGATTTAGGCATTAAGTTATGAGAAGCACCATAATCAAACATGGCATTATGAAGTATTTTATCATGTATGTTCAGACTTACAAAGAAAGGAGGGACCCCTCCCTCTACTGATTTTCTGTTTACCTCAGGGCCAAAAATTAATTCCGGTTGGTCATCAAAGAGAATTACTGAATTTTTGTTCTCTGAAATTTGAAGTGATCTGCTAATTTGATTTCTGTAGACATCATGTCTAGCCAATTCTATCAATGGGATGGCCATTTTTAATTTTCCTATTTCAGTCTCAAGATTGAAAGGTTTTTCAGTGTGAATTTTCGTATTTGGGACTGTGAGATTGTCTTTTTCTGCTGTATTTTCAGGGCTTTTCTCACTTTCAGAAGTGGTGTTATGGGCTGAAGTTGTTTCCAAGTCAATTTTTGGAGGTTCTTCCACCTTTCCTTTGGGAGGAGTGGAAGTGGAAGGTTGTTGATTAAGTTGTTGATTGTCTGATACATCTTCAACTATTGGATTATTTGGATTGGGAACTGTTCTAAGAAGGGTTTGCATAGGTGTGTTATTTATTTTAGCTTTGGTAGGTTGATTGGTATTTTTCTATTTATTGGCCTTAGGGACATCTATTCTTCTTCTCCTCAGATTGTATTACTTGTGAACTTCATAAATGGTTGTATCATATCCCTCCCAAAAATCAAACGATTCACCTGGTTGAGTCTGGAATTGTTTAAGAGTGTGAGCTTCTTGGTCTTCTTGGTTCAGGAAAACCTGTTGTTCATCATTGAAGCCCATTAAGTTAATTTGAGTATCTTTTGTTGGTTGATCAAAAATTGAGTCTTCAACATAATTTTCCTAGAATGGGGGCCTAATGTTTTTGTCAGGACCAGCCTTTCCAGTATTAGGGTTTTGGTCTTTTCTGAAATTTGGATTTCTCCTAATATTACTCGGCTGACCATCCCAAGGAGATTTTCTTTCAATTGTTTCTACTCTATCACCAAGTCTATCCCTTCCTTTAATAATAGCATCTAATTTTTGTTCAAAGGCAGAAGGTTCTTCTTTGATAGGTATCCCCCTTTCAGCTCTAGCTCAAGCTCATTTAGAAATCAAGTTGGCTTCAACACTAACAACTATACTCTGCATCTCCTCTAAGTCTCGAGGAGCTCTTTCCCTAAGTTGGTATGCCATATCAGAATCGAATGCATCAGGGAATTTGATCAAGGCCAAATCTGGAGGAGGTCTGAGATTTTGAGGAATAGCATTATAAACATTATTGGATCTGATGCAATAATCTTGGACAGTTTCTTGGGTACTTCTCTTTAAGCCTTCATATTCCGATAAAATGTGGAGAGGATCCTTCTTCTTTTCCCATCTGTTCAAGAAGGTTTGATAAAGAGCTTGTGGGTCATTGATAGTATTTGCAGGGAGGGCCCTAAACCATGTTCTGACATCTCCAGTTAAACTTTGAACAAATACTTTCATTCTGACATCATCATCATCAATCTCATAGTTTTCAAAATAATCTGTCATTTTCTTGATATGTTGTTGAGCTGTGTAAGTGCCAGTACCATCAAAATAAATGATTTTATTTTGATAATCTTGGGGCATGGCCCCTGGATTTGCAGGTAATTGCAAGGGAGCATATAGGTTTTCCATGTTTGCAGATATAAGAGTGACAACTGGAAGGGTAGGGATAACAGTGGAAATGTGTGTTGTATATGGAGGAGTGGGAAGGATAGTTTGAGTTGTTGATGGAGAACTTGAAGAAGCTGCAGCAATGGCAGAAAGATTTGGTGTTTTCCCAGAGGTAAGCTCATATTGGATAGGGTTTTGCAAATGTTTGTCAAGACGTGAACTAGCAGAATGTTCTTGGATCTCCTGGCTTATAAGGATCCTAGAAATCAAATTAGGATTCTCAAAGACAAGCAGGGGATCAAGATCCGGATTTGATCTAGTGTAACGGATCTTCTTCCTTGGAGCCAGTCTCTAGGGGTATATTTTGGTTTTTTCTTGGAGTAATTTAAGAATACAACTTTGACAGTATCTTCTAGGAATTTTTAGATATGGGAACTTTAAATTTTCCTAAATATTTTTGTAAAATGGAACTGCTCAGGAATTTGAAGTATGTTTGAAATAGATAGCTGTAAAAACAAATTATTCAGTCCCCAGTGGAGTCGCCAATGATGTTATCACTCAGGCTGTTCCCCAAAGTTGTAAGAAAGGGAATACGGCCGAGGTAACCACATACCAATCTTTTAGATACATATTCTAGCCAACCTACATCCAGAGAGGGCTCTCTCTTTACGATTTAACTTTGTTTTGAAATGTGTTAGGCTAGTTATGAAGTTCAAGGGTTTTGTTTTGGGTTTGGATGGTGGAATCCAATAGAACGATGAGGCAAACTGAATGTTTCAGTCCATTGGGCATGCTAGAGTCAAAAGAAGGATGGTTTTCTAGATTCGATTACTTAACAGAGGATGGTACCACAGATCAAGGTAGTCAAACAGGGAGCAAAGATAGGCTGGAATCATATGGAATGAACACAAGGGATGAAGGGCAATTAAGAATCCTTCAACATATTGCAAGAGGGAAAATGGATGATTACTGTTAAGGAGCAGTTAAGAATTCCTTAGCAAGTAGTCAAATATGCAAGAATCAGGAAGCAGGAGAAATCAAGAATTCACTGCTTATATTAATTCTGAAGAAAACACATAGAATAATAAAGATTGAAGACAGAGTGCAGTTCAAGCAAATTCTGAATTAATCATTTTCTTTACCATTCAGATTACGAAACGCAAATGATATAGTAAACAAGAAAACTGTAAAACATGAGATATAGGGGACTTATTGATCCAGACCTCAATTCAAGAATTTTGTGACAAGTATCCTGCATCAATTCCTCATCCAATACGCCAAACAACAAATGGTTCCAACAGCTTTTTACTCCAAAAAATTTCAGTATTACAGTCAAAATTATGAACACCCACCAACCCCAAATACTTCGTCTGGGGGGTATTTATACAAAATATCAAAATATCTGATAAAGATAATATCTAACGATGACTAATCCCTTTTTTACAAAATATAGAGACAAATAGTCTCGAAAAGAGGGAAAAGATGAATCAATGTTGTACTGACCGCTCTGTTTTCGTCGGATGTGCTAGATGCAGGCTCTGTGAGTCGGTTTACAGCTGTTTTCCACTGATACTCTATGCTGGCTACTACATCTTTGTCTGATACGCTTTAATCCTGTTTCAATATACTTTGATCCGTTTGATCCTTGTTCAACTCTGCTTATCTTTATCGTGGAAAAATAGCCCAGAAATGTACGTTTTACCCAAGAGGAATTTACAAGATCCCTAACATGTCTTCCCACCATTGTTGCTCTGGAAATTTATGTCTCTGAAGTTTCCTCAAGGTTTCATCAACTTCTGTATATCTGATAAAATCAGGTTGGAGCTGAAATAGATGTTTTACCTCATGTTCAATATAAAATAAGCTCTCCAAACTATCATAGAGGCTTTGGCCGGTGGGGAGTGCTTTTACTCCTGAAGCGCTTGTTGATGAATTAACTTGATCAACAGCATATGTGTTCAACTTATGTACATAATCTGCGTGTTTCATGAGCCGGTCATTATTTCTTAAAAGACTTAGTAGCCCTTTATTCTACAAAATTGTGAACCTTTCCATGAAAGAATTAATTTCTACTTGCATGTCCTGGCATCTTTTTTCCAAATTTTGCATTAAAATTCTCTTGGTTAGAACTCTTTTGATTTCCAAAATGGTGCCTATCCTGTCTGGGATGCCAAGCTGTTCCAACTGTTCTCTATTTCTGTAATTCAAAAAATGTATGAGCCGGTTGGCTTGATCAGGCATTTGTCCTAATAAAGCTCTTGCTTTTTGAATTTCTCCATGTGCTACACTCACTAAGTCAACCTGCTCATAAATAGTTTGGATAGATGGCCAAACATTACTTAGGGATTGATTGATGTTGGTCCAAAGAATTCCTTTGATTTCTGCCAGAGGTTTATCCAAAGTGAGATCCTTCTCTAATGTTCTCACTTTATTTTCTAATGTTTTAACCTCTCTTATTTTCTCTGCCACACTTATTTTGGATTTATCATAACTCTTTTCTACTTTTGCCAATTTTTCCTTTACTTGTTTCAGCTCTGACACTTGGAGTCTCAATTCTTCCATGGCCTTTATCAATTCTTCTGTGCTCATATTAGCACTGCTACCTGGTGCTGCTCCTGTTGATGTTCCTGTACCTGTAATTACTTCTGCTGCGGCTGCTGGGACATTTGGGGCCAATGCTGGTTCAATTATTGAGGGGGCTGCAGTTGTGACTGTAGGGATTACCTCAGGTGGCTGGGAGGTTGACTCTCCATGCTTTTCTTTTAATGCTTTTTCTAGTGCCTGCTCTGTAACAGTTAATCTTTGGTTAAGTTTCATGAGCAGGTCCATCATGTCTTCTCTGATTTCTGCTCTATAACTTCTGTAGTCTGAGGGTGCCTTGAAGGAAGTAGCTTCAGTTGTTTCCTTAGGGCAGCAATGTCTTCTTCCTTATTTTTTATTAGTGCCTTTATGCCTTTAGCATCTTGGGGGTCATGCCCCAGTTCCATGATGATCTCTTCTAAGGTCTTGATTCTATTATCCTTGGCCAGAGAAGAGGCTTTCTCCTAATGCAGTTGAGCTGTTGTGTTGTCTAAGAAACTTTGTAACTGGTGGGCCAACATTGCTTTGTCAGCTAGTGTAGAATAAACCATTTCTCCAGTCTAGTTGTGAAGTTCAGTCTGGTCCCTTGGATGAATGTCTTTGGCTAGGACCTCTAAGTTTGTTCTGATGTAATATGTTGTGGACTGTGGTTGTTGTACCTTTGGCTTAAAATAACTCATTAACATTTTTCCTTCTTTAATGTCATAGCTAGACATTAATCTTTGCTGGTTTGAAGGGGCCATCTTCAAGTATTTATTGTACATCTGAATCCTCACAGGATCATTTCTAGCTTTGATCTCTATGACACTTCGTTTAATGTCTGAGGACTGTTTGCTTTGTGGCCTGGTGGATGATACCTCTACACTGTGTTGCCTTTCTAGCTCCTGCCTATGTGAGCTAGTTGATGTATCTACCACTGGGGAATTTTGCTGGCTGACGACCCTCTCACCTCTTAGACTGTCTGTCGTTTCTTCAATAATTTCCTCTTCTGACAGAGGATTCAGTCTTTGTTTCTTTGCTCCTGGTTGCTCAGCAGGTCCACTGATAGGTGTGGCCTCTTCTCTGTCCCTTTTCTTTCTTTTTTCCTCATTTAGAGGAGTTTGTAATGCTAGGATTTCTGCTGCTTTAGATTGGGCTGGAGGAATTTGTACTTGTTCCTATTATTTAGACCCCCCTGGCTGATCTATCATTATAGGATGCTCTGTGGTATCTACCTCTTTACCCTTTGAAGTCCCTGTGACTGAGGTGTTGATTTTCTATGCAGGCTGCTGAGAAGTTCCAGCAGAGGATGTTTCAACTCCTGACTGTGGAGGTAGTTGAAAGATACCTATCCAAAAGAGTCCAGGTCAAAGGTTTTTTCAAGATCTTTCATAACTTTTTCCATTTTTTCCTGTTCAGTAATTTCTTCTATTAAGGTCCCTTCTATCCATTCTTCCTGAATTGCATATTGTTCAATTTGTGGGATCCTAGCCTATTCTTACTATTCTGTCACTTATGAAACTACATGGGTCATATGGCACCCACCCAAAACTCTTCTTCAATCTGAAGTGGTCTTCTATGATTTGTTCTGTATCTTTCCATGCCTCCCTAGAATGGATAGCATAAGGGCCTAACTGGTTTTTGATTCTCAACTAAGCCTTCTTCTTTACATTACAAAAGTGGGTTAGGTCTGCATTGATTATATTCTTGAAATATTCTAATGCAAATAACCTCATGGGCACATATTTGGGAAACATAAAAGGGCAAAGTTCACACCCATACATTCTGATTTCTGTGTGACTCTGGTAGAAGTACCAGTCACCTATTCTGTATTGTTTGGAAAGCTGCAAAATCTTCTTCATATCCCCAGTGATCCTAGGAGGAGGAGCTCCTATCAACAGAGTGGAGGTTGGGTGTACAAACAAGTCATTGAATTCACTATAAGTATAAGGGGACTCATAAGTATTGTGGAAGACTGAGCTCCAAAAGATCACAGACCTTCAATTTCTCTTTGAGTCTAATTTCCTGATGGGAAATGGAAAGTTGTCTGGCTGATAATACAACAATAGATGGTATATAAAAGATGTGTATTTGAAGACTCCCTCTCTATCCAAATTTGTAAACTGATTATGGATTTTGTTGGCAATAAAAGTGGCATAATCATACTTGACAGTAGGGGGCTGTCTTGGAATAAATATTGATAATAGAACTAGGGTGATATCATCCACATATTCACTGGATCTAAATCCCAAGACCAAGGATATCATGTCAACAATAAACCTACTAGTTTCAGTGAAAAAAGCATGCAGATAAGGAGGGCCTTTAGGTTGGTGCGTTGGTATCATGAACATCTGGGTAATGCGAGTTATCTCTGAGTTGCGTAATTGAGAAGAATTTTCAAGCAAAAATCCCATGGAAAGACAAGCAAGGGTTTCAGTGGAATGGAAATGTATCATCTCATTGATGGATTCAGCAATTATGGAAAAAAGGACAGTTTGGGAAGGTGACATAACTGCTCTGTGGACAGGGTCATAGCTGGCACAGCATTGGTGAATGATATCCAGGAAAACATCAACTGAGGGAAGAAAGTACATGGGAAGGTTTGACTCCCATAGTCAAAAAATGTCAGATTTTCTTAGATGACTATCTCTAATTTGGCAGAAGATCTGAAGATGATTCTGTTAGGATATTCCGACACATAGGAAATAGTTAAGTTCAACTTGGTCTAGTATAGAGTTAGGTAAAGTGTGTTTCTTTACCGTTGTACATTTTGTAACTTACAATCCGACGGTCACGATATGTAGTGATCCGACGTTTCACTCTCTCCTCGGTATTACCGACACTTGATCCGTGACTTGACACCCGATTGGTCCATGAGTTCTATTTAAAGCGCATGGAGGGTCATTGTTCGGGTAATCCGTGCATGAGAGAAGCTTATGTAAATTTTCATTCTTTGATTAATAAATTGCCTGAAGTGGCCGCATTGGCTCAGGCCGTGGACTGTTTCCCTCTTTGAGGGTTTTAACCACGTCAAAAATACGGGTGTATTGATCTGTGATCTGGTTGTGAGCGGTGTCCTTTTGGTGTTCTTTCTAAGGAACTTACCCTGTAAATTTCTACTTCCAATGGATAGCCTACATGGAAGATTTACTTAGAAGTAAAGGTCTCTACAGAATAGCCACATGCCAAGAGAAGAAACCAAAAGATGAAGACAAGGCTACAAAATGGGAAAATAGACAAGATCAAGCACGTGGTTTGATAGGGATGTTTATTTCTCCTGATCTTAGATTCCATATTGCAGAACTTGATATTCCTCATGAAGCATTGGAACAAATCACTAAAGTTTTTGGGATTAAAAATGAAATTAGAGCCCATCAACTTGAAAATGAGTTGCTTACATTGGATCCTAATAATTTTTCTTGCATTGAAGATTTCTTGTCCAAATTCAAGACCCTTAGATATCTCTTGGAAGGTGTTAAGGTTAAGAAAGAAGATAGTAACCTTATTTATTCCATCCTTACTAAGTTGGGACCAGCCTACTCTGTATTTGTTTCCACCTTCCATTCTACAAGGGAAGCTTTCATTTGTGAAGGAAAAGACTACAAGGCCCCTTCCTTTGACTCTTTTTGTGATTCTTTAATAAGAGAACAAGAAAAACTCTTACACCTTGGTCTTCTTAATCTTGGAAACTCTTCCAAGAAAGCGTTAGCCGCCCAGCAGCAACCAAATTCAAAGAATCCTAAGAAGTCGTATCCTAAAAAGAATGGTCCTAAACCAAACAAGGGTCCTAAGCAAACTCAACCTCAAAATGAAAGATCATTTCAGCAAAATGATAAGACCAATAAAAACAAATGGAAGAAGACTGATAGACATTGTAACTTTTGTAATCGAGATGGCCACTTAGAATCTAAATGCTTTAAGAAGATGGAAGCCTTGGAAGCCGCAATGAAGAAACATAACATCCATGTGGAGCATTCTTCAACTTCAACTTCAACTTCATCTTCAGGAATGGCACTTTCTGCATGTCGTTGTCAATCATCTCAGTCTGGTTATGCATTAAATGTATCTTCTTCTTCTCATTCTCATGAGTGGCTCATTGATTCTGGAGCCTCTTATCACATGGCCAAAAACAAAGCCATGTTTTCTTCTTTAAATGATTGTAACACCAAAAATATATATGTTGGTGATGATAGATCTCTTAATGTTGTAGGGACTGGAACTGTTCATCTAGACAATGGTCAGTTTAATGATGTACTATGTGTTCCAACCTTATCCTGCAACCTTCTATCTGTATATCAAATAACTCATTCAAGTGAAGGTAAAATTGTTGAATTTTCACCTCATGATGTTGTAATCAAGGATCTAAGAGATCCTAAACAGATTCTAGCTACTGGTATTGCTGATGATTCCACAAGGTTGTATAAGTTTCACAACTTTGGGTCATCAAATCTTCCCTCAGTATTTGTTGCTCATAATGATGAAGTGAGCAAACTTTGGCATGAGCGATTTGGTCACTTAAACTATTGCTCCCTTCAGCATCTATGTAAAGAAAATATGGTGACAGGTCTTCCTATGGTATCTTGCAGAGATGGTGTTTGTTCCGGATGTGTACTCGGAAAACATCATCGTGACAGTTTTCAAAAACGTGCCTCTTGGCACGCCTCAGCCCCTTTACAGCTTGTGCACAGTGATTTATGTGGTCCACTTCATGTTGCTTCATTCTTTGGCTGCAAGTATTTCTTAACTTTCATTGATGATTTCTCCAGACGCACTTGGGTATACTTCTTAAAACTCAAGAGCGAAGTATTTAACACATTTTTGGCCTTCAAAGCCTTTGTTGAAAAACAATTTGGACATCAAATTCTTAAGCTAAGAACTGATAATGGTGGAGAATATGTTAAAAACACATTCATCAACTTTTGCACCGAAAATGGAATTCAAATGCAACATACTGTTCCATACACTCCACAACAAAATGGTGTAGCTGAAAGGAAAAATCGTACCTTAAAGGAAATGGCTAATTGTATGCTACAATCTAAAGGACTCAGTCTTAGTTTTTGGGCCGAAGCAATTAATTGTGCAAATTATATAATCAATCGCACTCCTACTAAGGTTCTAAAGAATATCACTCTAGAAGAAGCTTGGAGTTCCATTAAACCAGATGTAAGTCACTTTCGTGTTTTTCGAAGTGAAGCATGGGCCCATATTCCAGATGAAAAGCATAAAGCTTTAGAACCTAAGAGTGAGAAATGTACTTTTGTTGGATATTCTGAAGATGTAAAAGGTTATAGACTTATTCCATTTAAGTCCAAAAATGTTATCATTAGAAGAGATGTAAAATTTGATGAAAATAAATCGGCCTGCGAGCCTAGTCCGGCGGATGTGCCACCTCTTCCTGTCTCTTCTACTTTTGAAAACATTTCTTCTTCAGATGATGAAAGTGAGGATGACAATCCTCCCCCACCTTCTCAGGATCCTCAACTTCCAAGATGGGTCTGTGCTACTCAGGATGCAGCAGGTGATCTTGCCGGTGATCCTACAGATCAGCGACGTACACGTTCTCAGTTTGAAAGAGCCTCTTCTTTACTGGCTCAAGCTCTAGTAAATCATGATCCTGACACTTTTGCAGAAGCTTCAGGCCATCCACATTGGGAAGTAGCTATGAATGAAGAATATCATTCATTGTTGGCAAATGATACATGGGATCTTGTTCCTCTACCAAAGGGACGCAAACTTGTTAGATGTAAATGGGTTTACAGAACCAAGTATGGACCAGATGGGAAAGTAGATAAACATAAAGCTCGTCTTGTTGCTAAGGGCTTTTCACAGGTTGAAGGCATTGACTACACTGAAACCTTCTCCCCTGTTGCCAAAATGAACTCTATCCGCCTTGTTCTTTCCCTTGCTGCCTCTTTAAAATGGGAAGTCCATCAGATGGATGTTAAATATGCCTTCTTGCATGGGGACTTGCATGAAGAAATCTATATGGAACAACCCATTGGCTTCATCCAAACAGACTCCAGCCTTGTATGTCGACTTAAGAAATCCCTTTATGGTCTCAAGCAAGCTCCTCGGGCTTGGTATGCCAAAATGGATTGCTTTCTTTTAGAATCTGGCTTTTCTAGGTGTTATTCTGACAATACTGTCTACACCAAGAAAGTGGGCAACTCTCTTATCATCCTTGTTCTTTATGTTGATGATCTTATTCTTACTAGTAGTGATCCCAACCTTATAAACCATGTGAAGTCCAGCCTTAAAAAGAAATTTGAAATGACAGACTTAGGACACTTACACTATTTTCTCGGTCTTCAAGTCTTGCAATCCAAGGAGGGTATTTCCCTTTCCCAGTCCAAGTATGCTTGTGATATTCTTCGTCATTTTCACATGGAAGACTGTAAGCCAACCCCTTCTCCCTTTCAGTCTGGAGTCAAAATTTTAGTCTCTTGTACTTCTCCTGAAGTTGATGCTACCTTATACCGTCAACTTGTAGGAAAACTCTTGTATTTAACCCATACTCATCCTAACCTTTCCTTTGTTGTTGGACTTGTTGCTCGTTTTATGCAAAACCGCCGTGAAAGTCATTGGAAAGCAGCTAAAAGAATGCTTCGTTATGTTCGAGGTACAGTACAGTTTGGGATTCATTACAGTGCCAAAGAAGCTCCTCTATTAGTTGGTTTCACTGATTCTGATTGGGCTGGTGACCCTGATGATCGGAAGTCTACTGCCGGTTATGTCTTCACTCTTGGTTCAGGACCTATTACATGGGCTTGTAAGAAACAGGCTGCCATTTCTCTTTCGTCAGCAGAAGCAGAGTATCGTGGTGCCGTGGAAGCTAGTAAGGAAGCCTTGTGGCTTCGTCAGATCCTATCAGAGTTTGGCTTTGAGCAGCAGCATCCAACCACACTTTGGTGTGATAATCAAAGTGCCATTCAGCTATGCAAAGATCCAGTCCAGCATCAGCGCAGCAAACACATTGAACTACACATGCACTTCATCAGAAAGCTCATTCATGACCATGTTCTTGAAGTGCAATATTGTTCAACAGATGATCAGGTTGCAGACATCTTCACAAAGGCTCTCACAGAGGCGAAGTTCACTAAACTTCGATATATGCTTGGAGTTCAGGAAGTTGTCACTAAGGGGGGATAGGCTCTAGTGCCTCCTTCCTTCTCCTATTGTGTCATATTTTTAAATCCTTCAATCCTATCCCAAGTTGTTCTTAAGGGGGGATGTTAGGATATTCCGGCACATAGGAAATAGTTAAGTTCAACTTGGTCTAGTATAGAGTTAGGTATAGAGTTAGGTAAAGTGTGTTTCTTTACCGTTGTACATTTTGTAACTTACAATCCGACGGTCACGATATGTAGTGATCTGACGATTCACTCTCTCCTCGGTATTACCGACACTTGATCCGTGGCTTGACACCCGATTGGTCCATGAGTTCTATTTAAAGCGCATGGAGGGTCATTGTTCGGGTAATCCGTGCATGAGAGAAGCTTATGTAAATTTTCATTCTTTGATTAATAAATTGCCTGAAGTGGCCGCGTTGGCTCAGGCCGTGGACTGTTTCCCTCTTTGAGGGTTTTAACCACGTCAAAAATACTGGTGTATTGATCTGTGATATGGTTGTGAGTGGTGTCCTTTTGGTGTTCTTTCTGAGGAACTTACCCTGTAAATTCCTACAGATTCCTGTCACCAGTTAAGTCTTTTATTTGGAAATCTTTGTCGGTAAAGGTTAGATAATTCAAGTCTTTATAAGGTGCATTCAGGGGTGCGACATTCTGTGTTATGGGGGCTTCCATGTTTGGTTCTTGTGTATTCAAACAGGAATTTGGGCTTTCTGTGGAGAATTGGACTAAACAGCAGGTTTCAAGGTCTCTTATGGACTAAACAAACTGATTTCAACTTAAAGTTGGCTTTTTTAGGTAGAATTCTCTGTGGAAAAGTGAATTTGCAGGTTGGCAAGGTAAAAACAGATAAATACCTGGATTGCAAAGATAAAATTGTGAATTTGCAGGTCGAATGGCGGACTTTTGAGCACGACGTTGGAGTTTCTTGGCCGGGTGACAGGCTAACTGCTCAAATAGTCGAATGTACGTGCTTTGCATGGAGCATAGTTTGCAGAAAATCGGGGCGAAAATGACATTTTATTGTCTATTTAATGAAAAATTGACTTGGCAGGTATTTTTGGCATTTATTGAGCGAATGACCTCAGCATGACAGGACATGTTGTCGTGTAGCGGAGGGTACGGGATGGTGACGTGGCAGCGACGTGGCAGATGGTCAACGGGAGGTCGGTAAGTGGTTTACCCTGGACTGCTTATGGGCTAAAGTGGTTTCGGACGAGAGGGTTGCGAGCAGCGCGGGAGTGTGACACGCGTCCTGGTACGGGCGGGGATCCCACCAATCTCTCGGGCGATAAAGTGCAGCAGTGGAGGCGGTCACGATACAGATCTCAGCTGTTGGATCTGGGGCCATTGATCTGACGGTTGGCGGTCAACGGAAGTGGCAGATGGTTACGGCACGGGGGCCCGATGTAATAAATATTAATAAATCATATCGGGGCTGTGTTTATTGGTTGGCGGGGTGTTTTAGTTAGGTTATTAATTAACGTGGGGTTAATTAATCCCTCATGTGCACAGGGAATGGTTATTATAAGGTTTCAAATAAACCTATAATTCCATTTAAAACAACGATATATGGCTATAGTTTAGCCGGGGGCGGGAATAATAAAGTTTTGGGGTTTTGCATATATTAATATAATACGGGAAAGGGGAATAAGTATAGGGAGTTTATACAATAATGTTAATCATTAATATGATAAATGATATAAAAATAAGCACTAAGTTATAAAGTTTAAAAACTTAGGCTTAAGGAAAAAAATGTTTCTATGTGATTTTGTACAATTTCCTAAGTAAAAAGGGTTTTACTTAGGCTTTTTATAAAATGGGATGGAGTGATTTGGTGATATTAAGTAGATCTCAATATCTCTGGGGGGAGATTAGTAAGTGATTTGGGAAAAGGATGGAGGGGAGTTAATCATGCCTTGCTTGATCTGTATCCAAACAGTTGCCATGGTAACTGTGATAGAGGTAAGATTATCATTCTGAGAGACAAAATCAATCACAAGTCTCTTTCTGCAACATCAAAACTGCCTACCTAGCCTACTGTACCTAACATTTTTTGTCCTTTCTCTTTGGGTGCACTTGGACTAACAACCCTTTTCAGCCTTTCTTTTCTTTACATGTGTTACGCAGTAAATTGTCACTGTCTCCTTGTCAGTCTCCCTAATGTCTCATGGAACCAAATGCACCATGCTCATGCTCTCTGAACTGGCCAAATGACCCACTTTTCCAAAGTTTACTGCATCAGCGCGTCTGTTATTAAAATAACCACGCTGACGGGCGGCTTATAGTTTTGCCAGTGCGCTGCCAGCATGGAAGCACACGGGTTTCCCGCGCTGGTCGGATTTTGTGCACCAGCGCAGCCTATGAAAGTATCAAGTCGCACTGACACAGCCTCCACTGTTATTGTGATGCACTGTCAGTGCGTCAGTTCAGTGTTACACCCGCGTTGATCCAGTTTGGGCAAATTTGTTCCAACAGCCAGCCTTCCAGATGGTTCCAGGCCTGGTTGTTAACCTTGTGAGTATCGCCCTCCCTTCTATGGCATGTCTGTTCGTCATTTGGAACCACCTTCCTTGAAGATAAGCTTATCCTCCCACCATTCATGGAGACTCCTTCTCTACTTAAACCTCCACCATTACCATGAGCAGCTAGTTTTGGATAGTGTGGAATTCATAGTGCTTGGATTGCTGCTGCTAGTAGGTAGTTGGTGTGACAAGTGTGGTTTTGCTAGAGGAAGCTTAAGGAAGGTTGTGAGTATTGCTTGTGTGAGAGAGAGCTTTTTGTATTGGGAGAACTTACCTCCAAGGGTGAATGCTTAAGAGACTTGCTGGCTGGACCCTCAAGAGAAGGACTCAGCGTCAGAACATTGGTTGTACCTTTCTCTGTTATTGATTTAATAATAGATGACTACTGTTATGGTTCCATTCTCATTTGTCTTGCAATGGTTAATGTGAATTACATCCTTTCTGACTGATGTATAATTGCTTTTATTAGATTTCACGCTTGTGTTTGTCTGTCTCTTCGTGTGTGCAGGTATCTATTCACGGAGATCGTGGAAGATCGTGACCGGCCAGAGCGAAGGAGCGAGAGCGGCATCTCTTCATCAAACAATAGCGTTGGAATCCAAGTAGGTGTTCTTTGCCTCTCTTTTAATTGCAATTAGGGACTTGCACAGTAGCATTGATTGATTGTTGCTAGACCCATTCTGGGCTAGTAGGGATCGCCTCTATCCGTAGAGGGGATTTACCTCTCCAACAATTTGGCGACTCCGCTGGGGAGCTGGCCTTTTTGTCTCTTTTGTCCATCTTTGTGTTCGAATTTGATTGTTCTCTCCTTTTGAAATTGTGGATTAGTTCTCTGCTTTTAGCCCTCCTGGTTCAATCTGGGAAGTGTCTTAATTGTTTAAAGAGTTCTGGCCTTGGTTTGGGAGTTTTTGGCTTGATTTTGCCTCTTTTTTAACCTCAGCGCGGTTTATATCAAAACAATTGCGCTGACAGCGCATAGCTGTTTCTTTAAACCTGTTGTCATCGCGCTTGTACGTAAAACAGTCGCGAAGGTTCTGAAATCGAACCAGCGCGCTTAATCCGTGTCCTTCCGCGCTGACAGTGCCAAGTTGCTACGCGTGACCTTTTGTCAGCGCACAGTTGCTGAGCGCTACCCGCGCTGATCCTGTAAAATTGAATTTGGTTCAATTTTACCTCCTGAGCCTGTTGGTTTCACTATCTCCAGCTTTTTCTTCTTGGTTTATGATTTGATATTCATTGCTTGAACTGTTACACACTCGCTTGCAAAGTCTTGTTCGACGGATTTCATTTTTGTGTCCCGTGACCTAGTGCCATCATCCCGTTTTTACTGGATTAACCTTGTTTTGCTCACTTGTTCACTTGTTCACAAAAGTTCGTTGCTGCTTGCCTTTGCTATTGCGGAAACCTTCCTCTTTTTGCTTTCTTCGCTTGTTTGCTTGAGGTGATTGTTGTTGAACCGATCCTCGGATTGTTTCACTACCCAGGCACAGATCACAGTTGCTAGGGTTCAATCGGCTCTTTTCACGCTTGTTGTGCTTTTCATTGAGTGATTTTAATTCTTTTTGCTCAGTGTTACTGTCTCTCAAAATTCATTTTAAAGTGCATAAGTGCCATTGAAAGAGGAATCAAACTAGCATCTTTTGCATTCAATAGTTAATGAAAAGAAGAGCATTTTATTGAGTTGTGTTCTTAAAAGGAAAAATTTTATTTCTTTGTCATTAGCTGCATTAGATTGTTTGATTGTTTGAGTTCATTTTGTTTGATTGAAAGCTCTTAACCTTCTCATAGTTAGAATTCATCGAACGAAATGGTATTCTTTGGCATGTAGTTTGCATCTAGGAAATTGTGAGAGATCATATGATAAGGCCTGAAACCGAAACTTAATTCAAGATCAACCATAAAATAAACTGAATAAATCTAAAAACGCATTGGAACTTAACGCTCACATTGTAGAGGTCTAGGCTAGAGACATGTTCCGGCGTCTTTAAACATAGTCACTATTGTTTCACATTACGGTTGGGTGATTCCTCCTTCTGTGACTCGATAGTGGTCTAACACGGACTGTGCTCCCGCGTACCGTCGCGTATATAGGGAGACCCCACTAGGCTTTTATCCTTGATCCATAGGAAGCCGAGTCTGCCGCCCTGCGAGCCGTAACGCACCGAACACAGCATTCAGGAAGATTGACTGCAGTACGGAAAGTCCTTGGTTCTCATACAATTGCCAAGGTGTATAAGCAGTTTTACGGATTGCTTGGTAAACCCTTTGCCTAGAATCTCCAGAGCAGTCACTTTTGATCCTTTTCAGACTCCCTAAATGAAAAGGTGTCAGTGATCTTCTTGTCACTTCGTGCTCATTAAACATTCGAAGGAGACTAGAGTCATCTTTTCGTCCTTTTCTCGACTCTTGAAACATGAAAAGGTCAAGTTCAGTTCCTGTGTCTTAAAAATTTATTCGGCCACGATAACGTTACCTGGTTAGATTTTGTATGCGTTAGTTTGAGTAGGGTCTTTGTCGTTAGTTTCCTTTAGGGTTTTGTGTGGGGTTTGTCATCCTGGCTGACCCGTCAACTCCCGGTCCGAGTGATCAAGGCTCTCCATCTTTTGTTGCTCCTGAGGTACCAGTTGTAAGCGATACTCTTCCGGTTATCCCGAGTATCCAGCCTATCAACGTACGTGCCCCGGGCAATCCGGATTACGAAGAAGATTGGAACCCTATCTGGGAGCCTGACGAAGACGATATTCCCGTTACCCCGCCTAGCATGTCGTCTCCAATGTCAACTTCCCAAATGGATGAGACATCACCCAGCGCAGGTGAGACACCCGCGGTGTCAAGTATTGAAACTCCCATTCCAGCTACTTCTCCACTCCCTCCACGGTATCAATCAATGAGGGATAGAATAGCTGCCAGAATGCCTTCTACGAATATATGGGATCCTAGTGTCATTGCCACCATGGAACCCTTTCTTTCGCAACCCCCTAATACGCCTGTTACCTCAGTTCCCACAAATCCAACTGTTTGTGTAGCGTACTCAACTCCAGTCGTCAGTGCTGTGACAACATCTTCATCTACAAACCCTGGGGCTGGTCCCTCTCACAGTCAAGTGAGCAGTAGCCAACTAGGGGTTTCGTCTGGAGTCATCGATCCTGCACAAAGTGCTCAGCCCTCTTCTGGTCCTGTTCCAGGAGCGGGGTCGTTTGATGCCCATGGGCAACCCATTGTGGACCTGAATTACCAAGGTCCACTCTTTTATTATGATGCTAACGGTCAGTACCTTGAGCACGTTCAATCCCTGCCCCGTCAACCTTTTGTCGAAGTCTCGACACCGTTAGACGTTTCTTATGATCCCGTTACTCATACTTTTCGCGGGTGCCGGGCAATTCCTGGACAGCCCCAAGGACCACCTAATCTAGGCCAGCCACCTTATGTGCAAGCCCCCCAAGGGCAACCACTGTATGGCCAGTCTTACCCAGGACAATCTGGGGGCCCACAAGGACAACCCTACCCGGGACAACCTTCAGCCATTGGAGGTCCATCCTTTTCCTATCAGAGTCAACCTTCTGGTTACACCGGGCAACCTGGTATCCAGCAAGGTTATTCGTCTAGTCAGCCAGGGCAGCCTTACATCCAACAAGGCCAACCTGGTTTTCAGCAAGGGTATCCCACTGGACAAGCTGGGCAAAATTACACCCCTCAAGGTCAACCAGCAGTCCAACAAGGGTATCCTTCTGGGCAGGGGGGCAACCCTACGTACAGCAGGGCCAACCCACTGTCCAGTCTAGTCATCATTCTGGGCAAGGGGGGCAACCCTACGTACAGCAGGGCCAACCCGCTGCTCAGTCCATGCAACCTTCTGGGCAAGGGGGGCAACCCTACGTACAACAGGGCCAACCCACTGCTCAGTCAGTACAACCCTCCGGACAAACGGGCCAGCCCTCTGTGCAACAAGGCCAACCCACTGTCCGTCCTACTCATCCAGCTGGACAGGCTAGTCAACCGCAAGGTCAACCAGTCATCCAGCCAGCTCGGCCATCTGTTCCACAAGGACAACCTGTGGTTTCTCAAGGACAACCTGGCACCCAGCAAGCACATCCTTCTGGGCAAGCAGGTCCATCCCAGATTCAACCAGGCCAACCTTCCGGCCAGATGATCCAAGCCCAGCCGGTTCAAGGACATTATTCTGGGCCTCAAACTCAAATGGGTTATCAAATGCAAGGCGGGCCGCAGCCCCAGCCTTCCTACCAAGTGCAGCCTGCTTATCAGGCTCAGTATGGAGCCCAGCAAACGTATGGCTACCAGCAACCCCAGGGGAAAACTCAGTTTACCCCTTACCAAAATTATCAACAGATGCAGGTCACTCCTTACCAAAATTATCAGTATGCTGCACCTGCGGGTCAAGTTGCTAATACGTGGGGTGCTGGGGGGCAGACCCAAGGTCAACTGTCTGCATATGGACAGAATACATATGGGCAGAACCCCTACGGACAAGGTCCCTATGCGCCGGGCCCTTTTGGGCCGGGTCCATCGGGACAAGGTTCTTATGCGCCAGGCCCTTTTGGGCCAGGTTCATCTGGACAGAGTTCGTGGCGGCAACCACCACCTGGTTGGAACCCTAATACTGCCTCGAATCCGCAGCCACAAATGTCCTTTAACCCTCAGTTTCCATTCTTAGCGACGTTGGAACTTCCGGATGTGTCCAAGTTAATGAATGACCCTATTCTGCATAATGCCTATTGGCCACCAGTTCCAACTAAAATACCCGGTGATTGTCCAAAATTTGATGGCAAAGCAGGTGAGGATCCTCAAGCACGTGTTATGACCTATCACCTGTGGTGTTCATCGAACTCATGGCTTGATGACTCTATCCGACTTCGCCTCTTTCAGAGAACTCTCACCGGCTCAGCCGCTAAGTGGTACATTGAGCTGAATCGCGGCATGTTTCAAGATTTCAACTCGCTGGCTATGGCGTTTTTAACTCATTTTCAGCTACCCATTCGGTACAAGACTGGGACAAATCTCCTCACGTCTCTTAAACGGGATACGGCTACGCACATATCTGATCACATACATGAATGGAGAAGGTGTCGTCGATTGATCAAATTCTTGATTCCTGATCAACTCCTGACCGATTGGTTCACAACTTCCTTTGTCCCTAAAATTGTGAAGGACATCGCCATGGGAGCTTGTGTAACTGAAGAGCCAGCGATCGCGCGAGCTCAGTACCTAGACTTAGTATACTCTCAGTCAGGTACTCTATATGATTATTTGCCAGACGCCCCGAGGCCTGGACAGACCAAGGCTCCGCCCAAACCATCTGTTGACGGAGTCATTGGCTCTGTTAATTTGTCATCGAAGAAATCGGCCGCAAACCCTGGGAAGCAAAAACAGAACGCTTCTAATGAAAATGCCTCTCAGGGCCAATCCAATCCTGGAAGTACCTCTGAGGTAAACGCCGTCCAGTCCACCGCGGCGGATAAATCCTCAAAAGGGAAAAAGAAGGGAAAAGCTAAAGATAAATCTGGTCAGCCCAAACAGGATGCCCCTAAACCTCCACCCGAGGAAGGAGCTAAACGAAAACCTAAGTATCCTTGTCTCATATGTGATGAGGATCACTACACTAAGGACTGCCCAAGGTGGTCCGAAGTTAGTCGGTTATTGAAAGGAGCTCCTGGGACCCCTGCCGTGCTTAAAGAGCCTTTCCCTTCCCAGCAGACTCAAATGGTGGCAGACCCGTCTCAATCCTCTTCCTCGTTCGGCTCTCAAGTGTTCATGGATGGCACGATCCCCATCCATGTTTCAACTCGAGCGAAAGATTATCCATCTCGTGCCAGGAAAGAGCCGGAGGTTCCCTCCAGCGCTCCTCCGTCTAGTTCTGGTCCTCTCCACATCAAAAGACCCAGCACTGAGACGATCCCCCGACCCCCTCAAAAAGGTGTACTCAGGAAGTCATCTTACAACCCTAATGCTCGTGCTGCCCAGCACTATAGCATTGTTGAGGACCTAGCTCAGGCTCCGTCTGCTATGTCCGCTTTAGAAGTCCTCCAGAGCTGCCCCTCCCAGAGGAAGTCCCTGCTATCAGCGATTGGTGGCATCGACCCGGCAAATTCAGATTTGATTTCTTTCGATCTCGAGGGTTTTACACAGCGACTGCCTCACCAAGTCGCTTTCCTTATACAGGTCATCATCAATAGCAGAACGATTCACCGTACGGTTATTGATGAAGGTGCCTCAACCTGCATCATGTCTGTTTCTTGCTGGAAAGCGATTGGTTCCCCTGCTTTGAGTCAGTCCCCTACGACGCTCGAAGCTTTCGATGGAAGATAATCTCGCCCTTACGGTATCCTCCAACGCTTACCCATCTCTTTGGAAGGAAATACCGTAGAAGTAGAGGTTGAAGTTGTTGACGCCAATTTGACTTACAACCTCCTCCTTGGACGGAGCTGGACTTACGCCATGCAAGCCATGGCTTCCTCCCTGTTCCGTGTCATTCGTTTCCCCCACCAGGGGAAGATTGTCACGGTGGACCAGCTCTCTTTCTTCGCCTCTTCTTCTGAAGGTAATGTGCCATTTGTGGAGCATACCTCGAAGTCACTCGTGAATGTGGGTGCTGGACTCTTCAAAGATCCCACCTTAATGGGAGTCTTTCCCCACCCACCTCCGAATCTCGCCCCTATCAACATGATCTCTGTGCGCTCAGATCCATGGGTTCTTCCTCCTGCTAATCAGGAAGACTCTTGGGGTGATATGATGTCGTTGAGTCCTGCCGAACTCAACTACATCAAGATTGTTGCTGCATCGGCTCCCCCTGATGAACCTGCTCTTCCGAGCAGTATTCCCGATTCATATGATCATTTCCCTTGGCTAGGAGATGAGGCTACGTCGGATCCATTGAAGGAAATATTTCCTTCCGACGAAGCCATCATAGAGACCATGTCTCTCGAAGAGCTCCCTTGGTCAGATCACCACCATAGCCCTTTGTTTCTCCCTCCCCATCCGGAAATGACCGCATGTCTCAAGCGGTTTGCTTCTTGTGTCCCATCCCCGCCCCTCCAAACACCCATTCAGCTGTATCAAGTGTCAGAGGGCAATATGGGCAATATCACGCAAACCCAACCGATCGATATCTCTGTTAAACCAGGGATCGTCGAACACATCCATATTGGAGTCACTTGCATTCCTGAGGAGGTTCAGCTCTATACTGCTCTATTCCGTGAATTTCGTGATGTCTTCGCATGGTCCTACGAGGAAATGCCCAGCATCGTCCTAATATAGTGGTGCACGAAATACCTACGTACCCAGATGGTAAGCCTGTGCGTCAGCGCTTATGCCCTGTGCACCCCCGAAAAGCTGCAGCCATCAAGGCCAAAGTCGAAAAGCTTCTTAAAGCTGGTTTCATCTACCCCATTCCTCTTACGGATTGGGTATCTAACATAGTTCCTGTGAATAAAAAGCAGGGTACTATCCGGGTCTGTGTTGACTATCGTGATATCAACCGTGCCTGTCCGAAGGATAACTTTCCTACGCCCTTCATCGATCAGCTTATTGATGAGTGCGCAGAAAGTGAGATTTACTCATTTATGGACGGCTTCTCTGGCTATAACCAGATCAACATTGCACCCACGGACCAGCATAAAACAACTTTTATTTGTCCTTGGGGCACCTTCGCCTATAAGAAGCTTCCTTTCGGTCTAAAGAATGCCGGCGCTACATTTCAACGTGCAATGTCTTATGCCTTTCATGATATACGTCACATTGTACAACCTTACCTGGATGACCTTCCGGCTCATTCAGCTAAGCGTCAGGACCATCCTTCTCATCTTCGCGAAATTTTTCTCCGCTGTCGACACTACCGCATAAGGCTTAACCCTCATAAGTGTGTCTTCTGCGTAGGATCTGGTCGACTGCTCGGGTTCATCGTCTCCTGAGAAGGTATCCGTCTGGATCCCCTCAAAGTCGAGGCCATCCTGAACCTTCCTCCCCCTGCCTCTTTATAGCAATTGCAGAGCCTGCAGGGCAAAGCAAATTTCCTTAGATGATTCATTCCGAATTATGCCGAGGTAGCTAAGGGTTTCACACGATTATTAAAGCGAGACACACCCTTTCGTTGGGATGCCATCGCCCAGGATTCTTTCGAGCGACTCAAGGACCTCCTTGTCTCGGCTCCACTCTTAAGACCTCCAAACTATCACCGTGATTATTCTCTCTATCTAGCTGTCGCTGACACCACCATCGGCATGGTTCTGGTGTAGGATGATGATGATGGCAACGAGCACGTTATCTATTACCTTAGTCGCAATCTCTTGGATACAGAAACTCGCTACGCGTATGTCGAGAAGTTGGCACTGGCAGCTGTCTGCGCCGTCCAACGATTCTGGCACTATATCCTGTTGCATACTACGACCGTGATTTCCGACTGCAACCCTATGACCTACATCTTGTCGCGTCAGCTGCTGGGGGGCAAGTACTCGAAATGGATTGTCATCCTACAAGAGTTTGACTTGGAATTTACTGCTGCCAAGTCTAAGAAATCTCTGGTCTTTGCAGAACTGCTCTGTTCTTTGCCATCCCCTTCTGTACCATCCCGTTCAGAAGAGCATATCCCGGATGAAACATTGTTTCTCATCAGCACCCTCGACCCTTGGTATGGGGACATCATAGTGTATTTGCAGACGTCTTCCTTCCGTCCTGATGTATCGAAAGACGCTCGACGAAGGATTCGTCACCAATCTCAACCCTATCGCATCATTGGCGATACCCTGTACCGCCTCGGCGTTGATTCTGTTCTCCGCCGATGTTTGACTCTCAAGGAGGCTGAGCGGGTGTTGAATGACTGCCACTCCAGTGCTTGTGGCGGCCATATGTCCGGAGATGCTACCGCCCAGAAAATTCTTCGTGCTGGTTATTTCTGGCCTTCTATCTTCAAGGATTGCATCCTTACCGTCCGTGCATGTCACGAATGTCAGGTTTACCACCGGAAAATGCGTGCACCTCCTGCACCACTGCACCCCGTTGTTACCGTAGCTCCATTTGCCAAATGGGGCATCAATTATACGTCCTGTAACCCTCGTTCGGCCGGGGGGCATGGGTACATCATCATTGTCGTGGATTATTTCACCAAATGGGCCGAAGCGATGCCTACATTGAACGAAGACGGTTACACGGCGGCGCAGTTCTTGTTTAATCATGTCATTACTCGGTTCAGAGTCCCCCAGGCTATTGTCACAGATCACGAAAAGCATTTCCGTAATCACATGATGACGAAACTAACGACCCAGCTAGGCTTGCGTCAAGATAGCTCGACGCCGTATTACCCTCAATCCAACGGCCAAGTTGAAGCTGTGAACAAAGTTTTGATCACAATGCTCCAACGTACCGTGAATACGCACAAGTCTAACTGGCATCTGATGTTGTTCCCTGCCTTGTGGGCCTACCAGACCTTTGTGAAGGACGCCACCAGTTTCACCCATTTTCAGCTTGTTTATGGACTAGAGGCCACCCTTCCTGTTGAGTGTGAGATTCCTTCGTTGAAGTTAGCTGTCGAGTTACTTCCCAACACCACTCCGGTGGAGGAACGGCTTCTCTATTTAGAACGGCTAGACGAGACCCGTCGCTTAGCCTCTCTAGCTATTGAAGCGCAGAAGAAGAGGGTTAAGGCCCACTTCGATGATACCATTCGACCTCGTTCCTTTGTTGAGGGAGATTTAGTACTGCTCTATGATCAAGCTAAGGATAAGCTGGGGGCAGGAAAACTCGAATCCATGTGGCTAGGCCCCTATATCGTGAAGAGAGTTTTGCAAAAGGGGGCATATGAGCTGATCGATTACGAAGGAAATCCTCTTGACAAGCCCCGCAATGGGCTTTATTTGAAGAAATATTATGCATGATCTCATGCACCTAGTTTGTACATACGTGTGTTCTTAGCAAGTGTGTCATGTGTGCATGATTTCTAGTTTTGCTTTGGTGTGAAGGTGTGTTTGCCTCTTATTTTGTTTTCTGCTTCTTGTGCAGATGTCTAGTACACCTTACGTTGGCTTCGCCGATGGCGCCTGCCATAGTACTTGCAATTTGTCTTCTGCGGCATGGGCGATCTACGATCCTCACGGCGAGTTGCTAGATCTTCAAGGCGTGTGCTTGGGCCGTACCACCAACAATGTTGCCGAATACAGTGATGTAATTGAATTACTAGCCGAAGCAGTTGATCTTGGCATCCGTGCATTAGTGGTAAACCTGGACTCTCAGCTTGTTGTCCATCAACTCAACGGGCGATATTCCGTCAGAGACCAACGCATTCTACGGTTGTATTTACGTGTGAGATTGTTAGAAAGGAATTTCGATTATATCACATATCAACACATTCCGAGACGATTAAATACGTTAACCGATGCATTGGCAAACCATGTGCTGGATAGACATTTGCGTAATAGATAACCATCATACAAGAAGAGATAGAAAACATAATATAAGACCATAGGATAAGCATGTGTAAATAATTTCTTTTCCAAGCATAGTTTGCATGTGTGCCTGCATATGTGTTTTAAGCTTGCATAAAAATTAAAATGCATGGGTCATGTGTTGTGCAACTGATACATTAGATCACATTTGTATTAGACATTTGCATAGCATATAAAAACATCATCACATGTGAAACGATCCATCCAAAAACAGTATATATATAGATATATATATCGTGTGGCGCACTGAGGCGCTCAAAAATAAGTGTATATGTCCAAAAAATAAAAGCCGGTGTCCAGTACATCTGAGACATATGTCTCTCAAAACATTAGTGGAAGTAAAACCTAGGCGACTACTGATCTGGGTTATGCTCTCTATAGCATACTGCTGCCCGTGCCACTCGCCTCAAAAGGCGGTGCATCCTGGGTGCCACTCCCACTGTGTGGATCTGATGCTCTATCGGGACCTCCTTGACCCCCTAGTAATCTGGCACCCCCTCCAGCAAACCCTCAAGGTTGCGAGCTACAGTCTCCGACGTATCAACTCCTGGAGGAACTAGAGCTAAGGCTCCAGCTCCTTGCCCCTCCCTCCGTGTCGTTGGGGCTAGGCCAATGGGTCTCACGGGTCCCACATCTGCACACCATGACATTTATTAAGACATATACATGAAAAATCAAAAACATTAAAAAATATTGAAAAGAGATCAAGTGTCATACCTCCATCGTCCCAATGCTCTCCCGCGGGCAGTAGCATGTCAGGATCATTGCGGAAGTCCATGCCAGCGTATGGCCAGTCCTCCACGATGACAACGTGTCGATCCAGCCACTCTCGGAAATACACTCCCCAAGATACTGGGCGGCCTCCACCTCCACGTGGCATGATGCGGGCCCATCGACTGGCCCTCGTCTCCCGAGGACCTCTAGGTGTATCCATGGCCATGGTCTGTAGCTGTAGGGTCGGCACCCGCTCCAGCATGAGCGGAAGTAGAAGTGACCCATATGCAAACTGCTTCGACTCTCCACGTCGGCAGTTGTTCAGTTGCCTCTTCATGCTAGTGGTCACAGCTGCTGCCCAGTTGAAAATGGTGGGCTATAAGCACTCCAGAGCTAGTAGTAGTTGGGTCTTTGAGGCCTCATGATTGGCCAAAGAACCCGCTGCCCGTGTCACTAGAAAGAGTATGGTACGAAGAGGCATGTCCGCCACTGTCGGGATACCAACTTTCCCGCTCCGTGTTTTCACAGCCTGTGGGCACACTCGAGCCATGAGCTCATCAAGAGTGTCACCGCTGGGTCGTTTCCCCTCCAGAATGGGCATTCGGCCCCGGCGCGATAGTCCAGTCAAAAAATAAATGTCCGTGGAATCAAACTCAATGTCCTGGCCACAGATTGTGAATTTGCCATCCACTAGGTTCCAAGCTCTGATTAAGAGCTCAAGCAAGTCAGGTTGCACCCTCAGGCGCAGAGTAAGGAAGAATTTCAAGAATCCGCATGCCCGCATTGCATTTCGGCATTCGGCAAGTGCATAGGCGGCTATATCCTCGTCATCGTGAGCTCTCTCTTGCCAAACAAAAGACATTTTGCCCTGCAAGACCATGAAAAAATATTAGGTTGAGATTTGTACGTCCAATTCTTTAAAAATAAATCTTTACGGCACCAGCGCGACTGTTTCTAAAACAGTCGCGCTGAAAATGGCGCACCGTTGTTTTTTCACTGGGTCAGCGCGGAAGCACACGTGTTTTCCACGCTGACCCATGTGGTGGTACGTGTAAATATAAATCGATCAGCGCGGACCCGAGCGGGAAACCCGCGCTGACCGAGAGTGCACCAACGCTCAAAAAATTCGCCCAAAGGGCCACATCCCACCGTGGAATTGCTCAAAAATAGGCTCAAAATGAAACGCAGGGAGAGGAGAACCTACCTGGAACAAGCTGTCGGATGAATGGTGTCTGTACGGGCTGGAAATCGCTCCGTCAACCTTGCAGCTCCTCAACGTTCTTCACAACTCAAAATGGTAACAATGGTAAAAAATGACTTTTACCCCCCTATTTATGGTAAAAAATTCATAATTCACTATAATTTCTTATCAATATGGGTTTTTGTCATATTTTTGCCATGGATTTAGCTCTAATGTCACTGAATTATGCCTTTATGCATGTTTTACTATGTTTTTATGCATATCGAACGGATTTATGCGGGTGGTGTTCTTGTGCAGGTACTAGTAACCGGCGTGGTCATAACGATTCTTCGTGCAATTGGTCCCAAAAAATGTTGTCTTTAAGCTCTTTTCCGACATGAATCAAGAAAAGATGGTCGGGCTTCCTTTCGGCTCATTAAAGGGAATGAGAGGCGGTCGTTTTAAGCTCTTTTTCGACTGTGCAACTTAAAAAGATTGTCGGGTGTTTGTCGTTTCGCACTCGTTACTGGCTTTAAAACGACGTGCTTCCGACCGCTTTTTTACTTTTTCGGGTCGAAGCTACTATTCACGAAAAGTACTCCTCGATCGTAATGGCCGGGCGGTTCTTTCGAGTATTGTTTTATACTTTTTCGGGCTCGAGAGACACAACTTTACGAAAAAGGACCCCCCTGGAGTCTCCTTTTCCGTTGTCTTTTCAGACTCTCTAAATAAAAAAGGACGCCGTGTAGGAATTTACAGGGTAAGTTCCTCAGAAAGAATACCAAAAGGACACCGCTCACAACCAGATCTCAAATCAATACACCAGTATTTTTGACGTGGTTAAAACCCTCAGAGTGCAAGGAGGGAAACAGTCCACGGCCTGTCCCAACGTGGGTACAGACAATTTATTAATCAAAGAATGAAAATTTACATAAGCTTCTCTCATGCACGGATTACCCGAACAATGACCCTCCATGCGCTTTAAATAGAACTCATGGACCAATCGGGTGTCAAGCCACGGATCAAGTGTCGGTAATACCGAGGTGAGAGTGAACCGTCGGATCACTACATATCGTGACCGTCGGATTGTAAGTTACAAAATGTACAACGGTAAAGAAACACACTTTACCTAACTCTATGCTAGACCAAGTTGAACTTAACTATATCCTATGTGTCGGAATATCCTAACATCCCCCCTTAAGAACAACTTGGGATAGGATTGAAGGATTTACAAATATGACACAATAGGAGAAGGAAGGAGGCACTAGAGCCTATCCCCCCTTAGTGACAACTTCCTGAACTCCAAGCATATATCGAAGTTTAGTGAACTTCGCCTCTGTGAGAGCCTTTGTGAAGATGTCTGCAACCTGATCATCCGTTGGACAATATTGCACTTCAAGAACATGGTCATGAATGAGCTTTCTGATGAAGTGCATGTGTAGTTCAATGTGTTTGCTGCGCTGATGCTGGACTGGATCTTTGCATAGCTGAATGGCACTTTGATTATCACACCAAAGTGTGGTTGGATGCTGCTGCTCAAAGCCAAACTCTGATAGGATCTGACGAAGCCACAAGGCTTCCTTACTAGCTTCCACGGCACCACGATACTCTGCTTCTGCTGACGAAAGAGAAATGGCAGCCTGTTTCTTACAAGCCCATGTAATAGGTCCTGAACCAAGAGTGAAGACATAACCGGCAGTAGACTTCCGATCATCAAGGTCACCAGCCCAATCAGAATCAGTGAAACCAACTAACAGAGGAGCTGCTTTGGCACTGTAATGAATCCCAAACTGTACTGTACCTCGAACATAACGAAGTATTCTTTTAGCTGCTTTCCAATGACTTTCACGGGGGTTTTGCATAAAACGAGCAACAAGGCCAACAGCAAAGGAAAGATCAGGACGAGTATGGGTTAAATACAAGAGTTTTCCGACAAGTTGACGGTATAAGGTAGCATCAACTTCAGGAGAAGTACAAGAGACTGAAAGTTTGACTCCAGACTGAAAGGGAGAAGGGGCTGGCTTACAGTCTTCCATGTGAAAATGACGAAGAATATCACAAGCATACTTGGACTGGGAAAGGAAAATACCTTCTTGGGATTGCAAGACTTGAAGACCGAGAAAATAGTGTAAGTGTCCTAAGTCTGTCATTTCAAATTTCTTTTTAAGGCTGGACTTCACATGGTTTATAAGGTTGGGATCACTACCAGTAAGAATAAGATCATCAACATAAAGAACAAGGATGATAAGAGAGTTGCCCACTTTCTTGGTGTAGACAGTATTGTCAGAATGACACCTAGAAAAGCCAGATTCTAAAAGAAAGCTATCCATTTTGGCATACCAAGCCCGAGGAGCTTGCTTGAGGCCATAAAGGGATTTCTTAAGTCGACAAACGAGGCTGGAGTCTGTTTGTATGAAGCCAATGGGTTGTTCCATATAGATTTCTTCCTGCAAGTCCCCATGCAAGAAGGCAGATTTAACATCCATTTGATGGACTTCCCATTTTAAAGAGGCAGCAAGGGAAAGAACAAGGCGGATAGAGTTCATTTTGGCAACTGGAGAGAAGGTTTCAGTGTAGTCAATGCCTTCAACCTGTGAAAAGCCCTTAGCAACTAGACGAGCTTTATGTTTATCAACTTTCCCATCTGGTCCATACTTGGTTCTGTAAACCCATTTGCATCTAACAAGTTTGCGTCCCTTTGGTAGAGGAACAAGATCCCATGTATCATTTGTCATCAATGAATGATATTCTTCATTCATAGCTGCTTCCCAATGTGGATGGCCTGAAGCTTCTGCAAAAGTGTCAGGATCATGATTTACTGGAGCTTGAGCCAGTAAAGAAGAGGCTCTTTCAAACTGAGAACGTGTACGTCGCTGATCTGTAGGATCACCGGCAAGATCACCTGCTGCATCCCGAGTAGCACGGACCCATCTTGGAAGTTGAGGATCCTGAGAAGGTGGGGGAGGATTATCATCCTCGCTTTCATCATCAGAAGAAGAAATGTTTTCAAAGATAGAAGAGATAGGAAGAGGTGGCACATCCGCCGGACTAGGCTCGCAGGCCGATTTATTTTCATCAAATTTTACATCTCTTCTAATGATAACATTTTTGGACTTAAATGGAATAAGTCTATAACCTTTTACATCTTCAGAATATCCAACAAAAGTACATTTCTCACTCTTAGGTTCTAAAGCTTTATGCTTTTCATCTGGAATATGGGCCCATGCTTCACTTCCAAACACACGAAAGTGACTTACATCTGGTTTAATGGAACTCCAAGCTTCTTCTGGAGTGATATTCTCTAGAACCTTAGTAGGAGTGCGATTGATTATATAATTTGCACAATTAATTGCTTCGGCCCAAAAACTAAGACTGAGTCCTTTAGATTGCAGCATACAATTAGCCATTTCCTTTAAGGTGCGATTTTTCCTTTCAGCTACACCATTTTGTTGTGGAGTGTATGGAACAGTATGTTGCATTTGAATTCCATTTTCGGTGCAAAAGTTGATGAATGCGTTTTTAACATATTCTCCACCATTATCAGTTCTTAGCTTAAGAATTTGATGTCCAGATTGTTTTTCAACAAATGCTTTGAAGGCCAAAAAAGTGCTAAATACTTCGCTCTTGAGTTTTAAGAAGTATACCCAAGTGCGTCTAGAGAAATCATCAATGAAAGTTAAGAAGTACTTGCAGCCAGAGAATGAAGCAACAGGAAGAGGACCACATAAATCACTGTGCACAAGCTGTAAAGGGGCTGAGGCGTGCCAAGAGGCACGTTTGTCAAAACTGTCCCGATGATGTTTTCCGAGTACACATCCGGAACAAACACCATCTTTGCAAGATACCATAGGAAGACCTGTCACCATATTTTCTTTACATAGATGCTGAAGGGAGCGATAGTTTAAGTGACCAAACCGCTCATGCCAAAGTTTGCTCACTTCATCATTATGAGCAACAAATACTGAGGGAAGATGGGATGACCCAAAGTTGTGAAACTTATACAACCTTTTGGAATCATCAGCAAGACCAGTAGCTAGAATCTGTTTAGGATCTTTTAGATCCTTGATTACAACATCATGAGGTGAAAATTCAACAATTTTACCTTCACCTGAATGAGTTATCTGATAGACAGATAGAAGGTTGCAGGATAAGTTTGGAACACATAATACATCATTGAACTGACCATTGTCTAGATGAACAGTTCCAGTCCCTACAACATTAAGAGATCTATCATCACCAACATATATATTTTTGGTGTTACAATCATTTAAAGAAGAAAACATGGCTTGGTTTTTGGCCATGTGACAAGAGGCTCCAGAATCAATGAGCCACTCATGAGAATGAGAAGAAGAAGAAGATACATTTAATGCATAACCAGACTGAGATGATTGACGATGACATGCAGAAAGTGCCGTTCCGGAAGTTGAAGTTGAAGTAGGCTCCAGATGGATGTTATGTTTCTTCATTGCGGCTTCCAAGGCTTCCATCTTCTTAAAGCATTTAGATTCTAAGTGGCCATCTCGATTACAAAAGTTACAATGTCTGTCAGTCCTCTTCCATTTGTTTTTATTGGTCTTGTCATTTTGCTGAAATGATCTTTCATCTTGAGGCTGAGTTGGTTTAGGACCATTCCTTTGAGGATAAGACTTCTTAGGATTCTTTGAATTTGGTTGCTGCTGGGCGGCTAACGCTTTCGAGGAAGAGTTTCCAAGATTAAGAAGACCAAGGTGTAAGAGTTTTTCTTGTTCTCTTATTAAGGAATCACAAAAGGAGTCAAAGGAAGGGGGTTTGTAGTCTTTGCCTTGACAAATGAAAGCTTCCCTTGTAGAATGGAAAGTGGAAACAAATACAGAGTAGGCTGGTCCCAACTTAGTAAGGATGGAATAAATAAGGTTACCATCTTCTTTCTTAACTTTAACACCTTCCAAGAGATATCTAAGGGTCTTGAATTTGGACAAGAAATCTTCAATGCAAGAAAAATTATTAGGATCCAAAGTAAGCAACTCATTCTCAAGTTGATGGGCTCTAATTTCATTTTTAATCCCAAAAACTTTAGCAAGTTTTTCTAATGCTTCATGAGGAGTTTCAATTTCTGCAATGTGGAATCTAAGATCAGGAGAAACAGACATTCCTATCAAACCACGTGCTTGATCTTGTCTATTTTCCCATTTTTCGGCCTTGTCTTCATCTTTGGGTTTCTTCTCTTGGTCTGTGGCTATTCTGAAGAGACCTTTACTTCTAAGTAAATCTCCCATGTAGGCTACCCATTGGAAGTAGTTAGTGCTGTCAAGAATGACTTGGCATGGACTTTCCATTTTTTGAAAAAAAACTGAAGCTGAAGATGCTGAAAGTAAGTGGTCCAATGGATAGATCTCGAAAAAATAGGCGGTTTTAAAAAAAACGGCTCTGAAAAAGGCTTCCGGATGAAGAAGTTATGGCTTTTTGAAAAAAAATTGTTGACGTTGCCGGCAAAGTGCGCGAATGTGCGGGAATGAAAAAATCCGCCCCCACAAAATGGAGACTTGAACCCAAGACCTCTACTCTCTTAAAAAGTCTTTGAACCAATTGATCTATACAAAATATTTGAGAGAGAGAGAGAGAGAGAGAGAGAGAGAGAGAGAGAGGGGGGGGGGGGGGGGGCCTCGATTTGCGTGCTTGCCTTGGGAAGGCTCTTTTCCCCTACAAAACACAAAACACAAAACCCAACACGAATATGCAAAGAAAAACGAACCTTACGGCTCAAAGTTAGCTTTAGCCAAAAAACTAGAATTTTAAAAAAAATCTCAAAGTTAGCTTTTAACCGAAAAACTAAATATTTTTCTCAATGTTTCTGATTTTCCAAGATCACACTAAGGTGCAGGGAAAAGAGCATACGCATGAGAAAAATCCTTTCTTTCTGTTTCTGATTTGCCCAGATCGCACAGAGTTGCAGGGCAAAGAGCATACGCAGAAATGAAAGGTATAGATCCGAGAAAAAAAAAGGCTAAATAAACCGAAACCGAAATAAGCAGAGAGAAAATGACAGTAAACTGCAAAAAAAAACACTGTATACCTCCCGATCTGAAAAATGACGCAGCTAGGGCTACCGGAAACCTTTTCGCGTGAAACGAAAGGGGTTCCTCACTGAAACAGATGCTCCGAACGCAACAGAGCAGTCCTCTCGGCCCGAAAGCAGTCAGAAACAGCAGATCTAGGAAACGACAGCCGCATGCAGTTCTACCGGCTTCAGATTTGGATCACCAACGGACGCGGCCCTCAAATAGCTCCGATACCATGTAGGAATTTACAGGGTAAGTTCCTCAGAAAGAATACCAAAAGGACACCGCTCACAACCAGATCTCAAATCAATACACCAGTATTTTTGACGTGGTTAAAACCCTTAGAGTGCAAGGAGGGAAACAGTCCACGGCCTGTCCCAACGTGGGTACAGACAATTTATTAATCAAAGAATGAAAATTTACATAAGCTTCTCTCATGCACGGATTACCCGAACAATGACCCTCCATGCGCTTTAAATAGAACTCATGGACCAATCGGGTGTCAAGCCACGGATCAAGTGTCGGTAATACCGAGGTGAGAGTGAACCGTCGGATCACTACATATCGTGACCGTCGGATTGTAAGTTACAAAATGTACAACGGTAAAGAAACACACTTTACCTAACTCTAACCTAACTCTATGCTAGACCAAGTTGAACTTAACTATATCCTATGTGTCGGAATATCCTAACACGCCGAGCTCCTCCTTTGTCAGGCTCGTTAAAACTTAATGACATCAGACATCGTCGAAATGACACCTCTCCAAGCATATGCTATCCCCGTCAAGCTTGTCATTCAAAAATAACCGGGGTACCTGCCAGAAATGGTGGGGAAAATGAAACTGTAATAATGGTCGTGTCGGCAGTATGTCGCTCTTGAACATGGCACTCATCTGCATTCGTGTCTGGGTGGGGACTTCTCATCTTGTTTTACACTAGCCTCCATGGGTTTGGGTTATCCTATTTGACCTCTCATCTGCTCATTGCCTTGTCACCATGACCTCTGCTCATTTGATGTCAGATACTGCCAAATCCGCTTTTGTGCCACCGATATGTTCAAGAGAAGTTGGCCTCTGCAGGATTACCACCTCCCTCTGATGTCTCACACAAAATTTTTTATCCTTCTCTGTCTCGTGTCGATGATGTGGGAAACATCATGGCCCACCTTCGATCAAGGTTGCTTCCTATCGACTTCAGCTCATTATCCAGGAAAGTGACCTAGAGACTCCCTTCAGGTGCCTTAGAGCCTGCATGCCTCAATGGCAGGTTTTTCGTGTTCGACGTGAGGTTTTCATCATTGGCCTCCGATCGAATGATTCTGCAGGTGTTCGACACCAGCTCATTGATTCACACACCGCGGATTTTACCTATAAGTACCTTGAGGACCATTGTCATTATTGGTGGTACCTCTCGCGTATGTTAACAGTTTTCATCATTGACTGGTAATCAGACGATGTTCTTGCATGTTCGACTTCAGCTCATGTATTCACATGCTTGAACTTGTACTTTGTTCGGGTTGGGATGGAGCGAAAGACCCTGGTTTTTGTCTGTTATGAATCAGGCTGCGATTTTGTGGATTGTTATTACATGACCCATTGATGGATGGCTGCGCCCATACTTGAGTCTTCGGGATGGCTGCGACCATACCCTCTTATCTTTATGGTCTCTTCAGCTGGGTGGCTGCGTCCATACCACAGACCTTCTTCGTATGTCTTTTGGATGGCTGCGCCCATGCCTAGACTACATGTGATCACGATATCAGTTGTACATTCATGCAGGTCCTTCCTGGTGGTGTTCCAGTTCAGCAGTTTTGTAAAGCATTTCACCCCTCCCACTCTCTCGGGTCTCATGCTTTAGGGGGCATCTGTTACGCAGTAAATTGTCACTGTCTCCTTGTCAGTCTCCCTAATGTCTCATGGAACCAAATGCACCATGCTCATGCTCTCTGAACTGGCCAAATGACCCACTTTTCCAAAGTTTACTGCATCAGCGCGTCTGTTATTAAAATAACCGCGCTGACGGGCGGCTTATAGTTTTGCCAGTGCGCTACCAGCGCGGAAGCACACGGGTTTCCCGCGCTGGTCAGATTTTGTGCGCCAGTGCAGCCTATGAAAGTATCAAGTCGCGCTGACACAGCCTCCACTGTTATTGTGATGCGCTGTCAGCGCATCAGTTCAGTGTTACACCCGCGCTGATCCAGTTTGGACGAATTTGTTCCAACAGCCAGTCTTCCAGATGGTTCCAGGCCTGGTTGTTAGCCTTGTGAGTATCGCCCTCCCTTCTATGGCATGTCTGTTCGTCATTTGGAACCACCTTCCTTGAAGATAAGCTTGTCCTCCCACCATTCATGGAGACTCCTTCTCTACTTAAACCTCCACCATTACCATGAGCAGCTAGTTTTGGATAGTGTGGAATTCATAGTGCTTGGATTGCTGCTGCTAGTAGGTAGTTGGTGTGACAAGTGTGGTTTTGCTAGAGGAAGCTTAAGGAAGGTTGTGAGTATTGCTTGTGTGAGAGAGAGCTTTTTGTATTGGGAGAACTTACCTCCAAGGGTGAATGCTTAAGAGACTTGCTGGCTGGACCCTCAAGAGAAGGACTCAGCGTCAGAACATTGGTTGTACCTTTCTCTGTTATTGATTTAATAATAGATTACTACTGTTATGGTTCCATTCTCATTTGTCTTGCAATGGTTAATGTGAATTACATCCTTTCTGACTGATGTATAATTGCTTTTATTAGATTTCACGCTTGTGTTTGTCTGTCTCTTCGTGTGTGCAGGTATCTATTCACGGAGATCGTGGAAGATCGTGACCGGCCAGAGCGAAGGAGCGAGAGCGGCATCTCTTCATCAAACAATAACGTTGGAATCCAAGTAGGTGTTCTTTGCCTCTCTTTTAATTGCAATTAGGAACTTGCACAGTAGCATTGATTGATTGTTGCTAGACCCATTCTGGGCTAGTAGGGATCGCCTCTATCCGTAGAGGGGATTTACCTCTCCAACAACATGATAAGCCTATCTAATCTGCACTTATTACATCCAAGGGCTCAGTTTAAACTGTTGAGCTCCTTTGCTTCTCTACCTATCTACTTATCTGCCAAGATTAAATAGTTTGGACAGACTTTTATTCTCTATCTCTAAAACAGGAAATTCAAACATGAACTGGCCAAGATTAAGAAATTTGGCCATTCATCAATTGTGGTAGAAAATTAAACAAGCTGTACATGATGCTTCCTTTACAGAAACATGAAATAGTAGTGGCATTTGGACTTGCAATAGTAGTGGCATTTGGACTTGCACACTTTCCTGGTCCTTTTTATTTGGGGTTCATTTCTTTTCATTTTTTATTTTGACCATTTATCCTTTCACCCTTTGATTTTTCTTTTAGGGTATACCCTCTTTATATTTTTTAAATTTTTTGATTCTTTGAGAATATGGAAAACCTTTGCAACAAGAAAAGGTATGCACATATTGCAGAGCTAATCAAGTCAATCATGAAATATGATACCTATTGATATAGGAACATAACAATGATATCACGAGCAATTGGAGCGATGAATGGTTTGGTGAACCATTCGGTCAGTAACTGATCAGCAATCTCGAATTTGATCAAGCGATGCTTGCGTCTCCATTCATGGATGTGATCGGAGATGTGGGTTGCAGTATTTTTCTTAACCGATGTAAGAAAATAGGTGTCGGTTTCATAACGAACTAGAAATTGGAAATGTGTGAGGAAAGCCATGTCTAAAGAGTTGAAGTCATAATAAGTACTTCGAGGGAGTTCGATATACCACTTGGCTGTAGCGCCTGTGAGAGTTCGTTGGAAAAGACGTAGATGAATATAGTCATCAACGTAAGAATTCGAAGAGCACTAGAGGTGATATGTCATCACATTGGCTTGAGGATCTTCTTTCACTTTCCCATCGAACAATCGCTCAAGATCTTGGATGGGACCGGAGGCTAGTAGGGCAAATGAGGAATTGGATCATTCATGACTTGAGACACATCTGGCAACTCTAGTGTAGCCAATAACGACAATTGAGTATTGAAAGGCATTGGAGGTTGATAAGCGGTCCAACTGGACGAGCCCATCCCTGCTGGTAAGGATGTTAACCACATAGTGGAGGGTTTTGACCATAGGGCATTTGATTTTTCCCCACTGTAGGTTACCTTTCCTATAGAGAGAATTTTGACCTTGAAAGCCTTGAAATTTTCCTGCCATAGGTTGTTGATAAGCAACATATGGATTAAAAGGTTGTTGAGCCTATTTACCTTGGACACATGGGTTTTGCACCTGCTGTCCATGGGCATATGGGTTTTGAACCTGTTGGCCCTTAACATAAGGATTTTGGACCTGTTTTCCTTGGACAAGAGGATTTTGGACCTGTTGCCCTTGGACATGAGGACTTGGGGTCTGCTGCTACAGGACTTGACCCTGACCCTGTCCTTGTAAAGGTTGACCCTATTGATATGTATATAAGGGTTGTTGTTGCCTGGGTTGGCCTTTCTACTGCAAGGGCTGACCTTGCAGCTGCAAAATCTATCCTTGTAGCTGTAGAGGTTGGCCTTGCGAAGACATAGGTTGGGAGGTTTGCTGAACATATTGCATCTGCAACTGCATGGTTTGCTGCAACTACTGTGAGGGTTGCCCCTGCGATTGTTGCAGTGGTCCCTGCTACTGCATCATTGGACCCTGTTGTTGCATGGATGGCCCTTGCTACAATGAAGGTCATCCTTGTTGCTGCAAAGGTTATCCTTGCTACTGCAAGGGTACTTGGACAGTTCCTAGATTGAAACCATGAAAATTTCTTAACTATATCTGGCCATAGCCACCCGGAACGGTGGTCGGACTAGGCTGAACATACTGTCCAGGCTGAAAGACGTAAGGTGGATTTACCATTCCTTTGGAGCCATATGGAACACAATGAGTTTGGTACTGAACCTGAGCCTCATAAGGCTACTGATACTAGAAATTTCTTGACCCAGACGAACCAACGGGATTTTGGACCTACTGGTACTAGACATTGCTTGATTCAGCAGGACCAGCAGGGTTTTTAATAATACCAGAAGAAGGCTGGTTCATCCCAACCCTGTGAGCATGTGAGATACTCACATTAGTTGTTCCCAACATCATAGAAACATTCGGATTCTACCCCTCAGGTGGTGGCACAGCTTGTGCACTTACTAGAGGGACCGAAGGACAGACAGAGGCAGGACTCAAGACCATCGGTTGCACTGGACGAGTGACTTGGACTGACGAAACAAGAGGGTTCGGAATGGTAGGTTGCACCGGGACTGAAGTAACTACAGAAATCAGCATTTGTTGGGGGGTTGAACTCTAAATGAACGGACATGTGGTAGGCATCATGCCAAACGCCCAAATAAGATTATGATAAAGCGAAGACGCACAAGGTGTATCTTAGACCAACTATGCTAAAGTCACATAATTAGGAGGTAAGTTTCGATAAACACTAATGGGAATGCTTCCCGTGTAGGGGAAACCTTCAGGAGGAAACCGATCTTCTTCCTCTTTGACAGTGTGTGGATTGGAAACCTCTGAGTGACCCAGAGAGGAGACTGGAAATTCGCCTTTGGGTTCCATGGGTGGAAACAAGCGACGACGAACAACCGAAGATGTTCGAGGGGATAATTACAAAGGAATACTCGGTTGATCGTATGGATTATACGGATGTTGCGGTGATATCACAACAGGGTCAAACAAAGGATTCGGAGGATAAACAACCAGTCCAAGCTGACCTTCAATAGTCATCTGACTCTCAAGAGTCTGGATAGGGTTATCCAGAGATTCTAGGCCAATATAAAAAAGTGACCCAGTATCTAAGGGAGGTGGAGTACGAGATGACAAAGGTATAATGCTCAGAACAATTCCAAGTTCAACTCCTTGGTCCTCAAGTGACTACGATAATTCAGGAAATGGCTCCTCGGACAATCTTTCAGACAGAGGAGAGGAAGAGGAACTAGGTGAACTGGATGGTTCAACCACGATGGATTCGCCTCAAATAATAGGAAAAGAGAGATAAATTCCAAGGCTTTAATTATACTTTAAAAGGAATACTCACGATTTGGTCTAGAAAATACTAGCAGGGATGTTATGAGATCGTGGACAATAATATTTTAAGATGCACAAACAAACTGGTATTCTTTCATGTTTTAAGAGTCGAGAAAGAAGCAAAGGTGACTCTATCACTTTCAATTTGAAGCGAGATCGAAATGACAAGTGCTCAAATGATCTTTTAAGCTTAAAGAGTAAAAAAGATCAAATGACTACTTAGGATGATCTAGGTATAAAGGATTACCAGGTAACCGTGAACATCAGGATACCTCCTAGAAAACCGAGAAGTATGCACAAGTGATCTCCCCGAATGTTGTGTTTGATGTATCACATTTACAAGGCAGCAGACTCGGCTTCCTATGGATAATGGATTTTAACCTAGTGGGGTCTCCCTTTATATACTTGACAGTACGAGGAGCGCAAATCCGTACTAACGTTGTCTAGTGCCGAAGAGAACGACAGCTGCTAGCTTTAAAGACATTGGAACATGTCTCTAGCCTATACCTTCTAGATGTGATCGTTAGGTTTCAAATGCACCTTAGGTTAATTGAGTTCATTTTAAAGTTTATCTTAAATTATGTCTTGGTTTTCAGGCTTTAGTGATGTGACTCAAAAAATCCTGTATGCAGCTAAATGAGACAAGACTCTTTCAATTCAATGAATTGTTTACACTAGAGAGGGTAGAAAACACAATCAAATGCAAACAACCAAGCAACTGAAAGTAAAATGATTTCTTCACTACTTTACTTTTTTGAAAACAAAATAATGAAAAAAATCTTCCCAATTCTTATTTTCCTAACAAGTGCACTTCAAGCAGTCCTTTCAAAGGTAAAGAGAATTCTTTTTATTTTCAAATGCAAATTGTTACACAAAAATATCGTCATCATGATTATTTGCAGTTAGTATGGGTCTATCATCACTTGTATTGTCCTCCTAAGCAAGTCTCAGACCTCAGCTCTTCAAATCAAGCTTTGGAAATGAGAGAAAGACATTAAAAATCAATGTAACTCTGGTTCCGCACTTTCTCTCATGGTCACCTGCAGTCCCGCACCTTCTGTGTACAAAAGCTGCAGACCTGCCCGCTCTGTCCCTAACAGTGTAGGTGCGGACCCCTGTGAAAGTTAAAAGGCGCAAATTTTATCTTAAAAAACTCACTTTGGGTTAATTCTAGAGGTTTCTAGAAGGAATTTTGACGTGGATTGTTCGCTCTGAGGTGGTTCATGCATCCCAAAACAGAGATAGCTAATCCCTTGATGAGAGGAGCTATCCCTTTGAAGGAGGGCTTTATCCCTTTGAAGGAGGACCTAGTAACCTCCCTCCATTGCACTATAAATACATTGGGCTGGTTGCTGGAGAGGTTAGAAGCTGAACATTTTTGAGGGTAAATGCTGGTGAAATCAAGACTTCCTAGTTAAGCCTAAAGAGGAGAGAACACATACCTTTTTGGTTTCATTGGGGGGTGAGTGAAACTTGTCAAAGTAGAGGAGACTTCTTGTTGGACCCTGGGAGGAGCTTGTACAGCATCAAGGCAAAGGTTGTAAAGTTCTTCATCTTTTGAATTAATACAATCAAACTCATTTTTCTCAACAAGTATCTTATGTTATTTGTTTCATGGACTCCTTGACTTTCATGTTAAATATGTTTTATGCAATTGGCTTTTCAGGTGCTATTTAATTTGTTTGCCTTGTTTGTGTTTGCAAATTCGCGAAAAGGAGCTCATTTGGATCGAAGGAGTGAGGGCATCCACAAGCTAGCGTTGGACCTAAGGTAGGCCCTAAAAACACTTGTTTGCTATTGATTATAAAAGCATATTTAGAGAAAGATAGTGTCTGGTTGGTTTGCTTGTCATTAGGTCTTCTTTAGATTCTAGGAAGGTCTATCTTGTCCGCAAGATCGACTTATTTCATGTGAAAAAATGGCGACCATAGACCAGCTGGCTTACTTTTCATCCGACCCAACCTCTTCGGAGAGTATTCAGCATGTTGGTAAAACGTCTATCCCATATAAGGATGTTGGAGTAGGATTAGTTAAAGATGTCGGTTTACTGGGAACTTTTCCTTTTCCTCCAATCAACGCATCATCTTCATTTGCAACCATTCATATGATCACATCAAACACCATTATTTATGATGATCCTTGGATCATCCCTTCTGAATTTGAGATAGACTCATTTGGTAATTCCATGCCTTTGAGTCCATATGAAATTTCCTATGAAGTCGTGCAGTCGTTTGCCGACCTGTGTTCAACCGAAAATGACTTAATGAATGTGGTCCGTGAGGAATCACTTTTCACATCAACCTCAGATTTATCTACGTTTTCTGAACTTGTTCACTCTGATGAGCAAATTCGTGAAATCCTATGTGTAGATGATTTACCATGGGAAGATCTCCATCACAGATCTTCGTTTTTACCTGAGCATGATCGTTTTGAAAATCATTTCTCATCAATTTTTACAACTGAATATGTCAAGGAACCTCAGAATCCAATGAAACATCCCAATTCAGAGTTAAATTTGGGAAACATCTCTCGAACTATTCCTATTGACATTTCGGTTAAGCCCGGAATTGTTGAGAACATTCATATAGGTGCCTCGTGTACAGATGACGAAATTCAATTATATAAGGCCCTATTTCAAGAATTCCGCGACGTGTTTGCCTGGTCCTATGATGAAATGCCAGGAATTGATCCCGTGATTGTTGTTCATGAGATCAAGACTTACCCGGACGCTAAACCCGTCCGGCAACGTTTGCATCAGATTCACCCACGAAAAGCTGCTGCAATTAAAGCAGAAGTTGAAAAACTGTTGAAAGCAGGTTTCATTTATCCGATCCCGTTAACGGATTGGGTATCGAATATTGTTCCAGTTAACAAAAATCAGGGAATAATAAGAATATGCATCGATTATAGGGACATTAATCGAGCCTGTCCAAAGGACAATTACCCAACTCCCTATATCGATCAAATCATTGATGATTGTGCCGGCAGTGAAATATTCTCCTTTATGGACGGTTTTTCTGGATACAATCAAATCAACATTCTACCTGCCGATCAACCAAAAACGGCTTTCATTTGTCCATGGGGGACATTTTCTTATTGAAAATTACCTTTTGGGCTTAAGAATGCCGGAGAAACTTTTCAAAGGGCGATGTCTTATGCGTTTCATGACATCAAGCACATTGTGCAACCCTATCTCGATGACTTGCCTGCTCATTCGTTGCATCAAGTTGATCACCTCGTCCATTTACGAGCAATCTTTATGAGGTTTAGGCATTATCATATTCAGTTGAACCCACACAAATGTGTCTTCTGTATAGAAACGAGTTGATTGCTGGGATTTGTAGTTTCGAAAGCCGGCATTCGCGTTGATCCCTCGAAGGTCGAAGCTATCATCAAATTGTCTCCTCCTTCGAGTCTTCGCCAACTAAAAAGTTTTCAGGGGAAAGCAAACTTTTTACGACGATTCATTCCTAACTACGCCGAGGTTACAAAGGGTTTTACCCGGTTGTTGAAGCAAAACACTCAATTCTATTGGGATGAGATAGCTCAGAAATCTTTCGATGCACTCAAACACGCGTTGACCCATTCACCGTTGTTGCATCCCCCCAACTACAACCAGGATTACTTCTTGTATCTCGCCGCTTCTCATTCCACCATTGGAATGGTCTTAGTTCAGGAAGATGAATCAGGAACTAAACATGTGATATATTACCTTAGTCGAATGTTAAATCCAACTGAGCTAAAATACTCACATGTGGAGAAATTGGCATTGGCAGCCATCCAAGCTGTCCAACGTTTTCGTCACTACATTTTACTACGTAAAACTACGATAATTTCGGATTGCAACCCTATGATCTACATTTTGACCAAGAAATTGCTAGGGGGCAAGTACTCTAAATGGATCGTTATCTTGCAAGAGTTCGACTTGGAATTCGAGAAATCTAAGTCTAAGAAATCTTTAGTTTTTGCGGAGTTAATGTGTGACTTCCCGCGTGCTGACACGGAAACTGTGGCAGAGGAGCCCATTCTGGACGAATCCTTGTTTCTAATCAGCACTTTAGATCCGTGGTATGGGGATATCATCGTTTATCTCCAGACCCAATCCTTTCGGCCAGAAACTTCAAGGTCAGAACGTCGGAAGATTCGATTCCAGTCCCAACAATTCAGAATTATTGGAGATACTCTTTATCGCCGTGGGGCGGACTCTGTTTTTCGACGTTGCTTAACTCACGAGGAAGCTGAAAGGGTTCTAAATGAGTACCACTCTGGAGCGTGTGGCGGTCATATGTCTGGGTATGCCGCAGCCCAAAAGATATTGTGCGCTGGCTACTTCTGGCCGTCTTTATTTAAAGATTGTATTACGGCGGTCCGAAAATGCCATAACTGCCATATTTTTGATCGTAAGATGTGCGCTCCACCTGCTCCTCTCCACCCTATAATTGTCGTCGGTCCCTTTGCCAAATGGGGTATCGATTTTATTACATGTAACCCTCACTCGGTCGGGGGGCATGCTTATATCATCCTTGCGGTAGATTATTTTACTAAGTGGGCCGAGGCGATGCCTACATTCGAGGCAGACGGCAAGACAGCTGCAATTTTCGTGTTCAATCATATAATTGCTAGGTTTGGTGTCCCGCAAGCGATAATCACCGATCATGGGCGTCATTTTCGAAACGTTATGATGACCGAACTTACAGGCCAGCTTGGTTTACGTCATGATAGTTCAACCCCTTATTATCCACAAGCGAATGGTCTGGTTGAGTCCATCAACAAAGTTTTAGTTAGCATGATCCGACGAATCATTGGGATTCATCAGTCGAATTGGCACAACATGCTATTTTCAGCGCTTTGGGCGTACCGAACTTCAGTAAAAACATCAACAGGGTTCACTCCTTTCCAACTAGTCTATGGTTTGGAAGCCGTGTTACCCATTGAATGCAAAATCCCGTCACTGCAAATGGCCATCGAGTTACTTCCAGCCACTTCCGAAGAGGAAAAGCGTTTGTTACACTTAGCTCAATTAGATGAGAATCGACGTGATGTTACATTGGCGATCGAGACTCACGCAAAACGGATGAAAGCTCAGTATGATCGAAATGTGACCCCTCGAAATTTTTTGGAAGGGGACCTAGTCTTAGTTTATGATCAAGCTAATGATAAATTAGGCGCTGGAAAATTCGTTCCTATGTGGCATGGTCCCTATGTTGTCTGTTGAAAAGTCTGCAACAAGAAATGCTTGTTGAGAATACAACAAGATGATGGAGCTTAGTGAAAAGAGTCGCCTTCACTAAGTGGGCCCGCAGGCTATTTTTGGCGCAAGTCTATTTTTAGACTATGTCTATTTTTAGACATATGGATCATGTCTATGGATTGCAGGTTGCTGTTTATGGATGATTGGTCAAGTTGGGAAAAATAGATCGACTTCTATTTTTGATCAAAATGTGAATGATCACAGTGTGAGTGATCAAAGTCTATTTTTAGACTGGCTGTCAAAAATAGAAAAGTCAAATATTATTGTCTCATAATAATATTTGGACTATAAACTTGATCTTATTCTCTTGGAGCACTTTAGAATGAGCTACGGATGTGGTACATGCAGATCCCACAAGGAAATACGTGGTTACCTATGGGATGACTAATATTTGCATGCATGACTTCAGTTAGAACTCAAGTGAGTTGAGTTTAGTGGACTGGAGGTACAGTTGATGGAGTTGTGTTCAGTTTGACTTAGTTAAACTAGTTGTAGTTAGTCTAACTGAAAATAGACTAATGATGAGTTGTTAAACTAATTATTAACTCATAATACAACTAAATAATACATCAGTTAACTCAGTTGCATGTCAGTGCATGTTCAGTTCAACAGGGACAAGTGGTAGAGAATCAGATTGCTATCAGTTGTGACTATAGTTGTGCATCAGATCTTGCACAATCAATGGATTGAGTATGCCAATGAGTTTGCTCACGTATTTTCCCACATTGTAGCCTTTGCTCACGTCCACAAAGAGTGAGTGACTATTTTGCAGGTGAAAAACGAGTTTGGGAAGCCATTCTCATCAGTTCTTGAGCAGGTATTGAGCAGTGGAGGCAGGCAAGCAGTGGAATAGATTTGGAGATCAGATCTTAGCTGTATTGTGTGTAACAGGTGGAGATACTTGTGAGAAGTATTATGCTGTGTAATGTTACATGATTCAATCAATATAATATACAGATAGTGTGGGGTTTTTAGCGAGATGCTTTCCCCGGGATACATACTGTGTTAATGAATTTGATTGATGCTTCTATGTGTGCCTGTGAATGTTTCTGCTTCTGTAAATTGATGATCAACGTAGAGGAGATTATGTATTATACATGTTCCGCTTATAATTGTATGATCAAGATAATCTATGTGAATATGTGTTAAATTATTCAAAATTTCTACATGGTATCAGAGCTAGATGATTTGTAGAAAAAGTTTCTACATGGTATCGGAGCTGCTTGATTTGTAGAAGAGATTTTTACAGGATATCAAGCGAGGATTGATCATCAGATCTACTATTCAGGAAGTGTTTACATTCTATTTCTTCAGGCAGAGTCTGTAATCGGGCCAGGTAGCCTCTGGATTCATCCTTCTTTTGGAAGGTGAGATATCCGGTGAATGCCCATACAGTCGATCTCTGTACAAGAAATACTTTGTTCTCACGAATTCTAGATCGGAAGCAGTTGAGTTTTGTGCTGGTGGAATTCGAATTTAATTCCAAAGCAAGAGATAAAACTCAGAAACATTCAGTTCGAGAATGGAGATAGTATGCCCCAGTATCTCACGAGGTTCACTCAGTGTCGAGATGAGCTGGGAAGTGTGGGGGTTATTGTCGAGGATGAGGATGGTGAGTCTAGCACTCCTTGACCTTCCTAAGAGTTGGCATAGCTACGAGGACTCGGTGAATGGAAGGGAGAAACTGCCAAATTGGGAACGACCATGGTTGGATTTGATACAGGAGGAGATTAGACGGAACACCAGAGACAGTTCTTCATCTATGCATGATGAGGAGAACTGTGCCTTAGCGAGTAAGGCGAAGAAGGGGAAGGAGAAGGTTTCTCTTTTCGAATCCAGTTCTTCCAATGATGGGAAGAAGGTTGACAAGGCGAAGGTGAGATGCTTTCGTTGTCATGAGTTGGGTCATTATGCTACTAATTGCCCAAAGAAGAAGTCCAAGAAGGGATCCGGGGAAGGATTTGAAGGTGAGGCAGCCTCACTTGCTTCACAGTTTGAGTTGGACTTCACCCTCTTCGCATGCATGGTTTCATCCATGATGGGAAGTGGTTGGTTTCTTGACAGTGGAGCTTCTTTCCACATGACCGGTGACAAAAGTTTGTTCAGTACTTTGGAGGAGAAAGATCTCCAGATACTCATAGGGATGGGTAATGATGAGAAGTATAGTGTCTCAGGTGTAGGCACGGTTATTTTTCAGAGGGAGCATGGAGCTCGCCTTACCTTGACCGATGTCAAGTATGTACCAGGATTGAAGAGAAACTTGGTGTCGATCGCGATGCTGGAAGACAGAGGCTATGATGTAGTCTTCAGTAAGGGAAAGGTTTTCCTTAGACACATCATCACCAGACAGGTGAAGAAGATTGGTTCACGGGTCAAGAACCTGTATGCTCTTGAGGTTCAAGATGCATGCAAAGCCTTGAGCAGCAAGGCAACTGATGGAGACTTGGTGGTTGAGAGGGAGCGTATATTACCTCTCAACATGCAGAGCCAGAAGAAGTCTCAGACGATTGTGGAGGAGCCACGATTGGTGCAGCAGCTTCAGGAGGTTGTGGAGGAGCCACAACAGGGGAAGCTGAAACGAGATCGAGTAGAGACATCTACTAATCCAGAGACCTCCAGTAGGGGGAAACTTCAAGCCAGGTGGGCTGAGGGATCGCATGCAGCCATACCTCCAGGTAGGAGGTGGGGTGATGTGGATTGATTGTCCCAAGGAGGAGGGGCAGGATCCTTGAGGTACCCAACCTCTTGGATAAGACCTTGCTACGGGAGCCCCGATGTGTAGTAGCAGGAACTGACTGATTGGGTAGAGACAGATGCGGATGGAGCGGCAGAGAGAGCGACAGTGCAGGGAATCCCAGGACAGCGCATAGCTAGCAGGCTATAGCAATGTAAGAGGCACAAGTGTTTTGCACAGTGCTAGGTGGCACAGAGAGGTGTGCAAAGGTGCGAGATGCATGGAGATGTTGCAGTAGCGCAGATGTTAGAGAGGGAGCACTTGTCAGCAGTAGGTAGAGCTTCAGCATTAGAGGGTGTTTCTATCCCAACAGGGAGGTCAGTTGGGAGGTGCAGTGCGGATGCAATGCTGGGAGATAGAACCAGCAGCAGCACGGATGCAGTCAGAGATCAAAGTGACAGAGGCTAGAGTAGTCAGATACTGAAGAGCACAGAGATGCAGAGTTTCAATCGACAGAGGCAATAGCAGTCAGAGACTTTGATGACAGAGCAAGTGGACCAGCCAGATGTGTTGCATGGAGAACATTCCAGAGTTACAAGATCGGGTTTGAGAGGAAGCCTTTCTTGTTGAGAGGGAGTGTTGAAAAGTGTGCAACAAGAAATGCTTGTTGAGAATACAACAAGATGATGGAGCTTAGTGAAAAGAGTCGCCTTGACTAAGTGGGCCCACAGGCTATTTTTGGCGCAAGTCTATTTTTAGACATATGGATCATGTCTATGGATTGCAGGTTGCTGTTTATGGATGATTGGTCAAGTTGGGAAAAATAGATGGACTTCTATTTTTGATCAAAATGTGAATGATCACAGTGTGAGTGATCAAAGTCTATTTTTAGACTGGCTGTCAAAAATAGAAAAGTCAAATATTATTGTCTCATAATAATATTTGGACTATAAACTTGATCTTATTCTCTTGGAGCACTTCAGAATGAGCTACGGATGTGGTACATGCAGATCCCACAAGGAAATACGTGGTTACCTATGGGATGACTAATATTTGCATGCATGACTTCAGTTAGAACTCAAGTGAGTTGAGTTTAGTGGACTGGAGGTACAGTTGATGGAGTTGTGTTCAGTTTGACTTAGTTAAACTAGTTGTAGTTAGTCTAACTGCAAATAGACTAATGATGAGTTGTTAAACTAATTATTAACTCATAATACAACTAAAGAATACATCAGTTAACTCAGTTGCATGTCAGTGCATGTTCAGTTCAACAGGGACAAGTGGTAGAGAATCAGATTGCTATCAGTTGTGACTATAGTTGTGCATCAGATCTTGCACAATCAATGGATTGAGTATGCCAATGAGTTTGCTCACGTATTTTTCCACATTATAGCCTTTTCTCACGTCCACAAAGAGTGAGTGACTATTTTGCAGGTGAAAACGAGTTTGGGAAGCCATTCTCATCAGTTCTTGAGCAGGTATTGAGCAGTGGAGGCAGGCAAGCAGTGGAATAGATTTGGAGATCAGATCTTAGTTGTATTGTGTGTAACAGGTGGAGATACTTGTGAGAAGTATTATGTTGTGTAATGTTACACGATTCAATCAATATAATATACAGATAGTGTGGGGTTTTTAGCGAGATGCTTTCCCCGGGATACATACTGTGTTAATGAGTTTGATTGATGCTTCTATGTGTGCCTCTGAATGTTTCTGCTTCTGTAAATTGATGATCAACGTAGAGGAGATTATGTATTATACATGTTCCACTTATAATTGTATGATCAAGATAATCTCTGTGAATATGTGTTAAATTATTCAAAATTTCTACATTGTCAAGCGAAAGCTAGCCAAAGGGGCTTATGAATTGGTAGACTTTGATGGGGACTCTTTGGGTAAACCCAGAAATGGCCTTTACTTGAAGAGGTATTATGCTTAAAAGAATGGGTATGGAGATTTTTAGTTAGGATAGTTTTTCTTTCTAGCTGGTGTGTTTTAGTTTAAACGGTGTGCTTAGCTTAGAGAGTGTTTTTCGTCATTATTCCTGCTTATCTTGGTTTTACTCTTGATATTGTAGATGTCGATGCCTCTTCAAACATACATTGGTTTCGCTGATGGTGCTTGTCGTAATACACGGAACATCTCTTCCGCAGCTTGGGTTATCTATTCACCCTCTGAAGAGTTAGTATCTATGCATGGGGTAAGCCTCGCTCAAACAACGAACAACATTGCCGAATACAGTGCAGTGATTGAGTTATTGTCTGAATCTATTTCATTTGGGATTCAGAGTTTGATAGTGAGGTTAGATTCTGAACTTGTTGTATTACAACTTAATAGAGTGTATGCCATTAGAAATCCAGTGTTATTAAGATTATTTTTGAGAGTGCGTCTCTTGGAACGTGAGTTTGATTACATTGAATATCAGCATATTCCAAGGTCTTTAAATACATTAGCAGATGCAATTGCTTCTCGAATGTTAAATAGACATTTTCAATAATCATACATGTGAATTTAAAATCATTCCATAACATGATTTACAAGATAAGCCGGTAATAGTGATATATATATATATAGGATTGTGTCAAAAAACACATCTTCCTCGATCATAGGTTGAAAAACACCTTATGATCGGCAAAAATGATAAGTACAAAAAACAAAAATGTCGCATGTGCCCACAATAGGCGATCATCCTATCACTGGTGATGATCTCTATAAGAAACCTCTGCACGGGCCACCTTGCAAAGGAACCTCCTAAAAGATCCCGGGACTCAAATCACATAGCGCTGAAGTCGACGAGGAATGTCGTCTATAGTGGTCTCAGGAATATCTCCTGTCAAGCGCTCGAGATGACCCTCCAACTCGGCCAAAACCTCTGCTGATTCGTCCTGTGGGGCTGGCGCGGGTGCAACTGGTTGCCTCCTCTCGAAAGGCCGGAGAGCGGCTGGTCGCTGTGGACCCACATCTGCATTTGAAATTTTTACTATCAGTTTTTGAAACGATGAAAACATAAAAAAATTTAAAATAGGAAAAATGTTGGAAAGGGTTTTACCACTGCTCTCCTGGTGGAAGAGCCATGTCTGGGTCACCACGAAAATCTATCCCAGCGTAAGGGAAGTCCTGAATGGAAAAGACCTGGTTTTCCAACCATTGGAAATACTCAGGTTTGAAGCGAGCAACCTCTGTCCTCTCGTCCGGGTGACGGGCCATGACTGCGACCCATCGCATCAGTTTGGGCTCTCGAGGAAGCCCAGCTCCAACAGTAAGGTGCTGTGGGATCAGCATAGGAACCATCTCCAGGCCAAAACTCACAACCAAAGCCCCATAACCAAAGGTCTTTAGTCGTCCGTTCTTGGCCCTGGTCAGTTGGCCTTTCACATTGGCCAACACGGCATCACACCAGTTGAAGATGGTGCCTCGAAAGCAATCAACTGCCATACGCATCTGGGATCCCGTGGAAATATGTAATGCGGCAGCTCCGCAAAGTCTGGTGACAGTAAACGCAATCACCATGAGTTCAGGACGGGATATGGTCTTTATGTCTATCCCTTTGTCTCTAACCTGGCTGTTGCAGTACTCTAGCCGGAGGCTATCGACAGACTGGCCACCTGGCCTAGTCTCATGCAGAGTCAAGTCTTGGCCTCTCTTAGGCAAACCAGTCAAGAAATAAACGTCTGCCGGCTCGATTTCGAGCTGGTGGCCACCAATGAAGAAGCACTGGTCTTGTATGCTCCATCTGTCAACCAGCCACTGTAAGAAATCCACCTGAGCCCTCATGCCAGGAATGGCCCAGAATTTGTACAATCTGCATGCCCTCAAAGCATCAAGTGAAGGCTGATGATTCCATGCGGCAGCATCCACATCCTCATGCTCTCATTCACGCCAATCTAGCATGATGTGCTCTCTGCATCATGTATAAAGATTAATTAAATTGCTAGAAAATATTTTGATTGGTCCATTTTTTAGAATTTTTGGGTCCAAAACCCTTGCGGTGGGGTACGCACCCGCCGGGTTAGACACAGTGCGTGGGACCGCACTTTGTCTAGACGGAAGGTGCGGACCCCGAGCTTTTTCCCAATGGAGAAAAAGTCGGGGTCCGCAGGCCCGCAATGGTAAACCTGCGGGCTCCTGCGCGCGGGTTTTGCGCCTAAAAACCCTCCCAAAAATGAAATGAAGGACTAAAAAAAAAACTAAACGGTTGAAAATGAAGAGTAGGATGATGTGGATTACCTGGAGAAGACGACGCTCGATTCTGACGGTTGGATTTTCCGCAATCTTCATGGGAAGTTTTCTAAGCAAAAGCACTATTTTCTCACCCAAACTCAAACGGTAAAATTGAATTGACAAAGGCCCTTTTTATAAGTTTTTTGAGTAAATAAATCGCAAATTTGTTTATGTTTTACTTTGAAAGGTATTTTGCGACATTTTTATCCATTTCAAATAGGTATGAGTAATGTTTGTGTTTTTGTGCAGAATAAAGGATTATTCAGGCGAAATCTACCATTTTCGACAGAAAAACATGTAGAGTCATCTTTAAGCTCTTTTCTAACTCCTAAAACATGAAAAGATTGCCAAGTGTTTCTTTTAAACTCGTTAAAACGGAATTAAAAGACGGTCCCCTTACAGCTCTTTTCCGACCGTAAAAACATGAAAAGATTGCCGGATTTTTGTCGTTTCAAATTCGATATTGGTTATAAAACGACGTGTCATTGATCGCTTTTTTACTTTTTCGGGTCAAAGGCACTAATGACAAAAAGTACTCCTTGGTCGTAAAAGATCAAGCGGTTCTTGCAAGTATTATTTTATACTTTTTCGGGCTTGGGAGACACAAATTTACGAAAAAGGTTAACCCTAGAGTCTTCTTAAGTTTTTTAAGACTCTCTAAAATTAAAAAACACCAAGTTTCTCCTATACTGGACTCGTTAAAATTTCACAGTAAAGGACCTGTTCAATTACAAACAGGAACGAACCACTCCTTCTTAGGGTTCGAATTTAAACTACATTGCACTCATCCGAAGGATGAGCTTATAATCAAGCAAATGTTATCCTCCTCAAGCTTGTCAAAAATAAAGAGGTACTTGCCAGAAATGGTGGGGGAAAAGAGAGAAAAATGAGCTTGTTTGTCATACTTTGTAACCACTCTTGAACACGACACTTTCATTCACCTGGGTTGGGAAATCCTTTGCCTAACAGTTGATCAAACCACATTGAAAATCTTCAGCCAGTTTCTGGGTATTAACTTTGGGTCAATTGTCACCAAACCATCTGTTGTGTCATTATGTGTTCAAGAGGTCACTGCCAATAAGCCATTCATCTGCAAAATATCTGTCATCCATCTTGACCATCCCTGAGTCAGTTCTTGCAACTAAATTTCTTCAACTTGATCTATGATTTCGTGTTGTGGGCTTGCCTACGATGGATCGCTTTCTATCGACATCAGCTCATTATCTAGAAAGATGATCTAGGAATCATCAGTACCTTGAGATCTGCATGCATCAATGGCAGGTTTCTCGCCTTTGACGACAGTTTACATCATTGACTTTCGATCAAAAGATTCTGTGACATGCTCGACATCAACACATTTATTCACATCTCATGGATTATACTGGGTACTTTGAGAGCCATTGACAACACTGGTGGTTTCTCTCACACTTGTTAACAGTTTACATCATTGACTGGTAATCAAGTGGTTTCTACCATGTTCGACATCAACACATTCATTCGCATGGATAGAATCGTACTATTTCGGGAAGTAGAAATGAAGACCCTGGATCTAGTTTCCACAATCCAGGCTGCGAGGAATTTTGTATTCATTATATAATGGACTATTCATAAACAGATGGTTGCGTCCATACTGTGTCCACATGAGTCTATACTTGTGATGTTTTACAAGATCATTCTTGTATCAGAGCAGTAGTTAGTTTTTCTAGTCAGTTTTGATCTGAGCATGGGAATTCCTACCTCAGCGATCATATGATCTCATATATATATTTTGCATTGAATGTTTTTACAGCTTCCAACCTGGTTCTCCACAAGATGATCCTCGAAATGATAAAGTACTTCACTCTTCCTAAATGATAAGAAATCCTCATCTACTACAGACTTCGCACTTTAGGGGGCAATCTGTTACACAAAAATATCGTCATCATGATTATTTGCAGTCAATATGGGTCTATCATCACTTGTACTGTCCTCCTAAGCAAGTCTCAAACCTCAACTCTTCAAATCAAGCTTTGGAAATGAGAGAAAAACATTAAAAATCAATGTAATTCTGGTTCTGCACTTTCTCTCATGGTCACCTGCGGTCCCGCACCTTCTGTGTACAAAAGCTGCGGACCTGCCCGCTCTGTCCCTAACGATGTAGGTGCGGACCCCTATGAAAGTCAAAAGGCGCAAGTTTTATCTTAAAAAACTCACTTTGGGTTAATTCTAGAGGTTTCTAGAAGTAACTTTGATGTGGATTGTTCGCTCTGAGGTGGTTCATGCATCCCAAAAGAGAAGGAGCTAATCCCCTAATGAGAGGAGCTATCCCTTTGAAGGAGGGCTTTATCTCTTTGAAGGAGGACCTAGTAACCTCCCTCCATTGCACTATAAATACAGGCATTGGGCTGGTTGCTGGAGAGGTTAGAAGCTGAACATTTTTTAGGGTAAATGCTGGTGAAATCAAGACTTCCTAGTTAAGCCTAAAGAGGAGAGATCACATACCTTTTTGGTTTCATTGGGGAGTGAGTGAAACTTGTCAAAGTAGAGGAGACTTCTTGCTGGACCTTGGGAGGAGCTTGTACAGCGTCAAGGCAAAGGTTGTAAAGTTCTTCATCTTTTGAATTAATACAATCAAACTCATTTTTCTCAACAAGTATCTTATGTTATTTGTTTCATGGACTCCTTGACTTTCATGTTAAATATGTTTTATGCAATTGGATTTTCAGGTTCTATTTAATTTGTTTGCCTTGTTTGTGTTTGCAGATTCGTGAAAAAAAGCTCATTTGGATCGAAGGAGCGAGGGCATCCACAAGCTAGCGTTGGACCTAAGGTAGGCCCTAAAAACACTTGTTTGCTATTGATTATAAAAGCATATTTAGAGAAAGATAGTGTCTGGTTGGGGTTTGCTTGTCATTAGGTCTTCTTTAGATTCTAGGAAGGTCTATCTTGTCCGCAAGATCGACTTATTCCGTGTGCCACAAATGCAACTCTAGTCTTCACTGATGCTAACTAACATAACATATTGATGCAGAAAACTAGAATTGTGTACTCTCCATGAAATGACAAAAATAATTTTTTTGTAAAACACTTCATTGAAGAAGTTTTCGAGACAATCAATCCCGAAACAAATGAAAAGACAAAAAAATAACTTCTTCCAATAGTAATGACACAATGACTCTACCAAAAACAAGACAAGCAACGTGATATATGTTGGAGAAGAGACGTTTAAACAATCAAACGAACTTTTCAAACTTGAATGATGGATATCAAAGCAATAAGAGGACTACAAACGAAATGCAAGTAGTAAATTCACCAACAACTTGACTCACTGAGTTCATAGTCAGCGGGATGGATGACAACCTAGATTTCCTAGAGCCATTAACCATTCAAAGACTCAAGAAATCAAGCAAATGAAGGAAAACCAGCAATCACATAAACCAAGCCAAATCAAGCTTTCCAGTCAAGGAGAAATACCCTCAAACAAGCTAAGAGGCAGAAATCAAGAGAGCAAGAGATTTGGGGCAAACCCTAATCTCCATCTATAGGAATCGACGCGACTGCCTAACTGACAACAAGCACCAAAAGGGGGTCAGAGTGACTATTTTTGAGAAACTCGATCGAATCAGTGCGACTGTTTTAGAAAAATAGCGCTAGCCAAGGATTCAAGGAAAAAAAAAATCCTCAGGTAAAAACCAGACTTGCTACTGTAAATTTCATACTCATAGCAGTAAACTAGCCAAACTAGAGAACACTAGAGGGAAATGGTGATACTAGAAAATTTCACACAAAACCATGAAATTACAAGCAATCAAACAAAAGGATTGGTTCCCTAGTGGAGTCACCAATTTGTGATGCAGGTAAATTCTAAGTGCAAACACAAACAATTCCTCTAGCCCAAGAGAGGGGGTCTAGTCACAAACATACAATCTATGGAAGATTTCCTTAGGCTAGAATCAATTAAGAGGGCCTACCTCTTAGAATGCTATTCCACTTGGTGATGATCCCGCTTCCTCACTCCAGCTATCTTTTGTTTCCTTCTTTTGCACACCTAAAACAAGCAAACAAACAACAAACAACAAACATAATAGCATACAATATTGTATTTAGCCTACTTAACAGGTCAAGGAAAATTAATCCATAAAGATATAAAATGACACTTCATGTAGGAAATCAATCAATAGTTTCATTTATATAAATCAAAAGAGATTACAATCGGTACCTTGACATTGCTGGTCTCCTCTGATGTATCTAGGTTCCCACACTTTTGCTAGCACTTCATGGACAACCCCAACAATAGAGGTTTTAAGGCCTTTTTCACTCTATTCTCAAATCACACCCAAGCACACTATTCTCCCTCAAACATACACTAGAAAACTTTAGACTATAGATGTCTTGCTGATTATTCTATCTCTAAACTAGAAACTAGAGTTTGCTTGGGAAAAAGAGAGGTTTTTACAACTTGGATGAATGGGAGATGGTTCCTCTTCTCATGGGAGAAGGCCTTATCTCTTGGATTAGTTCCATCCTAATAGGAGAAAGGAGCCCAAATTGACCTCCTCGACTCCATCTGGCCTAACCATTTACCAAACTTATGTTATGAAGCTTCTAGAGCTGAAAGCTTCGACTTCATATTTAAAAAACTTTCCAAAAGAGGATCGACATGACTGAGAAAGGGCTCAGTCGATCCGATCAGTGCTATGGATAGTTTTAATCCTTCTATGTCGATGCGAGGAGGACACAAGTCATTCGCATCGGTCTTTTAAAATGGGTAAACAGAATATTTTTTTGAAATGATGCGAAAGGGAATTGTTCTATTCATGAAGAGGGACACAATGGGAGTTTCTTCATGATGGGAAAGCATGTAGAATTCACTGTAGAGGTCCTCCATGATCATGGAACGGGGAGTACAGGGACAGTGACAAAATGTTTTATAACAGAGGGTTAAAAGAAGTGGATGAAGGTCAGCATCAAACCCTAACCTTAAGAGAAAACTAAAGAAGAAAGTCCAGAGCGTAATGAAATAGAGGCACTAGAAGACCCATTTGAATATGACACCCGCTCTCTTAGTAATTTGAAAAATGCATTTAGAAAAATGAAAAACAAAGTCTTAGAAGAAATAAAGCTAGCCTAGATCCTGAACCACTTGAAGAACATGAAGAACCAAAGAAAAAGAAGTAAGAACAATTCGGCAAAAATAAGAAAAGTCAAAGAATTTAATAGTCATTAGTAAAGCTAAGAAGAAGCAGAAGAATTTCAAAACTCTCAAATACACAGTATCTAGAAATGATCGATCTTGAAGAAGGATATAGGACACCACCTCACACAACGAACCCGATAAGGAAAACACCAGACATTGATCCAGTTTAACAAGAAATTTATGACTATGTGGAATCCTTGGAACAGAGAGCACAACAGAAGTTAAGATCCTCTCAGAATCAAGAAAATGCATTCAATGAAACTCCTTTGTCACATCATATAATTGAGGATACACTAAACCAGGACATATATGAGCTAGACATTATTAATAAATATCTCACACGGGAAAGGGAAGTAGAAAAGGTACAAAATGAGATGTTAAGAACTCAAAATGATAACATACTTTTACATCTTTTCCATTGGTATAAGAAAAATAAAAAACTCAAAGAAAGCAATCAGTTCCTTAAGAATAAGAATAGGGGTTTGCATAGTAAAATTTTAATGAAGACCAACAATTACCTTTAGCATTATAAAGCGAAAGGAAAACACTAGTCCCGATGTGCTTGCACAGGCTTTAGAAATCATACATTGAAGAAGAAACAGGAACCAATTTTGAATTTTTGGTCATGAGGACATGCAAGACCTTTGGTGTGGGGGAATGTTGAAGTCTGAAATTATTTCCTTTTTCACCACCTCTTTCCCTCTCCTTTATCTTTTTGTGACCATTTTTGTAGCAGTCTCAGCATACTCAAGGTTATTTCAGCTTATAAAAGCCACTAATCATCCATGTTTTACAATCTATGTTTCTTTATGGATTATAATGAAAACATCTCTACAATTAAAAAATCTTGACCATTCCACAACTAATGTTGAATTTCACATCCATATCCATGGTTATATAGGTTGCAATGCATCAATAAAGGGATGAAAGGTATCTGAAGATGAAAAAATTTCACTACATGGACGACCACTTATTGGCATGGCTTGGCAGGCTACAGATATCAGATATCTAAGAGTCAAACTCAAAGTGAAACTCTGAGTATGATGGTGCAAATGTCAAGCGAAGATAAGCAAGAGATCACAATGACATCAGGAGAGCGCGAAAAAGACTTGTTCGATCACAAGGATATGATTTGAGAAGAATCCCTTGTCTTCTCTTTCAGTAGAAAATCATGAGGAGATAAAGTTATAATTTAAATATACTTCTTAGATCGCAGAACAATTCCATTTTTTATCAGCATAAAACTCTTGAATTAGTTTTAATGAAAATTGTATAAAAGTCATAAGGTGAAACCCAAAAGATAGTTCAGAAGTTAAGTACATTGTGGTTCATTTCCAGTATCTATGAAACTATGTTTTGAACTAATAGAATCTTATGTTTTTAATGCGTGTCTAAGCAATAATTTTATCAGCAACAGACTTACACTCATGAGAGGTACCCTGGTGAGTTGTAAGGATATTTAGTTTTGTTTCCTTTCTCCTCATAGTGCGATAGTTTCCTAACATTTTTTTTCTCCTTGAGTAGTTTCATTACAATTATGTTTTGATCATTTTTTATTTTGGTTCCAGAGCACTCATAAAGGAAAATTACCCAAAAATATTTGATTTTCATATGCATTTCCTTTTACGTTTCATTACTCTGTTAATTTTGTAAATGGTCAAAGAAATGTATTTTAGAGTTAATCGCTCAAATCAGTAATAATTTGGAGTTACAATTTCTCATTTAATTTTTTCTTCTGCCAGTAGTTACATTATCATTTCTTTCTGCAATTGTAGTTAATTTATTTTCTTTCTGCAATTATGAATTAAGTTTTCTTTATGCAATTTCCCTTTGTTCAATTAGTATAGAGGTTCCATTTACAAAGTAGCATTGTTAATTCTGCAAGTAGCATTAAAATATTTTTTCTTGCAATCTAGTGTTAGCATTTCCTTTTATGCAAATAGAAATAGGTTTTGAATTCTGCAATTAAAATATATTTTCAATTATGCAAGCAATATATTTCAATTCAGTCAAGTGATTGGGTTTTGATGTAACTTTGAATAGAAAGAATTGGTGCATGATTACTCTCTAGATCTCATTTAAAAATTTGTCCATACTTAGAATAATTCAATACATGGATAGAATTCCTAGCATATATGGTGCACATACATCTCATAAGTACATAGACCATGGTTGACAATTAATGAAGTAATTTAAGAAGTAATTAATTACCCAACACTTGGCATGTCCTTTGGAATGTTCATCTCTCTAACAAGACAATTTGTCACTATCACTACCATCATGGTGTGTTGTACCATCACTTCGTAGGATCCCCTTTTGCATGAACTCTATACCTGATGATTTATTTGCCTCAGCAATTTTGGAGCACCCTCAAATTTCTTCATGGCCATAACCCAATCCTTCATACCATGGTCGTTCCTTCACTTTGATAGGATTAATGATGCCTTGAACATTGACTCCAAGGCCCCTTCCATAATAACCCATCTGAGTTAAAATATTCATACCAATACCCTTGGTATGCTTTTCAAAAGATGAAAAAAATGTGTTATGAACATTAAATGAGGGAGTAAAACTAGAAATACTAATTACCTCCTTTGGCGAACAACCCATCTTTTTCATTTTATATTTTGATGAAGAAGTGGATGATATCTCTAACCAACCACTTTTACTAACTGGCACATGGGGAGAATCTTTTAGATGTTGGCAAAAATCACAGGCATCATTCTCATTATAGGATCCATATCATGTGTACTGATCATGCCCAAATATTGGTTTCATCTTTGAGGGACCTTTTCTACTTCCAGGATAGAACACTCACTAGTCGTTTCCTCCACAATACAGTGCAACTGCAGGTGCAGTTTCCTTTTCTCCTCCTCTGCAACTTCGAGCAATATTCTTAGCTCAACATTCTCCATTTGAAGAGTTAGATTAATCTCCTCCAACTCTTGGAGTATTTCACGCTTTAGTTTCTTTCTCATACTTGCAATCTAGTCATAACCTGCTTTGATACCATGTTATATGAAAATGGAAAACTTTGATCGTCCTCTGACACTTTGCAAAATTGATAAACTTGGGTCTTTAAATATAAAATTAGTTTTGAAACCTTTTCAAAGATGATTTTTTAAGTTTTCACATGAACTTAAAAGGGAAAAAAATTCATATGTGACTCAAGATGATAATCATGCAGAGAATAAAAAAGCAAGTGATAATGGAGTTCACCCCTCCTGGGCTATGTCCTCGGGCCCTCTTCCAATGGCTAAGCCACTTTATTGATCTCAATACCAAATGAGCACATTACAAATTGTTGAATCTGGAGTGGCATTATTTCTCCTACAAATAAATGTTCTTATACAAAGAAATATCACTCAAAAAGATGACTCCCTACAACAAGTCATGATCATGTCAACAGAAAAATGACTCTCTCACAATAGCTCATTATACCCCACCTGAAGAAAAAAAAAGCATAAACATACAACAAATTCACAATGAAGTGTTGAAAATGGATTTTTGCATAAGAAAACTAAGAAAATATTGAAAATAGTTGCTCTACTAAATTAATAGATGTTGCAAATGTAACTGGAAGTCTGGAAAACCTCTATCTAGGCTTTTTCCATTCAAATATGCCTCCATCTAGCCTCAAAACTATGTCTATCTCTAGCACTATTTGACTTGACTCTGCAAAAATTCCATCATACAGTGCTCAAAACTGATATTTGATGCTTCCATTGAGTTCAAAACATTGAAAAACCCCTATCTAGGCTATTCTTGAGCTCAAAAAAGGTTAAAAACTGAGCAAGATACGCTTCTTGGAACCAAGCTTTGTTATATGTCCTACAAAATGGAAAAATTGGCTATTTGGGCAATGAATTCCGCTTTTCTGCCAGCTGCTGAGTGAAAATTTCACCTGGTGCCAGCGAGATTCCTCCCAAAAAAGGCACAAATTATTGCCTAGTTAAAAGCACCAATAACTCTTAGTGTCAGAACCGGGTCACAGTAAAGGCCATATGGCCAGGGGTCAGGGCTAACATCCCACGCCCTCCAGCTTAGCTCCTGCACTAATATGTTCTGTGTTATGAAACCAGTTCACAAAAAGATAGAAAAAATAGATCAACGACTTCAAAATCAGCCTGTTTGAGGGGGAAACCTCCTTTACATTACACAAATTAACAACTCTTTGATGATTCAAATGACAAAACCTCCTTTCTATAAATAGGAGTCTAAGGGGTCACAATATAATTAGAGCCAACATAATAATAATAATGTGAGGGAACAATGATAACAATAGTGGGATTTTATGGGGCACAATATAACAATATGGGGACAACATGGGCACAACAATAACAATAAGGGCTACAATGACAAATGGGGGAATACACTAGTATTGTAGGGACCTAACATGCCCCTCTCCTTCAAAACAATGTTGTCCTCAACTCCTGAGTAGTTTTGGATTATTCTATATAAAATTCTCATCCTCCCATATGGAATCTTTAGAGGGTAAGTTCTTCCACTTGATGAGATACTCTGAAATTGATCGATTTCGTAGCTGTCGAGTTCTAGTTTCTATGAGTGCTTCAAGTTCCAATATGATTTTTCCTTCCTCACCAAGTTCTGGCAATATTTTTTGAATTGGGAACTTGTCACCTATAACCTTCTTTAAGCATGAAACATGGAAAGCTGGGTACACTCAGGAAGATGCAGGAAGCTCTAATTTATTTGCCATAGTACCAATCTTTTGCAACACCTTGTACATACCATACTACTATGGTAATAGTTTATTATCCTTCTTAGCTTGCTTGAGGGGCATTTGTTTGTATGGTTGTAGTAGTAGAAATACCCAGTCACCTACATCAAAACTTCTTTTGCTATGATGTTGATCTACCTGTTGTTTCATTCTATTCTACGCCAAAGTGCGGTTATCCTTTAAGAGTTGATGAACTTGTTGTTGATGCTCGATGTGATCTTCCACGGCTTGGACCTTCAAATTTTCTCTTAAATATGATGTGATGGACGGTGGATGATATCCATAAAGTGCCATAAATGGAGTCATTTTTGCTGCAATATGGAAGGAAGTGTTATGCCACCATTTAGCCAGAGGCAACCACTTGACCCATTGTCTTTGTTTACTATCTATGTTCACTATCTCATTTTTCCCACCATATTGAGGATGATAAGATGAGCTATGAGCTAACTGAGTTCCCAGACAAGAAAATAATTATGTCTAAAAAATTTCCAGTGAAAATGGGATCTTTGTCACTTACAATAATCTTTCGGTTTCCATGTAGCTTTTGTATTGTTTCCATAAATGCAGTAGAAACTGTATTGGTTTTAAATAGATCAGATAATGCACAAAAGTTTACATACTTGGTATGTCTATCAACTACCACCATGATGACACTCTTTCCTTCAGACTTGGGTAAACCTATGATAAAATCCATTGAAACCTCCACCCTACATTGACTTGGAATGGATAAAGGTTGTAATAGACCCGAGGTATTAATTGTCTCAACTTTATTTTGTTGGCAAACCAAAGATTCTGCCACAAATTTTTGAATATCATATTTAAGGCCATCCCAAAAAAAATCCTTCTTAACCCTGTGGTAAGTTTTTAAAAATCCTGAGTGCCCTCCTAACGGAGAGGTGCGCAATTCCATAAAAATATTTTGTTTGAGTTGGGAATTCCTACAGAGGTATAACTGATATTTGTACCATAACAAATCATTTTTCCAGCTAAATGTGTCATAAGTACTAGGATCTTGCTGCAACTTTTGAATGAGTGCCCACACTTCTTCTTCATTCTTCCATTAATCCCTTGCTTCGTTTATCCAATCTAGTTGGATAATAGAAATGGCACAAAGCAATGCTTCCACATCCTCACCATTTCTTGAGAATGCATCTACAACAACATTTTTCTTCCATTTTTTGTAGAAGATTTCAAAGTCATAACCCAACACCTTAGTGACCCATTTTTTCTTCTCTTCTGAAGATAATATTTGTTCTAAAAAATATTTAAGACTATCATGATCCGTTTTTACCTTTAAGTGCATTCCCATTAGGTAAGGTCGTCATTTCTTAAGTGGATGTAGTATTACCAACATTTCCTTCTCACAAATAGCTTTGTGTAAATACTTTCCTTTGATTGGACGATTTTCAAAAGTAATGGGTCTTCCTTCTTGCATTAAAACAACACCAATTCCATTTCATGGGGTATCACATTCCATAATAAAGGTTTTTGTGAAGGCTGGTGTAGCTAATATCAATGCTTGGCACACTGCCTCTTTAAGATGTTTAAAGGCCTTCATTGCTTCTGGAGTCCAAGAAAATGCATCTTTCTTCGACAATTTTGTTAGACGTACTACTATTCTCCCATAATTCTTAACAAAATTGCAATAATACCCTGTCAACCTGAGAAATCTTCACAGATGCTTTATGGATGTGGGAATTTTCCATTCCTTCAAACAGGTCATCATGGAATTTTCTCTATAAAAATTTTCTACGAAGCTTCACAAACTAAAAAAAAAAATCCATTTGAGGTGAAATTATGGTGAACGTCATGACCAAATTTCATGCCTCTTTGCGCCATATTTTCAGATATAAAAGAAGAGGAAGTTACGGTTTTTGCAAGCTTCAGAATTCCATCTCAAACAGGTTACCTTGGGAAAATTGTCATAACTTTATCTCTAAGCATCAGATTTGAATTTCGTAAAAAGTGACAGAAAGATGACGGACTATAGTTTTGTTTGTCTCATTTTCATAGACAAAGGTCGAAACAGTGACATGTGGCACTCCGTACAAGTTCACTCTGATACAAAATGTGATGCAACCAACTCACAAAAAGATAGAAAAGATAGATCAATGACTTCAAAATCAGCCTCTTCGAGGAGGAAAACTCCTTTACATTACATAAATGAACAATTCTTGGATGATTCAAATGAAAAAACCTCCTTTCTATATATAGGAGTCTAAGGTGTCACAATATAATCAAAGTCGACATAAAATAATAATGTGAGGGCACAACAATGAAAATAAGGGATACAATGACAATAATAATGGGGGAATACACTAGTATTATAGGGACCTAACATTTTGGTCTTATGGTGCAATATTACTGGGGGTGAGGGCTAACCACCAACCCCCACTAGCTTAGCTCTCACTTGTTGTTGGCTTGTACGGGCATGACCCAGATTCAGAGCTAATTTAGCCAAACAAATCCCGGTACTACTGGCCCTTTTGGCAACAGTCCACGGAGTGCGGATTAAGGTCTCACCTGAAGTAGTATGGGAGGGTTCTAGAACCATGTTTTCGTACCCTAGAGATTTCTGATGATTTTCAGTGGTCCACAGATTTACCTTGTGCACATGTCGCTACGTGAATCTATCAGTACCTCGCAGCCTATAATGTTGCCTTCGTGCAACCCTGCTCGAGGCCTGATCCGTGTTATTACCCAATTCCTTACTAATAACCCAATATTAGTCGACCACTCAGCTTATCAATATGTGTCTAGTTATATTTAACAGTGTCCAGCAATCATATAAGGGTGCACGATAAAGAAAACAATATAATTAAATAGGAAATAGCACAAAAACAGATACACAAGATTTGGAATCAAACTTCTCTTTATTATTCTTCTTCCTTGGTTACAAACTCGACTCCGCCCTACGCACTCAAGTGCAGGGGTCCACGCACTTAGCTGTGGACTCTACTAGGCCTCTGCGCACTCAGCTGCAGAGCCTCTTCCTACTACTACAACCCAAAGCACTTAGACCTTTTCTCTATGCTATCTTCTAGACTCCATTCGTTTCTCCATGTATCTCTCTTCTCTTTACAACTTAGAGCCTCGCTCTATTTATACAATCCCATGGTTCGCAGACCATGGGTAGGCCAACAGTACATTACAAAACTTAGGGCGGACAACCCTATGACTCAACATACATTTACATTTCGCGCTCTGCACACGCAATTTGCGGAGTCTTACAAATATTATTTGACCAAAAGTTGGGCTTTGAACCCCAAAACATGTTGTGGGGGGATTCCATGCCCAACAGGCCCCAAACACAAACATCGTGACTCACCCTCAAGTCACTCATTCGGCGAGGCGATCTTGGCATGGAGTCCTTCCAGCTGGACCCATGCTACTCGAAGGTCCGCAACGCACTGTTCTGTAGTTTGTTGAACCTGCTTCATTCGGTCTTTCGATGCCTCTGTGTCACGAGTGCATCCCTGCCTCAATGCGTACATCCCCTGCATATGTGCGAACTTGCCTTCGATATCTGTCATGATGTTGAAGGCCTCGTCAATCCATGGCTGAACGTGCACTTTGAGAACTACCTTCTTATGTCGCGTCGTGTCCACCTGCTCTTTCAGTGACTTAGCTTGTTGCATCTTCACAAGTCGTTGAGTGAGGACGACTTTCTGTGCAGTTCCTCAGACACTGTCATATTTCTGCTGGAATTCTCGTGCCTCGGTCTCTAGGTGCTGGATGTTGGGGTCTTCTTGTAAAGACGTGAGGACCTCAAGTGCTTGATCCAGCATGCTGGTACAGTCTTGCACTGCACATCCAATTTCTTCCAACCCTGTTTTGATAGCACTAGCGTGTTGTTCTCGGACTTCCCGGGGAGTGGAAGGCTGCACCTTTAACCACAGGTTGACGATTCGAAGATTCAACTCCAGCTGAACCTTTGTTATTTCATCTTTGGCTTCATGGACTCCGATCGCTAACCTATGGATCCGCTCCTCTACTGGTGGATCTGCTGGGATGGCCAGCTCCGGGACGTATTTGCAAGCGTTGTCTACCACCTGCTCCAACCGTTGATTCTACGATACCAGTTCATCATGCTACAAGTTGAGTTGTTCGATGTTTATCTTCTACTCTCTATAAACCTGGATCACGCGGCCCTCCGTGGTGCGGAGTTCTGCTGCTATACCATCCTGTAGTTGGTACAGTGTTTCTAGTGGAAGGGCAACCAAATTGAGGCCAAGTCCTTTGATCTTGTTAACCGTAGCTCTGTCGATCTCATTTGCTGCTACTAATGCTCCTTCCGGTAACACTATGGTATTGGTCATCCTCTCCTGTAGCATTTTTTCTGTTGCTGACGTGCTTGCTGCGATGTAGGTGGACAAGGTACCTTCCTGTGGGGGCTGCACCTGTAATTCCTGTAGCTGCACCCTTAGGGCCCCCAACACAGTCTGCTGCTCCATCATAAACTCTTGGAATGCTTCAGTGGTGACATTGCGAACCTTCTCGTCGATGTCATAGAGATCACCTTCAATTAAAGTGATCGGGTCGATGGCTAGCTTCAAGGTCATGACCTTTTTTCTTGGACCCAATATTTCTACGACGCGCAGCTGTTTGAGTTGGGTCGAGATGGTTCCTAAGTCCACGCTCTCTTCTGCAAGGCCTGTGTCCTCCACCTCCTATCCTGTAGACACTGCTTTTCCCTCCTATGCCTGCACTGTTGTGGCTTCTGCTGTCTCCGCTGCTACTGCTGTTTCGGTGGCCTTCTTCTTCTCCGCAGCTGCCTGTGCCGCTTCGTGGACTACCTTGACCTTGGCTATCGCTTTTTCATTCTGTCTTCTCTCGGCGAGTTGGGTGACGTGTAGCTTAACATCATCCTTCCTTTTCTGCACTATTGTCTTCTCCAAATTTGCCAAATCCAGGCCGCACCACTCAAGAGGCCATGTCTCTAACACTATAAAGATCATGTTGCTAGTGGCTATGAATGGGAGTTTTGTCCACTGCTGCACCAGATCCTTTTGTGCCCTAATGTAGATATTGTGCATGTCCACCTTGAAGTCTGCAAAACTTTGCAGACTATTGTGCATTTTGGGGGACAGGTGCGGCCTCCTATTAATCCCCATCTAGATGCTCGCCTCCATGAGCACCCATAAAATCTTGGTATCGCGAATCCGTTTCGTGTCCTTGGTGGCCTAGAGCAAAGCATACTTCACATCCTCTGGTAATTCTCTCTTGATGCTCGGGAACTGGCTATCCTCTGGCAATTCTCCTGCTACCAATAATATGGATAGAGCAACCATGCGTAGTGGAAGGTCTTATCCTATTCCTGGGCCCCTTGGCAGTTAAGTAAAAACTCTTCGTAGAGGAACTTGGCCCAGTTGAACTGGACCCCTTTCGCACACTGTTTGGCCAACACAATTACCGACGTTGGTACTTCATCACCGCGGAATTTTCTCATTACTTTACCGTCTAGGAGTTGGGTGGCTACGCGCACCCCTTTATCCTTGATACTGGTGATAGCGTAACCCCTATTTTTCTTCTCGAGCTTATATTTTTTCTTCATGGCTTCCGCGAGAGCCAAATCGCTGCTTTTTCCTACTATTGTCGCGGGGTCCTTTCCCTTATAGGGAAACCAAGAAATTCTATGGATGAGATCTATCGTAATGGGAATAGGCTCCTCCAACCATAAGTACCCATCATGCACCAGGCAAAGCAGCTACTTGATGACGAAAATCATGATGGGCGCGCAGTGAAAATGTGTTATCCATAGCAGATGAAGAAAACCAGCCTTTTCCACACTGCGTAGCCATTTTCGCAGCTCTAATGTTATCACCAGCCCTTCTCTATTCTGTTTCATTAGGCTCGTTGTCTCTAAGTGCGGGAACTTCTCGCTGTCCGCGAGGTCCCAGTCTTCAAATTTCAGGGTGGGCACGCGGCCTAGGAGCGAACCCTCAAAGGTAATTCTATCGACGAGGAGTGGGGTCTGGAGTGCACCCTTCATTGCATCCAAATCCTTTGGTACTTTGGCTTTCCCTTTCCGCGGAGGGACATACTCGGGCAATTTCATTGCGAAGCGCATTGGTTGGATGTCTTCCTCCACATATTCTTCTTCCTCTACTGCGAAAATTAGAGCCTGCAAGTCCTCTTCCTCTTCATTTTTTTCAATGGCGACTATCTTGCCTTTTTCTTCCATTGATAACTTACTGTGCCACGAATTCCTCAGGGACATGTGTACTGGTCCCATTACCTGCTTATCTTTCTTCAGTCTCAGTTTCCAGGCTAATTTAGGGATTTTTGGCACAGCCCTAGTGCCTTCGGGAACATTGTGGATCTGCGTAGCCTTGCTGGTGGTTCCTTCTTCAACTCCCAACCCATCCTTAGTGGCCATCATCATTTCTGCACTGTATGTGGTTTTTCACGAATGTAAAGGCTATATTATCACTCGACTCTCAACACTTTTCACTCTGTTCAACCGCTCAAATATAAATTTACCAAGTGTTGTCTGCGGGCTATCCCTTGGAGTTTTATAGTGCCTTTTGAATTAAAATTCGACCATTCCCCCAATTCTGGGCCATCAATGCTTTCTTGGCGGCAGATTTCCTGAAATCTTGCGCATAACTCCTGTTTTAAATGCATGCCACCCACTCCATTTGGCCTTAAATCAGACATCCCGTCATGAACAGCGACACGAATGATCACTTCCTAGCCTACCCACGTGGCAGCACATCCCCCCCTGTGCGGGTGCGAACCTTGTCATAGGCTAGTCCTACGTGCACCTATTAGAGCACACAACTACCAGGCAAAATAATTTATAGTCCCACACTCTCTTTCAGTTGCCTGGAGTGCTAAGATTGTTCTTCCTATGACTAGTCAGGTGGTCACACAGCTTGCGCAAGGCTCCATCCCGCCCTCCGGTATAGTCCGTGGAAAATCCTCATTTGTCCTCGTGGCAGTTAGCACCACGTGCTCTACTGTATGTAGTGCGCTTCGCTGGTTACTGTGTTTGGTGATATGTGGTCTTAGCCATGGCAGCAAACTAATTAATTCTCGGCGATAGTCTTCTAATTCATTAGTATGATCATCCACACCTTGCCTTTCCATCCTTGGTTTATCGACGAGACATGCTTGCTTGATTTCATTTTCTAGCCTCTTGACCTCTGCATCCATCAAAATGCTTTTCTTCCTTAGTCATACCTGGTCCTTTTTAAGTTTGCGAAGTCTAAGGTTCCCTTACCGAATGGCTTCCTGAAGTCTTATGTGTTCTGCTTCATGTATCTGTGTGATTTCTTCATCCTGGGCTTCGCGCATTGTCGCCCCTGCAGGTGCTATTACGTGTGGATTCATCTTTTCATGCTCCTCAGAGATCACAGTCCCTACTTCATTCCGCAACCTTGGAGTTGTTTTCACGGTCAGGGTTTTGCACATGGTCCTATAGGCCCATCAAAACGCTGGTACGCGCAAGTCCCAGTTAGTGCGTCTCTCCTGGTGAACCCTGTTCAGCACTTCGCACAACCTATCGAATGCTTCTCTGTGGATAATCCTTGGCACGCTTCGCCTTTCCTGCTGCTACGTTCTATTTCGATTCTCTATTCTAGGAGTGGCATGCGCTTGTGCGGGCTGCACGTCATACGTCTATACCCATCAGGAAAGGTGGGAATGCAAGTTGTTTTGCCCCTCATAACCGGTTCTCATCCTTAGCTAGGGTTTTCCAAATGGTAGGTGCATCATCCTCTTGAATCTACACCAGTCCTCAAAACTTCTCTAATGTGTACCCCACCACCTTGCGGGCATCCCGCACTGTGCCCATTTCAGAGCATCGAATCGTTGTTGTTCTGGTACTGTGCTTTCAAATTTGTTCAGGAATTCATCCACTGTTGTCAACCCATCATACATAGGCAGATCCCTTACCTTTGTTGTCACGCAGCGCAGTGATCTAACCATCATGTTGCAATTAAGTGTTGTTACTTCATGCAGTCGATTCTGCCATCGCTATATTTCTTCATCTGAATCCGAAGTGCAAGAGCTTTCACACTCCCATGAAATCCTACCACCTGCTATTGGATTCACCAAATCCTGTTCTCGCGTGGTTATCTTGTAGATGCAATCGAGATCGTCATCACTATCATCATCGCGCACCAGTTCAGTGTATTGAGCTCCTTCGACCAGATCTAGCGATACTACTATGCGTAGTGACTTTTTCTCATAAATAATTTTTCGCTTCTTCAGATTTATGACTCCGTTCATATCGGTGGCCCAGTCTATTCCTAGTAGCGCGAGATAGGGATTGCTGCCATCGATAATCTCTATCACTTCAAAATCCACCAACGCGCTCTCACCTTCAATATCCATCGTTACTCCTTGTAATCTTCCCATGGGTAATATCTTCTGTTGGTTCACCATTTGTAATTGAATAGGAGACCATCGTAGTGTGGGTCTACCCATGTGTTCCCATGTTTCTTTCAACAGTACATTTGCGTCCGATCCGAGATCCAGAATTACCTTATCCATTTCATACTCTCCAATTTGTGCAGTCAATCTCATTTCCCTTCCTGTGCGTAATACATGCTTTCCAAGTTTTCGGACCACACGCAGTTCTCCTGACCCCTATACCTAGTGATAAGTTCTTATAGTCCTTTTACAGCCCTGCAGTCACGTAGCAGTTTCATGCATGTCTCTAGAAAGGTAGTGAGCATTGAAGGATCCATCCCTGGTTCTAGTTGATCCTTACTACCTGAAGTGGAGGCCTCCGTGAAGCTCTTCTTAGCTTCCATGAATGTCTCCTTCACGCTTTCTAAATCAAATTAAGGTTCCTTTGTGAGAGCCTTGCAAACCCACGCACTTTCTTCTGACTTATTACCTTTATCATCGCGAGTGGTGATACCACTTCTAAGCGCTATGTTTACATTCGGGTCTTCTTTGCACGGCTCAGACCTCATCATTTGCAAATTCTGAGTCGGAGGAGGCTAGAGTACCCCTTTTTCGCGCAGCCTCGCTATCAATGTAGGGCAATGTTCTGCCTCATGATCAAACTGAGCTCAGTGCAAACATGATGTCCTCGTCGGATTTGTAAAATCGCAGGCATAGTGTCCTAGCCCTCCGCAATTGTAACAAATTATTTGTCCGCGACCCCTTCCTAGTCCCATGCCACCTCGACCTTGTCCATGCCCCTGAAATCCAGCGTGTGCCATTCCTGCATTTGGGTCGAGGGCTCGTGTTTCGGTCTACACCCTGTAGGCAGGAGTCTGATCCATCATCAATTCATGGCTTCTGCAGGTGTGTTCATCATGGCCTACTAACCTACAGAAATTACAAAACAATTGTTGGGACATCTGCGTATACTTCTGCAATAGATGACAATTATCCATAGTGTGTTTTCCTCGTATCTGACATATTACGCACCATAGTGGATGCACCGTGCTTGGTCCTACTTGTGCCTCAGGTCTTAATAGCATCGGCCCTTCTCTCGCCAAGTAATTCGCGAAAACTGGACAGTGGTCCTTTTCATGCCCCTGGCCTTTGCATTTTATGCACCATACCTCCTCGCGCGCCTCTGGCCAAGGTGTCATGTCCTGTTTCAAACTCTACATTTCCAGACACAAATTTTGCAATTGCGCGTGGATTTGTTGGACTCCTAGACCGGGGTCTTGTATAGGGGTCTCATGCAATCTCATTACCATCTCCAAAGCTTCAGCCTGGGTGGAAATCTTTTATTGTAACAGTGTCATCCTTAAAAGCAGTGTTAGTGACGCTAAAAACCATGTGTGGTGTTGCCCATCCGTCAAAGTCATGTTGACTTCGCGAATCATACTCTTCGGTCTCTGGTCCAGATCTAAGGGGTCTCACCCGGGAGCATTGCAAATCTCCTTAAACCCAATGATTAACTGTGTCTCCGACTTTGGCCTGCCAAATCCCCTATTCAGCATGGCCTGGATTTCTACGATTCCTACGTTTGGATGGTCATTAGAATGCTTAATGTACCATGTTAATGCGTGATCCTGCAACGTGCTTACCAATGTAGCGTTCTTTATATTTTCATCCACAACTCCTTGTGCTTCCCATACCTCCCTTACCACGAACCAGAATTGGTCTAGAGCTTCATTCCCTACTCCTCTAAATACCGACAGTTTGATCGCACTCGCCATACTGAACTGTGGTGGTGGCGGAGGTGGGGTGGGTGGAGACGGAGGTGAAGAGGGTGAGATGGGTGGTGGTGTAGGTGGAGGTGGTAAGCGCGGAATTCATTGCCTTATCATACTAACCGCGCTTCTCGAAGAAACTTTCACGAGCTCTTCCTCACTTTCCACGAGGGTGAAATTAAGGGACTAGTTTCTAATTCTTTACTACCTCCATTTCTTTAGATCTTCCCACTTCGCATAGTCCCAAACATTAATTCATTCGCATAACCTGCTTTTCACACAATAACATCTTAATCCAAGTGTTCAAAGATTTAATATACTTACCTCGCAGTCATTTGAGTAAGCGTCGTTCCGCCTCACTATAGCTGACGGTCGTATCTACCACGAACTCGGTGATAAAATCCTCCTATAATTTGATCGAGCCAATGGTCCACAGATCGCACGATCTTATCTCCTAATGCTTCTAGTCTACGCACTAATTTTGTGGTCTACACAATGGGTTTTTCGAGCCTACACCTTCCCTGACTGTCTGCTAACTTTGCGATCCACTCATACAACTTAGAAGGAAAGGATGCAAAGAAAATTTCGTGGATTTCCGTATATAAGTAGCACTCCATCCACTATTACTTAGATACTCGTGGATTCCTATTTTCCTACGCCGTGAACTCGTGAATCTTCTTGTCCAACCACCCTTCAATTTCTTCCTTTGTTGGATTCTAGTGACACGACATCAGACATCCCTTATACAAATCCTGGTCCTGGCAATAGAACCATTTGTTGGCTTGTAGGGGCCTGACCCAGGTTCAGAGGTGATTTAGCCAAACAAATCCCAGTACTACTTGTTACACAGTAATTTGTCATTGTCTTCACTCCAGTCTTCCTACTGTGTCATGTGTCTAAAGTCATACATGCTCATGTTATACAAATGCTCTCTAATGTTGCCAAATGACCCACTTTTCCAAATGTTTTTGCCTCATCGCATCTGTTGGCTAAATAAACGCGCTGAAGGGCGCTCCAAAATAGCCCAGAAGCGCTGCCATCGTGGAAGTACACCTGATTCCCACGATGGTCGAATTTTATGTTCCAGTGTGACTCTCGCTTGTAATCCTGAGCGATGATCTGACTAGCTACGTTATTCAATAGCGATGTCAGCACAGAAGGCCAGTTACGTGCCCGCGATGATCCATATTCGGCAACTTTGTTCCAACAGTCGGCCTTCCAGATGAGTCCAGACCTGGTTGTTGGCCTAGTTTGTGTTGCCCTCCTTTCTCTGGTGTGATTGTTCCATCATTTGTGCTACCTTCCTTGGAGATAATCTCACCTTCCCACCTCTCATGGAGACTCCTTCTCCTATTTAAACTTTCACCATTACTATGTGCTGCTAGTTTTGGAGTTCTTAGTCTTTGGAATGGTTGTTGATAGTGTTGTTAGTATTTGTGAGTTTGCTAGATAGCTGGTGTGAGTGTGACAAGTGTGGGATTGTTGATAGCTTTAGGAACGTTGTGAAGTGCCCTTATTCTTGTGTAAAACTTGTGAGTGAGAGAGACTTGTGTGTTGGGAGATCCATCTTCAAAGAGTGAATGCTTGAGGAACATGCTGGCTGGATCCCTCGGAGAAGGCTTGTGACGTCAAGACTTTGGTTGTAAGCTTACTCTTATTTCATAATTAATGTAATCAATGACGTTTTCCTATGTCTTGTATGTAATGTACTTGATAGCTCATGACTTCTTGACTTTATGAGTAAATAGATCATTGTTGTTTCGGTTACGTGCTTTGTTGTATTTCCTTTGCATTGTTTCAGGTTGATCACTCATTAGGAGAAGGAAGTGGAAGCTAGAGCAGCGCAACGGAACTCCATTGACCACCAGTTGAGGTAGGCCTCCAACTATGACTGTTTAAGGAAATATATTGTTGATATGTCCTTGTTTGTGACTAGACCCACTCTAGGGCTAGAGGGGTTGCCTCTGTCCGCAGAGGGAACACTTTCCTGCATCACAAATTGGCGACTCCGCTGGGGAGTCTTGGCCTTTGTTCTTTTCTTGTTTGCTCTTGTCTTGATTTTTGATTTGGTATATTTTGAAGTTTTGGGGATGAGTTATCTGTTTTCTGAGTTTCCTAGCCTGATCTCGGAAATGCCCTTATTTGATTAAAGACTGGTTGTCTTTGATTTGGGAGTTTTTGGTTCGCCTGTTGTTGTTTTGAACATCATCGCAGCTTTTAATTTAACAGTCGCACTGTCATCGCGTCACCCCTTTTGTAGTATCCTATTCATCGCGTAATTACTCTTAACAGTCGCGACGGTTCTGTAAATCAGACCATCACGGAAAAGTCGTGTACTTCCGCGCTGACATCGCTTTTTTGTTGCGGTGTGCTCTTTATCAGCACTTGTTGCCTGTGTATCACTCGTGTTGATTGTTGTAGAATTGATTTTCTCAATTCTGCCTCCTGAATCCATCAGTCTTGCTAGTCCCTTGCTGTTCTCACTTGTTTGCTAACTTGTTTTTCACTGTTTATAGGTTGAGGCACTCTCTTGTGAGTTGTGTTGAATGAATCTTGTTTTTCTTGCTTTGTGACCTAGTTTCATTGTTTCAAGTCTTTTGGATTAGTTTCACTTGGTTGCTTGATTGCTCAAAGATTCGTTTGCAGCTTGTTGTTGGTTTGATTGAGCCTTCCCCTTTGCTTACTTTTGGTTGATTGTTTAGTGGTTGTTATTGGACCAATCTCGGCATTGATTCGATTTCTTTTCACTACCCAGACATAGATTACAATTGTTTGGGTCAACCGTTTTTCCCACATTTGTTCGTTTCTCATTGGTTTCTTTTAGATTTAAGAGACATCAAAATCAAAAGGATGGCATTCATTTAGTCTACGAAAGTGAAAGTGAATTTGCATTTCAAGTTGCATATTGAAAAGCGAATGATTAAATCTCTTATTAGTAGTATCAGTGCATTTTAGGAATTGATATCTGTTTGCATTGAGTGACTGCTTTGTTGTCTTGGTTTTCTTGGTTTGGGAATTATCTCTCTACCCTCCCATAGGTAGGTGTTCATCGAAAAAAGGATATTTCATTCATTCTAACTGCATCCTAGGATCTGTTATATACATATGGTAAGGCCTGAAAACTGAAACTTAATCCAAGATCAACTCTAAAATGAACTGAATAAATCTAACAACGCATTGGAACATAATGCACACATTTAGAGGTCTAGGCTAGAGACGTGCTCTGGCGTCGTTAAACCTAGTCACTTTTGTTTTCACCAAAGGTTGGGTGATTCCTCCTTCTGTGACTCAATAGTGGTCTAGCACGGAATTGTGCTCCCATGTACCGTCGAGTATATGCTGGGAGACCCCACTAGGTTATCATCCTTTATCCATACAAAGTCGTGTCTGCCGCCTTACAAGCCATAACGCACCAAACACAGCATTCGAGAAGATTGACTTCCGTACAGAAAGTCCTTGGTTTTCATATGACTGCCAAGGTGTATATGCAGTTTTACGGATTTGTCTGGTAAACCTTTTGCCTAGTTCTCCAGAGTAGTCACTTTTGTTCCTTTTCGGACTCCCTAAAAGAAAAGGTCCATCTAAGCACTTGTCACTTCAGGCTCATTAAATATTCGAAGGAAATTAGAGTCATCTTTTGTCCTTTTCTCGACTCTTTAAAGATGAAAAGGTCAAGTTTTGTTCATGTGTCTTAAAATTTATTCGGGCACGATTCACATTTACCCTGTTAGATCTTTTTTGAGTTAGCTTGAGTAGGGTCCTTTTTCGTTAGTTTGCCTAGGATTTTTTGAAGTCATCATCCTGGAGGAATCACCGATCCCGTCTCCCGTTCCGAGTGACCAAGGGTCTCCTTCTTCTGTTGCTCCTGAGGTACCGGTTGTGAGTGATACTCTCCCTGTTATTCCGAGTATCCAACCGATTAACTCTCACGCTCCAGAGGACGAGATTTATGAGATTCACTGGAACCCTGTTTGGGAGCCTTCTGAAGAAGATATTCCCGGTACTCCTCCTAGCGTTTCGGTCCTAATGTCTTCTTCTGATATGGAGGACACATCCCCCGTCACAAGTGAAGAATTCGTTGCGACAAGTGGTGAAATTCCCACCTCAACAGAAACTCCACCTTTTCATATCACCCCTCTTGGTGTTACGTTGCCTTTACGCTATAAGGCATTGAGGGATGTTATGTCTTCTAGGCCCCCCCTATGAGTTCTATGTGGTCGCACACAATCACTCCGACCTTGGAGTCCTTTATTCCTAAAATTCACAATGTGCCTATCACCTCCGTCCCGATTATTCCAACTGTCTATGTGGCTTCTTCAACCCCCGTTGTCGATGTCGTTACTGCATCCTCAGTTCTGACCGCTACTACTGGACCTTCTTCAGGGTTAGCTAATAGTGGCCCATCGGCATCCGTCCCCGGAGTTGTTGATCCTACACTAAGTGCCCCACCTTCTTCTGGTTCTATTCTAGCAGGGGGGGCATACGATCAATATTTGCATGCTCTTCAAAATCCGGATCCTCAAAATATGTTTCATTATTTTGATTCTAGAGGGGCTCATATCTATTATCGCAGACCTCTGCCACCTCAACCTGCGGTTGAGGTCATAGTCCCATTATCCGTTGCTTGGACCACCACTGATTATGGCGATGGCCAAGTATCGCCTGCACATCTTCAAGGACCACCTCATCAAGGCCAATTGTCTTACATGAAAACCTCTTATGGGCAGCAGTATTACAGGCAGTCTTATCCAGGGCAACCTGGAAGCCCACAAGGACAACCCTTCCAAGGACAACCTTTGGCCTCTGGTGGTCCGTCTTTTACTTATTTTGCGCAACCTTCTGGTAATCCGGGACAACCTTACATGCAACAAGGCCAACCTGGTGTCCAGCAGGGCTACCCTTCTGGGCAAGTCGATCAACTTTACGTTCAGCAAGGCCAACCCACTGTCCAGTATGGTCAAACATTGGACAAGTAGGTCAGCCTAAAATCCAATCAGGTCAACCAATTGTCCAGTCTGCTTAGCCATCCGATCCATCAGGACAACCCTTAGTTGTGCAAGGACGGCCCAACATCAGCAAGTTCAACCTTCTGGGCAAATGGGTCAATCTCAATCTCAACTAGGTCAACCTTCTTGCTAGATGGCTCAGCCTCAATTCTCTCAAGGACACCCTTCTGGGCCTGCTCAACCGGGCACTCAAATGATTGTTGCTTCTCAAGCTCAACCCGGTTTCAGCCCCAGGCTGGGCTCCAGACCTAATCCGATCTTCAAATGCAGGTTGGATCTCAATCCCAACCGGCCTATCAAACGCAGCCTGCCTCCTAGGCTCAGTTTGGGGCCCAGCCGCCTTATGGTTTCCATCAATCCCAAGGGAAAACTCCGTTTTCCCCGTATCAAAATTATCAACAACTGCAGGTGAGTCCTTATCAGAATTACCAGCAACCTCATGTTGCTCCTGCAAGCCAAGTTGGTAATCAATGGAATGCTGGGGGGCAAATCCAGGGTCAGCCATCCTATAACCCCTATGGACAAAATCCCTACAGACAAAACCATCCGGGGCCAAATCCATCTGGACAAAATCAATGGGGGCAACCAGCAGCTGGTTGGAACTCTGGTACTACTTCCTACCCGCGGCCTCAGATGTCCTTTAACCCTCAATTACCCTTTTTAGCAACATTGGAATTACCAAATGTGTCCAAGCTGACAAATGATCCTATTCTTCATAATCCTTGGCCCCGGGTTCCAACTAAGATTCCCGATGATTGTCCCAAATTCGATGGTAAAGCTGGAGAAGATCCTCAGGCTCACGTCATGACTTATCATCTATGGTGTTCATCGAATTTGTGGCTTGATGATTCAATCTAGCTCCGCCTTCTTCAAAGGACTCTCACTGGATCTGCTGCTAAATGGTATATTGAGTTATCTCGCGAATCTTTTCAGGATTTTAACTCGTTGGCTATGGCATTTTTAACTCATTTTCAGTTGCCGATTCGATATGAAACGGGCACACACCTCCTAACTTCCTTAAAACAGAAAACGACTATGCATATCTCTGATCATATCCATGAATGGAGACGACGTCATTGTTTGATTAAGTTTTGGATTCCTGATCAGCTTCTCACTGACTGGTTCACGACCTCATTTTTCGGTCCGATAGCATGGCACATTGCTATGGGGGCATGTGTAACTGAAGAGCAAGCTATTGCGTGTTCTCGGTACCTTGACTTGGTTTACTCCCAGTCGAATACGCTATATGATTATTTGCCTGATGCCCCGAGACCCGGAACTTCCAAAGCCCTGCCAACACCATCTGTTGACGATATCATCAGTTCCGTTAATCCGCCTTCAAAGAAAGCTTCCGCAAACCCTGGGAAGAAAAAGTCGAATGCTCCAAATGAAAATACTTCTCAGGCTATATCCAATTTTGGTAGTACTTCTAAGGTTAACGTCGTTCAGTCCACCGCGGTGGACAAAGCCTCGAAAGGAAAGAAGAAGGGAAAAGGAAAGAATAAAGCGAATCAACCTAAGCAGGATTCCCCTAAGCCTCCACCCGAGGAAGGCGCCAAACACAAGCCCAAGTACCCTTGTCTTATCTATGACGAGGATCACTATACCACAGACTACCCGAGGCGGTCTGAAGTTAGTCGTTTGTTGAAAGGTGCTCTCGCGACTCCTACTGTGCTCAAAGAGCCTTTTCCTTCGCAACAAATGCAAATGGTGGTTGATCCATCCCAATCCTCTTCTCCCTTTGGTTCTCAAGTATTTATGGTTGGGATGATTCCCGTCCACATTAGTACTCAAGAAAAAGAGTATCTATCGCCTGCTGGGAAAGAGCCTGAGGTCCCCTCTAGCTCTCCTCCGTCCAGTTCTGGTTCGCTCCATATCGAGAGACCTAGCACTGAGACGCTCGTCCGACCCCCTCCTAAAGGTGTACTCCAAAAATCTTCTTACAACCCTAATGCTCGTGCTGCCCAGCACTACAGCATTGTTGAGGACTTATCCCAGGCTCCGTCAGCTATGTCCACCTTAGAAGTACTCCAAAGTTTCCCCTCTCAGAGGAAGTCCTTACTATTGACCATCGGTGGCATCGACCCGGCTGACTCAGATTTGATTATTTTTTACCTGGAAAGCCATATACTACGACTGCCTCACCAAATTTCCCTCCTCATTCAGGTCATCATCAATTACAAAACGATTCATTGTATAGTCATTAATGAAGGCGCGTCAACTTGCATCATGTTTGTTGCCTGTTGGAAGGCTATTGGTTCTCTGACTCTGAGCCAGTCTCCTACGACCTTGGAAGCCTTTGATGGGAGAGAGTGTCGCCCTTATGGTATACTCCAATGTTTGCCCGTTACTTTGGAAGGGAAGATAGTCGAAGTGGAAGTTGAAGTTGTTGATGCTAATCTTACCTACAACCTCCTTCTAGGACGCAGCTGGACATACACCATGCGAGCCGTGGCTTCATCTCTATTTTTTGTCCTTCGTTTCCCTCATCAGGGGAAGATTGTCACAGTAGACCAGTTGTCCTTCTTTGCCTCCTCTTCCGAAGGCAACATGCCCTTTGTGGAGCATACCTCCATCCCGTATGAGAGTGTGGGAGCTGGACTTCTTAAAGATCCTGCCTTGATGGGTGTTTTTTCACTCCCACCTCTTAATGTCGCTCCTATCAATATGATTTCCATTCGCTCTGATCCGTGGCTTCTTCCCCGCGCTGATCAGGTAGAATCCTGGGGTGATGAGATGCCGTTGAGTCCTGCCGAGCTCAACTACGTCGAAATTGTTTCTGCATCGGCTCCACCTCCTGAATTTGCTCCTTCGAGCAGGGCTCTCGACTCGTACGCTCATTCCCCTTGGCTTGGAGATGACGCTTCTTCGGATCCTTTAAAGGAAATATTTCCTTCTGATGAAGCCATTATCGAGACCATGTCTCTCGAGGAACCCCCTTGGTCTGATCATCACCATCGTTCCTCGTTCCTCCCTGCCCACCGGGAAATGCTTACCTGTCTCGAGTGGTTTGCTCCTTGTCTCCCATCCCAACCCCTTCAGACACCCATTCAAGTTTATCAAGTGTCTTCTGAAGGAAATGTTACACTAAAATTTGTCACCATGACTATTTGCAGTTAGTATGGCTCCATCAATAACCATACTGTCCTCCTTGGCAAGTCTTATACCTCTGCTCCTCATGTCAAACTCCAAAAAAGAGAGAAAGCCTTTAAAAAATCAATATAACTCTGGTTCCGCACTTTCTCTTACTCTTACCTGTGGGCATGCACCTCAAGTACATAATACCTGCGTACTTGTACACTCTGTCTGTAAAGGAGTGGGTGCATACCCCTGTAAAAGTCAAAAGGCGTAAGTTTTACTTCAAAAAACTTACTTGCGGTCGATTCAAGAGCATTCTAGAAGATGGTTTGACGTGGATTGAGTGCCTCCAGATGGTTCATGCATCCCAATGAAAGAGGAACTTATCCCGTGAAGAGGGGAGCTATCCCTTTGAAAGAGGGGCTTATCCCATTGATGGTGGACCTGTTTAACTTCCTCCAAAGCATTATAAATACAGGAATTGGGCCAGAGGCAAGGGAGTTTGAAAGCTGAACATTCCTAAGGGTAGATGCTGCTGAAATTAGGACTCCCTTATAGAGCTTGAGAGGAGAGATCACATTCCTTTCTTAGCTTCATTTGGAAGTGGGTGAGCTGATCAAAGTAGAGGAGAACTCTTGCTGGACCCTGGGAGGGACCTGCACAACACCAAGGCATTGGTTGTAAGGTTTCTTTTGTTTCCAATTAATACAATTAAGTTCATTTTTCTCAAAAAGTTGTTATATATAATTTGTTTCATAAACTCCTTGGTCTTTATGATGAATATGTTTTATTATATGAGTTATTTAGGTGCTATGTAATCGTTTGCTTGTTTGTGTATGCAGGCTTCAAGGAGAGGAGCTCATCTGGATCGAAGAGGCTTGGCCGCTACAAAAAGCATTGGACTAAAGGTAAGCCTTAAACACCTAGTTGCTTTTATTTTAAATGCATATTTAGGGAAAGATAGTGCTTGATTGTTTTGTTTGTCACTAGAAACGCCTTAGTTTCTAGGGAGGTCGGTTTTGTCCGCAAAATTGACTCTTTCCGCATGACAAAATGGCAACTCCGCTAATGAATTCCTCTGGTGACAGTGGTGGGAAGATCCCACTGTACCTGGAGCAGACGTTGGCTAGACTCACTTGGATTTTCTGGGGGGTTCACTTCACTCGAGATGGTTAAGTGGAGGAACTTGGTCCAGTCTATTCATTAAGCGGGTTGCCGGGGTAACTGTTCCAACCGCCATTTCTGTATTGGATTCTGCGACGTTGGATTTCATCACCAACTAGTGTTTTCGGTACGGAAAGTTACTGTTTGTGTGTGGTTTGACTCCTAGATTTGATAGTGCGTGTTAATTTGTTTGTTTTTACTTTTAGAGACCATAGGTGTGAATTGTGAATTTTAATTGTTAGGTGTGAATTGTGAATTGTTAATTTTAGTTTTAAAATTGTTAATAAAATTCACTGAAGTTGAATATAATGGCAAATGTTCTAGAATTTACCAACCAATGAATCCCTCTTGACGAGAATCCTAGTACTTTTCCTTACTTTGGAAATGTTGGTCCGCCTTACATGGCTACTTTGTCATTACCTGGATTTACAATAGGTTTACCGATATGGTTATTTTCAACTTCGTTGGCCCCAAATACTCCAATTGTTCCACCTCAACCGAATGCTTCACCTCAACAGAGTTCACCATCTCAACATCACCAACCTTCTGTTGACCCTTTACCTTCTTCGCCTATTTTTTCTTCCTCCATTTCTTCCTCTTCGCTTGGTAAAAGCCTTGATGCTAGTAACCAGGTGGCTAAGAACAAGAAGAAAGGGAAGAAGAAGAAGAAGAAGAAGCAAGATAAGAAAGAGGTCAACCAACCAACCACGACTGTAAGTGTTAGTTGTGTTGAGGAAAACTCCGACATGCATTGTAAACCCAAATACCCTTGCAGGCTTTGTAAGGGTGACCACTTCCTTATCAATTGTCCTGGTATTCCAAAGGTCTTGGAAGTATGGTCAGAAAAATCTCATCAACTTTCCATTGATCCATCAACCAGTGATAGTCAGGTTCCTCGGAAAAAGGGTAAAGTTAGGTTTCCTTGTAAGTTATGTAAAGGGAGTCATCAAACTCACATTTGCCCTCACATGGATGAAGCCTCAAAATTTTTGGAAAACCTTACTGTTCCACAGCAAGAATTTCCAACTGGTTACCGTAAACTTTCTCCCAACCTACCGTCAACTGACGAAGTGATTGATCTAATTTCAAGTACAGTCGATCACACTCTTCCATTGGAGAGTGAAACTCATGTCACTCAGGTTGATGATCCGTTAGTTGCTCAAGTGGTCGATTCAATTTCACATTCGGTCGATCCCACTTTCCCTTTAGAGAGTGAACTTCATACCACTCAGGTTCTTCTTGTTACATCAGATTCTTCTATGCCAGGGGGCATTTCACCTGTTTCTCCAGAACCCCCTCCAAGCACTAAGGTCTTTTCCTTTGATTGGAATAGACTGACAGAACCTCGTCTTCCTTCCTCCATCCCTTTCCAAATCATTGTCAAGGTTGGTGGTAGGGACATACACCGCACGCAGGTAGATGAAGGTGCTTCTGTTAGTATTTTATCCTCAACTGCTTGGAAAGCTTTGGGTTCCCCTCAGCTTGTGCCTATTACTCAGAATCTGAAAGCTTTTAACAGAACCATTAGTGAACCTTTAGGGATCCTTCCTAAGTTTTCTATTACCTTGGAAGGTAAAACTGTCTTTGTTGATCTTATGGTAGTTCAAGGTCCCTTGGATTTCAATTTACTCCTTGGGCGAGACTATGTTTATGCAATGAAAGTTGTCGTATCGACACTCTTTCGCGTGATGTCTTTCCCTCACAATGGAAATATTGTGACTGTAGACCAGCTTTCGTTCCCTAGTCTTGTTTCAACTACCAATAATATGACACCCCTAAATGTTCCTGATTCTAAAGTGGTATCTACCCCACCATGAGTTAATTATGTGGCAACTGGTCCCATGTTTTCAGTTACCGATGTACGTGAGCCTCCCACTGTTTGCTCATCTTCCTTTGATTTAGATCCTGTAATTGACATGGAAAAATCTATGGGATTATTTGAACCCGATGTTCTTATCCCTTTTGAGTCCCTTGACATGTGTTCCTTCCAGAGAACCATTCTTCCTTCTGATGAAGACCTCTTGGAAGCCATGATCAAGGTGTTTCCATTGACATGTCTTTCTTCCAGTTGGAAGCCATGATCAGTAGATACGAGGATAGTTTTTTCCTGTATCAACCTCGTTAAAAAATGAAACAGGCTGTCGCGAGGATAGTTTTTTCCTGTATCAACCTCGTTAAAAAATGAAACAAGTTGCCATGAGGACAGTTCTTTTCCTGTGTCAACCTTGTTAAAAAATGAATCAGTTATTTGAGGATAGTTCCTGTTACTGAGTCAACCTCATTAAAAAATGAATCAGGTATGAGGATAGTTATTTTCTTGTGTCAACCTCCTTAAAAATGAAACAACTCCCTTTTCAAGTTAAATATTGAAAGTAAACCTTCATTCCATCCACCTGGTTGAATGCAATGAAGCCTAGGGGCATGTACCTCGCTTTGCATCATTATCCTGGGGGCATGCGAACTTCTTGAGCATAGTTCCTTGTCTTGTGTCAAGCTCGTTAAAAAATGAAACAAGGAGTCTTGAGCATAGTTCCTTGTCTTGTGTCAAGCTCTTTAAAAAATGAAACAAGGGTAGGTTATATAGGTAGATTGTAGAGAGTAGTAATGAGCATAGTTCCTTGTCTTGTGTCAAGCTCGTTAAAAAATGAATCAAGGATTTTAGAGCATAGTTCCTTGTCTTGTGTCAAGCTCGTTAAAAAATGAATCAAGGATTTTTAGATTATAGTTCCTTGTTAGGTAGATTGTAGAGAGTAGTTATGAGCATAGTTCCTTATCTTGTGTCAAGCTCGTTTAAAAAATGAAACAAGGGTTTTGAGGATAGTTCTTTTCCTGTGTCAACCTCACTAAAAAATGAAACAACTCCCACGAGTCTTTTCAAGATTTCGAAAGTAAACCTTCATTTCATCCACCTAGTTGAATGCAATGAAGCTTGGGGGGCATGTACCTTGATTGGCGTCATTGTGCTGGGGGCATGCGAACTTATAACAAGCATAGTTTTTGTTTCAAGCTTGCGTAAACATGAAACTGAATCCGAGCATAGTTCTTTTCCTGTGTCAAGCTCGTTAAAAAATGAAACAAATCCTCCTCTACTTGAGTCGAGAGTTTGACTAGATCTCATAAATGTTAAGTTGTATATTTAGGTTAGTTATTTCAGTTTTTTGCATAATTTTCTTACAGTTTAGGTCGAGTCTTTCAAATGATCTCGTAACTCAACCTTCATTTCATCCAACTGGTTGAATGAAATGAAGCTGGGGGGCATGGACTCTAGCAGTTATGCTTAGGGGGCATCAAGCACAGTTTTCTCTCTGTTTCAAGCTTATGTAAAAATGAAACTACTTTGAAGCATAGTTTTTCTCTGTTTCAAGCTTTTGTAAAAATGAAACCTATCTCGAGTCAATTTCAGTTATTTTCAAGACTCGTTAAACTCATGAAAATCCCGAGATTATTTTGCTATCTTTCATTCTCGTAAAACAAATGAAAATGCTGAGTTCTTTCCGTCTTTTCCTGCTCGTAAATTAAATTGAAAGTCGGCCATATGAGTACATTTTTATCATTTTTTCGAACTCGTTAAAACTTACGAAAAAATGAAAACCATGAGTATATTTTTATCATTTTTTTTCGAACTCGTTAAAACTTACGAAAAATTGAAACCTTAGAGTCACCTTTAAACTCTTTTTCTGACTCCTAAAACATGAAAAGATCGCCGAGTTTTTCTTTTAAACTCGTTAAAACGGAATTAAAAGATGGTCCACTTACAGCTCTTTTCCGCCCGTAAAAACATGAAAAGATTGCCGGATTTTTGTCGTTTCAAATTCGATATTGGAAATAAATCGACGTGTCCTTGATCGCTTTCTACTTTTCAGATCACAGACACTAATCATGAAAGTACTCCTTGGTCGTAAAGATCAAGCGGTTCTCTCAAGTATTATTTTATACTTTTTCGGGCTTGGGAGACACAAATTTACGAAAAAAGTCAACCCTGGAGTCTTCTTAAGTTTTTCAGACTCTATAAAATTGAAAAACACCGAGTTTCTCCTATACTGGACTCGTTAAAATTTCACAGTAAAGGACTTGTTCAATTACAAACAGGAACGAACCACTCCTTCTTAGGGTTCGAATCTAAACTAAGTTGGACTCATCCGAAGGATGAGCTTATAATCAAGCAAATGTTATCCTCCTCAAGCTTGTAAAAAAAAAGAGGTACTTGCCAGAAATGGTGGGGGAAAAGAGAGGAAAATGAGTCTGTTTTTCATACTTTATAACCACTCTTGAACACGACACTTTTATTCACCTGGGTAGGGAAATCCTTTGCCTAACAGTTGATCGAACCACATTGAAAGTCTTCAGCCAGTTTCTGGGTATTAACTTTGGGTCAATTGTCACCAAGCCATCTGTTGTGTCATTATGTGTTCAAGAGGTCACTGCCAATAAGCCATTCATCTGCAAAATATCTGTCATCCATCTTGACCATCCCTGAGTCAGCCCTTGCAACTAAATTTCTTCAACTTGATCTATGATTTCGTGTTGTGGGCTTGCCTACGACGGATCGCTTTCTATCGACATCAGCACATTATCTAGAAAGATGATCTAGGAATCATCAGTACCTTGAAATCTGCATGCCTCAATGGCAGGTTTCTCGCCTTTGACAACAGTTTACATCATTGACTTTCGATCGAAGGATTCCGTGACATGTTCGACATCAACACATCTACTCACATCTCATGGATTGTACTGGGTACTTTGAGAACCATTAACATCACTGGTGGTCTCTCTCACACTTGTTAACAGTTTACATCATTGACTGGTAATCAAGTGGTTTCTACCATGTTCGACATCAACTCATTTATTCGCATGGATAGAATCGTACTATTTCGGGATATAGAAATGAAGACCCTGGATCTAGTTTCCACCATCCAGGTTGCGAGGAATTTTGTATTTCATTATGTTGTGGACTATTCATAAACAGATGGCTGCGTCCATACTGTGTTCACACGAGTCTATACTTGTGATGTTTTACAAGATCATTCCTGTATCAGAGCAGTAGTTAGTTTTTCTAGTCAGTTTTGATCTGAGTATGGGAATGCCTACCTCAGCGATGATATGATCTCATATATGTATTTTGTGTTGAATATTTGCAGGTTCTGACTAGGCTCTCCACAAGATAATCCTCGAAATGATAAAGTGATTCACCCTTCCTAGATGATATAAAACCTTAATCTACTACAGACCTCGCACTTTAGGGGGCAATCTATTACACTAAAATTTGTCACCATGACTATTTGCAGTCAGTATGCCTCCATCAATAACCATACTGTCCTCCTTGGCAAGTCTTATACCTCTGCTCCTCATGTCAAACTCCAAAAAAGAGAGAAAGCCTTTAAAAAATCAATATAACTCTGGTTCCGCACTTTCTCTTACTCTTACCTGTGGGCACGAACCTCAAGTACATAATACCTACGTACTAGTACGCTCTGTCTGTAAAGGGGTGGGTGCGTACCCCTGTAAAAGTCAAAAGGCGCAAGTTTTACTTCAAAAAACTTACTTGCGGTCGATTCTAGAGCATTCTAGAAGATGGTTTGACGTGGATTGAGCGCCTCCAGATGGTTCATGCATCCCAATGAAAGAGGAACTTATCCCATGACGAGGGGAGCTATCCCTTTGAAAGAGGGGCTTATCCCATTGATGGTGGACCTGTTTAACTTCCTCCAAAGCATTATAAATACAGGCATTGGGCCAGAAGCAAGGGAGGTTGAAAGCTGAACATTCCTAAGGGTAGATGCTGCTGAAATTAGGACTCCCTTATAGAGCTTGAGAGGAGAGATCACATTCCTTTCTTAGCTTCATTTGGAAGTGGGTGAGCTGATCAAAGTAGAGGAGAACTCTTGCTGGACCCTGGGAGGGACCTGCACAACACCAAGGCATTGGTTGTAAGGTTTCTTTTGTTTCCAATTAATACAATTAAGTTCATTTTTCTCAACAAGTTGTTATATATAATTTTTTTCATAAACTCCTTGGTCTTTATGATGAATATGTTTTATTATATGAGTTATTCAGGTGCTATGTAATTGTTTGCTTGTTTTTGTATGCAGGCTTCAAGGAGAGGAGCTCATCTGGATCGAAGAGGCTTGGCCGCTACAAACAGCGTTGGACTAAAGGTAAGCCTTAAACACCTGGTTGCTTTTATTTTAAATGCATATTTAGGGAAAGATAGTGCTTGATTGTTTTGTTTGTCACTAGAAACGCCTTAGTTTCTAAGGAGGTCGATTTTGTCCGCAAAATTGACTCTTTCCGCATGACAGGAAATATGGGAAACATCACGCAAACCCAGCCCATCAACATCTCTGTGAAACCAGGGATTGTCGAGCATATCCATGTCGGAGTAACTTGTACTCCGAAGGACATTCAGCTCTATAAAGATCTTTTTCACGAATTTTGTGATGTCTTTGCTTGGTCCTACGAAGAAATTCCCGGCATTGATCCTAGTATCGTGGTGCATGAGATACCTACGTATCCGGGTGCTAAGCCTGTTCGCCAGCACCCCCGAAAAGTTGCGGCTATTAAAGCGGAAGTTGAAAAGCTTCTTAAGGCTGGTTTTATTTACCCCATCCCACTCACAGATTGGGTTTCCAATATCATCTGTGTGACTAAAAAACAGGGTACTATTCGAGTCTGTGTTGATTATTATGATATTAACCGGGCCTGTCCCAAGGATAAGTTCCCCACACCCTTAATTGACCAGCTCATTAATGAGTGTGCTGGGAGTGAAATGTATTCATTTATGGATGGTTTTTCTGGGTATAACCAGATCAACATTGCACCCGCAGATCATCACAAGACTGCCTTTATCTGTCTGTGGGGTACTTTCACCTACAAAAAGCTCCCTTTCGGTTTGAAGAACGCCGGTGCTACTTTCCAACGTGCAATGTCTTATGCATTCCATGACATTCGTCACATTGTACAACCATACCTGGATGATCTACCAACTCATTCAGCTAAACGTCAGGACCATCCTGCTCATCTTCGCGAAATCTTTCTCCACTGTTGACACTACCGCATCAGGCTTAATCCTCATAAGTGTGTCTTCTGCGTTGAGTCAGGCAAACTGCTCAGGTTTATCGTCTCCTGAGAGTGCATCCATTTGGATCCCCTTAAAGTCGAGGCTATTCTGAATCTTCCTCCCGCCGCTTCTTTGCAGCAACTGCAGAGCTTGCAGGGCAAAGCAAATTTTTTAAGACGATTCATTCCGAACTATGTTGAAGTGGCTAAAGGTTTCACGCGATTATTAAAGCGAGATACCCCGTTTCATTGGGATGACACTGCTCAAGAGTCCTTCGAGCTTCTCAAGGGTCTCTTGTTTCTTCTCCATTGTTGCATCCTTCGAATTATCATGGGAAGCAATTTCTGTAATCACATGATGACTAAGTTGACAACCCAACTAGGCTTGCGGCATGATAGTTCGACTCCATACTGTCCTCAGGCCAATGGCCAAGTAGAAGCCGATAACAAGGTTCTAGTTACGATGCTTCAACGTACCCTTGGCATGCACAAGTCTAACTGGCACTTGATTTTGTTTTCCGCCTTGTGGGCCTATCAAAATTCTGTGAAGGATGCCACCAGTTTCACTCCATTTCAATTATTTTATGGACTAGAGGCTACCCTTCCAATCGAGTGCGAGATCCCTTCTTTGAAATTGGCCGTCGAATTACTCCCCAACACTACTCCAGTAGAAGAACGCCTTCTTTACCTGGAATGGCTGGACGAGACCTGTCGGCTAGCCTCTCTAGCTATCGAAGCACAGAAGAAGAGAGTGAAAACTCACTTCGATCATACTGTCCATCCTCGTTCTTTTGTTGAGGGAGATTTAGTCCTGCTCTACGATCAAGCAAATGATAAGCTGGGGGCAGGCAAACTCGAGCCCATGTGGCATGGGCCTTATATTGTAAAGAGAGTTTTACAGAAAGGGGCCTACGAGCTAATTGATTATGAAGGGAATCCTCTCGATAAGCCCCGGAATGGGCTTTACTTGAAAAAGTATTATGCGTGAATTCCATGCACTTTGTTTTGTACATATGTGTGTTTTAGCAGGTGTGTTGTGTGTGTGTTTTCATGTTTTTGGCTTGGTGTGAAGGCGTGATTTTTGCTTATCATGTCTCTTGCTTCTTGTGCAGATGTCTGGTGCACCTTACGTTGGTTTCGCCGATGGTGCCTGCCGCAGTACCCGCAACTTGTCCTCTGCGGCGTGGGTGATCTACGATCCTCATGGTGAGTTGATAGACCTTCAAGCTGTTTGTTTAGGTTTCACCACAAACAATGTCACTAAATATAGTGTTGTGATTGAGTTACTGGTCGAAGCGATTAATCTCGGTATTCGTACATTAGTTGTGAACCTGGACTCTCAGCTTGTCGTCCACCAGCTCAATGGGCGATATTCCGTCAGAGACCATCGAATTTTAAGGTTGTATTTACATGTTAAATTGTTAGAAAGGAATTTTGATTTCATTACATATCAGCACATTCCACGACGATTAAACACATTAACTGATGCATTGGCTAATCATGTATTAGACAGACATTTGCGTAACATGTAATCAAAACAGCATACAAGAAGCATGTAAAACACAATAATAGACCATAAGAATATGTATGTATATATATATATATAGATATATCGTGTGGCACACCGAGGTGCTCAAAAATAAGTGTACATGTCCAAATAGAGTCTGTGTTCTCTGTACATCTGAGACACATGTCTCTCCAAAAATCACTAGCAGGAAATAAAAACCTAGGTGTCTACTGCGGTGGGTTGTGCTCCCTATAGTACACCGCCGCTCGTGTCACCCGCCTCAATAGGTGGTGCATCCTGGGTTCCACTCCTACTATGTGGATCTGAGATTCTCTGAGGACCTCCTCGATCCCCATGTAATCTGGAATCCCTGCTAACAAACCCTCAAGGTTCTGAATCACTATCTCCATTGTATCATCAACTAGAGGAGCCAGGGCTAGTGCTGCAATGCCCTGCGCATCCCGTCGCGCCTCTGGAGCCAGCCCGACGGGTCTCACTGGTCTTACATCTGCATACCATAGCATACGTCATTAGGACATATACATGAAAAAATCAAAAAACATCATAAAAATAAAAATGCAAAAAATGTGATCAAGTGTCTTACCACCGTCATCCCACTACTCTCCAGCGGGCAGCTGCATGTCAGGATCTCTGCGAAAGTCCATGCCATCATATGGCCAATCCTCCACGAAGGTCGTCTAGGGCTCCATCCACTCTCGGAACAATGTCCCCCACGCCACCAGTTGTCCGCCACCTCCTGTGGCATGACGTGAGCCCATCGGGTGGCCCGTGTCTCACGTGGTCTGGGTAAATCCAAATCCATGTCCTGTAACTGCAGTGCCGAAACCCGCTCCAGCATGAGAGGGACTAAGATGGATCCATAACCAAACTGCTTCATCTCTTCTCGACGACAGTTGGTGAGTTGCCTCTTCATGTTCACCATCACCGTCTCTGCCCAGTTAAACATGGAGGGATTGAGACACTCGAGAGCCAGCCGGAGACTTCGAAGCCTCATGTTGGGCTTGGGAGCCCGCTACCCATGTCACCATGAAAAGCATAGCACAAAGGACCACGCCATCCACTATTGGGATTGCCACCTTCCCACTCCTTGTCTTGTGTGCCCGTGGGCACACTTGAGCCATCAGCGTCTCTAAGGAATCACCCTCGGGTCACTGCCCCTCCAGAATGGGCCTCTCACCTTGACAAGATGGCCCGGTCAAAAAATATATGTCTGTAGCGTCAAACTTGATATCCCGACCTCGGATGATGAATTTCCCATCTGTGGGATTCCAGGCCCTAATCAGTAGCTCCAACAAATCATGTTGTGATCGGAGATGCAGAGTTAAGCAATCCGCGTGCCCGTAATGCGTTTCGGCACCCCACGTCGGCGAAAGCTTCTATATCGTTGTCATCATGCATCCGCTCTTGCCAAACAAATGCCATTGTCACCTGCATGACGAAGAAAATTTAATTAGTGCTTCGGCTATCAAATTTTGATGCGTAATTTGCAAAAAACAAAAGTTTGTGTCGTCATCGCGTTTGTTTTAAAAACAAACGCGAGGTCTCTAGTTCATTTTTTTCGCTGGTCATCGTGGAAGTACACCACTTTTCCGCGATGATCGGAGCACGCTACATGTCAATTTTTTCGGCCATCGTGGACCTGAAGGCTATAGCCATGATGACCGAGCGGCGGAGCTCAGTTCAAAAAACCACCCAAATTAACACATGCAACGTTCAAAATGCATAAAAAGGTATGGAATTGAAGCGCAGGACAAGGACTACTTACCTGGAACAAGTTTCAGGGTGAATGATGGACGAACAAGGCCAAATTTAGCTCGCCAACTTTGATGCTCCAAAGTGCTCCACAGTGCAATGAACAGTAACTATGGTAAAAATGGCTGGATTAAACCCTTTTTATAGTAATTTTTGGAAATTAAACAATTATATTTTATAAATGTGGGTTTTGTCTTGTTGTTTCATCATATGGATAGTCAAAATATGGTTTTTACCTATGTTTTTATGTATATTGTTCATATTATCACGAATGAGTTTACGCGTGACGTGTTTTTATGCAGAGCTTCAGGTAGTGGAACTATGCCGGCTTCCTGAGCACTTGATCCCGGAAAGTCGTCTTTAAGATCTTTTCCAACTTGAAAAATGAAAAGATATTCAAGTTTTCCTCTTGACTCATTAAAAGAAACGAGAGGCGGTCTCCTTTAAGCTCTTTTCCAACCGTTTAAACACAAAAATATTACCGGGCCTTTGTCGTTTCAAGCTTGTTATTGGTTACGAAACGATGTGCTTCCAACCACTTTTCTACTTTTTCAAGTCGAAGTCACTAGTTACGAAAAGTACTCCTCGATCGCAATGGTCGGGCGGTTCTTTCGAGTATCGTTTTATACTTTTTCGGGCTCGAGAGACACAAATCTACGAAAAAGGAACCCCTGGAGTTTTTTTTTCCGTGTCTTTTTCAAACTCTCTAAACATGAAAAAGACTCCGAGTTTTACCTATGTCGGACTCGTTAAACCCTGACGACATTGGACTCGTCACCATGACGAGACTCGAGCTTCTCCTTCCTAGGGCTCGTTAAACTATTACTAGGTTGGACTCAACAACAGGTTTATCATTGATTGTCTATGGCAGCTAGTCACTCTTGAACATCGACACTTTTGCTTCTTGTCGGGTTGGGACATCCATACATCATCATTTGGCCTTCCACGGGTTTGGGTTATCATTCTAGCCTCATTCCATCTGATTCATGCCATTTCCATCAAGCCTCTAATCCCTTGGTGCCTGAATGCTGCCAGCCCCCCTCCGGAGTCGTGTTGCCGACATGTTCAAGAGTATAATCCTTCTGCAGTTTACACCCTCGTCTTCTCCTCTGATACTCTGTTTTGCCATCTACCACTTGTTCCTTATCTCGTGTCGTTGATGGGGGAAACATTATGGCCCTCCTGCGATGGGTCGTCTACTGTCAACATCGGCTCATTATCTAGGAGATTGACCTAGAGATCCCCTTTTGGTACATTAGAGCTTGCATGCCTCAATGGCAAGTTCTTCGCACCTGACGATCGACTTTCAACATTGGTCGTTGATTGGGTGATTCCACAAGTGTTCAACTTCAACTCCTTTGTCACACTTTGTGGGTTGTGCTAGCTAGTACCTTGAGAACCATTGGCATTATTGGTGGTTTCTCTCGCAATTGTTAGAAGTTTCCATCATTGACCGGTAATCAATCGATTTTCTATCATGCTCGACCCCAACACATCTATTCACATGTTAGAATTTGTACTATGATCGGAAGGGTTCAAGACCCCGAACTCATATTACACATGTTTGGGCTGCGTGGATTGGTTTATGATTACATGACTCATTGATGGATGGCTGCGACCATGCCTGAGTCTTCATGGATGGCTGCGACCATACCTTTATCATTATCATGGTCTCATTAGCTGGATGGCTACATCCATACCATAGACATATTTCATATGTCTTTTGGATGGCTGCGCCCATGCCTAGACTACATGTAATTCATCATCAGAGATATCAGTTGTACTTGCGTGTAGGTTCTTCCAGATGGTGTTCCAATTTAGTCAGTTTCATAAAGCATTTCACCCCTCCCTCTCTCTCAGGATTCATACTTTAGGGGGCATCTGTTACACAGTAATTTGTCACTGTCTTCAATCCAATCTTCCTATTGTTTCATGTGTCTAAAGTCATACATGCTCATGTTAGACAAATGCTCTCTGATGTTGCCAAATGACCCACTTTTCCAAAGGTTTTTGCCTCATCGCTCTGTTGGCTAAATAAATGCACTGAAGGTTGCTCCAAAACAGTTGAGAAACGCTGCGATCGCGGAAGTACACTTGATTCCCGCGATGGTCAGATTTTATGTGCCAGTGCGACTCTCGCTTGTAATCCTGAGCGATGATCTGACTAGCTACGTTATTCAATAGCGATGTCAGTGCGGAAGGCCAGTTATGTGCCCGCGATGATCCAGATTCAGCGAATTTGTTCCAACAGTCAGCCTTCCAAATGACTCCATACCTAGTTGTTGGCCTAGTTTATGTCGCCCTCCTTTCTCTGGTGTGGTTGTTCCGTAATTTGTGCTACCTTCCTTGGAGATAAGCCCACCTTCCCACCTTTCATGGAGATTCCTTCTCCTATTTAAACTCTCACCATTACTATGTGTTGCTAGTTTGGAGTTCTTAGTCTTTGGAATGGTTGCTGATATTGCTGTTAGTATTTGTGAGTTTGCTAGATAGCTGGTGTGAGTGTGACAAGTGTGGGATTGTTGATAGCTTTAGGAACGTTGTGAAGTGCCCTTATTCTTGTGTAAAACTTGTGAGTGAGAGAGACTTGTGTGTTGGGAGATCCATCTTCAAAGAGTGAATGCTTGAGGAACATGCTGGCTGGATCCCTCTGAGAAGGCTTGTGACGTCAAGACTTTGGTTGTAAGCTTACTCTTATTTCATAATTAATGCAATCAATGATGTTTTCCTATGTCTTGTATGTAATGTACTTGATAGCTCATGGCTTCTTGACTTTGTGAGTAAATAGATCATTGTTGTTCCGATTACGTGCTTTGTTGTATTTCCTTTGCATTGTTTCAGGTTGATCACTCGTTAGGAGAAGGAAGCGGAAGCTGGAGCAGTGCAACGGAACTCCATCGACCACCGGTTGAGGTAGGCCTCCAACTATGACTGTTTAAGGAAAGCTATTGTTGATCTGTCCTTGTTTGTGACTAGACCCACTCTAGGGCTAGACGGGTTGCCTCTGTCCGCAGAGGGAACACTTTCCTGCATCACACTATTGGCCCTTTTAGCAATAGTCCACGAAGCGTGGACTAAGGTCTCACCTGAAGTAGTATGGGAGGGTGCTAGAACCAGGTTTCCGCACCCTAGAGATGTCTGTTGATTTTCAGTGGTCTGCAGATTTACCCTGCGCACACATCGCTATGCGCATCTATCAGTGCCTCACAACATGTGATGTTGCCTTCGTGCAGCCCTGCTCGAGGCGTGATCCGTGTTATTACCCAATTCCTTACTATTAACCCGATATTAGTCGACCACTCAGCTTATCAGTATGTGTCTAGTTATATTTAACAGTGTTCAACATTCATATAAGTGTGCATGATAAAGAAAACAATATAATTAAACAGGAAATAGCACAAGAACAAATACACAAGATTTGGAATCAAACTTCTCTTTATTATTCTTCTTCCTTGGTTACAGACTCGACTCTACCCTGCGCACTCAGCTGCAGGGGTCTGCGCACTCAGCTGCGGACTCTACTAGGCCTCTGCGCACTCAGCTACAGAGCCTCTTCCTACTACTATGACCCAAAGCACTTACACCTTTTCTCTATGCTATCTTCTAGACTCCATTCGTTTCTCCATGTATCTCTCTTCTCTTTACAGCTTAGAGACTTGCTCTATTTATACAATCCCATGGCCCGTGGACCATGGGTAGGCTGACATTACATTACAAAACTTAGGGCGGACAACCCTATGACTGAACATACATTTCACGCTTCGCGCCCGCAATTCGCGGAGTCTTACAATATTATTTGCCCAAAACTTGGACTTTGAACCCGAAACATGTTGTGGGGGGATTCCATACCCAACACTTATGCTCACAACTGCCACCGAGAACCAGGAGCTAGGGCTTATATGTCCACACCCTTCATTGTGGCTCTTCCCTTGGTCACGTGGTTTGTGATAAGACCAGGGCCAGGTGTTAACCTCCTCGCCTTCATGTTGAGCATCCCCTAGTGATCATACCCATGTCATATGACTTGGGGCTGGTGTTATAGACAATTTTGTGCCTTACAGCAACAGGCATGAATTGTCAATAATCCAAGGGATCCAAAGTCCCTAAACATGATGTTCCTACCCCTAGAGGAACAAGGTCAACAAACCAACAGCTCTCAGATCAGTTCTCCACCTGAAAACACTCAAAAACAAGCAATCCTGAAATCAAAGCAGGTGCTCCACTAGGCTTCTGCGCTGAAACTCAACTCCTCCATGGTGTACCTGCGTTGCAAAGCAAGTGGAACAAAGGCCACCTGCGCTGAGCGAGATGGGACAAGTGGCACACTGAGTCATTGCTCTGGAATCTTCCAAAAATGACACTTGGATCAGGGATTTCGCCTTGTGATGAGTCAGAGGCTCTGTTTCTCCAAGTGGAAGCAAGGTTCTCCAAGTGGACTCAAGAACTGAAGATCAACTAAAGAGAGAGAGGACACAAGGCAGCTACACATCAGTTGCAAGCTGACTCATCCTTTCTCAATTCATCTATATATTGAGCTCTCTCCTATGAGCTCAGGAGGCTGGAATTTTGTGCAAAGTAATGATATGCTGTTGGTTTCACTATAGAGCTATTGGGTGATTGCTTGAAGGAGGTGAAGAGGAGAAATTCTTTCTGCTGGGAGGTGTTGCTGGATTGGGGCCTTCAATGGTTGTAACTCTCTCAGAACTTTACTTCTTCATTAATAAAAGCTATTGAGGTTCTTCCATATACACTTGTTTCAATGATGTGTTGTGATAATTGTATATTTGATTTATGCTAATCCTTGAATCAGTTATGATTGCATGCTTCTTGTAGTTTCCTTCTTTGGTATTTTGCAGGATCTCATTGTAGCTGGGCCAGCAAAAGAGCAAGGAACTGGGAGCGAGCAAGCAAAGAGGAGAGTTTGGATTCGACATTAAGCGCAAGGCAACGGTTAGTGCATTTCTTCATTCTCTCTTGCTTTCATAAAGAAGTAAACCTTAAGTAGTTTTCTTTACAGTTGTTGCTGAGGTACTATCACCCTTAGAGTGGGATAGGGTCATCCGAGTCGGATACTTTTCCCTACAACAAACTGGCGACTCCGCTGGGGAACGTATCTGTTTGATTGTTTGTAGTATTTTGCTATTCATTTCCTGAACAAAAGAGTACCAAATCGAAAAGCTTTTGACTATATCAAAAGCGAAGTAGAGGGCAGCTACTCTAGCTCATTTCTGAGCATGTTCATGATTTGAAGAGCTGATCTACAAGGATCCTTGTAAGCTCTTAGTGATAGCTTTTCACCTTCCTTGTCATCCCTTAGTGTGTGCTTGACTGATTGCTTCTGATTTGAGCAAAAACTGTGCATTATTGAGAAAATTGTGACCCGGAAACTGAGAAAACGCAACTTTCGTTTTCCAAAGCAGGTAGTACACAGGCTACCTGCTTTGCAACGCAGGTCCCGAAGGGGCTACCTGCGCTGAGAGCCAGATTGGCTGTGCAGCACCTGCGTTGGCCCAATTTTTCCTTGTGCATTTGGGGTTTCCTCCCTTTTTCTTGCCTGTTTTCACTATAGATTTGGCTGCCAGTTACCAGTCTTGTACCTATTCTGAAACCAACCTTACTTGCCATCATTCCGCCTCTGTTATATAATGAAATTGTACTTGTTCTTTTGTATTTCTTACATCATTTACAATTTCCCATAAAGAAAGTGAACTAGTCTTGCTTTGGCCTCTTAGATCTGAACCTGTGTTAGGCATTTTGCTGGTCTAAAGAGTTAGCTTGTTTGCTGTCCATAGCTGATTAGTCTTTTTACTTTCGTCATTATGGTTTGATTTCATGTATTTCCAGTGATTAAACAAGTAAATCTTAAGGTGTCTTTTGATGTTGGACTAGCTTGTTTATTTTCGCTTTAAATCGAAATCAAAGTTATATAACAACTTTCTTTTTGTAATACATCAACATTAAGAAAGGGAAAAGAAAATACATGCATTGTGCATTTTGCATTTGACTGTTTGCATGCTGATTTAGGAAATTTTGCATTAGTGTGTGCTCTATGATCTGTGTGAAAATATTTGCCTTTCTTCTCCTCAGTAGTTAAGATTTTCAAAGTTGAAAGATTGAAAAGTTTGCTTCTCATCTTAGACTGCATTCAGGAATTTGTTACATACATCTCGTGGTGATCCTTAAAGGCAAACTGCTAAGCAAGATCAACATTAAAATAAATTCAATTTACATAACAACGCTTTGTAACATAACGTAAACACATAGAGGTCTAGGTAGAGACGTGTTCCGGCGTCGTTAAACATAGTGACTGTCGATCTCTACGAAGGTGGGTGATTCCTCCTGAGAGTCAGTGGCACTAATACGGACTTGTGCTCCCACGTACCGTCGCGTATATATTGGGAGACCCCTATAGGCATTTATCCTTTATCCTTAGGAAGCCGTGTCGGCCGCCCTACTGATCGCGATGCAGTGAACACAGCATTCACGAAGATCGACCACCCGTACCGTAAAACGTATTCTGTGGTTTCGCGAAAGGTTTGGCACACCCTCTGCCTAGAACTCCAAAGCAGTTTCTTTTGGCCTTTTTCAAACTCTATAACTGAAAAAGTCCATCCGAGCATTTGTCACTTCGGGCTCGTTAAAACATCGAAGGAGACTAGAGTCATCTTTAGCTTTTTCTCGACTCTTAAAACATGAAAAAGCAAAGTTGTGTCTAAAGCGTCGTTAATAAAATTTATTTTAATCGGAACATAATCACCTGTTATTCCTGCGTTGATCTTTCAGTTGAAAAGTATGGAGCCCACCAACCAAGGAAGTCACCTTGGCGGAAGTCCCAATCCCTTCTCCTCTTGGGGAGATGTTGGTGCGCCTCATATGGCCACATTGTCACTTCCAGGATTGACAATTGGCCTACCTGTATGGCTCTTTTCAACTAATGTAGTTCAGATCACCACTAATCCTGAGCAGTCGAATCAACAGTCAGACCAGTCTAGAGCTACCCACCAGCCTTCCACTTCTTACAATTCTTCCTCTGATCCTTCATCTTCGCAAGGTAGAGCCGGCAAAAGTCAGCCTCCCATAGAGAAGAAGGAAAAGAAGAAGAAAGAAAAGAAGCAGAAGGGGCCTATGGCGAAGGCGACTGGGGGCAAGCAAAAGACATCTGACAGAAATCCACACACTGCACCGACCGGGCCTAAATCGCCATGTGTCATTTGCAAAGGGGCCCACTTCCATCGTGATTGTCCTTGTATTCCCCGGATACTAAGGGACTAGTTCCCCAGGTTGCACAATCCGGTAGCATCAACCTCTGGTAGTCATGTTGATTGCAATCCGTCAACTAGCGAGAGTGAAGGACGAAAAGGGAGACCAAGATCACCCTGTATGTTGTGTGAAGGCGATCACGCCATCCACCGATGTCCATTCTTAGATGAGGCGAAGAGAGTTTTGGAAGATCGTCCGGTATCACCGTTACGACTTCCTCCTGGATACCAAAAACTCGTGCCTAATCCCTCGATAGTTGAAAATCCAGCTGGCCCGCTCAAGTGGTCAGCTGAAGTGTCAGTCATTGAGAATGAACCTGCTGAATCCAGACCAGACGAAAGTCTAAAGGTCGAAACGGCAGTTGACCCGGTTCTCCCTTCAGAGGTTTCATCCTCAAATGACACCGTCGTTGAAGATTCATCTTCAAATGACACCTTCACTGAAGAAGATAAGGATGACACTGTCCATATCCTTTTCATCAACACAGACTCTGATGAGCATCAGGGCAATGCGCCCATTCCTTTATCGCAGGAAGGAACATCGTCAGGGTCGTATCCGGTCGTATATTCGGTCCCACCACCAAGCAACCTAGTTGTATCCTTTGATTGGAATCAACTAGGCAGACCCCGGTTACCAGCCAGTATCCCATTCAGAATCATCGTCCAAATCTACAGAATGGTGATGGCTGGAACTATCATTGATGAAGGGGCATCTGTGAGTATCCTTTCCTCTATTGCTTGGAAAGCACTGGGTTGCCCGGCGCTTTTACCTGAGATGAGAAATCTATCAGGTTTTGATAAAGGAACCAGTCACCCGTTAGGGATTCTCCCCAATGTTCCAGTTACATTGAAAGGGAAGACAGTTCATATGAACATCATGGTCGTCCAGGGACCCTTAGTGTATAACTTACTCCTTGGACGAGACTATATATATTGCATGGAGGCGATAGTGTCCTCACTCTTTAGAGTTATGTGTTTTCCGCACGAAGGAAGAATGGTCAAGCTCGTAGACCAACTTTCATTTCCAGGATCACGCATCGCAAATAGTCAAATACCATCCCTTAACGGTTTATTCACTCAAGGAATGCCTCCACCCCCGGTTCTACTTCCCGATGAATGCGAGTGATTCGGAAGAAAGAACTGGGACCCAGGGGGCATGCACCCTGGCCTGCCTTGGGCAGAGGAAACCTTGGGTATAAAGTTAATTTCCGCAGAAGAATATGACTAGTCCGTACCCCGTCCGAAGGAAGGAAGAGAGGGTTGTTCTAGGATAAAATTCTTTTGTCAAAGTTATGTGAGCGAAATAATCGGCTCCCTTTGTCTAGAAATTAGGCTCTCCTGAGGAAGGAGATCCATTTGTGGCGGCAAGTAGCCACCATCTTTAGAGTTCAAGCCTCACCCATTAAAACATATGTTTTAAAGGATAAGTAGGGGCAGCCTCCAAAGAAAGAGATGAAATTGCTGCAACAAGTAGTCACCATCCTTAGCAACCTAATAATAGACATCGCCGGGAAAAAGAGTTTAGTTTGCGGCAGCGAACAAAACCATTTTTCGGATAATAAGTAAGAGGCAAACCTCCCTCCGTAACGCCAATGTTTTATCTGTTGCGATCTTGCAAAAATCAAAAAGTGAACTGATGGGAAGACAAGTACCGTCGGCACCAAAAAATAACGAGAAGACAAGTATCGTTAAAAATATAGCAAGACGACAAGTAGAAAAACAGAGGTGGGACAGAGGAGGGGTAGCCTTGAAATTATACTTTATACCTGGGGGCATGCGAACCTTTTGGAATGCAAGCACGGGACGACTATTTATTTTTTAAATTTTTAGGTCCTCCCTTTAAACCTGTAGGTCTAACCCGTTAAACTCGTAGGATTAGCCGTTTCCAGCTTGCATAAAGAAAGGATGTGGGGCAAAAGTCAAAACTTGCCAAATAGGAGCATAGCTTCGTGAGATAAAGCTCCTTAAAAAATAGCTATCTCACCTGAGGCATTTCTTGTATTATGACTGGTATAATCGAGCAGTTTTAGCAATGTTCATGCTCGTTAAAAAATAAACGCAAGAACCGAGCAGTTTTAATACATAGTTCATGCTCGTTAAAAAATAAACATAAGTTGTGAGCAATCTTCCCCTAGAGTTCAAGCTCACCCAGAAAAAATGAACCGGTAAATAACCTTGAGAAATGTAACCTTTGACAGCCATATTAAAGCCCTTGGTCGTGTTCTTGCAGTCTCACCTCCATCCGTTCATTTGGCCAATCGTTCATCTCCATATGTTTGTTTACCCATTTTGAGGAACAGCTGCGAAGAGTGATTTCACTTAGCCATCCTTGTGACACTGCCGTGATTGGAATATTCCAACCTGTACCTGGAATCTGCTGCTATCCCTGTTTATCACTCGTTCCTCAAAAGACGAGTCTTCTTTGAGCTCTTTTCACTGACTCGTAAAATATGAAAAGTTTGCCGAGTTTTGGCCTTCCAGCTCGTTAAACGACCGGAAGAGCTATCCCTCCTCTAGATTTTAATCTTTTTTGGACCTGAGGGATTACTGCACAAAAAGATCGAGCGCTTGTTTTGTTCGGCTCGTTAAAGCAATCGAAAATTCATCCCTTCTGTATTGTTTTATACTTTTTCGGACTTAAGGGATTAGATGACGAAAAAGGAATTTTGGAGTTGACTTTATGTACCTTTTCAGACTCTCTAAAAATGAAAAGGACCGAGTTATCCTTGTCGTTAGACTCGTTAAATTCATTAAATAGCGACAAACTTGTCTTTAGACGAGAACGAGTTTCCCTATCGCTAGGCTCGTTAAAACATAGCGATGGGCTTGCCCGAAGGGCAGGTTATAGAACAAGCATATGTTATCCTCCTCAAGCTTGATAAAAAATAAAGAGGTACTGGTCAGCAATGACTGGGGAAAAATTGGGAGAACCTCACAGCCTTAATGGTAGCAAGTCGCTCTTGAACATGACACTTTGTCCTCCGTATCACATCGGGTTGGGTTGTTTCATTCACCGGTCTCATCACCATGGTCCTCGCCACACCATCCATATTTGGGGTAGTGCTACCGATCCATCACATCAGTGTCGTTATATGTTCAAGAGATGTTGTTCTGCAAAGAGTCAACCGTGTCCCATCCACTGCCATACATTGTCCTTCATCCGTTTCATGACCGCCACCCTGAATCATACATCACAGTTTGTTTTCACCTCATCACAATCACTAGCTCCGTTCCGTGTCACTGATGTGGGATTCATTAAGGCCCTCCTTTGACGGATCGCTCCTTGTCGACATCAGCTCATTATCCAAGGAGTTGATCTAGGAACAACCCCTTCAGTACTTTGAAGCTTGCATGCCTCAATGGCAAGTTTCTCACTTCCGGCGACAGGTATACATCAATGACCTTCGACCAGAAGATTTTGCATGGTGGTCGACGCCAAGTCCTTTATTCCCACCATGTGAATTGTACTGTCGTACCTTGAGGGTCATCATCCTTATCGGTGATTCCTCTCGCGCTTGTTAACGGTTTACATCATTGACCGGTAATCAAGCGATGTCTTTCCATGTTCGACTTCAAGAAATTCTCACATGGATCGACTTGTACATCGAGTGAAGATCGGAAGAGATTGAAGACCCCGGATCTAGTTTCATCCATCCGGGCTGCGATATATATTCAGGATATAAAGACATTTGATATGTACATCATTGCAGCAGATGATCATCCTTCTCAAAGGATGATAATTTCAGCAGAGAATTATCAGTCTATCATCAGACAATCGTCTGTTCTATGTACCAAAATGTATTTATAAAGCTGAGCATGGGAATGCCCGCCTCAGCTAGATCATGAAAAAGTATGAAAAATAATGTATTGTATTGTATCTTATTACAGGACACTTCTCAGCGAATTGAATGAACTTCGGATCCTCCTAATAAAGCATTTCACCCGATAAACGACCTCATACTTTAGGGGGCATCTGTTATAGACAATTTTGTGCCTTACAGCAACAGGCATGAATTGTCAATAATCCAAGGATCCAAAGTCCCTAAACATGATGTTCCTACCCCTAGAGGAACAAGGTCAGCAAACCAACAGCTCTCAGATCAGTTCTCCACCTGAAAACACTCAAAAACAAGCAATCCTGAAATCAAAGCAGGTGCTCCACTAGGCTTCTGCGCTGAAACTCAACTCCTCCATGGTGTACCTGCGTTGCAAAGCAAGTGGAACAAAGGCCACCTGCGCTGAGCGAGATGGGACAAGTGGCACACTGAGTCATTGCTCTGGAATCTTCCAAAAATGACACTTGGATCAGGGATTTCGCCTTGTGATGAGTCAGAGGCTCTGTTTCTCCAAGTGGAAGCAAGGTTCTCCAAGTGGACTCAAGAACTGAAGATCAACTGAAGAGAGAGAGGACACAAGGCAGCTACACATCAGTTGCAAGCTGACTCATCCTTTCTCAATTCATCTATATATTGAGCTCTCTCCTATGAGCTCAGGAGGCTGGAATTTTGTGCAAAGTAATGATATGCTGTTGGTTTCACTATAGAGCTATTGGGTGATTGCTTGAAGGAGGTGAAGAGGAGAAATTCTTTCTGCTGGGAGGTGTTGCTGGATTGGGGCCTTCAATGGTTGTAACTCTCTCAGAACTTTACTTCTTCATTAATAAAAGCTATTGAGGTTCTTCCATATACACTTGTTTCAATGATGTGTTGTGATAATTGTATATTTGATTTATGCTAATCCTTGAATCAGTTATGATTGCATGCTTCTTGTAGTTTCCTTCTTTGGTATTTTGCAGGATCTCATTGTAGCTGGGCCAGCAAAAGAGCAAGGAACTGGGAGCAAGCAAGCAAAGAGGAGAGTTTGGATTCGACATTAAGCGCAAGGCAACGGTTAGTGCATTTCTTCATTCTCTCTTGCTTTCATAAAGAAGTAAACCTTAAGTAGTTTTCTTTACAGTTGTTGCTGAGGTACTATCACCCTTAGAGTGGGATAGGGTCATCCGAGTCGGATACTTTTCCCTACAACAACTGGGGCCATGTGCCCCGCCCCTTCCTGCAATGCGTCGACCACTAAAATTCAAATAGCACTAAGGCCACATACATATTAAGATTCATCATGTGGCTGATGGTTGGACATGGAGTTGTGTTGCGAGAGGTCTAAGGACCGAACCCTATTAAGGCCCTTCGACCCTTTAATAAAAAATTTGGCCAATAATAGAGGGCTACATGGCACCCTCTCATTGGGCCACACGGCACCTCGTCGTTGGACCACTTCAAACCAAACCAACCAATAAATCCGTGCCACCTACCTTAGTATAGATTTGCCACATGTCGTGCCAAGATTGGACCTTTTATCTGTCGTACAGCCAGTCAACATGTTGGCGTCAACATGACATCAGTTGTACGGTCTGCCTAGCCAGCAACCTAGTCAACCTTGTTGTTTGACTTTTTACTTTCTAGTTGTTGGGAAAAAATGCCATAACATCATAACTTCCTCGTACAACATCAAATTGAAGTGACTCAAGCAGCGTTGGAATTAAGATGATGAACACTACGATTTAGCACTAGTTTTGGGAGATTTTGAGCACTTTCATTTTTTATCCTAGTTTTGATCTGCAGATCATTGCAAGAAATTGGAGGAGTTTCCATGTATGGAATCATTGTTATCTTTCAAGTATTTGAACACAATTGGGTGTGTGAGGTTGAAGAGAACAAAGGGATTGGGGCAAGTGTCACAACTTCAACGACTGTCCATTAGTGGGTGTTCCAAGTTAGAAGAGGTGGAAGGAATCCAACATTATATGTCATTAAAAAATCTATATGTTGGAGATTATCCCAAACTACAACAAACAATTTTAAACATGTCAGGTGGTAAATTGCATCTAATTACACTGAAGGTGTTTTTTAAGGGAGCAGTTCTATTCGGGCCTTCGTCATTTTTCATGTCCACTTGGAGTTTGTCACATGTCCCACCAATATGTCAATACACTTGTATTCTTACAATTCACGAGATATGTACTATGTTCTGTCATGAGAGTAAATGGATATCAAGATGAAATATATGGAAATAATTTAATCTCAAACCCAGTTTTGAATGGAATAATCCTTATTTTATCCATTAATCATTGTATAAATTAGATTTTAGCATTATTAATTGTATATATGCATTGTGTAGAATTTTCTTCCGGAATTTTCCCATCCATTATTTTTAGAATCAATGTTTCGAGCCATCAACTGTGGCTCATCATTAGGATAGATCTATGAAATGAACCCTGTCATTTTTCCTTTCCTATTTGATATCATCAACATTTCTTTAATTAAGAAAATAAATTAAAAAAAAATACACTTCTTAAGATGTCATGATTAAACATACCATCCATCATTAAATGTAAAAATTACATTTTAAGTTAAGGAATTGTATATATGCATTTTCTATATGTAGTTGAAATGATTCATATAGTTATTCCTTTTTCATTTGATACAATTACATTTTTTTAATTAAATAAAGAAAATGTTTCAAAGACATGTCATAATTAACTATTTAAAATGGTGATTTATGTTTATGTCTTTAGTGGAAGTCGATCAACCACTTCTCATTTCAATTTTGGAAAAGAAAATGTAAGAAAAGTTACATATGAGTTATATGAATTCTTTTGTTGTAAAGAAAATATATAAAGGTACTTTGGATGTTGGAAATTTTATTATTACTTTTAAAAAACATCAACAAAATTAAATGGTCAGATTAATTATGCTAAATGCATTTTCTAAGGGGGGCGGTTTTATTTAGAGCTTCGTCATCTATCCATAACCACTTTGGAATCCACTTTGTGTCCAACCGCTATCTATCAAACCATCCACCTATCTTCTTACAATTCATGGGCCATACAATATCACACTTTTATTATGTACCCATCAAATCCACACCTTTGCAAACTAATTTGTTTTGGGGATAGCCGAAATTTTCCTAAAACAATTTGTTGGGATTTTTCCTATACATTGATGTACCATCATTTGACCTGTTAAGGGGTTAGGAATTTTAAAGCAAGGAGGCTAACATGGCTTTGAGTTCTTGTGATGGGCCTTTGCCACCATGTGCAAAAAAAGGGTTGAGAAAGGTATGAGCTCCCTTCATCTTTAGAGTGTTTTTTTCATAAACCAAGGTCGCTTCTTCTACTGTATCAAACATTCCAAACCATATCCATGCTTATTTTCAAGATGAATATATGTTATGAATTCCCCCATGGGTACCTTTGCACCCCTCTATATTGTGACTTTGTAGGCAAGGAAGTTGTTTTCCTCTCTTTTTCAAACTTTGGTAGTTCAACAATCATTTACTAGGGTCAGAAACATCTTTGATTAACATATTTCCATGCTCCACCATCATTGAAGGCTTGGGGATCCCTTATAAATTCTTATTGAATTTGTGTTTACTAATTACAACTTCCAAAAAATGGGCATGCATTCACGTCAATGCTCTCTTCCATTACATCGAGGATTCATCTAATTTGGACTTAAGTTTTTCTTTGTTACTATTTTTCTCTTCATAATTTAGGGACTTCATTGTGCTCAATAATCTAATGACCTATGGTGGATACTATTTCATTACTCAACTCTTTATTTGCATTGTTGTGGAGGTAAATCCCCTCTGCGGACAGAGGCGATCCCTACTAGCCCAAATGGGGTCTAGCAACAATCAAACAACGCTAACACGCAGGTTCCTAATTGCAAATCACAGACCGATGATGAGGGCCTACCTAGATTCCAACGCTAGTATTTGTAGAAGAGTCATCGCTCCCGTTCCTTTGCTCCGGCTGGTCACAATCCCCACGATCCTCGTGAACGGACACCTGTTGTTGAGTCTTGAAAATGTCATTCATTTCCATTACACTTTCACTATTATGTCCATTATATCACCTCCATTTCACTACTATGTCACCACATTCATCCCACTTTCATTATCATTGGGCCACCTTTATGTTTTTCCAATCTTTATTATTTCTAAGCCTTTTAAGTGAATTTGTGGTTAAACATTAGAAAATAATGTGCATATGCTTATACCTAACAAATGGGTTGAGATTGTTGACATGTGTAGGTTGAAAGGAGGCTTCTAGAAGACCCTTATGTGGCACCCCAATGCCAAATTCGAATTTGAGTGGAAAGAATCATGGGAACATGAGGATATATGTCACATCTCCTAATTGTATTGTAACTCTAAGAAGACATGTGTCTTATCAGTTCCTATTTTGATTAGGACTCTAGAGGTAGAGGGAGTAATTCATGGACTCTCATTAATGAGATGGCTTCTCATCTTTTTGTATAAATAGGAGATCTCTCTCCTTCATTTGTTAGTCTTTAGTCCCTAGTTCTTAAGTTTGTAGTTCTTCCTTGATGGCTTTTGAAAGCTTTGGAGAACTTTGTTGTACTTTGTACTTTTGAAGAATTTGAATAAAGCTTTGATGTTCTCAACATGGAAGGAGATGTGAAGTAGATGTCATGGAGCACATTAGAATGTAAAGTAGAGTAGATTTCATTTTGTAAATATTGCTTTGATTTCATTATGTTATTTGATTGCTTTCAAGTTTGATAGATTAGATTTTTCATTAATGCAATTTTAATTCATGTAAGTGTGTTTAATTTTGCTTTGATTTCATTATGTTATTTGATTGCTTTCAAGTTTGATAGATTAGATTTTTCATTCATGCAATTTTAATTCATGCAAGTGTGTTCAACCGGTTGATTGTAGAATAGTGATGCACATAGCCTTTTAATGACTAATGACATGATAGAATCATCTTGTCCTTCTGCTGAAACAACAAGGATACTGGGTCTCATAGTCACTAGCTCATTGTTTGGTTGTTGCATTCTATTTTGATTGTAGGTTAATAATGCACATAGCTTTTTAATGACTAATGACATAACGGAATCATCTTGTCCTTCTGCTGATTTATTTTTTTTGAGTTCTAATTCCAGCATTGTTATTTCTTTCAGTTTTGTTTTTCTCATTTACTTTCATGCAATTTAGATATCATATTACTCAACTTGTTCATGATTGCTTCCCATAAGGTAGACTGAGCTGAAGGGTAAAGGATCAGAAGAGTTGAAGTAGTGTGATTAGTTTCCTTTATACAATTTAGATATCATATTGCTTAACTTGTTCATGATTGCTTCCCATAAGGTAGATTGAGCTGAAGGGTAAAGGATCAGAAGAGTTGAAGTAGTGTGATTAGTTTCCTTTATGCAATTTAGATATCATATTGCTTAACTTGTTCATGATTGCTTCCCATAAGATAGATTGAGCTGAAGGGTAAAGGATCAGAAGAGTTGAAGTAGTGTGAGTAGTTTCCTTTATGCAATTTAGATATCATATTGCTTAACTTGTTCATGATTGCTTCCCATAAGGTAGATTGAGCTGAAGGGTAAAGGATCAGAAGAGTTGAAGTAGTGTGATGAATTAGTTGCTTTGATTTCAGTCTTTGAGTTGCTTTAAGTTCAGTTTTTACTTTCTTTTTCATACAGCAGCAAGGATACTGGGTTTCATAGTCACTAGCTCATTGATTGGTTGTTGCATTCCATTTTGATTGAAGTAGCTGCATATTTACACTTTTGTTCAAGTACTAATTCCATCAATAACATGTTTTAAGATCTTTTGAAGTGCTAAGTTTTGGAAGTTACCATTAGGGACATAGGCCTTGTCTTGAAATCTCTATCCATACTTGTCCTTTAAAAGTATTCTTAAGACCTTAGAATAGGATTTCCATTTGCATTAGACACTTTATGAAACAAACAAAAACAAAAACCCAAAACAAAATAAAATCTATAAAACAACGAAGTAAGAAAAAGGTTAACTAAGCACATATGGTGCATCACACTTCATCAGTTTACGATACCCGGATTGATAATTTATGTAGAGCAATTTAAGACATTAAATTGACTAGACATTTTGGCGCCGTTGCTGGGGAAGCGTAATTAGGAGACCTTATTTCTTACATCTAAAAAAAAAATTAACAATTCTTGAGTATGCTCTCCTCTTACACTTTGTGTGATCTGGAGGATCAGAAAAATGATTGTTATGTAAAAAAAAAAAAAAAAAATAAAAAATAAAAATAAAAATAAAAAATAATAATTCTTGAGTATCCTCTCCTCTTGCACTTTGTGTGATCTGGAGGATCAGAAAAAGAATTGTTATGTACAAAAAAAAGGAGACAAAATAAACTTCATCATTTCAATTGATTCAATAAAAAAAAAATGAAAAAAATGAAAATCAACTGATTTGATAGGTTCAAATTGTCCAAAATTATCTGGTTATGGTTTGTAGTGGTCTTCAAAACACTGTATCCTGTTTTAATAAGGTTTTGCAACTTAGCTGCGGAAACTGCCCTGATTCCGCAGCTAGCTGAGAATTCCGCAGCTGTTTCAAGGTTTAGCAGGTTACAAGCGTCCAATGAAGAAATCGACCACATGGGCATCTCCAGAATTGTCCCGACATGGATCCTATCCTAGTCACCCAGCTCAGATCGATGAAAAACCAGCCTAAGACCTCAGTCAAAGTCCTATTTTTAACATGTTTTTCTTAAAGTATTTGCTGCCTGAAATTGAAAATCATGAATCCTTTTTATAAAATTTTACAATTTCAGAGAAGAAGAAAAGAGAAAAACAATCCTAGCTTCCACTGTGGGCTTAACAAGAGGTATCCCTGTTCATGCAATAAATGAGGAATGGTCTAGTCTACTGTTAGTCATCCAGAAATTTATCACGTGTGAAGGTCGCTTTTTGGTTCTATGTATATGTATCATGTTAGACTGATGATGAATTTCATAGAGGTTCACACTCTCAATTTGCCTCATTTTCTGCTATTGAGTTTGAAAAAGATGAGTTTTACAGTTCAAAAACACGTAGGCAACATTGAACCTCATCTCTACCATCATGGATTCATAAAAATCCTTATTAAGAACCAGTTGAAGAAAACTAAGGATACTTGGGAGAAATTCTTGACAAGAAACCACTTCCAAGAGCCGTCTGAGGCCTCTAGAAACAGTCCACCAAAAATTCCAAGGAAAACTAGGAAGAAAGAAAAGAACATTACAATCCAAGACTCCCCTGCAATAGAAATTCAAGAAACTGTCCAAAAAGAAGGAGAAGATAGAGCTAAAAATAAGAAACAGAAGAAAGAAAAAGGCAAAAGAACCATTCAAGAAGTCTATCCATCCCCCGAGCAATCCATAGAGGAGGATTATCAACCTCTGTCAAAAAAAGATTAGTAAATACATTGAAAGAAAAACTCAGAAAAATGCGTAAACAGCAGAGGCTTAACAGGCAAGTACTCGAACTCTTTTTGAGGATTCACTCTTCTTTTCATTGCTGTGAAAAGGTGAAAATTGTGGTGGACAGCTTGACATGTATAAGAATGCACAAATTCGTATCATCCAACCACTAATTCCAAAATTTTACAGGCCGAATGCAGAACTGATAACTCAGAAAAACGTAAATAGCAGAAAAACGTCAAATTTAAAATGCTCGATTTGCCCAAACAGAGACGAATTTCAAGAAAATAAAACATGGGTTTTTTTTCCAAGTGGGTCAGTTAGATAACACAGAAACCGTTTGAAGAAATTTGTGGCGGTCTGGGAGAAATCCTCGGTTCTTTGGAGCCTCCTTTTTTGCCGCCGCGTGAAGAAAAACGGAATTTGAGTTAATTAACTGATAGTTTGATGTGTGATTGAATTCGGCGTGCCTAAGGAAGGGAATTCTAATTGGGAATCAACTATATGCTGGAATCTAAAACCTGATTACACGCCTTCCATATTAATAAACTCACCCCTGTTTAGAGACGTATTCCAATTGAACACGACTCTCTGTCATTAAACCCCATGAAGTCGTTGCCACCCATCTGTACCTGTTCCGTTACTTCCGGTTAAATGTTGGGAGAAAATGGAATAGGGAAGATAATGATTATACGCATGCTGAAACCAGATCTTGTAGACAGATGTGGAGAATCTTGAATCCAATGTGTCATACAAACCATAGAGGATCAACGGAAGTTCCAGTCAATTGTTAGGCATTTATTGCACACACAAAAAAATCGTGATTCATATACGCACACTCAATTCACATCTGATGTTATAAAACCACTTCAAATTGAAAAATTAATATAGTAAATCTTTTCTGGTGGAAAATTACAGCGAGTTACAATTGCATACTTGGATTCAAAACAACGTATTGTTACAGCATAAAGTTGCACAAATAGTCCAGTCCCTGCTCAGGCCAAACATTTATGTTATTATTGAGCATGACCTTAGTATCATTGACTATTTATCAGATTTTATCTGTTGTCTGTATGGGAATCCTGGGGCTTATTGTGTAGTAACACTGGCATTTTCAATTAGAGAAGGGATCAATATCTTTTTGGTTGGTTTTGTTTCAACTAAAAACCTTTGTTTTAAAGATGAATCACTCACTTTTAAGGTTACAGAAACTCCACAGGAAAGTGCAAAAGAGATAAAAAGCTATGCATGAAAAAAGTATCCAAAATATGCGTAAAACTGATGGTTGACTGTTCCAGCCACTTTCTGCAGCTGGCTTAACTTTCCGCAGCTGGCTCAACTTTCCGCAGCTGTTTTATTAAACTCTAGGTTGCAGGTGTCATCAAGCAAAACAAGCCACATGGGTAGCTGGGGGAATGTCAGTACATGGATGGTGTCCTTTTCATTTGGTCAAATTTGATGAAAACGACCCCGGTCAAAGGGAAGTCAAGCTGAGTGTTATCACAAAGTCGCCACACTAAATCGTTGCATGTCAAGAAAAAATAATAATTTTTGAATCAATGAAATGAATAAGTTATTTGCTCACTTTTCTGAAGGTATTGATTAATTTTGGATTGATGATGAAAAATGAATGGCTAACTTTGTATCCAAGATTTTTAGCTACAGAACCGTGTACATTCCGCAACTAAAGTCCAATTCCGCAGCTGTTCTCTAATTCCGCAGCCAGAAAAACCTCATTGTTCAAATCAGCCTAACTTTTTCATACAAAATCAGATTTTGATGATTTAAGTACCATTGGAAAGATCTACACAATGAGAAATCCATCATTTGAGTTTGAAATGGCAAATAATGAAATAAATTGCTGAAAAGAAGCAACATCAACTTGAGTCACTAATTCCAAATCAGGTATAAATTCTTTTGATTTTTCCTTTGAGAACTTGTTTCATTAATACAAATTCTTAGTTTTGTGTGTAAATATCATAACTAGAGAGATTGGCCATCTCTCTCCTTTGATAATCTTACATTCCATTGCAGAAGAAGTATTAGTTTTTTTGCAGGTTCCAAGAGGAAGGACAAATGACTACAAGAGGATGGTGTCTCTCTAAGAGACCAATTTGTTTCATAAGAGGATGATCAACAACAAAGAGGAAATATGCTGATGCAAAATCAGATCCAAACACTTGAAAAAAAAAAAACTTTCAGATACTATTGTCTCCATCACATCCATCCATCACATCCATACTTCATAATAAACCATTCACCTCATTCCACTCCATACTTTTCACTTACATTCACATACACTTTCCATCTCTTTTTGTCCATTCATAACCCACAAATAAAAGCAAGAGGCTCATTCACATGCTTATTGCCATTGCCATTTCTGTTCACCATTGCCATTTTCCATTTTCATCTTCCATTCCTTGTCATTTTCATTCCGCAAATAAGCCCTGCTTCAATGCAAATTATTGAGTCCATAGTCCTTTGAATCTAAGTTATTTGTAAAAACATCTTGAGGCTTGCATGCCTTAATGGCAAGTTCTCATGCTGACAAACAATGGGAATACATTAATGTCCCTTGTTCGTCAGATCTTCTAGGTGACTCGACTTCAGCAAATTCATTCGTACCTAGCAAGATGTGTTTGGGCATCTTGACTCTCATTGTCATCAATGGTGAGAGTTCTCGTGTTGACTAGTGGCATCCATTAATGGCCACTAAGCCAACAATTTCCTACTATGTTCGACATCAGAACATCTTTTCACATAGTAGGAATTGTGCCAATGAATTTTGAAGACATGAAGACTATTATTTTCAGCATTTTGGAGCAGATTCAACAAGTTTTAGTAAAAGCAATAAAAAGTCATCTTATCTCTCTATCCATGACTCCTCTTGTTCAGCCACTTGAAGAAGAATATGATCAGAAATTTTCAGCCACTACACATACAACTCATCCATTCTAAAGGGTAAGTGAAGGTACGGCATTTTCTAACTTTTGACCATAGAATTCCATAAAAAGCTAGAATGATAATTGTTGGAAAAACATTTCTCTTCCTCATTTCATAAAATTTCCAATACCATCAGTTGGGGGGGGGAATACATTCATATTCATATCTTGCCATGTCCATATCATATTCAGGAGCTCACATACTTCCAACATATATTAATTATTACATTGTTATTATGAGCATACAATGGCTTTTGAAAAAGTGCTTAAAGGATAAATTGGATACAAACAAAATCATGGTTGTCACATAAGAACCAACCATCATGCAATCCAATAAAGATATACTTTGCAAAAATAACCAAAATATCATTGTGCAAAGTTCAAAGATCAAAATAGAAGGCAACAAAAAAAAAATGGTTGTAACACAAGAACCAACCATGTTGCAATTCAAGTGAAACACTTTGCAGAAATATGAAGTTATCAAATGATATCATGCAAAGTTAAACCAAAGATCAAGGATCAAAAGAATTAATGTAATATATATTGCATGAGGACATGCAATAGCTTCAGTTGGGGGGTATGTTGAGTCTTGAAAATGTCATTCATTTCCATTACACTTTCACTATTATGTCCATTATATCACCTCCATTTCACTACTATGTCACCACATTCATCCCACTTTCATTATCATTGGGCCACCTTTATGTTTTTCCAATCTTTATTATTTCTAAGCCTTTTAAGTGAATTTGTGGTTAAACATTAGAAAATAATGTGCATATGCTTATACCTAACAAATGGGTTGAGATTGTTCACATGTGTAGGTTGAAAGGAGGCTTCTAGAAGACCCTTATGTGGCACCCCAAGGCCAAATTCGAATTTGAGTGGAAAGAATCATGGGATCATGAGGATATGTGTCACATCTCCTAATTGTATTGTAACTCTAAGAAGACATGTGTCTTATCAGTTCCTATTTTGATTAGGACTCTAGAGGTAGAGGGAGAGATTCATGGACTCTCATTAATGAGATGGCTTCTCATCTTTTTGTATAAATAGGAGATCTCTCTCCTTCATTTGTTAGTCTTTAGTCCCTAGTTCTTAAGTTTGTAGTTCTTCCTTGATGGCTTTTGAAAGCTTTGGAGAACTTTGTTGTACTTTGTACTTTTGAAGAATTTGAATAAAGATTTGATGTTCTCAACATAGAAGGAGATGTGAAGTAGATGTCATGGAGCACATTAAAATGTAAGGTAGAGTAGATTTCATTTTGTAAATATTGCTTTGATTTCATTATGTTATTTGATTGCTTTCAAATTTGATAGATTAGATTTTTCATTCATCCAATTTTAATTCATGCAAGTGTGTTTAATTTTGCTTTGATTTCATTATGTTATTTGATTGCTTTCAAGTTTGATAGATTAGATTTTTCATTCATGCAATTTTAATTCATGCAAGTGTGTTCAACCGGTTGATTGTAGATTAGTGATGCACATAGCATTTTAATGACTAATGACATGATAGAATCATCTTGTCCTTCTGCTGAAGCAACAAGGATATTGGGTCTCATAGTCACTAGCTCATTGTTTGGTTGTTTCATTCTATTTTGATTGTAGGTTAATAATGCACATAGCTTTTTAATGACTAATGACATGACGGAATCATCTTGTCCTTCTGCTGATTTATTGTTTTTTGAGTTCTAATTCCAGCATTGTTATTTCTTTCAGTTTTGTTTTGCTCATTTACTTTCATGCAATTTAGATATCATGTTACTCAACTTGTTCATGATTGTTTCCCATAAGGTAGACTGAGCTGAAGGGTAAAGGATCAGAAGAGTTGAAGTAGTGTGATTAGTTTCCTTTATGCAATTTAGATATCATATTGCTTAACTTGTTCATGATTGCTTCCCATAAGGTAGATTGAGCTGAAGGGTAAAGGATCAGAAGAGTTGAAGTAGTGTGATTAGTTTCCTTTATGCAATTTAGATATCATATTGCTTAACTTGTTCATGATTGCTTCCCATAAGGTAGATTGAGCTGAAGGGTAAAGGATCAGAAGAGTTGAAGTAGTGTGATGAATTATTTGCTTTGCTTTCAGTCTTTGAGTTGCTTTAAGTTCAGTTTTTACTTTCTTTTTCATACAGCAGCAAGGATACTGGATTTCATAGTCACTAGCTCATTGATTGGTTGTTGCATTCCATTTTGATTGAAGTAGCTGCATATTTACACTTTTGTTCAAGTACTAATTCCATCAATAACATGTTTTAAGATCTTTTGAAGTGCTAAGTTTTGGAAGTTACCATTAGGGACATAGGCCTTGTCTTGAAATCTCTATCCATACTTGTCCTTTAAAAGTATTCTTAAGACCTTAGAATAGGATTTCCATTTGCATTAGACACTTTAGGAAACCAACAAAAACAAAAACCCAAAACAAAATAAAATCTATAAAACAACGAAGTAAGAAAAAGGTTAACTAAGCACATATGGTGCACCACACTTCATCAGTTTATGATACCCGGATTGATAATTTATGTAGAGCAATTTAAGACATTAAATTGACTAGACAGCTGCACATGCAAAGAACGACACAAACACAAGCATAAAATCCAATAGATGCAACTATATATCAGTCAGAAAGGATATAACTCAATCACCATTATAAAGACAATAAAGAGTGGAACCATAATGATAGTCGTCTATTATTGATAAACAAAGAAGAATACAACCATAGTCCTGACGTCAAATCCTCCTTTGGTTGGGTGATCAGCAGCACATGCCTTGCAAAGCTTGTTGGGAATGGGGAACAAGCCTCTCTCTCCTTGGTCACTTGGATAAGAATCTCCTCACTTTAGATTTAGCCTCATGGGAATGAATAATGCTCCTTGTAGCATGAACTTGGCAATTCTCAAACTTTGAGACTTAGAATTTGGAACTTGGAGACTCTAACTTGTCAAAGGCAAAAGGACAAGCTTTTATAGATAGAGGAGAAGGAGTTAGGGTCATCCACAAGATTCATGGGATTGGCTTTATCACTAAGAAGCTTCCATGAGATGTGGAGAACTACTTCCCTTCTATGGAGATTCGAAGCCACACTGACCCAACTCAATATAGATTCAGTTCATGAGTGGGTTAGGAAGAACCTTCGTAATTTTGTTTCTTAAAAACTTTACCCAAATGGGCTGGCGCGAGTGGTACACAGTGGAACCGCGCCAACGGAAAAAGAGCTATTTTTATGGGTATTTTGCAGAAGGTGTCTTCAGGGCATAGGAAGTACATACTCAAGGGGATACAATGCAAGTATTTTCAGGTTATGTCACTTCTTACAGGTCCCGGAATAAGTCCTCCAATGTGCGGGAGAAGGGGTAACGGGGACGGTGACAAATTACTATGTAACATGCATCTTGATGTAATCATTCATGGTCATCACCATTTTATGTTTGGAATGACATGGAGCATTGAATGGAAATGATCAAATGGGTCATATTTCACAAATTAAGGGTTTTAAATGGCCACATGTTTATCCAAGTATTTTAATGAAGATTTGGTGTGGTCTATCTATTTACAACCTATTCGTCATGGTTGGGGATTGCAATTTGTAGGTTGGAAGTAAGAATACATCACTGACAAAGCCACCCACCGAAGTAGCATCAACATAAAAAACGCACATGTGACTAATAACAAGACATGAATCCCCATTTAAAACAAATGGAAGCATCAATAGTTTGAAGCCTCAATTTGGTTATTTATGGGTTTATATTTATGCAAGGTGTGGACTTGAGGGCCAACAAGCCAAGGTCAAGGGCAAGCACCGAAAATTGCGATTTTGGAGACAAAGTTGAAGTGGAGGCCTTCACTTATATTTTTTAGTAGCAAAACACCACCAAGGTTCAATGTTAAAATCTCATCCTAAAAAAGATTTTTTGTCTTTAAATAATTTCTTTGCTAACACATAAGTTGCTTGGTGCTCATTTTAATTGATGGTTTCGTATCTCTATTTGAATTGTAATAGTGACCCATGAAAATGTCACGATACATAATGATGCTCTATTTCCTTGTACTCCAATAGTCATTGGAAGGATCTCTTTATATATCACCATTTTATTATTCTTGAGAGCTCCATTAGAAAAACTAATTAGAGTCGACTTAACAAAGAACAAGTAGCTCAAAAACCCCTACATTTTGTGCATTCACATTTATCCTTACTAAAAACTCTTTTCAAAATTTATTTTTCTCAAAAAAAAAAACAACAACAACAAAACAAATCCTCCCATCTTTAAATAATGTAACTATACGGCATTCCTTTCTCCTTATGTTAGGCATATTGTTATATTATAGTGTTAAATTAAAGGCAAAATATGTAATTATTATTCCAACAAAGAAATTGTTATAAAAAAAATATTAAATTATATCATTAAAGGTTAGGATATTATTCCAACAAAGAAATTGTTATAAAAAAAATATTAAATTATATCATTAAAGGCTAGGATAACTCAATGAAAAAGAAGAATAATCGTTGAAAGGTTAAAATAAATTAAGTTATAACATATAATTAAGAAGGTGTTAAAATATTATGTTTAATAGGAATATATAAATTATGAAAATGGTTAAATATATAAATCATGAAAGGGGATATACTAATATTATTAGAGATGTAATAAGATATTTAAGTTATTCTTATAAAAATGAATAAATGAATTCAAGGTAATAATAAGGTTAATGGAAAGATTAAGAAAGAAGATTTTATAATTAATTAGAATTAAAGAGGGTAATAGTTAAAATGTTGACCAAATGAGGAGGATTAGGATATAAGATATGATATAATAGACAAATATAAGTGTTAGAATTAAAATATAGTCATATTAGATTATAAGAAAGGGTGGGTTTACATTTGAGGTGATTAGAGGAGAAATGATGGATAGTAATATGAAATTGTTAGGGTGTAAGAGAATGTACACTTCCACAGTCCATAATCATAGTAATGTTTTTAAATTTGGAAATCATTATTATGTAAGTGGATTGAGGATGTCCAACATTTTGGGTGGACATTCCACCCATCCTTAGGGACCAATGAAGCAAAATGATTATTAGAAAAGAGAAAACACTCCACCCATCATTGGGGACCAACAAAGCAAACTGATTAAAGAAAAAAAAATGTTAAGATTTTTAGGTCAAAAGGAACATTAGAATTCAAAGGACAAATGGTCCATAGAAAGACTAATATGGAAAAGAATATTATAATACTAAAAAATGAATAAACAATTCCAAAATTAGTTATTTTAAAGGATCCAAATAAATTAAATTAAATTAAAAATTATAATTTGAGTTGACTAATAATAACTTGATAATAACTTGTTCAATGAAATAAATTTTGAAGAAAAAATAAGTAATAATGTATAGTTTAATGATTTAAAACCAGATTTTTTAATTAAGTAATTAATTGATTAAGGAAATAATGAGAGGGGAAAATATTGAGGGGGGCCGAAGATTAAACAAATTAAGATAATATATTTTATTACCCCGATGGGGGTGTCAAACCAGATGGCATTGGGAACTGTGGGGAGGGATCTCCACCACATAACCCTGACATGGTATGAGACATGCGACAAATGGACTACATGCGGAATGTATTGTGGTTTGTTGGCATTGAAAACACTCTTAACAGTGGCGTTCAAGAAATTTATGTTGAGTCCCAAGCGATGAAAACTGGGTACCAGGTGGATTTTAAGGGCTTCGATGGAGACTTGGGGTATTTCGAATTTCCTCTCATAATGGCTCCCCTTGTTGCAGAGTTCCAATCTAGGCAGGGGTATTTAGTAGCGAGCCTTTGTGGCTTTTGTGGTTTCAAGTGGTAATCTAGTTGGCACATTTGATAAGCGGGGCAACGGTGTTGGTAGGTGGTAGGTGGCGAGAGATAGTGGTAACATTGGTGCACGGGCATTGTTTATGGCAGTCTTATGGGTAATTTTCACTCGCCTTAAACCCTTTGGCTTTCGTTTCATTTCCTTTTCTATTCCCTGGCCTCTGTGGTTCGTCTACTCAAAAGGGTGTGGAGTTTTATCTCAAAGTCTTGTTGTGGAGTGGTATAGCATGTTATTCTTCTGGGTGTCAAGTCTATGTAGTGGCAGTGTGAAGGGAAGGCTAGTCTTCGGCCCATTCTTGAGGTATGAAGATGCCCCTTGTGGTGGACATATATATATTATTAAAAAATGATTTCAAACGTACAGTGATATAGGGTTTAACGGTAAGTTTCGTTGGGTGAAACCCATGAGACGGAAGTTCAAATCTCGTTGAGTACATGGCCTGTTGTGTCTTGGCTAGAAGAGTAGGCGACCCCAGAGTGGACGTCTCGGCTCTTGTTGAGGCATAAGTTCTTGCTATGTGTGGCTTGCAGGTTGCTGCACCTAGCCTAGGTTTATAGTGGCAGCCAGTTGGATTTGATCCTGGGCCTGCCCAGGATAACTCTCACCAGTTACCGATTGTCCTAGTGTTAAAAAAAAAAAAAAAAAAATGATTTCAAACCAGAAATTTGTTAAATAATTAGCGAAAAAGAGATAGAGACCAAAGGTGGAAATCAATCTTTAAAGTTGTGAATCAGAGGTTTTCAAGAATGGCTTAATTTGTAAGCTTAATTAAAGTTATTCATATGTTTTCTAATTTTGAGGGCTTCGTAGAGGATTTGAGTGGAATAAAACCGGGTGGGGCCAAGGGCAAGGATTTTAGCTTAGTAAAATCATATGAGATGTTTAGTTTTGAAGGAATGTTCATAGGGGCAAATTTTGAAAACGGAATATGATGTATGTCTACAATGTGTTCTTTCAAACCGGTTTTTATGGATCTACAAGTTTTTAAGGTGTTTTTATAGTTTTATATTTAATAAAAATTCATAATTTAAGGTGTTTTTATAATTTTATATTTAATAAAAAATCATAATTTAATAATATTAATAAATGATAAGGGTAAATAAATTTAAAGATAAAAAAAAAAAATTATTGTATAATTATAACACAAGATCAGATAACATCACATCCGCTACCACTATTCACCTCAATTTCAAGATATTCAAGGATTGCTACCCTTTCGAGCTTATAGAATTTTTGTCAACACGTATGCTCAACTTGTACATTTTTTTTCCACACCGGCTAACATGTCTTTGAAGAATAAAAATCAAGTGGAGGGGGATTAGACCCACTAGCTTCCACTCAAGTTATGATCATTTAACATAACACAAGATTAAATTATTAATTAATTTCACCTTATAATAACCTCTTATTAGTATTACTTTATTACTTATAATTATGTATATATCCTAATTAATAATTATATTACTTAGGAATCATAAATTAATAATAATTAGTCCACAAGGTCTTGGATAGATAGTGGTTGGGTGCTCTATTAAGGTACTCCTAGATGTTAAGTCATCGATTCAATTCTCCGCCCTATTTGGGTATTATTATTTGACATGACCATGATGTAGCCTCACCAATCTTGAACTTACAAAAAAAAATATTAATAATAATTCACCTGTGGGTATAGAATAGACGGTGACAAGGAGTTATCTTAAGCCACTTTGTGGTGAAAAGGTCATCAATTCAAAACCACACAGACAAAAATCCAATTGTGCTAAGGGCTGGTGTGGCCCAAACTGCAATTCCTAGTTGATTTTGACAACTTACATACTCCTAGGTCGTGGCTACTCAAACCACAAATTAGGTGTGTCAGTCATCTCAAAGCTCACATTACCTAACACACACATACACACATATAGATTAATTAATTAACTAATATAATAATTAAAACTTTATAACTAAATATTAATAAAATAAAATTTTAATTAAAAATAAATAAATAAATCCTTAAAAAAAATCAAAATTCAAAAGTCTAATTCATTTAAGTCAATTTAATTTACTATTATTTAAAAATATTATTATTTAATTATCTCTCTTTAAAAAAATAGCCTTCTTAACCCCAACTTCATTATCTTTCCTTCAATTTAACTGATTGCTCTTTGAAATTATTACTTTTAATTATTTATCTATAAAAAAATAAAATGGTCCTTTCCATCTCTTCTCTCTTCATGGTTACCCTTTTTAAGCCATTACCCCCTCCCCCCTTTCATTTTTTCTATTTAATCTAGTCTGACTATCTTCATATTCAATTTTTTTCCCCATTTAATCTATTTTGACCCTCTTACATTCATTCAAAAGTTTCATTTGTTATTGATGATGAATGGAGTGTCTACTCTAAACAGAGGTTTTATGCATTTGTCATAACCTTCTCCAGAATCAATTGTATATGACATTAATTCAAACTATGAAAGCCTACACTCACAAATGTTAGACCATTTAGAGAGATAGACTACGTGAACAAATAAAAGGAGAGAGAACCCCATTTCCTTGGGTTTAGTGGATGTCTAATGTCTTCTCTTAAAAATTGTCATTGAAATACATGTTTGTAATGAATGTTGATAATAATTTTTCAATGCCATTGCTATTTACACATATAACACATGAATAATTGTTATGTGTTCTTATAAAATCAAGAAAAGAGGTGCAAAGATCTAAAAATAAATAAAATTAAAAAAAATTGACATTATGACTTATGTGAACACATTAAGTATTGTGATGTCAATTGTCACATCAAAAAGAATAAAAAATGCACATAACATGTTATAACTTGAGATGTTCCTAGGTTGAACAAAAACATGCTAAGAACATTTTGAACCAACCTTTAGATTGCAAGTTGGCCCTTCAAGTCAAAGGGACCTCCCTATGAAACTTGTTGCTCATTGTCACTAAATAACAATTTGAACATTTAAACACATTGGCTAGACTTAAATGATAAAAAATAGAATATCAGGGTTGAGAGTAATGATGACAGAGGTTTGGATTTTAAATAAGTAATTTCAAAGGTCAAAAAATTAGTCCATTGGGCATGGAGTCTCATTGACTTGATCACAAAATCTAAAGATGATAGGTGGAAGACCACTAAAAGACATTTAAACTTTAGACCTAATAGAAAGCACCGAATCTTGTTTAGGTGGAAGTACACTCGAAGACATTTAAACTTTAGACTTAATAGAAAGCATTGCAATCGTGTTAAGAGTAAAGTGGAGAGGATGGACTGGGCATAATGATTAAGGATTACGAATCTAGCATGTAAAATGAACATTGAAATCTGGAAAATTTTAAGAATGAATATAGACATGAAATATTCAGAAATGTAATTTGTTAACAACATTTGAACATATAACTTAAAGTGGAAAAGATCAGTACCAATGAAATATTTTTTCCATTAAAATAAATACATTCTTGTGACATGTTGATGTTGTAAATCAAATCAAATTATAGGAAACATAATATGTTTGAAAAATACATAAAATAGTGACAAGACAAGACTCAAAAAAAAAAAAAAAACATGAATCCCATAGAAAATTTCTCGATCTCAAAATATTATTGTAATACCCTTGGTAGTAAATATTTTATTTACTTCCCTGTTAAATTTAATTATATAGACTATGGGCCCATGCTATGGGTTAGGTATGAATATATGATGTATATAAATGTTCTTTCTATTTTTAGAGTAATAAAATTTGTTGCATATGGTCATCCATCTAAATTACGGTGGGAAAAAGGTGCTAAAGAGAATTTCACATTCCAAATAGTTATGTGACAGTTAGGAAAGGCCTAAGAAGGGTTGTGGGCAAAGGAAATTGTTTGCCCATATTCCTCTCCCTAGAGATAGATTATCTCAATAAGGGGAAAAGATTGGCTAAGAGGGTGAGAGGGGGAAATCCTGAAGCAACCTTGTCGTTCTGGAGTCTGGTTGGAGGAGGCTCAAAATAAAGATAGTTGTTGAGCTTAAATTTCCTCAAAATAGGACGATATTAGAGGAAGAAAGGATGTTGTGAGGAGGAATCTTGTGCTGGACTAGGTGTGGTCACTGTCAAAAAATTGTTCTAGATGTGAAATTGGCTCAGGGTGTGCGGGAGGGTTCTGGTAGAGGGAACTAGATCTCATTGGTTGGGAGGAGAATTCTTTTTCCCACTATAATTTTCATGGCTGGCCAAGTTAGTTTAATCAAATAAGTAATGTGTTAGAATGATTTTCTTTTTATGTATGTGTTTTATGCTATGTAGTTGTAGTGTTATAAATTAAATTGCTAAGGTTTAAGTTAGGTAAGTTACCCAGGTTAATGGAAAACTTATAAGTCCATCAACTTGAGAAGATAATAGCCCTGAACTCCAAATAATAGGTCTAAAGAAATGGGTAGGCCCTCGACCAGGATCGTTGTAGAAATTCCTTGTAGATTCAAACTGGTTATGTGATTTTCCAAAAAAAAGACTTGAATCTACTCTACTATCAGCGAAAACAATTAATTGATTGAAAAATCACAATGCATACAAGAGAAATAATTCAATCAACACATTACACAATGATTCCTAGGGAAAGCCACAGCTCAAAACCCCTCCTATCTATATATTGCATTAGTCAGAAAATATGAGAAGAGTACAATGCTTTGCTCAAGCCCGAGCAACCTCTACATTATCTCTATTTGTCTCACAGCTTCCCAAACAAGGCTAGGTCAATACTTACCCAAATTTTTGCTTGCCCAAGTCCCTATTTTCTTGCGTTGTTTCCTTGGGAATTATCCCCTATTAATTAGGGAAATTTCTCAAATGGAATTGTGCAATCCTCATAGGCCTTCCTCTGACTATATGCACCACCTGTACAATTTGGATGATTATACAACTGATAGTACATTTCCCTTGAACTCCAATCTCATCTAGGTAACTCTAAGATCTGACACGCATGAGTTATTTATGTTTGAATTATCAGTTAACTGGTTGAACACATGAAGCATCACCCCATTATTAGACCTCCTAATAGTTCCCCCATCAGTTGGAACTAGTTTAATCGACTTTAACTCAGTTAGACTGAATTAACTAATTACAACTCAAAATAAACTCAACCAGGGTTCCTATAAAGTAGGAGACACTCTACATGACTCAAGTTAGACCCTCAACTCGAATTAACTGAGCCAACTAAGTTAAATTAGCTTATTTAACTTGTACAAGTTGTCTTGTGGTGTGGAATTACAGTTTTTCTCATAATTTAATTCAAGGGAAAATTAAATAGGATTTTTCTCATTGCATTTTCACACTCCCTCTCAACAAGAAAGGGATTATCAGATATCCCAATCCTCTCTAAGGAACTCAAATTTTCCTCTTGATAGTGCCTTAGTCAAGATGTCTGGATCTTGTTCTTCTGTAGGAATGTACTCCAGCAACATGATTCTCCTCTGCACATAATATCTGAGATGGTGATATCGGATGTCGATATGCTTAGGCCGATCATAAAAGAAAAATGTATTCTCAGAGAGTTTGATACAACTCTGATTGTCACAATAAATCACTGTAGGACCCATCTGCTAACCAAATAACCCAACAAGGATCTTCCTCATCTAGATAGCCTCACAAGTTGCTTGACTAGTAGTCATGTACTTTGCTTATGTTGAACTGAGTACAATTGATATCTGCTTCCTATTGTACCAAGAAACTATTGTTGACCCAATACTGAAGATTCCTCGTGATGTGCTCTTCCTATCCAATGGACTCCCTGCCCAATCTGCATCTATGAAGCCTTGAAGCTTCACTCCCTCTATTTGTCTATACCAAAGACCAAACTGAGTGGTTCCTCTGACTTACCTCAACACATGTTTAGCGACCTTCCAATACAATTTGGATGGCTTAACCATTGCTTAACTAAGTTGGTTAACTGCAAAACACATGTTCGGTCATGTGTTCACTAAGTACATAAGTGAACCCTCATGCTTCGTATAAATAGTAGCCTCCACTACTGCACCTGAAGTAGCATCTTCCTTCCTCAAATTCCCTGCTAGAGGAGTCTCCATGGGTTTGTTTCTCTCCATGTGGAACTTCTTTAGTATCTTGTTGGAATACTTGCCCTAAGAGACTAACAATTCCCCATATCCTTGCCATACTTCCATACCAAGGAAATAATGCATGAGCCCGAGGTCCTTCATCTCAAATTCTCTTGCAAGATCATGTTTGCAAGATTTGACTAGCTTCTCATCACCTATTAGAATTAAATCGTTGACATATTATACTATAATCAATCATTTACATTCAACCATAATATGGTAAAGGTTTGCATCTGCTCCACTTTTGGTGAAGTCGATCGTGGTGAAATAGTTGTCGATCCTGGTGTACCAAGCACGAGGTGCTTGTTTCAATGCATACAATGCTCGCTTGAGTTTCTACACATGAATATTTGTTGAAGGTCTCAAATCCTTCTAGTTTCTTAATGTACACCTCTTCCTCAATCACTCTATTGGGGAAGGTTGTCGTCACGTCCATCTGATGTATCTTCCATCCCATCGACGCTGAAAGTGCTAGAATAGATTTGATTGAAGAGTACCTTGCTACTGAAGCAATGGTCTACTCGTAATCAATTCCCTCCACCCGAGAGAACCCCTTGGCCACAAATATGGCCTTGTGTTTCTTGACACTCTCATTTGTCGCTTGCTTCACCTTATAGATCCACCCGAGAACCTACCACTGACTTGTCCTCTAGCCTTAGGATAATTTCCCAAGCACTGTTCCTAATAATGGAGTCATACTCCTCGAACTTGGCATGAACCCATATTGGTTGTTGCACTACTTCCTCGAATGAGGATGACTCAATCTCCACACTCTCGCTCATCAAAGCCATGTAACTAGTGTACTGATCTAGTGACCTCCTCTGCCTGTGCTACGATGTGGGTTCTCCCACATTCTCTCTAGCATCAAGAATCAATCTACCAGCTTCTCTGGTGTGCCTCCTTCCATCTCTGGATGTTTCTACATGAGTGGGTGCTTCCACTCTCTGTTCCTCTGCATGTGGTTGCTCCACATCATACTAAGGTTCTTCCTTTGGATCTAAAAGCTCCTCATCCGCATGTAACTAAAGCTCCCTCTCAAGGGAACATGTCATGGCCTTCTCTTCATTGAAATTCACATGTCTATGAAAAATTGTCATCCTGTGAGATGGCAAGTACACTCGATAGTTGTGAGGTGTATCAATGTACCCCACAAATATGCCCAACTCAACTGTCGGCTCTAGCTTTTTCCTTGCATCCTTGGTAACAAGACAATAAAATGATGAACCAAAGTTCCTGAAGTGTGACACATCTTGTTTCTTCCCTAAAAAAAGCTTCTTTTGGTGTACTTATCCCAAGAATATGATGAGGACTCCTATTCCCCACATATATAACTATGTTGCATGCTTCAGCGCACAAATGCAACGGTGGGTACTGATCATGTAACATCGCCCATGCATCTCCCATGATAATTCTCTTCTTCCTTTCATCCACCCCATCTTATTGTGGTTTATGGGGTGCTATTAACTCCCATCAAATGCATTCTAATGAACAGAAGTTCCTAAACTCATTCGACACATATTCTCCACTGTTATTTCGCTTGAGAGAATTCACTTTCCTGCCAGTGTCTTTCTCAAAAAGTGCTTTAAATTCACAAATTTTAGAGAATGCATGATCTTTCTTCAACATGAAGAAAATCCAGCACTTACGTGACTACACATATCAGATAATACCTATGATTTTTCATGGAGGTTGTTGAGAACGATCCACACACATCTGAGTGAACTCTTTCAAGGATCGTTTACACTCGACTGTCCTTATCATGAAAAGTTTCTTTCGTTTACTTCCCCAATGTGCACCCTTTTCATGTATCTCACTGCTCTAGTGCACCCTTGAGAAGTCCTATAGAAATTTGTTGCATGATCTTCAAAGCTCCATGGTGAAAATGGCTCAATCTTCTATGCCATAATTCACTGATGTATCAGCTTTGCACCTTCTCTGCTTTCATGCTCAATGTTACACAATCTTCTACATCCAATTTGCAGAGGTTCTTGACCTGAACTCTGATTCACTTCACTTGTCCTGGGCTATGTGACGAAGGAAATCCTTTCCTTTTTTAAATATCACATCGTACCCATAGTCTTCCAACATAGCAATTGAAAGTAAATTCTTCTTTAACCCCAAAACATACATGACATCTTTTAATGTGAGAGGAGAACCAAACTCCCTTTGAAAAGTAACTATATCGATACCGGTTGTGATATACCTTCCATCATCTCCCATCTTGATGTGCAACTGGGGTCCTTCTCCTCCAAGTCACTGAAAAAATATTTGTTACCCGTCATATGGAATGAGGCTCTGCTATCCAAATACCACACACTATCCATCACTGATGTCACCATGCATGTAATGAGGGTAAAATTGAGCTCTAATTTTGAAGTAAGAGCTTCACCTATCACTCCTCTTGAGAGCTTCTTGTCAGCCTTCTTGTGCAGACACTTCGTGGCATAATGTTCTAGCTCATGACAGTGAAAAAATTTAACCTTTGACAAGTCCTTCTTATTGCCGCCCTAGCTAGAATCCCCTTTGGATTGGGATTTTTCCCTTTCCCTTTGTTTGTCTTTCCAGCCAAGGAACAATTCTCCTCATCATCATGCTTGGATGAGGTTTCATCTCTAGTGCTCTGCCTTATCTCTTCTTGCACCAAGTTGGACCATAAATTCTCCCACTTTGGTAGATGCCCCCTCCCATTTACCGAATCCTGGTAGTTGTGCTAGCTCTTTGGAAAGTCTAGAAGTGTTAGGCTCACCAAATCATCTTCAATAACTTTAGTACCAATGCTCCCAAGCTCATCCAGACATTGGGTAAACCGGCTCAAATACTGTGGTGTTGTGTTGCCCTTCTCCATCTTGATCATGTGAAGCTTGTCCTTCAGTGCCAGCTTCTTGTGGTCACTGTTGTTTTGAAACAAGTCTATCAAGGCTTTCCACATTGCATATGGTGTATCCTTCCAGTGGAGATTCGAGACATTATGATCTCAAACTCCTTCTAGTATGGTTATCCTCACTTTGCCACACATTTCTTCCACTTTGCCAAATCTTGAGCATCGATTGTTGGAGGCTTAGGAATATCATTGTCTATGGATTCATTCAGCCCGTTGTCTTCCAACACTACCTCCATCTTTTCCTTCCAAACCATATAATTCGAACTACCCTCAAGGGCATATTTGAGTCTCAATCTGTATAACGACATCCTACTGGCTCTAAAGAATGATCCTACAAATTTGATTTCACCTGCAAAGACAAACTCATATTCTTCTCTTCTACTGTGATGTATGCTCCGATACCATGTAGAAATTCCTTGTAGATTTAAACTACTTATGTGATTTTCTAAAAAATATACTTGAGTCTACTCTACTCATCAGCGGAAACAAGTAATCGATAAATAAATCATGAAGCATACAAGAGAAAGAACCCAATCAATACATTACACAATGATATCTTGGGGAAAGTCACAGCTAAAAACTCTTGCTATTTGTATATTGCATTAGTCAGAAAATATGAGAAGATTAAAATGCTTTGCTCAAGCCCAAGCAACCTCTGCACTATCTCTATCTGTCTCACAACTTCCTAGACAAACCTAGGCCAATACTTAACCAAATTTCTATTTTCCCAAGTCTTTATTTCCTTTCATTATTTCCTTGAGAATTATCCCATATCAATTAGGGAAATTCCTCAATTGGAATTGTGCAATCCTCATAGGCCTTCCTCCGATTACATGCACCACCTGTACAATTTGGATGATTACACAACTAATAGTACATTGCCCTTGAACTCCAATCTCAACTAGGTAACTCTCATATCTGACATGCATGAGTTATTTATGGTTGAATTATCAGTTAATTGGTTGAATACATAAAACAACACCCAACTGTTAGACATTCTACTAGTTCCTCCATCAATGGGAACTGGTTTAACTGACTTTAACTCAGTTAGACTGAATTAATTAATTAAAACTCAAAATAAACTCATACGGGGCTTTTATAAAGTAGGAGACACTCCACATGACTCAAGTTAGACCCTCAACTCGAATTTACTAAGTCAAATTAATTTAGTTAACTAGTACAAATTGTTTGGTGATTTGGAACTACATTTTTTCTCCTAATCTAATTCAAGGGAAAATTAAATCAAGATTTTTCTTATTGCATTTTCAACACCCTCTCCAGATTCTAATTATATATAAATATAAAGATTCAAAACAAATTACAAAATGTACCAATCGATAGTCGTTACTCTAAATTTAAGTTTTGTTTTCAACCGAAACAAACCACATTATTGTAGAGAGGAAAGTTCAAAATTATAATTATGCATTTCCTGAAGTGTGCACTATGGAATATATTGTAGAGTGCAGTGGAGAATATACAAAACTAAATATAGTCTAATAGATTACCACTGAGAAATAATTAAAAGAACAAAATTGTTCTGTCAAGTATAAATACACTAAGCAAAACCCTATAAGCTACATAATACCCGTCATTAGTAAGACTTTTTCTATGCAGCAGTACCCAATAGAAAGAGAATAGAATATAACTGAGAGACAACTGGGTTTTAATCATTCATTTGGAACATCATGGATAAACTATCAAAAGAAATAACCCTTCTGTAAAATGTAATCAAGATCTAAGTACATATATAATGGATATATAATAGATCCAATTCTTGTTAAAATAAAATTATACTCATTGTAAATAGGAACCCCTTGATGTTGAGCCTCAGAGGACCAATAAAATAAAGAATTACAAGGCCACACCAGGTTGTAGATATAAATTGCAAAGACATATCTTCTTTAAGGATTTCGACCATCTAGGAATGATATGAAAATCCTAGCAAAGGGTTCCAATAACCAGAGAAGGTCTCTCCGTCTCTTCGTCATACCCTGGTAGGCATAAAACAAAAACAAGATTTAGTAAGAACCCGGGTCGGGCTATTGAACAACACAACGGACTCATCAATAAAAAAATTTCAAAGGACATAGGAACATTGCAAATATTTCCCTGTTGGGCCCCAAAAAGCTCTTATGTTAAAACATACAATGAATATGCTAGAGTTAGGAAATGTAAGTGCAATAACAGTTAAGCGGTGAATTAATTTTATAACCTAAACCTTCACACACTTAAACCATGGTATTGCAAGAAAGAAATAAGAAGTCATCCCATATAAATAACATGAATAAAATCAAGGCACCAAGATTGCTGATATGTGTCAAACAATTGGTAATTATTCTCACTGTGACAAAGAAATAACTTGTAGAGTACAACCGTAAAAGCTCAAATATCAAATTAATGAGAGATATATGGAGCAAGGACCAATCAGTTCAATGGATCTATGCTTTCTCTGAAATATTTTTACACCGATAGGCGTACCTCCTATTGGAATTGGGCATTTTAATCATTTTGCTAATTAATCCCTTTCATCTAATGGTCTAAACTAAAATATGCCAGCATATTCTCGTCGTGGCCACTCAATCAATGAATGAAATTAAAAACCATAACTTCCTTGCATATCTAAATCGGGTGTTTAAACCCTACTTAAATTATTTTTTTACCAAATGAGATTAAAATTTTACTATGCCTCTCATTTATCTCCACGTATAAGGATTAACAAAAATGATATTAAAAAATAAAATAAAAAGTATATGAAACAATATAGGATGGAACGACAGTTTTCCTTCCATATGCGCAACCTGGCACATGCAATTATCCCATCATTTAATCATGAAACGCTTGATGGTTGGCATTCTCCTCTGCTAGTGGAACAAAGTACTCCAAATCCACTACTTCAATTCAATAATTCAAATCGAATCTGTGTTTGCAAAATGGATGGGACCTTGTGGGAGTCGATTGGCTTTTAGAGTGGGCTCTCATATGGCATGAAAAGTTCAAGCGGTATTCATGTCCCTCTCTTATTTCTCAGATATTTCCAACAAGCGCAGTGTTGCTTTGGCCAGGGAGGAGCAAGCCAGGTTTTATATACTCAGTCATATATCCCTTTACTTTTGTGTTGGGATATTAGGTTTAGTTAGATTGTATATGAAAGACTGTGTAATTATAATATTTTTTTTTAAATTACTATTATTTTGTAATTATAATATATAAGGAGGCTAGAGCACAGGAACATCCGATCACGAGATCCATTCTCACTAATGAAAGGTGACAATATTAAACTCTTACTATATTCTAAGCTTTTAACTGAATTAAGGGAAGGCGGGGATACTATAACATACGGAGTGGGTTGAATGTAAAAATATCGATGTTTAATAATACAAAGATTGAGTGTGGGTGCGCACATTAAAAACGACCTTGGTACGCCCAAATGCGTCTATTGAAATTTTATTAGGATTCAAAATATTTAGATAGTAATCTTTTATCCTTGCAAACCACAAACCTATGCTCCAAAGAGTGTTGATTTGCTGACTGTGTTGTTCGTGGACTACAATTGCAGTCCAGGCCAATAATTTTCAAAATGAAAAACCTGAGAAGGAAATTAAAGATCATCATGCATAATGAGAGATCATGATGCATACCATAAATCAGACCTAAGAATTTATGTACTATCATGCAATGGAATTGTCTAGATTCTTGCATGCCGCGCAATTCTTTACCTCTGAATTGAAACCAAACAGAAATGAAAGGAGGCATAAATCGGTCGGCTGAGTTTGGTTTCGATTTTTCATTTAAATGATTATTAATTTACCTTGTAACATGCAAGATGCATGCCTCTCTAAAATCTCAACCCTTGTTGTCTTAATTAAATTAAATGAAGAAATGTTAGCTCCAAATCAAATCTGAAATGTCCATTTTATAAAATAAAATAAAAAAGCCACCACGGTATAATTAAATGAAATGATGAGAACTTATGTTGGAGTCGTGTTTTCAAATTGATGAGAGCTTCTGTTGGAGTGGTGTTTTCAAATAAATGAGGATTGTTGGGAATAGCATAGAATTTAAAATAGAATCAAGTACATCGACAAAGAAAATGGAAAGGTGTGAAACAAGCCATGACACAAATTCAACCTATTGCTCTACTATTGCTAATCATCAAAATAGTAAACAAACAGTTTTATATGATAAACTTAAAACTAAATCCAATGTACTAGTGGTTTTATATATAAATTACAATGAAGAATTCATAAACAACATAAAAAAACTCATGTCATCTCCACCATTTACAATTTTAGGTTATTAAATATTTAAAAAAATTAACATTTTAAATATTAGTTATTATAAATATTAAAAATAACATTTCAAATATTAGTTATTATAAATTTATAATAGTTATTGTTATAAATAAATAATATATTTTAAAAATATAAAAATAAACATTATGATTAATAATAATGAATTTAAAAACAATATTATTAATTTAAAAACTATTAATAATTAATACAATATTAATCATGTTTAATAATATCTCTTATTTCTTTAATATTATAAACCTAAGTGATTAATAAATCCAAGGATTTAATCTTTTCGGTTTATTAATTCCATAGCCACCATAATCAATGTTCTAAAATTGTGGTGAACCCATAGTCAGCCATATTTATTTTAGTCAACTAGGTTTATTTTAGGGTTTATACTTTTTATTTTAGAATTTATATACCTTAGTTTTTATAATATCAATCCCTTCGGTTTAATATTATTCCCTTGGGTTTATAACACATTTGGGTTTTAGAATTATTCCCTTGGGTTTATAATATCAATCCCTTAGGTTTATTAATGTAAGGGTTTGTATTCCTACAGTATAATATTATTCATAGGGTTTATAATATTAATCCTAGAGTTTAATATTAAAACTAAATCCAATGTACTAGCATTTTATATATAAATTGCAATGAAGAATTCATAAATAAGATCAATAAAACTCATATGTAATCTCCACCATTTACAATTTTAGGTTATTAAATATTTAAAAAAAATAACATTTTAAATATTAGTTATTATAAATATTAAAAATAATATTTTAAATATTAGTTATTATAAATATTAAAAAATTTAAATTTAAATATTAGTTATTATAAATTTATAATAGTTTTTATTGAAAAATTACAATAGTTGAGTAGTATCATGAGGAGGATGGCGGAGATAGAACGGAGAACCGGCTGGGGTTAGGGTTTCGCCCAGACTCTGCAGTTTACTCAGCACCTACGGCCGCCTGTGCCTACACCTCACCGCCCTCCTGTACACCAGCCCCGTAACTCACCCTCCGCTCTTGTTGAACCGTTACAGTCATTCCTTCATGCTTACTGCCTAGGGTTTACCCACACCCTCCTCGACTCTACCCCGCCTGTTACCCGGTCACTACAGCGACATGCATCCTTTGGTTCTGAAGGCAACTGGCATGGGAAAATAGCGACGATTATGGAGGACCTAGTAGACTACTCGGAAGACCCACTAGCGGGTACCTCCATCTGGACATCTCCCTAGGTAAACCCGGCAAGCAGCTACCCTTATGGCTGTGATTTCTCTGACACCATTGCCTCGCTACCCTCAATCTCAGGGCCTTCATGCTCGATGGTTACCCTCTCAGAGGCTTCCCCCTCCATACCAGATCTCACTGCACAACCCCTATCTCCATCTACCCTAAATTTTGTGGATCAAACCTTGGAACCTAGCCTTGGAATTTCCTCAGAGGGTATCACATCTTTCCCATCCTCCGCCAGCTCCCATGTCCCTTCAACAACTCTCACCAGCGACCCTGCCACCTTTGCTTCAGGGCATCCTGTGCCGCCCTCATCAGCCCCCCATCTGGAAATATTACTGAGATTCCCCCCATTTCAGGAGTCTTCCCATCTGAACCCCATTTGGACGTCCCTGCATCTGAGTCTAACCCTACCCAAGGCGTCCATCAGAATTCCTCACCTGATGAAGGAACCCGAAAAGAAAAGAAACCAAGGGTCTTGAAACCAAAGGCTTTGGAGGTATTCCTACATTTAGGTGAGGATTTCTAGTGGAGCGAGGTAATGGACACAGTCGAACACGTGTTGGTAGGAAGAGTCAAGGGCTGATTCTACAGCACCACTAGGCTGAAGTAGTGGGCGATGGAGGTTTGGGGGCATCATTTGGTTGAACCACCAGTGGTACAAACCTTTGTCAGAGGATGGTTTGTGCTTCGCTTTGCCAGGGCAGAGCACACCAACTGGGTACTTTCAACGGTCTGGCATCTTGAACAAGCACCGGTGCTCCTTCGCAGGTGGACTCCACTTTTTGATCCAGAACGAGAACAACTTGGAGCAAGCCCCCTCTGGGTCAGACTACCTGGCCTGCCATTACAGTTTTGGTCAGAAGACATTTTCAGGCATATAGGGAACTCCCTGGGAACTTACCTGGAGTATGATAAATCCTACCTCTTGACAAGAAGGATGGTGTATGCAAGAATTTTGGTACACATTGATACTAGTGATGGGCTTCAGGAATATATCACAATTCAATGGTGGAATTTCTCTCGGCGGCAGAATTTGGACTATGAAGGGGTTCCCTTCAGATGCAGGAGATGTCACAAGGTTGGGCATCTCTATAAGGACTGCCCTCTCAATAGCAATAAAGGAAGGGGAGAAGTTGGACGGACAATTCCCCCAAAGACAGTTCAGGACCAGGGGGAGAAGCCCCCCAATAAAGAAGAAGGGAATCAAGTCAACCCATCTCAAGCAAACATGGCTCACTCTCAGGGGACCCCGAAGAAACACAGTAGGCCTCCTCTTCAACCTCCCTCTCCTCCTCTCACCAGGGCAAGAGCGGTTGCTGGGGCGGTGGTTTCTTCGGGTATGAATTCCACCTCTCCTAATCCCTCTAATTTGCTTACATTTGATGGTTTAAATGAAATTCCTACTGCTAGTAAAATTAATGGAATCAGTGACACTCCCTTCCATTCCTCTCTGGCCTGCTCCTTTTGCACCCCGGATCACACCTTCTCTGACACCACTCCATCTCTCCCGGATCCCCCCTTGACATCACACCTATACCTGAAGCTAGACCTCCCTCCCTGCATTATCAGACTTGATCCAAGGCTAAGCAAAAGTTAAAGGCCCCAGATCATTTCAGGCTTGATCTTATTCTATCCCCTTTCCCTCCTAAGCTTCCTAGGGGACAACCCTCTTCCCTCTCAAAGGCATAAATTCGTGCTGGAGGCGAGATCACCTTGGGCAAGCAATCAACCATTCACAGGGCACTTAGAGCATCGAACCCCTCATCTAACCTCCCCCCATGAAGATTGTCTCTTTCAATTGTAGAGGGTTGGCTAGGCCCGATAAAAAACTAGCCCTTCATAGGCTGATCCTTACCTCTCCTGTCTATGTCATCTTCCTCCAAGAAACCCTAGGGCCTACTAATACCATTACACACCTCCTTGACGCCATGTCCCTGGATGGAATTTTATAGGCTTAAATACTAATGGAAGATCTAGAGGTCTTGCCCTAGGATACAATAAGCACTCCATCAACCTCAATAATTGTTGGGGAGGACCTGGGTATATTGAGACAGACATTTTTCAATCTGATCTGGGTATAGAGGTGCGAGTCATAAATGTATATGGGCCATGCCAACATAGGCCTGCCTTCTGGGACCATCTCCTCGGCTCATAAGTATTTCAGAAAGATTACTTAATCTTGGGAGGGGATCTAAATTTCTCCATTGGACACTCTAAGTCTTGGGGACACCATGCACAACTAGATCCCTTATCTGCCTATTTTGAGAACCTTATGGATTCCCATAACTTGTTGTACATCCCCTCAGCCAAGCTTTTACCTACCTAGAGGAACAATAGAGTCGGGGAGGACTGTCTTTCTCGATGAATTGGCCATTTCCTCATAAAGGAAGGACTTCTAACCTTGGGTCTTCTTCATAGACAATGGGTGGAATTAGGAGGAATTTCTGACCATCTTCCTATATTCATGGAGATCAGTGGGGGGCCTCGGAAACCCAAGGGACCTTTCAAGTTTAGCTCCTCTTGGTTAAAGGACCCCACATATATACACATGATTAAGGATTTCTGGAAGACACATCCCTCGGATGCTGGTGGGAACATAACAGAGGGCTTCGCCCACAACCTTATTGAGATGAAGAGACTCTCCAAAGCCTGGGCTCATAATAAGAGAATAAAAGATGATCAAACTCTAATGAATGCTGAAAAGGAAATTGTTGAGTTTGAAAAAAACTTGGAAGGGGCCTACAGATCGACTGAACACAAGGACAGACTCACTGAGCTATATGCCACCAAAAGGAAAATACTAATGGAACGTGAAGAAGCATGGAGGCTGAGAAGTAGGGCGATCTGGCTGCACGAGGGAGATGACAATACAAAGTTCTATCATAAGTTTGCAAATGGAAGGAAAGCTATTAATACCATCTGGCAGCTCTCGAACGAGCATGGCCACACTGTTAATACCTTCCCTCAGCTGGCATCTTTGGTGATCTCACACTTTAAATAGACATACAGGGCCCCCCTAGTGCAAATCTGGCTGAAATCATTCAAGTAGCTCAATTATTCCCTCGATTTGTGGATCAGGAGGCGGGCAGGGAATTGACTAAGGAAATCACTATAGGTGAATTAGAAGCCACACTCAAATGGTTTAAGAAGGACAAGAGTCCAGGGCCGGACGGATGGTTAATCGAGTTCTATTTAGCTTTTTTTGAAACCCTGGGGGCTGATCTCCTTAAGGTTATTGAACACTCCAGAACTAGTGGCAAGATTCATGAATCCTTCACCTCTACATTCATCACCCTCATTCCAAAATCTGACAATCCCTCTACCTTTGACGATTACAGACCTATATCATTATGCAATTGCATCTATAATATCATGGCGAAGATCATAGCCAATTGATTGTGGCCCATCCTATCCGAATATATATCACCGGAGCAATTCGCCTTTCTACAAGATTGAAAAATCCATGAGGTATTGGGAACTGCCCAGGAAGTCCTACAGTCTCTGCACTCCAAGAAAATCAAAGGTATGATCTTAAAGGTAGACCTCTCTAAAGCCTTTGACAGAGAAAATTGGTTGTATATTAGAATGCTTCTAACCCACCTAGGGTTCCCTTTGATTTCATTAAATGGATCATGAGTTGCATCACTAACATACCTTTCAACGTGTTTATCAACGGAGAAGCTTCACCTTTTTTTTTTTTGAAAGAGGTCTCAAACACCTATCCCCATTACTTTTTCTCCTGATAATGGAAGGACTCAGCAGGCTGGTCAAAGAAGAGTTCAGAAGGGGCAGACTAAAGGGAATAAAAATCATGGACGACTGCACATTGACTCATCTGCTGTTTGTGGATGATGTCTTGCTATTTCTTAATGGAAGCATAGGAGACTTGACAATCATGAAGAACACATTTGCACTATTCCAAACAGCCACTGGTATGGCTGTAAACTGTAACAAGTCGACCCTCACAGAGGCTGGATGTTCTCCATATGAAATCCATTATGCGCTGCAAAGGTTCCAATACACTCTCCTTAGACTGGAAGATGGACTCAGATATTTGGGCTACAAGCTGAAGCCATTGGGGTATAAAATTACAGATTGGACTTGGCTCATTTCCAAGATGGAGAAAAGACTTAATATTTGGTACTACAAATACCTCTCCAGGGCGGGCAGACTCATTCTCATCAAAGTTGTCCTCGAGGCCACCCTAGTCTACTGGATGTCTCTAGCATGGATCCCTCAAGGTATACTCTCCATAATTCAAGCCTTATACTGCAAATTCCTTTGGAATGGACAACAGATAGGAAGAATATTTGCATGGGTCAAGTGGAAGGCCTTAAATCTGCCCAATAAATGCGGAGGATGGGGCATCAAGAAACTAGAAGATTTCTCCACTGCTCTTTGTTGTGGGGAAAAATGCCTATGCAGGACGATCCTATCCACCTAAGGTGTGACAGTGCCTTAGCAACAAACAGATACAGCTATTATGGTTTCTTCCTTTATGAAATGTGAAAGAGGGGAGATCGATAGACTTACCGTTGTCTTCCGTTTGTCCCTCGATCTAGATCCTCTTCTCTTTGGGTGTTCACAGCTACTTGCATCCTCGCTTGCTCAAGAGAACAACTACTTGATTCCCACGAGATCACAAGAGAACAACTACCTGTGACAAGAGAACAGCTACTTGCGACAAGAGAAGAACACAACACAAAGGCAAATATTCATATTCATAAATGATTCAGGATTAGAAGTAAATCAAATACACTAATGCAATCATACAAAATACACCAGCATATAGGAAAGAACCAAGATAGCTTTATTGATTGATAACAGGGTTCAGGAAGAGATACAACACAGAGGGCTCCAATCCAGCATCTCCTTCCCAGCAGAATGGAATTCCTTCTTCAGCTCCCTTCAAAGCATTAAGCACCCAATGTTTCCAGTCTCAAACCAACAGCAATTCTTTGCAATAACAAAATTCCAGCCTCCAGATCTCATGGAGGAGAGATCTATATATAGTTATTTTGGAGAGAGGATGAGTCAGCTTGAGATCTGACTAGTGTCCTCTTTCTCTCTCAGTTATTGAGTCCACTTGGAGGTTCTTGCTTCCACTTGGAGATTTGGAACCTCTTACTCATCACCAGTCGAATTCCCTGAGGCAAGTGTCATTTTGGAAGCTTCCTGGGCATTGACACATTGAGGAATGAGCCTGCCACTTGTCCAAACTCTCTCAGCGCAGCTAGCCTTTGTTGGAGTTGACATTCAACGCAGGTAGACAGTGGAGCAGTTGACATTCAGCGCAGATGCTCAGTGGAGCAGTTGACATGACCCTGAATTGACTTGTTTTTGAGTGGTTTCAGGTGGAGAACTTCTGTGAATTGCTGTGGTTGGTTTGCCTTGTTCCTCTAGGGGTAGGAACAACATGTTTAGGGACTTTGGATCCCTTAGATTATGGACATTTCATGCTCCATGCTGTAAGGCACAAAAATGTCTATAACAGTTGCCCCCTAAAGTATGAGGCCGTTTATCGGGTGAAATGCTTTATCCAGGAGGGTCCGAAGTTCATCCATCTGCTGGGAGGAGACCTGTAATAAGATACAATACAATACATTATGATTCATACTGCTTTCATGATCTAGCTGAGGCGGGCATTCCCATGCTCAGCTTTATAAATTCATTTTTTGTACATAGAACAGACGACCGTCTGATGGTAGACTGGTAATTTTGGCGAAATTATCATCCTTTGAGTAGGATGATCATCTGCTGCAATGATGTACATGTCAAATGTCTTTATCTTTCCTGAATATATATCGCAGCCCGGATGGATGAAACTAGATCCGGGGTCTTCAAACTCGTTCGATCTTCACTCTAAGTACAAGTCGATCCATGTGAGAATTGCGTTGAAGTCGAACATGGAAAGACATCGCTTGATTACCGGTCAATGATGTAAACCGTTAACAAGCGCGAGAGGAATCACTGATAATGATAATGACCCTCAAGGTACTGCAGTACAACTCACGTGGTGTGAATAAAGGACTTGGCGTCGAACACCACACAAAATCTTCTGGTCGAAGGTCATTGATGTATACCGGTCGCCGGAAGTGAGAAACTTGCCATTGAGGCATGCAAGCTTCAAAGTACTGAAGGGGTTGTTCCTAGATCAACTTCTTGGATAATGAGCTGATGTCGACAAGAAGCGATCCGTCAAAGGAGGGCCTTGATGAATCCCACATCAGTGACACGGAACGGAGCTAATGATTTTAATGGAGGTGAAAACGATCTGTGACATATGATTCAGGGTGGCGGTCATGAATGGATGAAGGATAATGTATGGCAGTGGATGGGACCCAGTTGACTCTTTTCTGAACGACTTCTCTTGAACATATGGCGACACTGATGCGATGGATCGGTAGCATTACCCCAAATATGGATGGTATGGCGAGACCATGGTGATGTGACCGGTGAATGAGACAACCCAACCCGATTGTGGTACGGAGGAAAAGTGTCATGTTCAAGAGCGACCTGCTACCATCAAAGTTTTCTCGATTTTCTCCCAATTTTTCTCCAGTCATTGCTGACCAGTACCTCTTTATTTTTTTCAAGCTTGAGGAGGATAACATATGCTTGTTCTATAACCTGCCCTTCGGGCAAGCCCATCGCTATGTTTTAACGAGCCTAGCGATAGTGAAACTCGTTCTCGTCTAAAGACAAGTTTGTCGCTATTTAATAATTTTAACGAGTCTAACGACAAGGATGACTCGGTCCTTTTCATTTTTAGAGAGTCTGAAAAGGTACATAAAGTTAACTCCAAAATTCCTTTTTCGTCATCTAATCCCTTAAGTCCGAAAAAGTATAAAACAATACAGAAGGGATGAGTTTTCGATAACTTTAACGAGCCGAACAAAACAAGCGCTCGATCTTTTTGTGCAATAATCCCTCAGGTCCAAAAAGATTAAAATCTAGAGGAGGGATAGCTCTTCCTGTCCTTTAACGAGCTGGAAGGCCAAAACTCGGCAATCTTTTCATATTTTACGAGTCAATTGAAAAGAGCTTAAAGAAGACTCGTCTTTTGAGGAACGAGTGATAAACAGGGATAGCAGCAGATTCTAGGTACAGGTTGGAATTTTCCAATCACGGCAGTGTCACAAGGATGGCTAGGTGAAATCACTCTTCGCAGCTGTTCCTCAAAATGGGTAAACAATCATATGGAGGTGAACGATCGGCCAAATGAAAGGTGGAGGTGGCAGGTGCAAACACGACCAAGGCTTTAATGGCTGATGATATTACATTCACGGTGGTTATTTACCGGGTAGGTTCATTTTTTAGTTAAAAATGAGCTTAAACACTGGAGGAAACATTTGCTCACTGCTTATATTTATTTTTTATCGAGCATGAAGACTACGTTAAAACTGCTCGGATCTTGCGTTTATTTTTTAACGAGCATGAACTTTATGCTAAAACTGCTCGATTACCCAGTCATAAGATAAGAGTGTCTCATCAAGATTCTATTTTTTATGGAGCTTCATCTCACTAAGCTTTGCTCCCCATCCTTTCTTTATGTAAGTTAGGAAACGGCTAATCCAAAAAACAGATAAATAACCGCTCTTTGCTTGCACTCCAAAAGGTTTGCATGCCCCCAGGTATAAAGTACGATTTCAAAGTTACCTCTACTTCAATTCCATCGAAACTTTCGTTTCACCGGGAGAGGCTTACCTCTTTCAGGTTACCCAAAGATTGTCTCGTTAATCTTTCAAACAAAACACTTCCTTGGCAATGTCTACCGAAATAAACAAAGGTGAGTGACGACCCCCGCCCTCTCACATAAATTTGACAAGAGAATCTTATTCCAGAACAACCCCTCTTCCAACCACGGACAGGGTACGGACTAGTCATATTCTCCCGCGGAAACCTACCCTATACCCAAAGTTTTCCTGCCGAAGCAGGCCAGGACGCATGCCCCCTGGGTTCCAGTCATATCCTCCCGGATTACTCGCGCTCATAAGGAGGACGGACCGTGGGTTGAGACACTTCTTGCGTGTATAGACCATTTAGGGATGGTACATGACTATTTGCGATGTGTGATCCGGGAAACGAAAGTTGGTCTACGAGCTTGACCATTCTTCCTTCATGCGGAAAACACATTACTCTAAAGAGTGAGGAGACTATAGCTCCCATGCAATATATATAGTCTCGTCCAAGGAGTAGGTTATAATCCAAGGGTCCTTGAACGACCATCACGTTCATTTGAACGATCTTCCCTTTCAATGTTATGGGCACATTGGGGAGGATCCCTAAAGGTCGACTGGTTCCTTTATCAAAACCTGATAGATTTCTCATCTCAGGTAAAAGTGCTGGCGAACCAAGCGCTTTCCAAGCAATAGAGGAAAGGATACTCACAGATGCCCCCTCATCAATGATAGTGCCAGCCATTACCATTCTGTATATTTGACAAATAATTCTGAATGGTATACTGGCTGGCAACCGGGGTCTGCCTAGTTGGTTCCAATCAAAGGACACAACCAGGTTGCTTGGTGGTGGGACCGAATATACGGCCGATATCGCTCTGTCGAACTTCCTTCCTGCGATAAAGGAATGGTGGCATTTCCCCCTTGTTCATCAGAGTCAGTGCTGATGAAGAAAATCTGGACGGTGTCATCTTTATTCTCCTCTGTGATGGTGTCATTCGAAGATGGAGCCTCTGAAGGCAAAACCGGGTCAACTGCTGTATCAACCTTTTGACTTTCGTCAGGCATGGACCCAGACAGTTCATCTTCAATGACAGGTGCTTCGGCTGACCACCTGGGCGGGTCAGCCGGGATCTCAACTAGTGAGGGACTTAGCAGGAGTCTTTGATATCCAGGAGGAAGTTGCGCTCATAAAATCGGGCGATCTTCCAGAACTCTTTTTGCCTCGTCTAAGAAGGGACAACGGTGGATGGCGTGATCGCCTTCACACAGTCTGCAGGGAAATTTAGCTTTCCCGCTCTGTCCTGGGGCTTCACTCCCACTAGTTGACGGTGAGCAGTCGACATGGCTATCAGAGGTCGATGCTACCGAATTGTGCAAACAGGGGGACCAATCCCTTAGTATCCGGGGGATACAGGGACAATCTCTATGGAAGTGGTCTCCCTTGCATATGACGCATGGCGATTTAGGCCTTACGAGTGTTGTGTGTGGATTTTTGTTAGATGACACTTGTTTGCCCCCAGTCGCCTTAGGCTCCTTCTTCTTCTTTTCTTTCTCCTTCTTATCCTTCTTCTCCTTAGGAACCTGGTTTTTTGTTCGACCAGTTCCGTCAAGCGAAGAGGAAGGAGGGGAGGAAGATGAAGTGGAAGGTTGGGAGGCAACTCTTGTCTGATCTAACTGTTGACTCGACTGTTCAGGAATGGTGGTATTCTGAACGACATTGGTTGAAAAGAGCCAGACTGGTAGGCCAATTGTCAGTCCTGGAAGCGACAATGTGGCCATGTGGGGCGCACCAACATCTCCCCAAGAGGAGAAGGGACTAGGATTTCCACCAAGAGGAATTCCTTGGTTGGTGTGCTCCATCTTTTCAACCTAAAGATCAACACAGGATTAAAGGGTGATTGTTCCGTTTAAAATAAATTGTTAACGACGCTTTAGACACAACTTTCTTTTTCACTTTTAAAGAGTCGAGAAAAAGCTAAAGATGAATCTAGTCTCCTTTGATGTTTTAACGAGCCCGAAGTGACAAATGCTCGGATGGACTTTTTCTGTTATAGAGTCTGAAAAAGGCCAAAAGAAACTGCTCTGGAGTTCTAGGCAGAGGGTGTGCCAAACCTTTCGCAAAACCGCAGAATACTTTTTAGGGTACGGGCGGTCGATCTTCGTGAATGTTGTGTTCACTGCATTGCGATCAGTAGGGTGGCTGACACGGCTTCCTAAGGATAAAAGATATATGCCTATAGGGGTCTCCCAATATATACGCGACGGTACGTGGGAGCACAATCCGTACTAGCGCTATCGTCCCTCAGGAGGAATCACCCACCTTCCACAAGATCGACAGTCACTAGGCTTAACGACGCCGGAACACGTCTCTAGCCTAGACCTCTATGTTGTGCGTTATGTTACAAAGCGTTGTTAGGTTCATTCAGTTTATTTTAGGTTGATCTTTTTAAAGTTTGCCTTTCAAGGTTCACCACGAGATGTATGATACAAATTCCTAAATGCAGTCTAAGATGATAAGCAAGCTTTATTATCTTTTCAACTTTGAAAATCTTAGCTACTAAGGGAAAAGAAAAACACTATCTTTTCTCAAAGAGCAATCAGCACACTCTAATGCACTTTTTCCTAAATCCAACATGCAAACTATCAAATGCAAAATGCACAATGCAGGTGTTTGTTTTCCACTTTCTTAGTATTAATGCCTACAAAGAAAGCTTTTTGCACAACTTTGAATTTGCTTTTAAAATGATCAATACAAACAAGTTCCCTTTTTTCGAAATCAGAGAAGATAGAAGAGATAATACTACTTAACGATTTTCGAAATAAAGACTTGTTTTGACACTTCAAAATAGACAAATTAAAACCAATAAGCAAAAGTAAATCTATAATCAATCTGAAACCAGCCAATGAACTCTCTTCTAAGATCACAATCAATCAGATCTGAATCAAAGGCTACAGGATGACTACTTTACTCATGCAAAGGAAAACTGTAAATGACGCCACAAACACATAAAAACATTCACAGTCTTTTTGTACAAAAGGAGGCGGAATCTAAGCAAAGAAAAGGAGTTATCTGACTGGTACCTATGCTGGTTAAAGGCTGCAAAAAACAGAGATCAAAACAGGGCAACAGACAGCAGAGAACCCCAGCTGCACAAGGCTAAACTGGTTCAGCGCAACCTCAACACTGAGGATTTGACATTCAGCGCAGGTAGCCCTCACGGGACCTGCGTTGAAATGCAGACTGCCTTCACAGCAGTTGCGCTGAAGGAGAAACTCTCGTTTCCCCTGGGTTCTGGGTCACAAAATGCTCAAAAATCAACTGTTTCAGGCCAAATCAGAAACACAAGCAAGGTATAAACAGAGGGATGCTTTGAGAGGGTACTAAAGACTATCACAAAGGATCATCAAATCATTTGTGGATCTATTGTTTAGATCATAGACAAGTCCAGCAACTGGATCAAAGCAACAACTTTCTACTTTGCATCCGGGAAAGATGCAGTTCGATAGTTGTTGTCAAGTCTATGAAGTAAACAAATGACAGAAACACAAATGAAATGAATAAACAAATTATCCCCAGTGGAGTCACCAATTTGTTGTGGGGAAAAATGCCTATGCAGGACGATCCTATCCACCTAAGGTGTGACAGTGCCTTAGCAACAAACAGATACAGCTATTATGGTTTCTTCCTTTATGAAATGTGAAAGAGGGGAGATCGATAGACTTACCGTTGTCTTCCGTTTGTCCCTCGATCTAGATCCTCTTCTCTTTGGGTGTTCACAGCTACTTGCCTCCTCGCTTTCTCAAGAGAACAGCTACTTGATTCCCACGAGATCACAAGAGAACAGCTAACTGTGACAAGAGAACAGCTACTTGCGACAAGAGAAGAACACAACACAAAGGCAAATATTCATATTCATAAATGATTCAGGATTAGAAGTAAATCAAATACACTAATGCAATCATACAAAATACACCAGCATATAGGAAAGAACCAAGATAGCTTTATTGATTGATAACAGGGTTCAGGAAGAGATACAACCCAGAGGGCTCCAATCCATCATCTCCTTCCCAGCAGAATGGAATTCCTTCTTCAGCTCCCTTCAAAGCATTAAGCACCCAATGTTTCCAGTCTCAAACCAACAGCAATTCTTTGCAATAACAAAATTCCAGCCTCCAGATCTCATGGAGGAGAGATCTATATATAGTTATTTTGGAGAGAGGATGAGTCAGCTTGAGATCTGACTAGTGTCCTCTTTCTCTCTCAGTTCTTGAGTCCACTTGGAGGTTCTTGCTTCCACTTGGAGATTTGGAACCTCTTACTCATCACCAGTCGAATTCCCTGAGGCAAGTGTCATTTTGGAAGCTTCCTGGGCATTGACACATTGAGGAATGAGCCTGCCACTTGTCCAAACTCGCTCAGCGCAGGTAGCCTTTGTTGGAGTTGACATTCAACGTAGGTAGACAGTGGAGCAGTTGACATTCAGCGCAGATGCTCAGTGGAGCAGTTGACATGACCCTGAATTGGCTTGTTTTTGAGTGGTTTCAGGTGGAGAACTTCTGTGAATTGCTGTGGTTGGTTTGCCTTGTTCCTCTAGGGGTAGGAACAACATGTTTAGGGACTTTGGATCCCTTAGATTATGGACATTTCATGCTCCATGCTGTAAGGCACAAAAATGTCTATAACACTCTGGCAATGAAACTAGGGTGGCAGCTTATTACATCAAACAGTCTATGGACTAGGGTGGTCGTTTCAAAATATATTTCCCCCTCAAACCTGATGGATTGGTTAAGCCAACTGCAAAGACTCCACTCAGGGGTTTCAATCATATGGAAGGCGGTAATAAAATCCCTTGACATCATCAGGGCCGGCATCACATGGAAAATACAGTCCGGAATGAAGGTGAGGATTGGTTTGGATCCATGGATTGGATGCGGGAATGCACACAAGCTGCCAGACGAACTCAGATCCTTTCTCAGAGACATCAATATTACCCATATTGGCCACATAGCGGACCTTGAACACTCCACCCTATTTCAGCAAGCCTAGAAAACAGCCCAGAGATTGAACATTCCCCATCAATGGACACAACAGTGGAATACTTACATCAAGGCCCTCACTAAGGCTCACATCCGGATTAGTGAGGAAGAAGATGAAGTCATCTGGGCACTCTCGAAAGCAGGGAAATATACCCCTAAGGATGGATACCTTGCATTAGCTGAAGATCGTCGTCCACAAGCCTTAGAGTCATGGTGGAAGCATTTGTGGAAGCTTAAGGCCCCCCCCAGGAGCAGACTACTCATGTGGACCATACTTAAAAAAAAAATCCCCACTGGAGACAATCTACTCAAGCGAGCTCATCATGGCCCTTTCTGGTGTCACCTTTGTAAATGTAACAATGAATCTGTCTCACACCTATTTATTGAATGCTAGTCCGCACAAGATCTTTGGCAATCAATATCAGCCATGATTTCACCCCCGATAAGGTGGTAAGGTGAAAATGTGAAGGAGACCTAGACGACCTGGTGGATAAGCACTGATCCAAAAAATCTCAGGAATCTCCCCTTACACATTTACTAGGGACTGTGGATAGCCTGAAATAACCTCATTTTCCAAAATTCCATGCTGCACTGGCCTTCCATTGCATCTTGTATCATCTCTTACTACTCCATCATCCCAGATGAACAAGAGATGACTCGACCCCGAACAATCATACCCGAATCCGTAAATCCTACAAATCTTCATCTATTACAGACTTCGCACTTTAGGGGGAAATCTATTACACTAAAAATTGTCACCTTGACATTCTGCTATCTGTGTGAGTTCATTACCACTCATACTTTCCCCCTCTGCAAGTCTGAAGCATCAGTTCCTCATATCAAGCCTTGAATGTAAGAGAAAAGCCCTCAAAGTCTTTAAAACTCTAGTTCTGCACTTTCTCTTTGTATTACCTACAGTCCCGCACCTAATGGTCAAGTCTCCTGCACACCTGACTGCACTATCTCTGTGTTAAAGGTGTGGACCCCTGTAAAATTTAAAAAGGTGCGAGCATATTCTAAAAAACTCACTTTCAGTCATTTCTAGAAGCTTCTAGAAGGAATCTTGAGGTGGCAAGTTCGCGCTCTTAAGGTTCATGCATCCCATACCTTAAGGAGCTAACCCCTTGATGTGAGGAGCTTATCCCTTTGAAGGAGGATTCTATCCCTTCATAGGTGGACCTGTAACCTCCTCCTCTGCACTATAAAAAGAAGCATTGGGTTGGTTACTAGAGGTTGGAAGCTGAATATTTTTGAGGTGAAATGCTGATGGAACTTAGCCTTCTTTAGTTGATTTTTTATGAGGAGAGATTACATACCTCTAAGATCTCATTTGGAGGAGTGCAAGGCTTGTCAAATTAAAGGAAATTCCTGTTTCGGACCCCAGGAAGAGCTTGTTCAATATCAAGGCCGAAAAGGTTGTAAGGTTCTTCTACTTCAAAGTTAATACAAATAAATTTGTTTTTCTCAATAAGCTGTTGATTCATGGTTTATTTTATGGATTCCTTGATCACCATAATAGACATGATTTATGATATTTGATATGCATGTGCTATTTAATGTTTGCTTGTTTGTGATTGCAGGTCTTTAAAGGTAACTCTTTCGAACGATTGGAGGTTAAGTCTTTCAAATAATTGAAGGATGGCTACTACAAACAAGCATTGGATCTAAGGTAGGATCCTAACACCTTTGTAGTATTTACTTATAAATCGCATATGTCTAGAGAAAGATAGTTTGTTTGTCGTTTTTTTGCTAGACTATCTTCTGATACTAGGGAGATTGGCCTTATCCCCAAGATCGATTTATCCAGCCAACAGTATCCAACTGATAAATGAGGGGACTGATCCCGAGGTTTGAGCAAGGAGTAGAAACAGAGATTGTCCCAAGTTGCAGAGGACTAGATGAAAGAGCAGATGAAAATTTAAAGGATGCAGAGAGTAAGGGAGGACAAGACAGACCCGAAGAAAGCGCTCCGCTAACAGCCACCTTGGACCTGGTCAGTGGAGGTGAAGGTGGCCGAAGGGGTGTAGTCCCGCACTTCTTTGATGTCTCCTGATTAGGCCTGGATCCATCCTATTCAGCGTTGATCATATCGGCTTCATCCGATTATTCCTTCCACGTCTGTGTTCCTTCAACAAATGTGGGCTTCCCTCTGGACCTCAATTTATTTTTTGCAAGGAGAGGGCAGTCCATGTAGATATTTCCAACTTTATGACATCGTGTGCAACGGAAGGGAACCCATTCATAGTCCAAGATCAATGTCTGATCATAATTCCTCCAGCGAAGGGTAACTTTTTCTTGCAAGCCTCCTCTGATATCTAGGTGCACCAACAGTCTCGCATAGGCCATGACTCCTATGGAAAGGTAGGATCTGTTATAATCCAAGTAAGTTCCTAGGTTATTGCCAATTCTTCTGAAGATTTCTTCGATCCAAAAATGCAGGGGCAGACCAGGTAGTCTAACCCAGATTGGCCCTGCCCTAAGTTGTTCTCTGTCAGGGTTGAAGAGCGGGCTCCATCTCCTTAGCATGACCAGAGCTTGTTCAATGTGCTAGTAGGATGATAGAACCCAGTTTGTGTGGTTAGCTCATGCAAATCTAAGGGCAAACCAGTCGCGGACAAAATTTTGGACAATAGGTAGGTCTACCAAGTGATGGCCCCATATTTCAGCTACCCATTGTTTCAGTCTAGCTGCGGAGTAGGTCCTTCCTCTGACTCTGCCTACCAGGACCATCGTTACCATATCCATGGTGTCCTGCCACTGGAAATCCTCTTCCTAGTCAATGAAAACGTCTTGTGGCTTCGGCTTAACACACCTTTGCTTCTTTCCCTGGGATGGTTCGCAATCTCTGCTTGTTCAGGGTGATCTTCAGGGCGAGGGTTTGGTGGATTAGGGTTAGGGTTAGGGTTAGGGTTTGGAGGAAACTATTCAGATTCAGGCGGGTAGGCGTCCGAGAGGGGGGGAACGGCGGTGTAGCTTCCAGACGATTGGGCTTGTTCCAGGGGAGGGAAGGAATGCGAAGGGAGGGCTTCACTGAGCGGGGAACAGGGAGGGTAGTGAATAGCCGCAAGGGGATGGAGGGAGGATAGGCTGGAGGATTCAGCCACTTGTACAGATGTGGAGGGGCCTGGGTCAGTGTGATGGGAAGAAAACCTCAAGGAAGGTGCAGAGAGAGATGGCCAAGTCACAGGTAGCTCCGGAAGGTCGATCACAGAGCCTGGCTGTCCCGAAAGCGACGGAAGAGGGGCAATTACCTTCGAGAGCTCACTGCTAAACGAAAAGTGCACATCACTGTTAGATGGTCTGCCGAAGATCGAGATGCCCTCGAAGGGGTCCTCTGAATAGCCTATTAGGTCGCCCTCCATGTTGCTCCGAGGTTTATGCCAGCTGTCGTTGTGAATCAAAGTAACCAACACAGGCTAAACCGAAACCCTAGAAATGCAATACCGCAATCACAAGCTCAAGTAGCGAGGGGTAAGCTGGACGTGGAGGGTAAACAGGGTTCCCAAGCAGGTTACAGCCAAGACTGTGACGGAATACTGTTCGCGTCTACGCCTAGGCCCCAGGTGTACATCTAGGATGGTCTACCCCGTGTCAAGTCGAGGGCGCGCTAGCCGTTCCTGCATCCTCTTCGCCATAGAGACTCCTCCTCCTTCCTTCGTCTATCATAATTATAATAATAATTATTATTATTATTACTGTTATTATTATTATTAATTAATATTACTAATATTATTATGAGTTTATATTATTATAATAATATTAATATAATAATCATAAATATATAAATATATAAGAATATCATTGTTATTATTTATATAGTTATTACTAATTATAAATAGTTGGTCTTTAAAAAAATACACATAATAATTCCCTTATCACAATTATAATTATTATTGGATCATGGTTGTTATTATGAGTTAATATTTTTTTTTCCCGTTGGAAAAAGTCGTAATTTTCATTAAGAAAAGAAAATTAAATTTTGTAGATGCAAAAGCATATATTGTACGTGGGGCTTAAAGCCCATCCAATTTGAGTATTCAAAATAAGAGGTGTACTCCACGCAGGGAGACATTGTTCTGTTACTGAGATTGCAATATAAAATAAGTACTTACTCTATGTAGAGAGTATCAAAACTACCATTTATAAGTCTATTTTCATTGTGCATATATATAAAATTATATAAACAAAAATATTTTCAGGCTCCTTCTGAGCTAGTTAGTCTTAGATGTCTATAAATGGTCGGTGATAGTATTGATGGAAGGTTTCATCCTTCTACTCCAGTGTCCTCCACGTTCCTATAGGCATGTGCATTGCTTCCTTGGATAGAAAATCGACAATTGTGTTCTGCTCCCTGTATATGTGATGACAAATAAATGTGTCAAAAAAGTTTATAATTCTATGGACTTCTTCCATGATATGTCTCAGAGAATATGCATTACAATTTTCAGTTTCATTTATCCAATTGCATACAGTTTTTGAATCTCCAAATAGTTGTAAGTTTTTGCATTGTTTTTCCAGTGCAAATTGTATGGTATATTTTGTTGTGATAAGCTCAGAAAAATTGTTAGTGCCTCTGCCCAATCCCATTTGTATTTTGTAATAATGGGATGTTGAAAGGTGTAGTATAGCACCTCCCCCACATCCTGTGTCTTGCGCTGAGCTGTCAAAATATGCCCAGGGATGTGTATGATTTATGTTTTCTAGAATGATATGCCTGGGAGTAGAGCTAGATTCATCCTCCGAAATGATATGGTAGTCAACTAGTATGCGGGTTGTGATAGTCGGCCAGTAGGGAGGGGGCTCTGAAAAAGATATCTATTTCGGGCAATACAAATGGCCCAACAAGTAAGAATGGGAATATTTCTATCTTTCGCCAAGGGGACGGCAGTCCACCAAGCTTCCCACGCTTCACGAACTAACATGCCCTGCCATTGTGGAAGTGAGGGTATATGAGAGAGTATACAAATCTATATCTCTTTTATGGATGGGCACAAGAGGAATAGATGATCCACAGTTTCGTTGTCTGCATTACATAGGCCGCACCAGAAGGGTCCATGAAAGGATATTTTGCTTAAATTTTCTTATGTGGGGATCTTGTGCCTCAAAATGGTCCACATGAGGAGTCTCATTCTGGGTGGTGCTTTTAATTTCCAAATGTTGCTCCACCATGTTTCACATAGTGGAGGTTTCTTTGAGTCCATTAGGGCTATATAACCTACTTTTGGTGAGTATTTCCCATGTTTAGCTTGTGCCAAGATTAACTCATCCTCCCCTTCCTATATTCTGATGTGAGATTCAGTAAGGGCCTCCGTGTATTCTTTCCAGTGCTACTGCCATAGTTGAGGGATCTTCAATACCCTCCCAGATTTCCAGGCTTGTTGTGTAAATGTAGAGCGTTCATTGTTCGCTATATGGCTAAGGTGTGTGATCCCTCTGATAGTGAGATGTGTTCTAAGCTCCTCAAGGAGCCTATGAGCGTTTCCACATCCGATCCAGGGATCAATCCCAATTCTAACCATAGCTCCCGACTGTACTATCCATGTGAGACCATCCCTAATAAGGGGCATTGCTTGTAGAACTACTTTCCATATGTTTGATTTTCCAGCATCATTCCACTAAGGTTGTCGTAGCCATTCCCTGAGGTTTAGAGGAGCTATGTATTTAGAGATGGCCACCGATGCCGATAAAATATGTGATGTGATTAGCTGCCACCCTAGTTTGGCCGCCAGGGCTATAGAGAAAGTTCCTAGACTTTTAATTCCCCATCCTCCCCATTCCTTTGGGAGAGCTAGGGATTCCCAATTGGTCCAAGAAAAAATCTTTCCCGGTTGCTTCCCTTTCCACAAGAATTTGCAACATAGGTTTTTGATTCTTGTGAGGATTCCCCTAGGTATCCATGCTAACGACATCCAATATACTGGGGTTGCTTCCAAACTTGCTTTGATGAGGATCAACCTTCCTGCTCTCAATAAATATTTGTGGTACCAAATGTTAAGCCGTTTTTCCATTTTGGTGATGAGCCAGATCCAATCTGCATTCTTATATCCAAGGGGCTTTAATCTATAACCCAAGTATTTGAGGCCCTCCTCCAGTTGCTGTAGGGTATAGGGAAATCTTCGCAGGGCATAATGTATCTCGTATGGAGAACACCCTATAGTCGTTGTAGTGGACTTTGCATTGTTCACCATCATTACTGTGGCTGATAGGAAAGTAGAGAATGTGTTAAGTAGAGAAGTTAAATCACCAATACTCCCATTAAGGAAGAGCAACACATCGTCTACAAAGAGAAAGTGTGTCAATGTGCATCCATCTGTGATCCGGATACCTCTTAGCCTACCCTGTCGGTGTTCCTCCTTTAAGATGCGGTTGAGACCTTCCATGATGAGTAAGAAAAGTAACGGGGACAGTGGGCATCCCTGCCTGAGACCTCTCTCAGAGTGAAAGAAGGGTGAGGCCGCCCCATTTATAAGAACATTGAATGATACATTAGTAATGCAACACATAATCCACCTTATGAACTCATATGGAAAACCTAAGTGTGTTAAGATCATTCTAATATATAGCCAATTTACTTTGTCAAAGGCTTTCGAGAGATCTACTTTAAGGACCATACCTTTGAGTTTCTGAGTTTGAATAGAATGCAGGATTTCTTGTGTGGTTTTGATAGCCTCATGGATTTGTCTGTTCTGTAGGAAGGTGAATTGTTCAACTGAGATGTGGTTGGACAGGATCGGCCGGAGGCGATTGGCTATGATCTTAGAAATGATCTTGTAGATACAATTACACAAGGAAATGGGCCGAAAGTCATTGAAAGAGGTGGGGTTGTCAGATTTGGGTATGAGAGCAATGAAGGTTGAGTTGTAGGTCTCATACATTCTTCCGCTGGATCTGCACCCTTCAATAACTTTTAGGAGGTCCCCTCCCAGAATTTCAAAGAAAGCCAAGTAGAATTCCACATTCCATCCATCCGAACCTAGGCTTTTGTCTCCTTCGAACCATTTTATGGTGGCTTCCAGTTCTCCCAAGGTGACTTCCTTTTTTAATTCGAAAGCATCCTCTTGGTCAACGAACCTTGGAAACAACTGAGCTGTTCTCATGATTTCAGCTAGAGTAGCATTTGGAGGGGCCTTGTATATGCTCCTCAAATGAGTTGTAGTCAAGGCTGCTAATCTGGGGAAGGTATTCACTGTTTCACCTTGTTCATCTGTTAGCTGCCAAATTGTATTTATCGCTTTGCGCCCATTCGTAAATTTGTGGTAGAACTTGGTATTGTCATCCCCTTCCTTAAGCCAAATGGCTCTGCTTCTCAATCGCCAGCTTTCCTCCCTATCCTTGAGTATCTGACTCCTCTTAGCCAAAAGGGAGGTTAGATGGTATTTATGTTCTGGGGAAGAGTATATCCCACCATGTTCATTCTCAAAAGCCTCTATTTCCTCTTCAGTCATCTTAAGGATAAGGTCTTCCAGGGTTCTCTTTTTGTGTGCCCATATTTTAGAGAGATTCTTTAGTTCTCTCAGATTTTGTGCAAAACCTTTTGAGATTGTCCTTCCTGCCGCAGGGGGGTGAGCCTTCCAAAATTCAGTGACTAGTCTGATGTAGTCTGCGTCTCTTAGCCATGCAGAGTTGAATTTGAAGGGAGCTTTTGGTTTGTACATACCACCCCTTATTTCCAGATAGATCAGCCTATATTTTGATAAGCCCCCTGAACCAACCCATTGTCTAACTCCTTGGCCCATGTTCAATAGGTGCTCCTTGATGAGGAATCGATCTAGCCTCCTGGAGAGGTTGTCCTCGCCTGATCTATTGTTTTTCCAAGTAGGTTGAATTTTGGAGGAGGGGATATCAATAAGATTATGTTCCTCCAGTCTAGTCTCAAATAATTCCGAGAGGTTATCTCTTTGTGCATTATGCCCCCATGATTCCGCGAATCCAATGGAGAAGTTTAGGCCCCCCTCCCCCAAAGATGAGCTTATCCTTTTGAAGGATGTGAGATTTTAGCAGCCTGTTCCAGTATTCTTCCCTATTGTGACAGGGGCCATAGATGTTAATAATCCTAAGATCTGTATCGAGTTCAGAAGAGTATATGTATGCTCCTATGTGTCCTGAGCTTCCCCAAATGTTGTAGATTCTGATGGAGCGGGTGTTTACTCCCAGAGCCAATCCCCCAGATCGACCAATTGCATCTAGAGCGTGAAAAGTCCATCCAGGTAGCCATGATTCGAGAAGGTGAGTGATGACACTAGCTTGTCCTAGGGTTTCTTATAGGAAAAGGATATAAAAGAGTTCAGATATAAACAGTCTTCTCATGGATAATTTTTTGTCAGGGCTAGCCAACCCTCTACAGTTGAAAGATAGCAGCTTCATGGAGGGGGGTGCACTAGGGTATTCACGGCTCTAAGTACCTAATCGATGGAATGTTGTCTGTCAGCAGCGATCTCTTCCTTAGCTTGTAGCTTGGCTTTTAATAAGGAGGAGGGTCTGCCTCGAGGCTGCTTGATGGGGAGAGGAAATCAAGCCAATACTCAGGGTATCAGGAGCCTGTGATCGAATCCGAGAGTGAAGGGGGTATCTGGTGGATGGAGGGATAGGTGGAGGGGTGGAAGCAGGGATGGAGGAGATGGCTTGGGGGTCCTCGGGAATTGATGGCGGGTTGCAGGAGATGGTGGGGGAGGAGGGTTTAATGGGGCATGCTAGAGACATGGGAGAGTTTTTGTTGTGTGCAGAGGGTTGAACATTATTTGAATCAATGCAATGTGATAAAGCATTAGAATAAGCAGAGGAGGAAGTTGAATTCAACATACCCGTGGAGAATGCAGCCTTGGAAGCCACCCTTGCTCTAGTCAGGGGTGGAGAGGGTGGCTCAAAAGGTGCTTTCCCCTTTGAAGGTGCCTTCTCTACATCCGCCTGTGCCAAGTTTGCTGCTTCTTCAGCCGAGGGGGGGCTACCCTGTGATTGTGAGATTTTCTGTGGAATTACCTTTTCCTTTGTTACATCTCTTGCCTTCCTATTCAAAGGGCAATCCTTAAAAAGATGTCCCACCTTGTGGCATCGTCTGCAGCGAAACAGGACTCCTTCGTAATCCAGGGTTTGTTGCCAGGAGAAAGTTCTCCATTGCAATGTGATATGCTCTTGGAAGCCCCCCCAGTGTCCAGATGAACCGGAATCCTAGCATAATCCATCATGCCAGTAGCTAGATATGATCTATCATGCTTTAGATAAGTTCCAAGAGTGTTGTCGATGCGACGGAATATGTCCTCCGACCAAAATTGGAGGGGTAATCCCGGGAGCTAAACCCAAATAGGCCCAACTCCTATCTGTTCTTTTTCCGGATCAAAAAGAGGGTTCCATCGACGGAGGAGGACTGGAGCATGTTCAAAGTGCCAGAAGGAAGACAGGACCCAATTTATGTGCTCAGATCTGGCGAAGCGTAGAGTGAACCAACCCCTAACAAATGTTTGAACAAAGGGAAGGTCGGTCAGGTGGTACCCCCATACCTCAGGGGTCCACAGCTTTAGTCGAGCCACTATGTAGCTTCTGCCACGGATCCTTCCCACCAGCATGCGGTCCGTCGTGTCCATGGTGTCGCCCCACTGTATATCTTCCCCTAGCCTGATAATTACATCTTCGCCTTTGGATTTGAAGCACTTGCACTTCTTGTTTGGTCTAGCAGCGTCTTCGGGGGTGTCCGTTCGTTCCTCTAGCTGAGAAGGGTTTGAGGGAGGGTTTTCAGTGCAGAAATGATCATCCGCAGGGATAGGTTCCGAAAGCGGGGGGATTGCTAAGTAGCTACCTGATGGAGGTACCGCAGATGTTGTGGCTTGAGGGTTTCCTTGAGCCGGATTCAGGTGTCCCAGGGGATTGTTTAGAGAGTTGTCAGAGTGGGGGGGAGGGGGTTAAGTGAAGAATCAACCGCAAGGTTAGGGTGAAAGCAGGTAGACGCAAAGTTAACAGTGGAAGGTGACAGTGGCGAGGAGGATGGTACCAGCCATACCGAAGGAGGCTTAGAGAAGGTTACAGTGGAGCAGGAGGGTCTCGAGATCGAGGGTAGTCTAGCAATGGTAACCGTTAGATCGCAACAGAAGGGGAGGAGGTCTTCCACGGTGGAGCAAGAAGTTGTCCAGATGTTAACGTCCTCCAACGAGTCCTCTGAGTAATCCACTAGGTCAAGCTCCATGCTTGTTCCGAGAAGTTCTCTACCCGCTGCCTGCAGGACTATCGTAACCGTTGCTGCAATGATATGTCGAGAATCGGCAGGTATGCAGTAAACAGGGCGGAGGACGGGGTTTACAGCTCCATTACGGTATGTTTGGTCAGGTTACGAGAACCGACGCGGTGTAGGTAGCCGGTAGTACCACATGTCGACAGCTAAGGTAGGTATGGCACAGGTAGGGTGTAAGCGCAGAACCCTAACCCTTTTTAGACAGGCATTGCAGCTCCATCCTCATCTCCCTCATCCTTCTTAGAACCAAGACTCGAGTATGCTATGGAGGGAAGCTCCATTATGAGTTAATATTATTATAAAATAATTCTATATAATTGTGATTATTATTATTATTATTATTATTATTATTATTGTTATAATAATATAATAATAATCATAATATATTATTATAATAATAATAAAATAATAAAATTATTATTATTATTAATATAATAACATAATAACTATTATTATTATAATAATATTATATTATCATTATATTATTATAATAATATAAAAATACAATTATTATTATATTATTATAATAATATATTATATTATTATAATATACTACTATTAATAATTAATATTACTAATATTATTAAGATTAAGATTAAGATTAATATTATTATTATTATTATAATTATAGTTATAATATAATAATATTATTATTATTATTATTATTATTATAAAATAATAAATATATTATATTATTATTATAATAATAATATAATTTAATAATTAATATTATTAATATAATAACTATTAGAGGGAAGAAGGGTTGTTGAGTGCGGAAGCAGCGCACCAGGACAGATCTTGGGTGCGAAATTCAGAAACATAGGAATTTGAGTAAAAAAAAGACGAAAAACCTAAGGATTGAGGGATAATCAGAAGCGCAGGATCTGAGAGAAAGAAATGGGAATGGAGCAGGGGAGGGGAGAGATCCCCTCCTTCAAAGCAGTAATAACGGGGGAAGCGAGAAAGGAACGACAGAAGGAAGGAGACAGAACAAATGAAGGAGAAACTTCAGCAGCGGGAGCGCAAAGGAGAATGGGAGTAACAAGTAAATGTCTGTTGAGGGCGACGAACAAACCCAGGTTTGTAATTCCGCACAATAGATTAGAGAAATATAGAAGTTACATGAGGGATTATGCTTTGATCTGTAAGTTTGTAGGATACTGGCCAGCAGAGAAAGATCTTCTCAGATGGATCCAGCAAAGGTGGAAACCAAAAGGACATGTGGAAGTAAAGCTGGGAGCGAAGGGATTTTTTACAGTTATATTTTCCAACCTAGAAGACAGGGAAAGGATCTTTGAGGAAGGACCCTACTTCATGAACAACGCTGGACTATTTATGAGGGAGTGGGTATACTGCTACAACCCAAAGAAGGAAAGAATGTTAGCTGCCCCGATATGGATCAAACTCTTTGGCCTACCAACAGAATTTTGGGACCCAGAGATCCTTGAGGGCATAGGTAACGCAATAGGATCGTTTGTGAAAGTGGCAGAATCGACAAAGAGGGGAAGATATACAACATATGCTAGAATATGCGCGTACATGAACATCACATAGCCACTTCCAGATATAATAGAATTGGAATATCATGACGAGATCTGGCACCAAACAATTGACTACGAACACATTCCATTTCGTTGCAGAAGATGCCATGAGTATGGCCATTTATACCGAGAATGCCCCATCACGCTAGCAGAAAAGGAAAAGGAAGCTGAAAATGAGAGGAGAAATGCAGCAAGGAAATCAGGAAAGGAGGAAGAGGACTTCAGAGAAGTGCAAAGGAAGAAAAAAAGAGGAAACAACAAGACACAGACGGGCAAACAAAAAGGAACCCATAGCATAGAATCCCAAAACAAGTTCCAAATACTGCAGGATGAAGAAGTAGAAACAGAGGCGAACGAGGAGGAGGAAACAGAAGGAATGGAAGTAATAAAGGAAAATGCAGACAAAGAGACAGATCAAATGAATAAGGATCAAGAGAGGACAGAGAGCCCAACAGAAAACCAAGAGGATCAACGAGGAATGGAAATAGACCCACAGAAAACAAAAGGAGAAGAAGAAGAACAAGTAATGACGAAGCTCCTGCGGGAATGGAAGAGGCTCGATGAAAGATTTATCCCAGAGGATTAGAAACAGATGTACAAAGAAGCTTTCCAAAGATATAAAGAGAAAAAAGTAATAATGGAAGATAGAGAAGATGGGAAAATGGCGAAGCAGGAAACACAAAATCTAGGAATGAGTAGCATTGGCAAGGGAGGCAAAAAAATAGGTAGAAGAACAATGAGTGAAACAATTCAAGAAGTTGGATAGATGCTAGTAAATTCAGGAAGAGTGATACCTCTTTCACAGGTATTCCAATCCCCTCCGAAACTTTTGCGATGATCATCACAAGCTGGAACATAAGAGGCCTCAACAGTAGAGGAAAACAGAGGTATTTAAATGACAGACTGAAAAAAGAAAAACCCAGCATAATGATAGTACAAGAAACAAAAATAAGTACTGAGAAAATGAGAGACATTCTGAATAGAAACAAGAACAGATATGAAATGATGGGACAGGATGCGATCAGGAGCGCAGGAGGTTTGGTAATAATTTGGAACCCTGAAGAAATTCAATTAAGTAATTGGATAAGTTTTCCAAGAATCCTAACAGGGACAGCAAAGATAATAGGAACAATGGAGGAGGTTATTATAACAGGGGTGTATGGACCACATACCCAAGGAGAAAAGGAAAACTTTCTGCAAAACTTAAAAGCATTGAGAAGTATAATCCCTGGAAGACAATGGATCGTAGGAGGGGATTTCAATCTGATTAAAAGCTCAGAGGAAAAAAGAGGAGGGCTAAGGAGAATGGATAAAGCAATGGAAAAGTTTGGAGACTTGATAAGGGAGCAGAGACTGATCGATATTCAAACCATAAATGGAAACCACACCTGGAATAACCGCAGAGGGGGAGTTAATCAAATTGCATCTCGACTTGATAGATTCTTAATTTCCGAACAAATAATGATGAAAGATGTATTCATAGAAGCCACAATTCTACCGGTAGCAGGATCAGATCATTGGCCGATTAAAATGGAAATAGATCTCAAGCAAAGACCAAACAACAAACCTTTTAGATTTGAAGCTTTTTGGCTAAGAAATGAGGGACTGTTAGAGAAACTTTAAGAATGGTGGAGGAAGAGTGAGCAAAGAGGAAAAAACAAAATGCACACCTTTCAACTCAAATTAAAGGAGATGAAAGATAAAATAAAAAAGTGGAATAAAGAAGAATTTGGAAATATACTGGAAGAGAAAAAGCGCCTGGAGCAGAGAATGGAAGAGTTGCAGCAGATGGATATCCTAGAAGGCATACAGGAAGATAGAACAAAGGAAGAAGGAATTATATTAAACCAGCTAGAAGAAAGAAGGAAACAAGAAGAGATCTTATGGAGACAGAAGTCAAGGGTTCAGTGGCTTAGAGAAGGGGAAAAGAATACTAAGTTCTTCCATAAAGCAATGATACAGCATAGACAAAGAAACCAAATCTTCTTAATAAAAAATCAAGAAGGTCGGAGAGTCCTCCAGCATGAAGAAATCGAAAAAGTGTTGGTCAATCATTTCAAAAACTTATTAAAGGAAACACAGGATAACAGATCAGAAGCTATAACAAAGATAAGCAGGGAGATCCCTAAACTGGTAACCAAAGAACAGAATTTGGCTTTAATGAGGAAAGTTACGATGGAAGAAGTGGAGGATACAGTCAGGAACATGAAAAGGAACAAAGCTCCCGGGCCGGATGGGTATACGGTAGAATTCTATCAAGCAGGATGGCATTTCCTTGCTGAAGAAGTTCTAGAAGTGGTGGAGAAAGCTAGAATCAATCAAAGAATATGGCCAAGAATAAACTCAACCCTGCTGACTCTTATTCCTAAAACTAACCAAGCGGATCAAGCTGAAGGCTTTCGCCCTATAGCTTTATGTAACGTTATCTACAAGATAGTGGCATCAGTGGTGGCACAGAGGCTGAAATCAATTCTACCAAGCATAATAACCCCAGAACAAACTGGGTTTGTAGAAGGAAGACAGATTTTGGATGGATTAGTGGTGGCCCAGGAAGTAATCCACACTCTGAAAACAAAGAAGGAAAAAGGAATGCTGATAAAATTAGACCTATCAAAAGCCTATGATAGGTTAAGCTGGAGATATCTAGAAACCATCCTTCAAGCCTTTGGATTCTGCGACAGATGGGTGAAATGGGTCTTAAGTATGATTTCCACTCCGAATTTCTCCATCCTGCTAAATGGAGCCCCATCTGCTACTTTTAATTCTACAAGAGGACTCCGCCAAGGGGACCCCCTATCCCCCTTTCTCTTCATAATAGCAGCAGAAGGATTAGGTAGATACTTCAAAAAAGAATTAAGAGAAAGGAAAATCCAGGGTCTGAGACTATGGGGCAATCAAACTACTATCACCCACCAACAGTTCGTGGATGACATCATGATATACTGCAAAGCATCCTTGAATGAGGTGAGAAGGATAAAGAGAATTCTACAGGTATTCATGGAAGGTTCAGGTATGGAGGTAAATAATGAAAAATCAAGAACATTCTTTTTTAATACAGTGGAACCCATCAAAAATCATTTAACCAGGATCTTGGGTTATAGAAAAGGAGATCTCCTAACAAATTACTTGGGAACTATGCTAGACTCCTCATCCCTCAAAATAGGAAACTGGAAATCCATCCTGGAAAAGATCATGAAAAGACTGGAAAATTGGTCCTTCCATACTCTAAACCTAGCGGCAAGGGTCGTTCTGCTTAAATCTACCATTCAGGCGATCCCGATATATCCTTTATCAGTAATGGCAGCACCAAAAGGGATATGCAATAAGCTGATAGAGATATACAGAAAATTCCTATGGGGAGGACCTAAGCAACAAAAGAAGTGGGCTCTCTGTTCATGGGACAGCCTAACCAAACCAAAAGAAAAAGGAGGTCTAGGTCTAAGGGACCCATCGATCCTAAATCAAGTTCTAGCAGCCAAATTAAGGTGGAGATGGATGCAAGGAGGGAATGATCTGTGGAAAGAAATCTGGACAACAAAATATAATATGCCATCAACTCCTAAAGAAATATTAAGGAAACAAGAAACACCACGAGGATCAGACATATGGAACCTGAATAATCAAAGCAGGGAATTAGTTGATGGACATACTTTTTGGGAAATCAGAGGGGGTCAGAATGCGAAATTTTGGGAGGAAGCATGGCAACAAAGGGAGAAAATGTTGAACTTACAAGGAATGCAAGACATCTACAGAACAGGTATGGACAGAGATCTCACTAAGGTCAAAGATTATTGGATATAAGGAAGAGGAAACGACGAATGGAGGGAATGGAAATCAATAGAAGAATGGAACAAGAATGTAACGGAGGAACAAAAAACAATGTTCAGCAAGGAATTAGATTCCAGGAAAATAAAAAATAGAGGTGGTAATGATATTCTACGATGGGGTAAAGAAACCAAAGGAACTTTTACCATTAAGGAAGCATACAATGTAAAAATCCAGCAAGAGAAAGGGGAAGATGAGCAGAAATGGAGGAAGCTATGGAAAAATAAATGGTGGCCGAAGATAAAGATGTTTGTATGGCTGGTAGGGAGGAAACGCATTCTAACTTGGGATCGAATTCAAAAAATAGGATTCTCAGGCCCATCAAGATGTTGCCTCTGTTATCAAGACGAAGAAGACCAAGAACATCTTCTCAATGGCTGCAGCATGGCCCAGTTCCAATGGGATAAGACGAAAAATTTATTCTGGACAACTGAACGAAATCCACAGGATATCATACAAACTCTATGTAACTGGGGAGTAGGAAAGTTTAAAAGCCCGGTGGTAAGAAGAGCTTGGAACATGACGGCAGGTTTCAATGTGTGGAATGTTTGGAAAGAGAGAAATGGTCGAATATTCAAGGGGAAAATATCAAATCCGGAAGAAGTCTGGAAAAAGACCCTAAGACAAATCAGAGAATCAATCCTCGCAGAAAGTTGGACAGAAGAAGCTTGGAAGACCTCTGAGGAAGAAGCAGAAATCCTAAAAAGGTTGAAACTGGAACAAGGGATGGTCTATCAACAAAAAGCAAAGCAACATCAACCTATCGTGGGCCAAAGTCATGCAGTCTATCGAAATCCACAGGAAGGGTTTATCAAGCTTAACTTTGACGGGGCAGCTAAGGGGAATCCGGGTCCAGCAGGATATGGAGGAATCTTTAAAAACAGTCAAGGAGAGGTAGAATGGATCTATGCAGAACACGGAGGAACGATGAGTAATAACGAAGCGGAATTTATGGCAGCTTATCAGGGTCTCAAAATTGCTATAAGAAACGGATACAGGAAGATAGAGATTGAAGGAGATTCAACCCTGGTCATTGATGAGCCCCAAAAATGGACAAATATTTGGGCTCATTCAACCTCCTAATTTGGCTTAGTCCACCATTCTCATTGGTTTATTGCATGTTTTTTATTATTTTTATGTTAATAGAGTGAATTTGGTTAGTCATTATGCCAACAAGTCTAATGGGTGCTTTGTCTAGCCTTTTTGGTCAACTTGGAGACAAAATTGAAGGTCTTAATGAGCACTTGGCAGCCAAATTCGTGGGAGAACAAGCTAGAGGATTTGTAGGAAGGTGTCCCCCTCATTTATGGGCCCTTACCTTGAATTCTCCACCATCAGCTCAGAGTTCAAAGGCCACCAAATCAATGAGCACAAGGGCAGCCAAGCAAGTCAAGTAGGACTGCTGTTAACTACAAGTCTTGGGCAGCCAAGTCCCTAAATTCTAGGAGGACTGTTGGGTCCTCAAATTGTATAAATAAGAGGGCTTAAGACCTCATTTCAGTTAGTCATTTTGGGGAGCTAGTGGTTAGTCATTTTGTAGCTGGTAGTTAGTCATTTCATAGTCTTGTTGTAGTCATTTTGTAATTCGATTTGTAGGCCATGGATTAGCTTTGCTTTCAGCTCATGTTCAAGTTCTTCTTGTGGACAGTTTTTATGTAACTCTTCATTCTTGTTTAATAAAGATGAATCCAGCTTTGCACCAGCTCTAAATCTCTCTTGGGAGGCTGTAGCTCTTGGGGTTGGGCCCATCTCAAGCGCTCAGTACCTCCCTTGTTTATCTTTATGTGTTTGCTGCGTTCTTAAAATGAAATCTGCTCTTTAGATCTTGCTTTGTTATTTTGGTTGTTTTTTATGGTTAAAGTATCTTTTTATGGTTAGAATCGATTGGTAGGAGTTTTTCATGCATTTAGATCTTTTTGAATGTTCTTACTCACGTGATGTACATGGTTCTCTTTCCAAACAAAGCTGATGTTTATTCATTTCATTGACAGTTGGATTAAGTTAGCTAGGACTTGGTTTGTTTGCAAGGATTCATTGATTCGTTTGAATGAGCATTGTGCAGGGCATCTCTATCACCTTCATCACCTCCTCGTTCATCTGAGCCTCGTCCAGATCAGCTCCTCCATCACCAAGTCTGTTTCCTCATCTCCCATCTGCTCTTTTGCCACGTAACCCTACCTTCTTGCTTTTCCATTGCCTAAACCTTCGTTGATGCAAGTCAGCCTTCCACATCATCTCACCACTCCATCCATCAGTTCCTGGGTCACTTCAGACCCCCATCCTACCTCCATAACCATCCATGCATCTTCCATCAACCATCCATCCTCAAACATCCCATTTCGAAACATCCTGTAGAAGAATTGCAGAACATCCTGTAGAAACCCCTGCAGACTTCCTGTAGAAGTTCATAAACACGGTTGCATGTCGTCCAGACTTTGTGAAACTCTCAGAGAGAATGTCAGGTATCCCTTAGACCCTCTCTGTACCATCCCAACCTTTCCCACAGCATTTCATCCCTTGATCTATCCCTGCACAATGGAAAACTAGTTAGAAGCACATGCATGATAATTTCAACAACTTAGTCAAAAATACAAAAGATGTTTTCTTCAGATAGTGATAACTTAGACACATGCATTTTACCTTCCTAGAAGTAATGGCATTTCTTTTCGTAGTTTGCATTCTCATTTTTGCATCAGTAGGACTAGTTGGTAGAATTAGGGTTTGCTAGGGTTTGTATTTCTTTTTGGCTTTCAGTTTCTTTTCGCAAGTAGATTAGCTTCCTTTGAGTTAGCTTTCGTCCATCAGTTAAAAAGCTTCTTCTAAGAGCTCATAGAAGTTGGCTTGAGCCCCTAGCGGACTTGTGCCAGCTGACCAAGTGACAGTTGCGGCAAGAGCTAGTACTTGTGCATACAGCACCGTCGCTTCCAAGTTTGTTACGAACTACTGGGTTGATAAAATTAAAGAAGGGAGTTCCAGGAGTTGTAGCATTATTGCTACAATACTGGGGCCCACCAGTCATAACCACCATAAGAAAATTAATACAAGGGAAACAATGGGAGCAGGTTGTTAAAAGCTGGAGAATAGCGAGTATAGTCCAAGAAATTGAGGAAACATTGAAAGGTATCGAATACAAAATCACCTCGCATGTCAGGAGAGAAGGAAATAAGCCTGCGGATAGCCTGGCCAATTGGGGAAGTAAGGAATTATTGGCGAAATTGGATGACAGCTGGACTAATCAAGCAGCGATGACAAGATGGGACGGCCTGAAACAGCTCATAGACAACGATAACCATGAAACAGTATAGTGGTAATCAAAAAATCGTGAAGATAGGGAGCAGGAAGATAAGGCAGGTTTATACGGCAGCGAAGACAGGACAGAAGGATGGCGGCCTCACCTCCCTGACATCAGCATTTAATGATAATTCAGAACAGCAGGTACGCAACCCAAAACAAAAACCGGAAAACTCCGAAGAAAGCATCATTCAAGGAGCAAGGGAGAAAGGAAGTGGAGGGCAAACCCATCATAATCGAAAAGGTGGCGAGAATTCTATAAGGCGGAGCAGGAGAAGGATGACAGACAGAAAGAAGTTGAAGAAGGTGGCGAGGAAGGGTGAGACTTGGCAGAGGAACCAAAATCAACGCCTCAACCGAACCAAAATGGCAGCGAGTAGGGATAAGGCAGTCCAGGCAGAGCGGGAGGCATTAGGCGATAGGCATTTTGAACGGGGTAGAGTAAAAATTGAAATTGAAAGCTCAGACGAAATGGAGAATAACCAGGATGAAGGTTTCAGGAGCAAGACTTATGAAACAGGTCAGAGCAGCAAAGGAATTAAGCGAGGCAGAAAGGATGAAAGAAGGAAGGCTCGCGAACAGAGAGGCAGAGGTAGACCCCGGCAACCAAACATCAGTGAGGAAAGGAACCAGCCGCAGGGAAGGCGAAAAAGGGGGAAGAAATCGATTCGCATGGCGGTGCATGAAGCAGAACAGGCGTACAACCTGGAGACAAATGTGGACATACGGAAAATCATTGATGTTATGGAAGACAGAGTCTTGGAGGAACCATCCGACCCGGAGATGGAAGAATGGACAACTCAGCTGCCTGACCCAGGCAACACCAGAGGCAGATTAACTCTTTACCGCCGAGCTCTTCACACATACTGGGTGCTGAAGCATCTCTTGGCAAAGGCCATGGAGCAAGTAGCAGCAGAAATGGTGGAAATGGCTCAGGAAGCGGCGACAGCAAAGAAGGAGGTGGCGAACGTCGAAGGGCTGCTTCGGCAACAGAACGAACAACTGAAGGAAATTCGAGAGATGCTGAAGGAGCTGGTGAAGACCAACGACAGCAATGAAATCAGAAGGGGAAACGCGGAGAATAAAGAGGCCTGTTAACTGTCCTTTTTGCATCTAGATAATATTGCTCTGTTTTTGGATATTAGTATGCATGCTACAACAGTAGTAGAAAAGTTAGGTCTTTTGGCAGATCCTAGAAAGAATAGTTTTGGAAACATTTGAAGTGAAGTGGTTTAATGTCCTACAAAGTTTTTTTGACAGTATACAGAATGAAAAACAGTATTGAACGTCTGATGAAGAGGAACCAACAGATCCGGTTTCCCATTTGGGCGGATTGAGGTTCCTAAGTTTTGTATTTTTAAATTTGATGTAGATAATAGAAATGCAGTAGCTTACAAAAAAAAATATAATAACTATTATATTATTATTATAATAATATAATGATAACCTAGTATTATTATGAGTTTATGTTATTATTATAATATTAATATAATAATCATATAATAATATATTTAAATAATATGGTTGTTATTATTTATATAGTTATTAATAATAATAAAAATACACATAATAATAATCATTATTAATGTGGTTGACATAATCCTATCCGCTTATATCAACTACATTGGAAAATGTGGTTGTATATATGTTTCATATACGCCTATGGTATATCAAAGACATTGGTAAATGTGGTTGTGCTAGTAGTATTTATTAACACTAAACTCAATAATAAAACAAAACAACGATAAATTATAGAATTTCACTTGTCATTCAAAAAAAATTGTATCCAAAGAGGAGATATGATATGTTACAATTACAGACATTAATTATTCATCAAATTCACAAAAAAAAATAGAGCTTACAAATTTCTATTCTCTAAACTTACTGGTCTGAAATAATTCATGCCATGTAAAGCTTGATTTTGTTTCCCAATCTCCCATACCGGCAATTATGCAAACCTTACTACAAATGTTCACTGTAGCGTACCTAGTTTGTAGAACCTTGGACCACCATACCGGGTAGGGGAAGGTAAAATCCAAAATTTTATTAGAAATTAAAGTTTTGAGAGCTAACATAATCTATGAATTGAAATGGGAGTTGGAACTTTGGAATTTATTTAGAAGTTAAAATTTTGGGTGTCTTTATGGATTTATATTTTTTATATAAATTGAGACAATATGTTGAGATAAATATTATTTTTAAATAGTTTTTTTTAATCTAAAAAGAATCTAGCAGCTCATTTGTCTTTGTCAACTTACTATTTGAACTTTGGATCTCTCAATTTTTACAGATTTCACTTTATATCAATCTTTTCAGATTTCATTTCAATCATCAATTAAATCACCCTAAAACATTATTTTTTTAAATGTAAACACTATTTTTTAAATCTAAAAGTCCAATAAAAATGATATGAAAAATATAATATTAATTGATGAAATCCATAGATTCTTAAAGATGATACTTTTCTTTTAAAAGTTTATAAATATGGTTTTTTATAACGTGATGTTCTTTGAATTCCTAATTAAATTTAATGGTCTTAATCAGTGCATACCATCATTATTCTATTATCTTATGAGAGCTGAAAATAAATAATTTGTCACTGAGCATTAGATACTTCTAAATTTTGGTAAAACAATTATCCAACTGTGAACCTATACTACCCCCCTCATTTAATACCCATTAATAAACCACATACTTATTTCCACCTCTGAACCCAACCATAAACGCGTGACGTGACTTCCCATGAACACGAATACACTACCTATTGTTTTCTCCAACGCATAGAGCTGGCAACCGGATATGACAGATTCAGAATATATACACACTTGGTGTTGAAGCTTGACAAGACATGCCAAAGGTTGATCCACACAACTGAAGATGAAGATCAATATGACTGAAGAGGAAGATAGAGACTGCCAATGGTTATTCATTTGAAACTTCATCTGCTTTACAGCATGACAATACAGATAAACATTTGTTTTTACATGCTCGTTAAGGATTGTTCAGAGCTGTCCTTATAGTGAGAGATCAATATTTTGGGAAGACTCAAAACCTAGAAGCCACCCCTTTGGAATACAGTTTATTATTTTGCAAGTCACGAAGAGATAAGGACCAACTCTACCATTAATTTATTGCAGTTTGTCTGCACGGACGACTGTCATGATAATGAATCTGAGGTATTTTGAAAGTTGGAACGATAGAGATAAGATTATATGGCTGCTGCGCACAAAGCGAGAAGTGGCTCAATTTTTTTTGGTTTATTTTGAAATGTGGTACATAGAGGGACAGTAACATGGTGTGAAATTGTTTTCTGGAATTTACGTGCGTGTCGGGCTGCAGGTTGCAGTAGGGTCCGCATTACAAGTAATAATGGAGAGCATCTAACTCGTGATGAGGCTGGCCTTGTCACACCCCACCATTTGATAAAACAAAACGCGTTTCACTACTGTTGATGACAATGACAAATCGTTTCTATCGGCATCACTCACAGTTTTCCAAGGAACCAAGTCGATTTTCTGGCCCGGCTAAAATAAAATAAAAATATTGTCTAATAATTCCAAGTTTCACAGTTTTCCAAGGAGCAAGTGGATTAAAATAAAAATATTGTCTAATTACCTTAAGTTTCAGAGTTTTTGGCTTGAATTTGCCAAAATAATTTGAGCTGGGATATAATTTTTTGTGGTTTAAAATTAGTTTTGGAATATTTAAATGCATTTATTTTATTGTTTAAAATATGTTTTAGAAGTATAAATAGTTTCAAAATTATAAAAAAAAATGAGGCATTTTAATTGTGTAAAATGTTGGGATTTTGGTAGAGAAATATAAGATTGAGTACATTATTAAAATAAGTTTTGGAACATTTAAATGCATCTATTTTATTGTTTAAAATATGTTTTAGAAGGTATAAATAGTTTCAAAACTATAAAAAAATTAGGCATTCTAATTGTGTAGAATGCTGGGATTTTAGTAGAGAAATATAAGATTGAGCACATTATTAAAATTAGTTTTGGAACATTTAAATGCATCTATTTTATTGTTTTTTCAAAACTATAAAAAAAATTAGGCATTCTAATTGTGTAGAATGTTGGGATTTTAGTAGAGAAATATAAGATTTAGTACATTATTTAGAAATTTCATCCACAAATTTCTATTAGAGAAATATAAGATTTAGTATATTATTCAGAAATGTCATCCATAAATTTTCATTTTGTATGACAAAATATACCCAAGAGTATCAAACAAGAACAACTTGTAAATTAGCAAAAACCAGTGAATAAAAACAACATCTACCAAAGTGGCCAAAGTTCAGTATATAGGCTAGTGCTCTAACTAGAACAAAAATTATTCTCCAAAATATTTGATATCAAAAAAGCATATGACAGGGCCTATCATTTAAGGTAATATTAGTGTTCCCACCTGCCTGATGGTGCCCTCCACAATTAATCTAAAATTCATAAAACCAAAGGTACCCCAAAGACCTTCCTTCGACATTGCATCAGGTTCCTTGTTCACCTCCCTGTAAATGTGAGAAATTGATCTAATATTGATGTTTGCCATAAGGAGCCTGATCCGCTCAATTCATCTAAAAAGGGAGGGAGGGTCAAATTCAGTAAGGCCTTGGATGCCCAAAATGACAGATATGCAGTCCCCAAATAGATGAAAATTATCAATCTGCCTCTCCTTTGCAAACCAGAGTAAGCCCCACAAAGCCAATATCTTTGCCCTAGTGTTGGTGTCAATTCCTCCATTCCAAAATATCTCATACTAAGAGCCCTCATTTAGTCTCAAGATCGCACCACACCCGCATATGCCTAGTTGAGCCACCCCATCGAAAAATCTCGCATGTAAAAGGATCTCATGGGGATTCTTGTGATGTGGAGTTTCTTTGACCTTATCATGATCCTTGGAATAGGAGGACATCCAGCGAAGAATCCTCTGACATATCATACTTTTATTGATCGCCCTACCCTCAACTATGTTCTTGTTTCACGCATTCCATATTTCCCAAATAATGTATAATGGTATCTCCTTGTAGTTCCCACATCCAGTAGACCACTGCTCAATACAATTCTCCATATCGTGCGGCCTTCTGTCAGGGATCATTAGAATGAAAGAAATGTGCTCCCTGATCTGTCGAGTAATGGGGCATAGAAAGAAATTGTGCAACCCAGATTTTGAGCTTTCTCTGCACAGAGTGCACATTCCCAGACCCATATGTCCCCTCTTTTGTAGGTTGTCCCACGTCAAGGTTTTGTTCCTCCATACCGACCATGCAAATAAGATGATTTTGAGTGGGATTCGCCACTTCCAAATCTTATAAAACCAAGTTGTGTTATGAAGATCTAGTGCTTGTCTTATATTGATCCGGATTTAAACAGGAACGCAACAAAATACAGAGATAACCATATACACAAAGATGCAGCGGAAATAATACTTCATTTCATTAATGGAAAATACTGAAATATGCTTACAAACAGAAATGGAAATAAACTAGCTAGGGCGATGGTAGCTTATCTCTGAGAAGAGATGTGATGGCTACATGCCTCTGAACTGTGTTACAATGAGGCTCGAAGGCCTATTTATTGTTGAGAAACAATGGAAAAACCCTTAACATTCCAAAACCTAACCCTAGGAGATGAAACGCCAAACTGTGGGCCCCGTTTGGGGGTAAGTTGGTACATCAACTTCCCGGGGTCGTAACTTTGGCATATGATCTCCGTTTGACGCGTACAATAGCTCATTAGAAAGATCTATCCGAGCACTATCATTGTTGGAACGGGCAACACCATTCCATTCCATGGACTCGTGTTGCCCCCGGATTCCCCAAAAAACATCGTTTAGGGCCTCAAAACAGCTCCGGAAGTTCAGGACCCGAAAAACTGCTAAAAATAGTAAGTTGTGCTACAATTAAGGAAACTGAAAATGCTGAGAAAGACAATGGTGGGGGTCTAGGTGGACTTGGCAGGTGGCCCCCAATATCCACCTGGATCATTCCTCCCCCCTTAGGAAGCAATGGTCCCCATTGCGTTGAGCTCCTCCATGAGATGAGGAAACTTCTGCTGAACTTGTTCCCTGGTGAGCCACTTGCCCTGCTGAAGGAGTTGGCCCGCTTTGACAACTCGATACAGTTGGATATTCTGTTGGCGAGTGTTCTTGATCTGTGTGTCCATGATCCGATCAGTTGCAGCTTGTTCCATGCAATCTGGATTTAATTCTGTGGGTTTGAGCTGTTCTGCAATGTCGGATGTGTCTAGCAATGGTGGAAAGTATGGCCGAAGGCGGTCCACATTGAATACTGGGTGCAGGCCAAGGAATGGGGGAATGCTGAGCTCAAATGCATTGTCTCCCATAGCCTTAGTAATGGTGTAAGGACCATATCAGAGTGGTCTCAATTTCCGATAGGCTCCAGTAAGGCGTTCCTTTTGCAAATGCAACCAGACTTTGTCGCCCACCTGAAACTTGTGTGGCACCCGATGTTGATCATGTCGCTGCTTGTACTTGGCATTTGATTTCTCAAGAATGTCATGGACCTGCTGGCGAATATGTTGGATGCGCTCAATGAAGCTGGTGGCCTTATCTGTTTCGGACTGGACATGAGCTGAATTCATGTGAGTAGTTGCAAGTGGCATGGCCACATCAATGGGGCATAGTGGCTGGAATCCCAAACCCACCTGAAAAGGGCTATGGCCAGTGGAGCTGTGAAGAGCTCGGTTGTAGCTGTGCTGAATGTAGGGGAGGCTCTCGTCCCATGTGCGTGGATGCTTTGAGTTATACATGCGCAGAATGTGCACAATCATCCTATTGACTACCTCTGTCTGGCCATCAGTTTGAGGATGGAAGGCTGTGGACTTCGTGAGTTTGGTGTCCAGCATTGACCAGAGACTGGACCAAAAGGTGCTGAGAAACCGACTGTCCCGATCTGAGATGATAGACTGTGGGATCCCAAAGTGCACCCACACTCGTTCAAAGAAGAGTTTAGCAGTGGCTTCTGCTGTGATATTCTTCTTACAGGCCATCATAATGGCCATCTTTGAGAACCTGTCGACGACCACAAAAACACAGTCATTTCCATGCTTAGTGGAAGGAAGGCCTGACATGTAATCCATGGAGATGGATTCCCAAGGTCGACTAGGGGTAGGCAACGGGGTATAGAGGCCTTGCTTCTTAATGGTCAGTTTGGCAATGGCACAGGCAGTACATGATCGGATGTACTTCCCAACATCCTGTCGAAGATTCGGCCAATAGAAATAGTTTTGCAGTACTGCCACTGTTTTCTCGACCCCGAAATGCCCAGCAGCCCGACTGTAGTGTGCTTCCAAATCATCTTGGCACGCTCGCTTGAAGGAACACAAAGGTGACCGAGGTGGCATAATAGGGCATCCTGGAGGTGAAAATCTGCAACCTGCCGACCCTCCAAGAGTGTCTGGTATGTGTGGCCGAATTCTGGGTCGCTTTTGTAGAGAAGTGGCCAATCAGAAGTCTCGTGCCTGCAAGAGTTGAGCACGGTGGTTAGCGCCATGATCGGTGGTCGACTGAGGCAATCTGCAACATTATTGGTGCTGCCCTTTTTATACTTGATATTCAAGTGAAACTGTTGCAGGTATGTAGACCACTTCTGATGGCGATCATTCTGCAATTTCCCTTGGGTCTGTATGAACTGCAGAGGTCGGTGGTCTGTGTGGATGACCGTTTCCTTCCCCAAAATGTAATGCTTCCATTGTCAGCAGGCCTGTACAATGGAATACATCTCTTTATCATAAGTGGGGTACTTCCGGACTGTGTCTGAAAGTGTTTCACTGTGATATGCCACTGGATGTCCATGTTGAGTAAGGACTGCCCCAATAGCATAGTCAGAGGCATCTGTCTCGACCTCAAATGGTTGCTGTAAATCTGGTAACGCGAGCACTGGTGCCGTGCAGAGGCGATCCTTCAACTCCCTGAATGCCTTCTGTTGAGATTCAGACCAAAAGAATTTTGCTTTCGCCCCGCCCTTGGTGACTTGACTCAAGGGCCAAGAAATATGAGAAAATCCCAACACAAACCTACGGTAGAAGTTGGCAAGACTTAGAAAGCTGCGGAGCTCTGTTAGAGTGGTTGGAGAGGGCCAATCCCGAATGACTTGGACCTTGGCTGGATCGACATGCACCCCCTGTTCATCAATGATGTATCCCAGATACTGAACCTCGGTCATGCCAAAAGTGCATTTCTCCAAATTGGCACATAGCTTGTGTTGCCGCAGTGTTTGGAGAACCTGTCGGATGTGGTGGAGGTGCTCTTCCCAACTCTGGCTGAAGATCAGAATGTCATCCAAGTATACTACTACAAAGGAGTTGGTGAATGGCCGCAAGATGTCATCCATTAGCCTCATAAAGGTTGCAGGAGCATTCGTCAATCCGAAAGGCATGACCAACCATTCGAAGAGGCCCTCCTTGGATTTGAAGGCAGTCTTCCACACATCTGAGGGTTCAATTGGTACCTGGTGATATCCTGACTTCAGATCGATCTTGCTGAAATATTTCGCCCCCTTTAGTTGGTCTAGGAGGTCATCAATCCGCGAGATCGGGTACCTATTACGGACAGTGATCTTGTTCAGCGCCCGATAGTCAATACAGAGTCTCCACGTCCCATCCTTCTTTTGTACCAACACTATCGGGCTCCCACAGGGCGAAGAACTCGGACGGATGTGACCTTTCTGCAGGAGCTCCTGAATCTGCCTCTTGATTTCATTGTTCTCCAGAACGGAGCGCCGATAAATTGGTCCATTGGGTAGCGGCGCACCTGGGGTCAGATCGATGGAGTGCTTGACTTGACAGTGCAGAGGAACCCCTGCTGGGGAGGTGAAGATGTCTTCGTACTCCTCCACAATCTTGTCCATCTGTAGCTGCCGTGCAGAGGGACCCCGTTTGGAGGCCGCGGCCACTGTCTTCTTCTTCCCTTGAGGGCGTATCATCAGGAAAACAAATTTCCTGGTTTTGGAAATGATCTTACTGCATTATTTTGCAGTAATCAAAGAGATGGCGGCAGGTGGTGCTACCTCTGGTATCCTGAACAACTTATTTCCCAATGTAATAATAACAGCACGGGGCCTTGATTCATACACAGCATGTCGCTTCCACAAGTATGGTTGTCCTAGTAATACATCACAAACTTCAAGGGGAGCAATGTCACACAATACCTCATCCGTGAAGGGCTTGATGTTGTATGGAAGGCGACACTGTTGGCTCACGCGAAGATCTCGCCCTTGGTGAAGCCACCCAATGGTGTATGGTTGTGGATGTGCTGTGGTCGGTAAGCCCAACCGCTTCACGACCTCTGCCGAAATGAGGTTCTTTTGACTCCCGCTATCAACAATGAACTGTATCGGGGAGCCCTTTACCCACATCTGGGAGTGGAAGAGACGCTCCTCCTCCTCTGGATCTTCGGGTTCATTTTTTTGGATCTTTGCGGTAGCAACAGTGGCGCTGGGATCCGCATCAATGATCTGCTTCCCTTTTTCATACCCCTTATCGGGTTCTGACTCAGAGTCGGAACATGCATCTGATTCTGAAACCTTTAGCTCAGCCACCAGTGACTGCTTGGCCCGACACTCACTTGTGTTGTGAGTGGAGCTCTTATGGAACTCGCACCATTTTCCAGTGTCCTTTCTCGGCTTCGCGGCATTGCTCTTTGCTTGCAGCTTCGGCTGGTTGTCTTGGGCTGTCCCGCCTTGGCTTTGTCCTTTGTTCTGTGGTTTAGGGGCACCTTTCCCCTGCTTTGGATTCGCAGATCCAAAGTCTCGCTTCTTTTGTTTAAACTTCTGCTCGACCTTGATGGCATACCAGTATGTTGCGCCGAGCGAGGGGATGTTCAGGAACTGTATTTCTTCCTGGATGTACTTGTGCAGGCAGCCACGGTATTTGAGTATCAAATGTTGCTCCGAATCCTTGATACCCAACTTTGTGCGAAGGGTATGGAAAAGATTGGTGAACTCCGGCACGTCTTGGTCCCTTCCCTGCCGCAGCGTGGTCCACTTTATGTATTCATCCTCATAGCTTCCGACAGGGTAGTACTGCTCCTTGATGGCATCCCGGAACGAATCCCAGGTGGTTGCGGCTGAAAATAGTGAGCCAGTACTTTCATCCTTCTGCTCGCAGTAGGTTTCCCACCAGTCCTTGACGTGGGGGGCTGCTTTGAGAAGAGCAAAAACAATCTTTTCCCGACTCGAAAATTCATGAACAGAAAAATAACCCTCTAGCAGATTTAACCATTTATCTACGGCATCGGCGTCTATCTGACCCTCGAATATGGGGATTTCAAAATTAACTTGTACCTTAAAGGGTGTGGCGTTTCCAGAGGAGCTGCTGGAAGCCGATGCGGCGCTTCTGGGTAGCCGCTGAAGGATCTGCGCAAAGATGTCCATCATCGCGTTCCGTTGTCGCTTGAGCGCTTCTTCGAGCAAGATTTTGATGGGATCTCCTGCCCCCTCGTCTTTCTTCTCGTCCGCCATGGGAGGCCGTCGGGATTTGCGAGGCTGGTCTTGCAAAGGTTCAACCAGTTCAAGCCCTAACTCCTTATATCCCGACCTTGTTGGGGACATACAAAGAAAAACAGAGAAAAAGCAGACCGCTTTGATACCACTGATCCGGATTTAAACAGGAACGCAACAAATTACAGAGATAACCATATACACAAAGATGCAGCGGAAATAATACTTCATTTCATTAATGGAAAATACTGAAATATGCTTACAAACAGAAATGGAAATAAACTAGCTAGGGCGATGGTAGCTTATCTCTGAGAAGAGATGTGATGGCTACATGCCTCTGAACTGTGTTACAATGAGGCTCGAAGGCCTATTTATTGTTGAGAAACAATGGAAAAACCCTTAACATTCCAAAACCTAACCCTAGGAGATGAAACGCCAAACTGTGGGCCCCGTTTGGGGGTAAGTTGGTACATCAACTTCCCGGGGTCGTAACTTTGGCATATGATCTCCGTTTGACGCGTACAATAGCTCATTAGAAAGATCTATCTGAGCACTATCATTGTTGGAACGGGCAACACCAGTCCATTCCATGGACTCGTGTTGCCCCCGGATTCCCCAAAAAACGTCGTTTAGGGCCTCAAAACGGCTCCGGAAGTTCAGGACCCGAAAAACTACTAAAAATAGTAAGTTGTGCTACAATTAAGGAAACTGAAAATGCTGAGAAAGACAATGGTGGGGGTCCAGGTGGACTTGGCAGGTGGCCCCCAATATCCACCTGGATCATATATAGAATTGATATGCATTTGCCACAACGATCGAATGGTTAAGTAACCTACCTCCCCATATGCAGCGGTAACCACTATATCGATGACATAGGCCAGCCAATTGAAGTTGTCCAATATACTCCTTCCATTCCTCCACACCTTGTATAGTCAAACCAATGTCCTTTGCCAAACACCAGATAAAGAAACCTGCCAGCCATTGTTTGAAGGCCTAATATAGGAAGAAATAACCTTTGGATTGTATAGACTCTAAAGTATGAAGACTCAGAAAATGTTCCCCAATAACTCCAGATATATTGTCTGTGCCAATTAGAAACTTGTGGGCGCTCCGAAACTCCCATGTCTTCCATAGGCGCCACTTGGGAAGGATTTTGATAAAACTCCTCCAAATCAGTAACCCCTAAGTCCTAGGGGATGTCATATTTATAAATAGAAGTTCAGTGTCATGGTCCCTCAGATATTTTTCATGAATAATGTCCTGCTAGAGCCCCCCTCCCTTAAGTGTCCTTCAAAAAGATTTAGTTAACAATGCAATACCAAATATCCTCTGATCCAGTAAACCCCACCCTTTCAAATCATTATGGAAGGTCAATCCACCCCACTTGCATAAATTATATTTAGTGACAGTAAATTGGGAGATGATAGTTTTTATCTTTGCAAGAATGCTTGAAGAAATCTAGTATAGGTGAACCAATAAACAAATAGTTGTTGAAGAACTGCATGTATGAGAATGTATCAGCCTCCCAAAGTGAGCCATCTATGTGTCCAGTTGTTAAGCTTCTTCTTGTATTTGTCCAACATCCATTCCCAATCACGATTTTTATAATTATTGGGCTTAAGTCTAAAACCCAAGTAGTTGATGTCAGACTCCAAGGGTGCAGTCCGAATGCCAAAAATGCCTGCAATGAATTCTATGTCCACCCTATCACCAGAAGAGTAATAAAGGATAGATTTTATACCATTAGTAAGTAACCCAGAGGCCGCTCCATATCTGAGAAACATGTAGTGTAAATAGGACCATTGTGCTCTAGAAATGACACCAAAAGTTAGGATATCATCAACAACAAAAAATATGTGTGATATTAACTTCCCTAGATATAACCAAACCTTGAAATAAACTACGATCCCTCGCATCACTGATGTGCAGGGTCAAACCATCCATTACCATAATAACATTAGAGGGCCGAGGGAGCACCCTTGTCAGAGACCTCTACCAGTACAGAAAATGAGTGGGATAACCATTAATAATAACTGCATAATAAACAGAAGTAATACATGCCATAATCCATTCAACACTATCAGACCTAAGTCCAATCTTGTGCAAAATAATACACATATAGGACCCATCCACACAGTCGTAGGCCTTATGGAGATCAATCTTCATAATCACGACCTTCTTTTTACGGGTATGGATAGTATGGATGCATTCTTGAGCAGTTGTTGTGGCATCATGTATGAGGCGATTCAGAATAAACCAAATTGTTCCCTTGAAATGTACGTTGATAAAACCCCTTTGATGTGCCTTGCAATCACCTTTGATATCAGTTTGTAAAGAATGTTATAAAGTGAAATTGGTTTGAAGTCCCCGAAATTCCTTGAAGTTGAGTTCTTAGGGATGAGAGCCAAGAAAGTAGAGTTAATAGTTCCTATGATGTATCCCCGGGTTCGAGATTCTTCGACTACCCCTAGGAGACTCTGTCCTAGAAAATAAAAAACATGAATGAAAAATTCCATAGTCCAACTATTTGGACCAGGGAATTTGTCCCTAGAAAAAGATTTAAGGACCAATAGAATTTCCGCCAACTCAATCGAGTGATAGAGGAAATCATTATTTGTTTCATCGAACATTTGTGGGTAATGTTATAATGCCAAAATTTGATCCATATAATCAACATATTCTCTGGCTCTGTAGAATGACTCAAAGTGATTGAGAGCCTCTCTTTGAATTTCAGGAGTGGAATGCTTAATATGTCCATCCTCAGCTTCAATGTGCCAAATAGCATTAGATTGTCTTCTAATATTAGCGTATTTATGGAAAAACTTAGTGTTTCCATCCCCCTCCTAAAGCCAAATCACTCTTCTTTTGAGCCTCCAAGTGATCTCCTGTATCTTCAAAATTTCCTTCTTCCTGGCTTCCAGAGTCATCAAACATTCCAAATCCTGACCAATAGGCAGCCTGTGTTCCAGCTTTACGCCAAATCGAGAGATCTCACCCGTGATTTCTTTCAATTCAACAATCATCTTAGTTTTCTTTCCTCTTTCCCAATTCCTAGTCCTGCTCTTAATGATATCAAGTTTATGGGACATTGCCCGCATCTCTGAATCACCGATAGTCCTGTCAACCTCCATCCAGGTTGACTTAACCAGCTCTAGATAACCATCATCCTCCAACCATATCATGTTAAACTTAAACGAGATCCCAAGACAAAACTGCTCCTTCCTCCATTGTAGGATTATGGGAAGATGGTCTAAAATGTATGTTCGCAGAACACATGATTTCACATTACCAAGAATCTCCACCAGATTTTCATGTACAAGGAAACGATCCAGTCGCTTCCCAATGTGATCTTCCCCCTCTCGGTGGTTATTCCAAGTAGGCGAGAGGGGACACAGGAAAATGTCAACCATATGATTCTCTGCAAAAATATTATAAAGTCTGTCAGCGAGCGGATCCAATCTACAATGAATACCCCATGAGTCCTGAGCCAGAAGAGTCGCATTATAGTTGCCTGCCATAATCAAACCACTAATCTTAAGTAAATCACATTTCTGCATGTGATCCCAAAATGCAATGCGTCCCCTACATGGCATATAAGCTGAAAATATGTATGGAAATCCCCCAAAAATTTTCAAACAAGAGGATGCCCACAAAATGCTAAAAGCATGGAAACGCACCCAATGGGGGCCCCACATGGAAATAAGACCTCCAAACGAGCCAACAGAGCTAACTCCAACAATGTGCAAATAAGGGCATATCTCTCGAAAACATTAGGGGAGTTTTGAGGTCTAAAATGGGCCTCCTGAGGAAATTATAAAATAATATTGGAAATAATAAAATAAGATTAGATTACATCATCAAATTTTAGAGGGAAAAAAAGAAAAAACTATTTTTTCAACTCGTATTTTCAACTTATCTCCATATGGGTTTACTCAAATTTCGAGTTGGAACACTCGTTGGATGCAGAATTTGATTCCTCATCCACGGAGTTCCCATGTTGCATACTTTCGATAGATCCTGCTACACGAAAAATGAGAAATAGATCAAAAAACGTGATTGTAATCATGTTTTTTCATGTATTCCTCATTTTTCATGTAGTAGGCTCCATCGAAAGTATGCAACATGGGTGCTCCTTGGATGAGTAATTATATTTTTCATCCAACGAGTACTCCCGCTCGAAAAGGGAGATAAGTTAAAAATATGAGTTGAAAAAGTAGTTTTATTATTTTCTAATTTTTTTACTTTTTTACTCCAAAAATGGTGAATCATCCCCCATGGTTGACATCATCATCTTCAATCCTATTGGTTCTTATAAAGTTTATTTTGGTTGTACATTTTTCTTAGGAGGCCCATTTTAGACCTCAAAATTCCCCTAATGTATGTGATCACCCTAGTGGAATCAGTGAGAGTTTCTTGTATTAGAATGAAAAATGGGTGTGTTGACCGAATCAAATGTTTAAGGCACAATTGTTTGGAGTGATCCCCAAAACCTCTCATATTCAAAGAAAGAATGTTCATCATGTGATCCTTTGTGTGGGCATCATTTATCCAAGGGCCCAAGATTCAGATGATACTAATATCAGAACATCCAATAAACCAACTAATTCATCAAATAGAGGATGTTGGGAAGTGAGGCAACCACGAAAGTGTCTACTTCCTTTCTTACAAGTTTTGTGAACCATGATGTTGTGGGCCAAAACCGAATTGATGTGAGGGGAAGAAGGAAGGGTATATCCCTTGTGAATTGAAAGCGATTTGAGATCCATGGCAGGGTTGAGAAGGAGGAATTCAATGTCGCTCCCCATAGAGTTATGAGGGGAGGAAATAGGGTTTGGGTCATGGGGAGGGAGAGAGGGCAGGTGGAAAGCCAGTTCCAGGGGGGGCATGGAAGGGGAGAAACCTGAATCAAGGGTAGACAAGGGAGGAGATGGGGGAGAATCCCACACAGAAGGATCAATCCAAGGAAAAGCATTCTCAAAGGACAAAAATTGTCCCTGCGCAAGCATTCTCAAAGGACAAAAATTGTCCCTGCGCAGAGGCGCAGGAATTTGAAGCAACAAAGTTCGATGAGAAATCCGCTATAACGAGAGGGGGGCTCAAAAATATGTGCAGAATTTAGGACCAATGGAGGAGGAGAGGGAGAAGATGAACGAGGCGTAGAAGAAGTGACATAAACCAAAGGGTTCTCATGAAAGGAAGAAGGATTACCTCTGGATGAGTCATCAGCATCCCACACCACAGAATGGTGACATTGCCCATCGGAATTACCAAACTTGTATCGTGATGCAAACTTATGCCTTCGACCCCAGCCCGGGAAACAACTCATCAGATGGCAAATACGATGACAATTGAGACATATGAAGGGGATTCCCCAGTAATCAATCATATTTATAATGCATAGAGAACCCCATTCTAGGTCCAAATTTTCAGGAAGCCCACCTGAGAAAATAACCTCCACTAAAATCCATGCGACCCTCTTGTCCCTCGCACCCATAACCTTTGAATCCAGATAAATGAACTTCCCAATAGAGTTCCCATCATTGTCAGGGTCCTCTGAGTCCAATATTCTAGAGGAAGTCTCGACATTTTAACCCACACAATCTCATTTCTCGGAGTATTCAACAATGGATTAAACCAAATATACCATTTGTGAAGCTGTAAATATCTCCTCCCATTCACCCATGGCCTCTTAAGGATCTTCTCGGCGTCATCGAGGTGGAGAAAATAAAAACTAAACCATGAATTCATAAGATCATTGACCTTCGAAGTATATCCCAGAGTCGAAGACTAGTTAATCCTAACCCATTCCTGCATATCCATCTTAGAACCCTCTGCGAAAATCCGGAAGCCCACAGAGCTCTCTTCTGCATACTACTAACGAGATCCCACATAATATCATAGCTAAAACTAAGAAGTTTGGTAGTAGTATCAGGTTTGATGGCCTTACCACCCCTCTGATGCACCTTCTCATGCCGAGTAAACCCACATCCAAGACTGTCAACAGCTTGAGGGTTATGTGTCATAGATCCCTTCCCATTCCAATATTGATAGTCTTGTGGACGCACCATGCTTGTCTGGCCCATAGGGCAACTATTTAGCACAAATTACCGTTTTGCCTCCAATGTAGCCTGAATGAATGCCTCATGGGCCTCCACATCAACATCCAGATAAGCCAGACAACCATCCATATCCACACCACTTGAATTAAGAGGGAAATGAAAACAAAACAAAGTCAACAACACATACAGCCCGCAGAACCACACCCCAGGAGAAATAAATGTGTAAGGAGTCACTCACAGGGTATCATAGATATGTGCCAAAAAGGATCGGAGAATCCCTCGGGAAGATAGGAGATCTCAGACCACACCCATCAACTTCCCACCACCCAAGGGATAAAATAAATGTAGGATGAAGACCGGGATGGAATGACGGCCCCAACCTTTGAAAGATCTAAGGCAAAATAAATGCTTCACTCGCCAGAAGGTCACCAAACATCCACCCTTTCGAATGAGAGAATAAAATATAAGCCACAATTGGAATTGATAGTGCACTACTAGGGAAAATTTTAAGGATGGAAGTTTATCTTTAGCAACTTTGGTGAATCTTGCTAGTCCCTAATATCCAAATTTTAAAATGTTTGATGATATTTTTGTAAAAATGTTTAGATTTCTGATTATTTTAGATTAGACAATATATAATATTGACGATTTTTAAGGTAAAATATTTTTATACTATAAAATTTGGGCGAATTCAATTTCATAAAAATGGAAATTGGCGAATCTTTTTTTGGAAAAAGCATGGAATATGAGTCCATCTATGAATATTAGCCCCTAAATTTTTCATCGTGCACTCATAGGATGGATATAAATGGAAATGACACCAAAATTGGAAATATCCAAGTAATGTCAGGGCCTAGGAGATCGTCCTGAAGAGGGTGGGCCAGAAAAACATATAACGGGCGCCAGAGAAAATCACGGGCACCAGAAAAAGGTGAAATGGAACGTCGAAGAAATTCCACCACCCTGGCCTGTAGAGATGAGAAAATTGCAGTGTGCCACCGATGAAATGTGAGCACCCTCCGAAGATAGTTCCAAACCACCAAAACCACTGCACAAGAAAACCTCACGTGGCACCCATGTAATGTATCAGAGCAAAGTGAGGACCTCCGACAATCACAGAACCATGAGCATCCCAAAAATCCCCGATATCCATCACAAGTCTATGCAGAGTAGGTGAATGAATACTCCACCTAGAAACTTATCCCGTGAAATAAAAAAACTCCCCCACATTACAATATCACATATAAACAGTAAAAAATGCTCATCGCAAGAATAATGTAGATAAGAGTCAAGTGCAGTGAGCACAAATACTACAAACCCGGAACCAACACAAACTACAACTCCCCCAGCAACATCCACAAGGCCATTGCATACTACCGCCACCACACCAATCGTCGAAGATACGACACCACCAAGAATAACCCAAGCATCTAGTCTCGTAGCCAAGACAAGAGCAGATAGTGGAACACCAACTCAAAGAGGAGACACCTTGTACAGGAGGAATAGACAATGTATCCAAAGGAGTTGGGTCCTTTGAAGCATGAATAATATGACAGCAAGAGCAAGTATACATGTTCATAAGGGAGGACGGGACGAGATGGTCTATGACAAAACCAGGGCCATCATTCTGAATGTGAGGAAGAGGGATAATGAGAAGAGAATGAAATTTTGAAAAAGGATACAAGATGTCTCATCCATAACCCACAGAATAAACCCCCCCAACTCAACCTCGCTCAGTAAAAAACCAACCGAAAACAAACAAAAACCTATCAGGTAGTACCATAATCCCTAATAATTTAAATCTGCCTATAGACATCAACAATCAAAACAAAGAAACCCCTGAAGGCATAGAGTACGCCTCTTACACCATCATCCTTTGAATTTTCCCCTCCAAAGCCCTTCCTGTGATTGGACCTACCTTCGAAGATTATGCTTACTTTTCTCCTCTAAATATCATTGAGATTTGTAGCATTGTAGCAGCAGGAGCAAGAGTTCAGGGTCTTGTTTCTGAGAAAGTTGTGACGAATTTAAAAGTGATGTTAGTTTTTTGGTTGCTAGAACCTGTGAAAAATTCAAAAGTGATGCTATATTTGAGGTAGAAATTGCAACAAGAAGAGAAAGACATGTTTTCTTTTATCAATGTAGCGGTTTCCACCACATGTCTGAGAATGCATTGGCCAACTTTGTAATACTAAAATCTTTATCATTCTCGTTACTCACTACCCACTGTGTAAAGCTTCTTTTACTCCTTTTTATTCAATTTTTAAGCTAGTGTGCAGAAGTTAGGATGTAATAGTATGCATTGTTACATGGACAGTATCATGGAGTATGCATTGCTCCTGGGACAATGTTTCCACTCCATGATGGTATACTTGTTATATTTTATGGCATCATAGTATACTTATGTATTCTGATCCTCTCGTCAATCTATCCAAAATCCCATTCTAATTATGCATAATCAACAAATCAAATTTATAATTCCAACAAATTCTCATGAAACTTTAAACAAATTTAATTATAAAATATATAAGAAAAAACAAAATTACTTTGATAGCAACACACCCTATCCTATTCTCCTTATAGAAGTGGGTCTTTCCCCTATCGAGAGCTTAGCTATGACTAGGCTTCTGTTGTACAAGCACAAACTCAATAACATAAGAGACCATAGACTTCCTAAGCTAGCTTTACATTCCAGCCAAAACCACCTAAGGCTCAAACAAGGTTGGTATAAAGACACCAGGCACTAGTTAAACCATTGGGAGATCGACGAGAATGTTGCATTGCAAAACATTAATAACATTAAAAATATGGTTACTTCTAAGTTCAAAGAAAAAATGTGGTGTGAGAAAGATTTAGCAGCTAAAAGAAAATTAAGATATTATAAGGAGGTCATCAACCCCACCCTAGAAGATCAAAAGTATCTCTCTGTGTTAACTAGCTCAAAGAAGAAAATTAATATAGCCAAGATTAGAACAAACTCTCATGAGCTCCATAGTGAAACGAGTCGTTGCAGTTCCTAAAACACCATGGATGGAAAAGTTCTGCCATCTCTGTGAGAATATGAACATCAAGGATGAAAATCACTTCCTCTTAGAGTGCCCTGCGTACAACCACATTAGATCTCAGTTTCAAAATCTTTGTTGCAACACTGACCTTCCTAGCCTTTTACGTTGTCAAAATTATAGTAAGCTCGGGAGGCTTCTCTCCAAGCTTTTTGAGCATAGGAATAAAATCTTAAATCAAACTAAATAATTTGTTTCTTTAGGTCCGATAGACCAAAATTTGGTCTCAGTGAACGTTAACCACCATCATCATCATCATCATCATCTCGGGAGGCTTCTCTCCAAGCTTTTTGAGCATAGGAATAAAATCTTAAATCAAACTACATCATCATCGTCGTCGTCGTCGTCATCGTCGTCGTCGTCGTCATCATCACCATCACCATCATCATCATCATCATGTTTTTTTAATTATTATTCAAAATCAATTATATAAACTAAATAGCATCATCATTTTTTAGTTTTTTTAATTATTATTCAAAATCAATTATATAAACTAAATAGCTTAAACTTTTTAAATAAAATATACCTAACACTTAGAATAATTAAATATATAATTTTTACTTTTAATGTTTTTTTAGTTTTATAAGCCAATTTAGTAATGATTTGTACAACAGAGTTTACGATGGGGTCATATCGATTTCCCCGCCATTGCAATTTTTAGGAATTTATTTTTAAAGCAAATTTAATAATAACTAGACATTTACATCTCGCAGTTTCCGAAAGAGGACTATTCGTTTCTGAGCCATGGCAAAATAAACTAGTCGTCAGGGCATGAAATAAAAATTTGTACGAGTGTTTCTAAGGGGCCAGATTGATTTCTAAGCCATGGCCAAACAAAGGAAGGGGTAATCCGTGCATGAAATTTGCGTTTTCAAGTAAATTTAGTAAGAAGTTCCAGATATTTATGTGTAAGCGTTTGATACGAGTAAGCTTCTTTCTTTCTTTTTTTTAATTTAATTTTTGTTTTGTATTATATTTTTTATTTATTTTAAATTTTATGGGATATTTTTGGTTAGTTGTGATAAGGTTCAAAAGGTAGGCTCTTCACTTTAGTGGAGTCTTGGTTTTTGCTAGTCATAAATTTATGGTATGTCTAACTCACAGGTTCTTCGTTATACTCTTGGTATTATAGTGATAACCCTAGGTTATTGAATATATTCTTGGTATTATGGTGTCACTCTTGGGCTATTGGATATATTCTTGGTGTTATAGTGGCAACTGGTAGGTTTGATTTTGGACCTTGCCCATATTATAATTCATATTATTTAAATTATTGAATATTTGGATAAGATTGAGGTTTTACTGTGCTATGTTTTGTAAGTTTTCTTCGATCATATTTTTAAGTTAAATTTGTCTAAAATCCCGCAAAAAAATTGTTGGAATCACAAGTTTGATATATGAATTTTGCACAATGCAAGAGCCCCATGAATTTTTCGGGGGAGTGAATCCATTTATACATTTAAAAACATTTTTTTAAACAAAAAAAAAATAAGAATTATGATAATGTAAATTTGATAACCTTATCATGTAAATTTGAGACAACTAAAGAACAATAATCTTGCATGTATTTATAAATACAAGGGATTTAAAGTAGAAAGTTTCATCTTTAACAAATAATAATAATAATTGAAAAAAAAAATTAAAAAAGGAAAAAAATAGCTAAATATTTGAAGGCACAACCCTAACTTTCTCCAACTTTTGACGTGATTCTAGCTAAGCCTCCATGGCAACTAGCGTGGATGGGGCTTCTTCCCCTCCCCAAGATGACAATGCAACATTTCAGGAATTAGTGGCCTCTCTCAAGAAGAAACCACGGATGAAGGAATCACATTCTAGATTTGTAAAGAAGGCAGATAACCTCCCCTCCATAGCTCACCCCATGGGATTTTGTCAGACATCTTTGGCTTTCTCTAATAGAGCCCTAGTGGGTAAGTTCACTGGAATGTTGTTGTCTACTAAATTGATGGAAAAATGGTTAGAAAAATCTTGGAAACTAATGATGAAGGGAAAAACTGGACTCTATGCATGCGGTAATGGATTTTTCACCTTTCTCTTTAAGTTTAAGAAATATAGAGATATTATTTTCATGAATAATCCATATTTCTTTGGGGCCGAATGAGTGCATTTGAATTCCTGGTCACTTGATTTCGACCCAAAAGACAAAATTCCTAATGTAGTGTCACTCTGGGTAAAATTTTTGAGACTTCTGCTCCCGTGCTAGAGTGACAGCTGCTTGAAAGCGATAGGGAATGCATTGGGAAGATATTTAGATCGTGTTGAACCAAAGGGCCACCAATCTTCCTGTGCAAAAATATGCGTGTAGGTTGACCTGGAAAAATGATCGCCCTTGGAAATAAATCTAACATAAGGGGAATGGAGCCACTGTCAAGTTTTAGACTACGAACAACTGTCATCCAAGTGCAGGATATGTCATGATTATGGACATTTTTCCAGGGACTGCAAGAGACACATTCTAGTAAATGGAAGGAATAAATACAAATCAGGAAGAACAATGGAAAACACAATAGAAAGGGGGAAATAGAAGAAAGGCAATGACCAAAAAACCCTCCAGGCCAAAGCAAAAATGAAGCCACGACATTAACAAACCCCTTCAAGATCCTACAATCACAAGAAGAAACCAAGAAAGAAGCTATGCAGAAGGGAGATGAAGCCTTGGAGGAGGAAGAGGGGGGGAATTTTTGAACCATACCCTAAATGAGAAATGAACCTAATGGGAAAGGAACAATCCCCAATCAAGGTCGAAAATAACAACCAAAACCCCCGAGTCTTAGAGCAAGTTAATAATCCCCCTGAAGATAAGGGGTAGGAGGTAGAAAGAATGCCATCAAAAGGAAATAGAGGCAGGCATTGGGAAAGCAATGACAAGCAGAGCAAGGAAAAAATGAGTTGGGGAGATGAATCAACCAACCATGAAATAGAAAGTTTCAAAAATGGGCAAGGAAGATACTCTAGGGAAAAACCGAGAGAGGCAAAGGTAGAACAAAATAAAAAGCTAGGAAGTCAACCGTAAATCACTGATGTCTTAAAATCTATGGAAAATAGAGAGCAAGGGAGCATTAAAGCGGGAGGTGGTAAGAAACCCGACCCTCCCAAAAATTAATGAAAGTAATCTCATGGAATATAAGGTGGTAAGAGCAGCCATGAAAAATATATGAGGTCAGTATCACGTGAATATGAATTTATATTGAATATGAATTTATATTGTATGCATGTAATATTCCTACGCTTATGTTATGGACATGTTATATCAAGGGATACATCAGCGAAATGAAAGCAATGTCATCTGTGGCATGTTGGGAAAAGCATGGATAAGACCCTGGAAGAAAGGTTGCTTGGTAAGACAATGTGGTTTTGGATGTGTGGTACTATTGCACATAGGTTGTATATGTTGTACATGTTGCATATGTGATGTGTGTGCATGCAATGTTGTGTATATATAGTGTGTGTACATGTTGTTTATGCAATGATTATGTACAAGGTGGTACAGATAGTGTTGTGTGCATGTTAAATATGCATTGTTGTGTACAAATGATGTTATGTGCACTTTGGATATGCAGTGTTATCTATAGGTGGTGTTGCGTGCATGTTGTACATGTGGTGCTATGTATATATGGTGTTGTGTGCATGATTGTACAAGTGGTGTTGTGTGCATGTGGTGTTGTGTACATGTTTTACAAGTGGCGTTGTGTGTAGGTGGTGATGTGTACATGTCGTGCATGTGGCGATGTGTACATGTGGTGTTGCGTACATGTCGTACTGTGTACATGTGGTATTGTGTACACGTTGTACAATGGTGTAGTGTACCTATGGCGTTGTGTACACATTGTGTAGGTGGTGCTATGTACATGTGATGTTGTACACACGTTGTGCAGATGATGCTTGGTACATGTGGTACTGGTGTACATGTGGGATTGAGTGCATGTCATATATGTTGTGTTGCGAGCATGTGGTACTATGTATGTGCATTGTGTAGTCATGGTATTGTGACACATGCAATCATTGTATTGCACTCTAGATACGTATTTGTGTTATGTTGTACATCAAGTGTAGGTTTATGTATTGTGTTGTACATTGGATGTAGGTGTATGTATTGTGTTGTGTTGTACACTGGGTGTAGGTGTATGTGTTGTATGTCAGGTGTAGGTGCACATGCATGGTGTTGTATGTAGTGTGTGATTGTAAGTGTGTAATGCACACTACGTGTATGAGCACATGGTTGAGGAGAAGGAACTGGGTGTTTGTCAGGTGTGGCAACTGATCCAGAGTGCGTATGAAATAAAGGCAAAGATAGAATCTAAGGATTGATGAAATGAAAAGTATCAACATTTTATTTCAGTTTTACTATGCATGTGATTTATGATTATGGTATATGATGATTATATTTGATTTATGATTATGGTCTATGATGATTACATGTGATCTATGATTTTTGTTTATGATGGTTACATGTGATTTATGATTTTGATGGTTATGTTTTGAGCAACTTGATGTGATGTTTCTATACATGTTGATTTGGTATACTATGCTAGTTTGAATTGTTCTGATAGGAAGCGAACATGATTCCAAGTGTACCTTATTGATGAGATACCAATGAGGTATGATTTGAAGTTATTTCAATTTATTTTAAATCTAATGGAAGTTATGTGCTTGGTGCAGGAAGCACAGGAATGCCCAGATTAGGTGGTTGAAATCGACTGCAAGAATTTGCAGCAACAACAAAAGGAATTGGAAAATGTAGTAGTATGTTCATAGAGTACTTCGAGAGCAGGGCCATTGTGTGTCACTAGTACCCAATAGAGTCCATTGGTTTCCATGAGCATGCTATGACCGGTAGGATGGTTTTAAGGCAGGGATATGCGTTGGTTTTTGTATCTTCCGATGCGAGGAAGCCTTGCCAAGGGATGGACTGGTCGGGATGGGGGTGCTAGCGAAACTTGGAAGGTGAGTGACTACATGGAAGGGATTGACTGAATTATCCGAAGGACTGTGTAGCAAAGAAAGGAAATTCAATGATGGATTTGTTTTGGTCATTAGCATTACCTGATGGAATCAGATGCACATTGGGAGTGTGTGCTGGAACAATGAGTCGATAACTATTCACTGAGAGGAAAAGTGGCACAAGATTATAACGCTGGATATTGGATGAAAATTTGACTTTGCAGTGGATTCTGGACTTCCCGGGAAGGAGGTGAATCCTGGTATTACTTTCAAGGTGGAGGTGTGAGCCTCTGGATCTCCTTGTTGCAGATGCAGGCATCATATCCTTTTATTTGCTAGTTGAGGAAATGTGTATATGTGATTATTGTAAATACTGTAATGAGCTATGTTATAAAGATCCAATATGCGATATGATTGTTATCTGGTCATGTTGTTATGGTTTAGAAGATAGTCATTGTAAATACTACAACGATCTATATTATAAGGCAGCATGGGCGGTATATTTTATTTTTAGCAGTCTTGTTGGTTATAGGTGTCATTGAACATTGAGGACAATGTTCCCCCAAGGGAGAGGGTTATATAATCGCCATAGTAAAAAATCCATGTAAATATACAAGACCATGGTTGATGGGACATGTATTCCAAGATGAATATTGGGCAATACATCCTAGGGGGTGTTCATTTGGTTGTTTATGGCTAAGGAAATTGGCAAAGGCAATGGCTAAGGCTTTGGAAAGGAAAAATGGCATTTTTGGCACATTTATTTATGAAAATAAAGGAAATTAGGAGAAAAGGAAGGTGAAAGGTCACAGGTTGCATGTGGGGAGGAAATTGAAGGAAAATAATGGAAAATGAAGAAAATAGAGGCCGCATTGATAAAAAGGCTTCTAAGGATCAGTGGGCAAGGCTTAATTAGTTCAGTTTTGGATATCTCTCATTATTCCCTCTCTCTCTCTCTCATTCTTGGATACTTAGAGTTTTCTTGGAGAACTTTGGCATTGGATCAAGAAAGGCAAAGAAGGCAAGAGGAAGCAAAGAACAAGCAGGAAAAGTAGGATCAAGCAGCTACAATAGGCTTCCTTGCAGGTATCCACTTGCATGTGTACTTTCCTTGCTAGATTTGGCATGCATGGGATTGCATGTATTTCTTTTCTACCATGGCATGGGTTTTGCCATGTGTGACAATATTTTCAGCCTAGCCTTGCCATTTCCTGATAGATTTGATGAGATGGGTTCTCTCATTCAGTTTATGTGGGATGGCAGGATTGGATTCGAAGCTGAGTCGGGTGGATCTCTGAATTGACAAACACATGGTTTGAGTGGCCCCTGAACCAGACTGATGATCACAAAGCCACTGGCCTAGTAATCCCTGAACCATAATGTGGGTTGTGGTAAAGCCAGATTGTGTGCCTTAGTGGGCCTAGGAATCCTTGTCGATGAATGATGGGATATACAGTAAATCCAAGAGGTGGATTTCCTCTCCGTTGGGCCTAGTGATCTTGGGATGGGATGCATGGTAAATCTTGGAGAGTATGTCTCGGTGTAGGGACTAGTGATCCCTGGATCAGACTGTGGATGCACGGTAAAGCCTAAGAGACTAGGAGGCACTCAAATTCCTCACAGTGTAGGTGGAGAAATCCAGTGGAATCCATGTTGATTGGTGCTTTTAATGTGTTGCATGAGTCCCACATTCATGCTTGGAATATGGCACGGGCCTACACTTAATTCTGTTGTTTGCACTTATAGTTTACAAGTTGATGATATGTTTGACGAAATGTCTGGCATGGCTAGTAGGGGTTTGGTTATGGTCTTGTTCAATTTATTTATTTTGCATCATTGTTTCCATGTATGTTTACTATTTCTAAGCTATCACCCCATTCTGGGCAGTGGCCTGGGCTCTAGGCCTAAAAAAGTGGCTTAAATCTTGGGGTCACTGGCACATAACTTGAAACTTTGGTCTCTGGTCACTGACAGGTGAGCCTATGAGAGCAAATTTGGGTCTCTAGACACTCCCTTTCCCATAGCATGAGAGCGATTGTGGCCTAAAAGATCTAGAATAGCAGTGGGATTCAGGGACAGGTTGTCTGAGTGGTTGACATGTCCCCTGAGGGTTCTATTGCTGATGTTGGATGATTGTGTGGGATGTTTCCGTCGATTCCACTTCCTTAAGGTCACATAGAAGGTCGAATCTAATCACAGTAGCCTCTCATCTTATGCTTACCTTGGTTGGCATGGTTACTTGGGTGGATGTGGGAGGAGGGTGTTACACCATACCTGGTCCGAAATTTTTTCTTGTAAATGTCCTCTTCCTTAATGCAGACCCGATGGCATCCTGATATCAGTTCAATCTTCAGGAACATGGCTACTCCCTTCAATTGATGAAAAATTCATCAATCCTAAGCAACAGATACCTATTCTTGATGCTCACCTTGTTCAACTTCTTGTAATCAATGCATAAACTGATAGTGCCATCCTTATTCTTCAAAAATAACACTGATACACCCCAAGGAGACACACTTGGCCTAATGTATCCCTTGTCAAGCATTTCCTTCAATTTCAACTTCAACTCCACCAACTTTGGTGTGCTCATCCTGTAAGGTGCATTTGATGTTGGTGTTTCCCCTAATACCAAATCAATAGAAAAGTCCACTTCTATGTGAGGCAGAAGCTCTAAAATATTTGTTAGAAAGACATCCATAAACTGTTGTAAAACCAAGTACTTGCTCAAGACATCTACATCCTCAACTTCCTTACCTTTGTCACAAGAATATGCACTACAAATAACACACACCCTTTTCTACAACTATGCTTGGCCTACATAGTTGTCACCAGTCTAACTGATGTTGCCTTATTCTTACCCCACAAGACTCTTTGTTCCCCATTATCATCCAAACACTCAATAGCTTTGTCATAACAATCCACCTTATTCCTGTGAAGAAATAGCCAATCTATACCAAAAATCATACTATACGATCCCAATGGAAGTACATTCAGATGTGTTGAGGTAGGAATATCATTTAACTCAAATACACAATTTCTTACCGAGTGATGAACTCTCTTCTTTGTACTTGTAACCAACTACACTAACTAAGATTCTGCATGCACTTCTTTATGCAAACCACACTTATCCACTAGATCATGATTAACATAACAATAATTAGATGAAGATCCATGGTCAATCAAAATAGAAACAACTTGATCACAAAGCTTACCGTCCATATCGATAATAGAAGCCTGGTGATCTTCCTGCCTATTATCCAACGCTGCATAAATCCGAGGAACACTCTGTTCAACATCCCCCACTATTTGTGCTTCTTGAGCACTGTAGATCTGTGGTCTACGGCCCTCATGTTGTTTGGTGATGATCCTTACCACATATCCAACACTGTAAAGGCTTCCAGCCTGCACCCTTGTTCTTCTCCTCAGACTAAAATTCCTGGCCTCTGTCAGATGCATTGAACTTCTTATACATTGTTTCATTCTCTTTGTTACTTGTGTTATGAGGCCTTGTTCGCTTCTTATCCCATTTTCCTTTATTTTTTCCATTACCTCTCCAATCCTACTTAGTCTCAAATATGCATAATGATTTCTCATAACAATGCTTTAGCTTCCGAATGGCCTCTTCCAATGATATAGGCTCATCAAACTCAATCCTTTCATTGAATGTTACGACAACCCACTCATGAATCATTGAATCTTCGCTTTCTCCTCCTTAAGATAAGGCACATACCTCAATAACTCCAATAATATGCTAGTGTACTCCTCATCGGTCATAGATCCCATCTTTAGCTCATAGAATTCCTTTTCCTTTTCATCATAGTATCTTTCCGATAGATATTTCTTCCTAAATAGTCTCTCAAACTCACTCCAAGTCAAGTCCTCTTCATGAACACCTCTGACATTCTTTACATCTTCACACCAAATATCTACTTTACCTTTAAGACTGAATGTATTTATTATGGTCTTCATGTTTGTTGAGTAATCACGCAACCTAAAGAAGTTATTTATCCTAAGCAACCATGCTTCAACATCTTGTGACTTCTTCATTTCCCCATCAAATGTAGGTGGGTTTTCTTTCTTGAACTCATCTAGAAAATATCCCCTGTCACTCCTGTAAGGATGATAACGATGATGACCATGATACTTGTCTGAACCAAAACTAGAATAATTCCCATGTCCATTCCCTCGCCTATCAGGTGTATTCAAGAATCTATCATCTCTGATTGTGTCATCTCTATCGAGCCTATGTCCACCATGTAACCTGATATCATATGCCCCATCTGTCCTATCCTCCTGTCCATGATTGATTCTAAGTGGTCACTATCTCTGCAAGTTCGATAAACTCTGAAGGATAAATGCATTAATTTCTTCTTGTTTCTCTTGTGTGTGCAGAATCCTGTCATTATCTACTTTGCAGACCCTTGTTTATTCCTTAAAACTTCTCAATGTGTTTGTTATGTCAGAAGAGTGCCCAAAACCATGTTGCTCATCTTATCCATTAGGAGAGTCTCGTGAACTGTAGTCTACCATTCTTGTAGTCATCTTTGATCTTCTCTTCCTGCAAGGTATATCATGTCAGATAAACCAAATCATAAACAAACCAACGTACCTTAGTGTAGTTCAGGGGAGGATATCTCTTCTACAATACCAACCAGATTAGCACAATACATGTATAATCATAATAATGTCAATACATAAACATCATTTCAACCATTATCTAGTCATCAATGTATGACCATACCAACCACATACCATGACCTCATGCACGATAACTATCACCCTGCCAATGTATTCATAACAGCATAAAAACACTGACATGCACGACCAATGCACAATCGCCATGCACTCATGATGACCACATCCAACAACAACACTATCAACTTATCACATGGTGACACCACTGCAACTATGACCAATGTCATGCCTATGCAACATGAACATAGACCACACACATAAGGTACACATACGTAATTGACATGTATGCACGACGAACACACTCTGGTGAACCATGCTCTGATACCATTTTGTAACCCCCTCCTCCCACATTTACTCAAGTTAACTGGTCCGCTAGCGTAAACATGTGACAAAGAGTTACTATTATATGATTAAAATTCCCAACTACGGTTAAGGAAGTGGAACCTACATGACAAGACCAATCTGGCCTTCCACACATTCTATAGAACCTCCAAGAGCCAACCAACCCTTCCAGGTAACGAACCCTTAAGGCAACTTGATTTTTCACTTCCCTCGAGCCTCAATCATTCCCATGACAAAGCATGCATGCGACTGGGACCCTCCAGTCACTCCCACAATAAGGAATCCATGTGATTATGGCCTTTCTTAGGAAGTTTTGTGCCAACAACACCGAATTCTGTGCCACTTTTTCAGGGCCAGGACTCAGGCCACTGCCTAGAACTCCATGAAACTTCCAAAAATGATAAATAACATTGAAACAATATTACTAATGCAAACATTTGATCAATGAATTGAATGAACCCCTACTAGCCATGGCAAGCATTTCGTTAAACATGTCACAAATATTCAATATACAGGTCATAACAACATATATGAGCATAGGGGTCTCATACTTATCTGAGATTCGTAAAGAAGCATTGTTGCTCTATCACTATAGCTGCATTATCATCTATTAGGTCATACATTCATTGTTCATTTATTTTCAAATCAAAACATGATGAGTGCCATACATCAATACTTTTATAAAACATCCTCATAGCCAACATATATCCAACAGAAATAACATGGATATCACATCCATAAGAATCACATATGAACAAATGTATTTACCCATCAAATAGAAGAGTCAATAAGCTCTTATTAATATATAAAAAAATGCAACCAGGTCTAGAACTTCCACGTACCACCCAACCATACATGAGTTGAACCAAATATGTGGGATCTCATAAAACAACTCAATCAAAACAAACCCAAGGCTTCCATAGGGAAAACCACCTCAACGTTAAACTATTGATTCCACCTCACTGTCTGACATCAGTAACCATCGCTGGATTGGACTCTACCCAAGTTGTCCAGGGCTCTAGAGTGTTTTATCCAACCATAGCTTCCAAGACTAGTAACACAACCCACAACTGTTGCTGGGCTTCCAAAGCGTTTTTCCAAGCAAGGCTTCCAGTACTAGTAACTCAACCCACCAAGGGATTCTAGAGCATTTTCTAACCAAGGCTTCCAGGCCTAGTAACTCAACCCAAGTTGTTACAGGGCTTCTAGAGTGTATGTCCAACCAATGCTTCCAGGAACTAGTAACTCAACCCACAGCCAAAGGAACATGAGGACAAGCCAAAAAACAAAGATAGAACCCACAACATCATGGATATCCAGGAAATGGAAAGGCTAAGTAAATCCATTGTCAAGCCAGGCCATCCTCCATGCCAATGACAAATCATAACCAAGAAACCACATGCATGTGCCATGAATGCCAAAACTAGCAAGGAAATCATACATGCAACTCGGTACTGGCAAGCAAAAACTGTTGTAGTTGTTGATCCCTATATCCTCTTGCACTTCCCTACTCTTCCTTAACCTTCCTTCTCCAAATTCCAAGTATGCCACATCCCTCCAAGAGTGTTCCAAGAAACTCTAAGTGTCCAAGAGTATGAGAGAGAGAGAGAGTATAGAAAATGAAAGCTCCAAGTATTAACCTACAAAATGCTGCAAACTAATCCTCAGAAGCCTTTTTATTAATGAGGTCTCTATTTCTTTCATTTTCCATTATTTTCCTTCATTTTCCTCCTCACATGCAACCTGTGATCTTTGACCTTCCTTTTATCCTAATTTCCATTATTTTCATAAATAAAATGCCAATTAATGCTACTTTGCCTTTCCAAATCCTTTTCCATCGTGTTTGCCAATTTCCATAGCCATTAGTTAATCACAAGTGATCCCCATCACTATGTTTTTGCCCAACATTCAACTTGGAATACGTGTCCCATGACCTTGGTTATTATTTTTCCTTTATTAAATTTATTACATGGATTTTTGACTAGGGCTGTTACAAAGAACTATTCTTGCTCTATTGTTAATATTGAAAAGTTTTTCCCAATCGAAAATTTGATGAAGAATTTCATTTCTATGGATATGGATTTCTTTTGCAAATTAGATTAGATCTATTTTTTCTAATTTATAATTAAGCTAATTTAGTTGCTTCACTAAAGGGGGTTATATGTTCCTTAGATTATTCTGTGGGCAGGGATTTCTTTTCCAGAGCATATACTATATTTGTTTCTTTCAATTTCTAGTTAATTAAATTAGTTTTTAATCTCACTCCATGCCCATCGCATAAGGATTATTCTAAACTATGGTTTCCATGGACCTATGTGGCATGGATTTGTGCATTAACGGACTACACTTTCGATGCACCTATTTTGTTACAGAATTATAATCATTCCTTTTCATTGTTTCATTAATTCAACATAACTAGTCACTTTAATATTCTTTATGCAATTGTCCGTAGGTGGTAGCACAATTTGCAAAAAACATGTTGGCAAGCCCTTGTGTATCCAAGTGATTGGAAGTTCAATCCCCAGACATGTCTCACCAACTGAACCTAAAAAAAATTCCTTTATGCAATTAGATGAATTTGTGTTTGTTGTTCTCCAATAGATTTATACTAATCTTGGTCTACTTAGCCATGCTAAATAAATCTAGTATTTTGTTTTCTGCAAATAGTATAAATGTTAACGTTGTCATTTGATAGGTATGGACTTAGATGAATTTGTGTTTGTTGTGCTCCAATATATTTAGACTAATCGTGGTCTAGTTTACTATAGCTATGCTAAATAAATTTAGTATTTTCTTTTCTGCAAATAATATGAATTTTAATGTTGTCATTTGATAGATATGGACTAATCTTGTTTGCTAAATTATATATCTTTTATTTTACTACATATATGGTAGTGTTTTGAGGTGTTTCGATTATTTTGTATTCATTTACATCACCAAATCCCATTGAAACTAGTTGTTGGGCCATTAACTTGAAGGATTTAACTATCCCAAATAGGGGAGAGTCTAATTGGGTCTCTCTCTTGGGTTGAGTCCCTTGACTAATTGGTGGTGCATTGCAACCCATCGACACACCATCAAAAGTGGATTCTAAATTTTTCTTTAATTATAATACCTTTTAATTTTGATCATCTTTGTTCCCTTCTTAGACTCATATGTTATTTTTATTAAACAAACATTCTTCATGGTTCCATGCAAGAAAAGACAGTGAATGAGTCAGGACCATATAAATTGAAGGGTGTGATAATTTAGAATAAAATAGATATTACTAAAGGAATCATTCGTGTGTACGAGGAATGGTGTTTGACCAATGAGAGTTGATTTCTCTGTCATTGAAGCAATGTAACATAGGTTTGGTAAATCAAATTAATTTAAGTGGATGTTAATAAGGCACTTAATCATTTTCACATCATTTCTCTATAAAAATATGCACAATGTGAGTGTCAAGTGATGTCACAATGGGCTCAATAATTTTTTCTAAAGTTTAATGCCTAAGCAATTAGAAGATCCATTCCCACCAATTCCCATGAGGTTACCATTTGCTATTGTTTCTAGAGGTCAATACCTCCCACCATCTACAAATTAAAGGAATCGGGGTGAATTTGTAGAGTGTTAGAAAGGTACCAATAAGCTAATTCTAAATGCTTAAATATGGGAGAGTGAAGATGACTATTTATGTTAAAAAAATTGTAGATAAAAATGTGGTAACTTTCCCAAATTTCAAACATGAAAAGTAATCTTTAACTCCCCTTTTTAAACATGAAATGTGGCCATATAGATGCTTAACTTATCTAACTAAGAGTCATGACATTAAAATAATTTTATTTTATATTTACTTAGAAAGTTTTACTAAATAAAATATATATTTAGTAACTCCAAAACATGATAGTACTCAAACAACCTCTCTTTACTTATTTTTATAAATTCATAAAATGAGGGCTTTAAGCCTTTCAGTCACATTTCCTTCTTCGCCTCCCCTTGGCCTATAAAAATCGGACTCCCTATTAGCATCTTATGATTTTTATACATAAGTGGTAGAACTCAAAGCATATTTTCCACTTATTCTTCTTAAATAGGTTATCTATATAATGCCCCTTCCCATTTTCTTCTTGTCCTATAAAAATAAGACTCCCCATTAACATCTTATGATTTTTATACATAATTGGTAGAACTCAAAGCATATTTTCCGCTTATTCTTTTAAATAGGTTATGTATATAATATCCTCCCATTTTCCTCTTGTCCTATAAAAATAGGACTCCGCATTTACATCTTATGTCACAATAATTCGTGGAACTGAAAGCATTTTTTCCACTTATTCTTTTTAAATGGGTTTTTTATAAATTTTATTTATTATATTTGCTTATCATAATCTTTAATTTAGCAAGATTAGTTTTAAATTAATAAAAAAAATTGATTAAGAAAACCAATTCTTATCAAGAGTTTAAGGACTTTTGTGTAGCGGAAGGAATTAAACAGGAGTTGACGGCACCTCATAACCCACAGCAGAATGGGGTGGCTGAGAGGAAGAACATAACGATTGTGGGGGCATCTCGGGCGATGCTGCATGACCAAGGCCTATCACTTCATTTGTGGGTTGAGGCATGCAACATAGCGGTCTATTTGCAGAATAGAATCCCACATCGCATACTTGGGATGAAGACACCAGAGGAAGCCTTCTCCGGGAAGAGACCAGATGTGGGTTACTTCAAGATCTTTGGCTCATTGGTATATTTCCATGTGACCAAGGATGCCCAAAAAAAACTTGAGCCGACAGCAGAGTTGGGGATACTTGTGGGGTACACTGATACACCCCACAACTATTGGGTGTATTTGCCTACCAGTCGGAGGACAGTGGTTTGCAGAGATCTCAAGTTTGATGAGCAGAAGGCCATGCGAGTTTCCCTTGAGAGGGAGCTCCAACTATGGGCTGTGGAGGAATTTTTGGTTCCTAAGGAGGAGGAGCCTCAGACTGATGCAGAGCAGCCGCATGCAGAGGTTCCAGGAATGGAGACATCCACTCAAGCAAAGTCTTCCAGAGATGGGCAGAAGCGTACGAGAGAAGCTGACAGATTGTTGTCAGATGTGAGAGAGAATATGGGAGAACCATCTTCTCAGCGCAGACAGAGGAGGTCACCTGATAGGTACACTGGATACATGGCCCTTGTTGGCGAATGTGTTGAGACTGAACCATCTTCCTTTGAGGAAGCAGTATAACAACCGATTTGGGTTGATGCTATGGTGGAGGAGTATGACTCCATAGTTCGGAACAATGTTTGGGATGGGGTTCCAAGACCAGAGAACAAGTCAGTTGTGAGTTCCTGTTGGTTTTACAAGGTAAAACAAGCTGCTGATGGTAGTTTGGAGAAACATAAGGCAAGATTTGTTTCCCGTGGTTTCTCATAGGTCGAGGGGATCGACTATGATGAGACTTTTTCTCCTGTAGCAAGGTACTCATCTATCAGATCGATGTTGGCACTATTAGCACAGATGGGTTGGAAGATCCATCAGATGGATGTGAAGACTGCATTCCTGATGTAGGGCTAGCCTGCAAACCCCAAAATCTTCAATAATTTCTGCGCATATACAAATTCTTTGCAATCACTGCCCAATTAACATTCCAAGACAAGGCAATTTCATATATTTCCCAATTGCGGAAGCTATCTTTCACCATATCACAGTAAATATGTCTAAAGCATCAAAATTGTGAATGCTTCCTTAAACCATACCCATGTCTTAATTCCCTCATTCTTTAATCACCAACATTCACATGTGTTTATACACATCATTTCAAAACTACAATCTGCATATATGGTTTTCCAATACGGATTTTCAAACAATCTCCATAAACAAATGCACCCATTTGTGAAGATTGAGTCTGGCAATTTAATACGACCATATATCATCTTTATGCAAACACCAACATATCTTACCCGTTCGAATTTCGGCAATATATCAACCTCTGGACCGCCTTCAACTTCTGGACTGCGCTTTCTTGGAATCGACCTTTTGAATTACGCATGTTCAAGTCTAGCTAACACTTTCATTCGATCTTACTCTGTTCAACTCCTACAATATATCATCAGATTCCACATTACATCATTTATACGTGTGATTGCGGATCTGAATTCCATCGATAGAGCAACAACCCTTTATTGCAATTACAATCAATTAACACACAGAGTTTAGTTCTGTGCTTCATAAGCTCTGCGTTTTAGACTACTCCTTAGTCGGCTTTGTGCAAGATATATATACAACTCTGCGTTGGATTTAAACAATTTCATCCAACCGCTTTTCATCAATCAGGATTTAAACCTGCAGTTTTAATTCAAACACGATTTCAAATAGTTTAGTCCAAATTCCATTAAACAATTCCATCCACTATGAAGTCGACTTTCCAAGTCTAATTGAGCTCCGTTTGACTCTACATCCTGTACACAAACCGATCACTCAATAACTTTGAACTGTTTCAATCAATACATTCAGCGCTAAGATCTTCAATCATGGGGATTGAATCACAATGAATCTGGCATTTAATAATAGATTTTATCCAATAGACTTATACACTTTTAAAACTGCCAATCGATTTCTATACAATCACATACCACTCAATCTGGAAGCTGTGTTCATTCTGAAAACTACGTTCTTATACTGGACTAAGTTAAAAGTATGTGCCCTTCATGCAATCATGCCATAACCCATTCATATCTAAAATCCAGCTAATCGATTTGAACATTCTAGCAAACAGAGGTTTAACCTTTATTAATCAAATACCCAATTCACAGTATTCTATTGGTTTATAACTGTGATGCCAGATATCCAGTATCGGAAGGTCGATTTTAGCGCTGCCTTGTTCATCGACTAATGTTTGCAGTTATCTATTCTTATGTGACACTTGTGATCACAATGTTTCCATATTTAATCCATGCGCCCACCATTATTATTCCACAGGAATAAATGCACTAATTAACCAGCAATTTCCAGCAAATTCACTCTTAACACAGTAACTGACCCATACATGAATTGACCAAATTAAGGCGCATAACTCAAAATCACACTTTCATAAAAATGAACATACTTACAAACTTTTCTTCTTGGCCAAATATTCAATGTTCATGGCCCTTACAATTTGCCAAAGGCTTACAGCCTTGGCTGTTCAAGCCTACTATCAATCACTCTCACTCTCCAACTATTCAAGTCTATTTTTCTCACAAAACCCACTCCTATTTATACACAAATAATGCATTTAATTCACTCAAAATATCTCTCCACCTAATCCTCAACTAATCCCATACATAGAAATCCTAATCCCAAATTTTGCTCCTAAACTATTTCTCTCATATCCTTTTATTTATTAAAAGAATATTTACATAATCCGCTCTTTTCATAATTATCTCCTATTTTATTAAAAATAACAAATTAATTAATAAAATATTACAATTTGTCACACCCCCTTTTCTAACATATTTACAAATAAAAAAATGCCCTTGATGCTCCTGCATCAAACTCCCAACATTAAAATAATCATGATCGCCTGATCATGTGTTCGAATCTATGTATGCCTGGATCCCATATCTTGTACTGCAACTTTCCACTTGTCGCTGCTTCTTTCTGATGTTCTTCTCCAGGTTTCCACACTTTATGTTGCATCGCTCTACTGGCTGTGCTCTCGCAATCTTCTGTTGTCTTCCTTTTGCTGCTTCTCCTTTGTTTCACTGCTGCTGGTCTCTTCCGGGATTCTTTCATCATCATCCGCCTCATCATTTCAATTTCTCTGTCTAATAGACTTTCTCCAGCATCTTCAATAAAACCTGTACTCACAAAACAATTGTTAGAATAAAAACCATAAGGCTTCAGTGCCTCTTCTGCTGCTGTCAATGTTGTCTCAGCTGTCACCATAAATGTCATCCCATATGTTGCTCTAGCTGTCACTATGGATGTTGCTACCTCCCAAACTTCCTGTCCCTCTGCAACATTCCTTTGCTCGTCACCTGCAATTTCATCTGCAACTTCTTTCTCTGGTTCAAACATCTCCAGCAAACATTTCAGCATTTCATCAACATGCTGCAAATTAACTCCAACATAACTTCCATCTTCCCCTTCGACAACCTTCAGTAATTGTCCACCATCATCTTGATTGATTCTGTCAATCAAATCAAGTCCTTCAAACATTGTAGCCTCATCTTCTAACATTGTAGCAGCTCCAAAATTTCGTACACCAGTCTTCTCTTGGCTATACAAACAAGCCAACTCTTTCTTGTCACCCATGGTAACAAGCCTCTGTTTATGAGACATGACTGTCTCATCTTCTACCCGCAACAGTTCTTCTTCTCTCGAGACAATTCCAAGTGATGAACTGTCTTTTATATCACCTGTAAACACAATCAAATTGTCAGCATTAAAATCACAAGACCCAATGGTCTTACTTGTTGATTTAGTCATCTGCAATTCTAAGTCTTCTTCAAGACTCAGAAAATCTTCACTGGCTTTCTCCTCAGCTTTCTCTGGCAACACTTCAGTATGCTGCTCTGAGTTTCTTCCCAACTTCTCTGTCAGCACATCAGTATGCTGATTCGCATTCACCATGAGACTGTCAGCTAGTCTCGCCTTCTTACCATCTATCTCCAAGATGTCTTTCTGCTCTCGTTCACTGTACTGAACTCTTTCATCTGCTGCAATCTTTCTATCATACTCTGAATTTATCAACAAGTATTCCAACAAGGCAATTTCTCTGTAGCATTGCTGAAGCATATCATCATCACCTGCAGTGATACATAAACTTTCAGTTTGCATATCAAAATGTTCAACAGTATCAACTGTTACTTTCCCTATCTGCGCTTCAGACTGATTCTCTTCTTCAACATCCACAAGAATTTTCTCTTGTACTGTAACAACAAAAGCATCACTGCTTTCTTTTTCAGAGTACTTATCATTTTCTGCTTCCTCTGTCTTCATTTCCTCCTGAGATCTTGCTATCTCAGCATCGATCTGAACAGTCTTCAGATTCAACTCTTCTTGAACAAACTCTAAAGCTTGCTCATCTCCCTGTACTGTACCTGCAAACATACACAACTCATTAGTTTTAAAACCACAAGACTTTTCAGTCTCGACTGCTTCCTCCAATACTTCCTTCTGAACAGATCTGCGTGTGGAATTTTCAAATTCCAACTCTGCGTCAAGAACTCTAAGTCCTTTCTTCAATAAGGCAATCACACTTTGCCTCAACTTCACCTGCAATTGTCGCCAAATCACTCTCTTCCCCTTCAGTGGAAAGATCCATTTTCTATTTTGGTTTTCCTGCTCTTGCAGCCATTCTTCCAGTACCTGCAATTGTACCTTTATTACTGCAATCTCTCTTTCTCGGACCTCATCAGTCATCTCACCTCTGTGGCATTCCTCTGAACCTCTTCTCTGATCCTCCATGATCATCTTCTCCATGAGTTTCTCACTCACCATGAGTTGCACTAGCCTCTACGACAACAATCTCTTCTGCTGCCACTTACCTCACCAAGCTCTCCTCACTCAGTCTTTTGGTAAGTACTTGGTTCACTGCCTCTGGAACCCTTGAGCACTCTCTCTGCTCTCTCCAGGCTATCTCTTCAACTCACCTTCTTCTTCAGGACACTGCAATTGTCCTCTTTATCCAGCTTTTAGCTGAATGCCAGGTTCACTGCCATCATCTTCTCTGCAACCATAAACTTCAATTCATAAATTTCAAATCAGGAAATCATCTCACCTTTAAGATCTTGCATGATCTTGTCCTCCCTTCATTTCTGCAATCCTGTTCACTTGTGTAGTTTGCATATCAGATTTAGAAATCTGATCTTCCTTTCAGTCATTCATCACACATTCAAAGAAACACACTTTAGTTTTCAACAAAACCTTCTGTCCTCATTCAGAAAAAAAACAAACACCTTCAATTTCAACAGAGCCAAGCTCTGATACCAAAAATGATGCAGGGCTAGCCTGCAAACCCCAGAATCTTCAATAATTTCTGCGCATATACAAATGCTTTGCAATCACTGCCCAATTAACATTCCAAGACAGGGCAATTTCATATATTTCCCAATTGCGGAAGCTATCTTTCACCATATCACAGTAAATATGTCTAAAGCATCAAAATTGTGAATGCTTCCTTAAACCATACCCATGTCTTAATTCCCTCATTCTTTAATCACCAACATTCACATGTGTTTATACACATCATTTCAAAACTACAATCTGCATATATGGTTTTTCAATACGGATTTTCAAACAATCTCCATAAACAAATGCACCCATTTGTGAAGATTGAGTCTGGCAATTTAATACGACCATATATCATCTTTATGCAAACACCAACATATCTTACCCATTCGAATTTCGGCAATATATCAACCTCTGGACCGCCTTCAACTTCTGGACTGCGCTTTCTTGGAATCGACCTTTTGAATTACGCATGTTCAAGTCTAGCTAACACTTTCATTCGATCTTACTCTGTTCAACTCCTGCAATATATCATCATTTATACATGTGATTCCACATTACATCATTTATACATGTGATTGCGGATCTGAATTCCATCGATAGAGCAACAACCCTTTATTGCAATTACAATCAATTAACACACAGAGTTTAGTTCTGCGCTTCATAAGCTCTGCGTTTTAGACTACTCCTCAGTCGGCTTTGTGCAAGATATATATACAACTCTGCGTTGGATTTAAACAATTTCATCCAACCGCTTTTCATCAATCAGGATTTGAACCTGCAGTTTTAATTCAAACACGATTTCAAACAGTTCAGTCCAAATTCCATTAAACAATTCCACCCACTATGAAGTCGACTTTCCAAGTCTAATTGAGCTCCGTTTGACTCTACGTCTTGTACACAAACCGATCACTCAATAACTTTGAACTGTTTCAATCAATACATTCAGCGCTAAGATCTTCAATCATGGGGATCGATTCACAATGAATCTGGCATTTAATAATAGATTTTATCCAACAGACTTATACACTTTTAAAACTGCCAATCGATTTCTATACAATCACATACTACTCAATCCTGAAAGCTGTGTTCATTCTGAAAACTACGTTCTTATACTGGACTGAGTTAAAAGTCTGCGCCCTTCATACAATCATGCCATAATCCATTCAGATCTAAAATCCAGCTAATCGATTTGAACATTCTAGCAAACAGAGGTTTAACCTTTATTAATCAAATACCCAATTCACAGTATTCTATTGGTTTATAACTGTGATGCCAGATATCCAATATCTGAAGGTCGATTTCAGCGCTGCCTTGTTCATCGACTAATGTTTGCAGTTATCTATTCTTATGTGACACTTGTGATCACAATGTTTCCATATTTAATCCATGCGCCCACCATTATTATTCCACAGGAATAAATGCACTAATTAACCAGCAATTTCCAGCAAATTCACTCTTAACACAGTAATTGACCCATACATGAATTGACCAAATTAAGGCGCATAACTCAAAATCACACTTTCATAAAAATGAACATACTTACAAACTTTTCTTCTTGGCCAAATATTCAACGTTCATGGCCCTTACAATTTGCCAGAGGCTTACAGCCTTGGCTGTTCAAGCCTGCTCTCAATCACTCTCACTCTCCAACTATTCAAGTCTATTTTTCTCACAAAACCCACTCCTATTTATACACAAATAATGCATTTAATTCACTCAAAATATCTCTCCACCTAATCCTCAACTAATCCCATACATAGAAATCATAATCCCAAATTTTGCTCCTAAACTATTTCTCTCATATCCTTTTATTTATTAAAAGAATATTTACATAATCTGCTCTTTTCATAATTATCTCCTATTTTATTAAAAATAACAAATTAATTAATAAAATATTACAATTTGTCACACCCCCTTTTCTAACATATTTACAAATAAAAAAATGCCCTTGATGCTCCTGCATCAATTCCTCAATGGAAAGATTGAGGAAGAGGTGTACATAGAGTAGCCGGAAGGTTTTGAGACCTTTGATCATGAGTTGCATGTGTGCCAACTCAAGAGAGCTTTGTACAGGTTGAATCAAGCACCTCGTGCTTGGTACACCAGGATCGAAAACTACTTCACCAGGTTGGGTTTCACAAAGAGTGAAGCGGATGCGAAATTGTACCACATCATGGTGGAAGGTAAGCAGTTGATCATTGTTATTTATGTTGATGATCTGATATTGACAGGTGATGATCAGTTGATCATGTCTTGCAAGGAGGACCTTGCAAGAGAGTTCGAGATGAAAGACATGGGTCTCATGCACTACTTTCTAGGCATGGAAGTGTGGCAGAAGGATGGGGAAGTGTTTGTGTCTCAAGGCAAGTATGCCAATGAGATACTCAGGAGATTCCACATGGAGAAGTGCAAGCCCATGCAGACTCCTCTAGAAGGTAACTGGAGGAAGGAGGATGCTACTTTAGGAAAAGTAGTAGAAGCTATTGTGTATCAGCAACTTGTGGGTTCACTGATGTACTTAGTGAAAACACAACCAGATTTGTGCTATGCGGTGAACCAGCTGAGTCAAGCTATGGTTCAGCCTACCAAGCTGTTTTGGAAGGCAGTTAAGCATGTTTTGAGATACCTCAGAGGCACATCTCAGTATGGATTATGGTACAGACGGTCAGATGGAGTGAAGCTACAGGGCTTCACAGATGTAGATTGGGAAAGGAGTCCATCAGATCGAAAGAGCACATCAGGAGGAATTTTCAACCTTGGTTCAGTTGCAATTTCTTGGTACAGTAGGAAACAAAGGTCAATTGCACTCAGCTCAGCAGAGACTGAATACATGGTTGCAAGTCAGGTAGCATGTGAGGCCATTTGGATGCGGAAAATTCTAGTTGGTTTGTTTGATCAGAGGATGGATCCAACTGTGATCTATTGTGATAATCAGAGTTGTATCAAACTCTCTGAGAATCCAGTATTTCATGACAGGTCCAAGCATATCGACATTCGGTATCATCATCTCAGAGACTGTGTGGCAAGGAGGATCATGTTGTTGCAGTATATTTCAACTGAGGAGCAAGATGTTGACATTTTGACTAAGGCATTGTCAAAGTGTAAATTTGAGTTCCATAGAGACAGGATCGAGGTGGCAGATAATCCCTTTCTTGTTGAGAGGGAGTGTTGAAAATAACAACAAGAAATGCTAAAAATAGCATTGCTAAAGATAGCATTTCAGGATATTCCAATTTTAATTTGTCCTTGAATTAAAATTGAGAATTAAAATTCGAATTTAGTCTCACCAACTGTTTGAAAAAAAATAAATTAATTAACTCATCTTGAGTTAATTAGTTGGAGAAATTCAAACATGAAGTCTTTGTGAAGTCATGCAACAATTATCCCTTTGATTGAGGAAGTTATCCCTTAATTAAGGAGATAAGGATGAGTTTTATTTGAGTTGTAATTAGTTAGCTTAGTTAAATGAGTTAAGTCCAGTTAGATTAGTTCCAAACAGTTTGTGGCACTGATTGTGAGTTCAATTAGTTAATGCATGCATGCGTGCAACTAGTGTACTCCAGATAACTAAATATTCTTTCATAAATAACTCATGCATGTCAGTTCAGACAAAGACCCAATTGATATTAAAGGCAGGGAAAGTGTACTATCAGTTGCAAGAATTTCCTATGAGAAAATCTCTTGCATGCAGAAGGAGTTCATTCCTTGAGGATTGTGCAGTTTTATAGTGTGTAAGAGTAGTGTTCCACTTGGTTGAAAGTGAATCATCCCAGAGGAACAACGCAAGGAAATATGAGGCTTGGAGGGCAGAGGAGAAGGTTTGTGAGAAGCCTTGTTTGTCTATGAGTAGCAGTGAGGGATTGTACTGAGCGCTGGATAGCTGTGAGAGCTAAAGCTTTGTGTAATCCTGAGATATTTCCACTTGTATGATAATACAGATAGCGGGGTTTTTCGCTGAGGCTTTCCCCAGAGTATTCTTTTGTGTTTCATGTGTATTGATTCTTCTTCTCTATTGTATGTGTTCTGTTTGATCTTGCTCAAATCTATTAAGCTTCCGCAAGTTTGATTGTAGAAGTAGATTAAGTATTTTGCTTTAGTACATTGCATAATCAGTTTAATCTACAGTGAGAATTTCTACATTTTCCAATTATGTTTTGTAGCTAATGTAATCATTATTCTAATTGCATTCAACTTAGCTATAGGTGAAAAAGTATATTCATAATCAATTCCCTCCTTTTGTGAGTAACCTTTTGCAACCAATCTAGCTTTATACTTATCAATACTTCCATCAACATTAAACTTGGATTTATACAACTATTTTCATCCTATCAGAACTTTATTTTAGGAAATTTTGTTAATTCCCATGTATCATTATTCATTATAGATTTATTTTTTTCATTAATTACATCTCTCCATTCTTTATATTCTTTAGCTTCTTCATAGCTTGAAGGTCCTACAACATTCATTACAAGAGACATTAATGAATAATCTTTATACCTTATATGTGCCTGAATTTGACATGATGACATTCTTGGAGTTTTACTATTTTCATCTTTCTTTCTTCTTTGTGGAGTCTCTTCACCTATTCTTGGAGTGTCATGACTGTTTGATGCTCCTTGCTCGTGAACCTGTACATGTTCTTGTGCTTGTTCCTTTTCTTGTTCAACAGTTGTATCTATTTTGACATAATCATCAATATCATGCCATATACTAGTATTATTCATTTTATCACCTTCATCTACATTCTCATGAAACACCACATCCCTACTTGCAAGCAATCTATGAGAAATGGGATCAAACAACTTGTATGCTTTTTTATCATCACAATAACCAATAAATGTGCACTTAATTGACTTTGCATCAAGTTTTCTTCTTTCATCTTTTGGAATATGAGCAAATGTCTTGCAACCAAAAACTCTTAAATGACCCACTTTTGGTTTATACCCATAAAATGCTTAAAAAGTTTTTGAAGCTCTAAACTTTTGGTTGGACTCCTATTTTTTAAACAAACAACAATATTAATGGCTTCAGCCCAAAACCATTAGAAATATTTTTACCTTGAAGCATACTACATGCACATTCTACTAGTGTTTTGTTTTTCCTCTCAACAGCTCTATTTTGCTAAGGTGTATGTGGCACTATAAATTGTTTAGATTCCCATTGCTTTTACAATATTCATTAAATTCTCTTGATTTATATTCTCCTCCTCGATGATATTTGAGAATTTTGATACACTTGTCAATTTTTTTTCCCACCATGCTCTTGAATTCTTTAAAGTACTCAAAAACATCACTCTTCTTTCTTATGAAATAGACCCATATATGCCTAGATCTATCATCAACAAAAATAAGAAAATACGATGCTCCACCAAGAGATCTAGTTTACATAGTTCCACATACATCATATGAATTAATTCAAACATTTCCCTTTGCCTTTTTCTTTATGTATAGAAAATTCTTCTCTATGTTGCTTGCCAAGTACACATGCTTCACATTCAACACGATCATTCTTCATAACAAGAAGACCTTCAACCATTGTTTTCTTTTGAACTAACATTAAATCATTGTGATTTAGATGCCCATACCTTTGATGCTATAACTCTATTGTTGACATTGTTGTAGATGCCAACGCTTGATGACTTGTGTTGGTCACATCCAACTTATACAACCCTCCAACTCTAGTACTTGTGGTAATAACCTTGTAATGATCTTGAATATCTTTCACAACACACTGTGATTTAACAAATTTCACCTTCAAATCTTAGTCAACAATAGTAGAAACATAAATTAAATTCTTTTTTATACCAGGAACATGCATCACATTATGCCTTTTGTTGTTGGGAAAAGTATCCAATACGGAATGACCCTATCCCACTCTAAGGGTGATAGTACCTCAGCAACAATCGAAGCAAAGCTATTTGAGATTACTTCTTTATGAGATGTAAAAGAGGGAAGAAAGAGATCCACTAACCGATGTCTTTCGCTAATGATTGATCCAATCTTCTCTCTTTGCTGCTTGCTCCCAGCTCCTTGCTCTTTCACTGGCCCAGCTACACCAAGATCCTGCAAAATGGCAAGAGAGGGAAACTACAAGAAGCATACATTCATAATTGATTCAAGGATTAGAATAAATCAAATACACAAGTATAGCAACACATCATTGAGACATATGTATATAGAAGAACCTCAAATGCTTTATTAATGGAAGAAGTAAAGTTCAGGAAGTGATACAACCATAAGAGGCCCAATCCAGCATCACCTCCCAGCAGAAAGAAATCTCCTCTTCACCTCCTTCAAAGCAAATCACCCAATAGTTCTAAACTCAAACCAACATCACTTCCTTACATTCACCAGATTCCAGCCTCCTTAGACCTCATGAGAGAGCTCTATATATAGGAGTTTTGGAGAAAGGATGAGTCAGCTTGAGGCTGGCATGAAGCTGACTAGTGTCCTCTCTCACTTTAGTTATTCTTCGGTTCTTGAGTCCACTTGGAGGTTCTTGCTTCCACTTGGAGATCTAGACCCTCTTACTCATCACCAGTCGAATTCCCTGATCCAAGTGTCATTTTGGAAGCTTCCTGGGCATTGACACCTTGAGGAATGACTGTGCCACATGTCCAAACTCGCCCAGCGCAGGTAGCCTTCTTTGCAGTTGACATTCAACGCAGGTAGACAGTGGAGCAGTTGACATTCAGCGCAGATGCTCAGTGGAGCAGTTGACATGATCCAGAATTGCCTTGTTTTTGAGTGTTTTCAGGTGGAGAACTGTTATTCAGTGCTGTGGTTTGCTGACCTTGTTCCTCTAGGGGTAGGAACAACATGTTTAGGGACTTTGGATCCCTTAGATTATGGACATTTCATGCTTCATGCTGTAAGGCACAAAAATGTCTATAACACCTTTGTTTCTCTTGTCCATTAGGCAAATTTGCATCTGTTATTCCATAACATTGAACTTTAAGTGATTTGTTATCTCCTAGATAAACATATGTTCCATCAATGTTCTCATAATATTCATCAAACCAATCCTTGTTACAAGCCATATGAAGTGATGCACCAGAATCAATGAACCAATAATTCACATCATCAGTTTCCACAGACAATGCAACATCATAAACAAATAATATGATATTTTTAAATCCATCACTGATTGAGGTATCTTTGCCCACAAAATTTCCATTATGCCTTTTGTTTCTTTGTCTAAACTCATTATATTTTCTTTTATAGCAATATTTAGAGTGATGCCCAAGTTTGCCATAATAATAACAATCATCATTTCTCTTATCATGAGTTGGTAATTTAGATGGTGTCATAACTTTCTGTTTTTCTTGAAACATGCCTCCTTTGTTCTTGTCCCAGGGCTTGCCTCTGTATGGTTGTTTACCCTTAACTACCAATGTCAAATTTGAAGCTCTTCATCCTCTCCTCTTGTAGAAGAATTCCTGTCAATTCATCAAATGTAGGGGGCTTCTCTCAAGGTGAGAGACTTGAAACAAAATTTTGATAATCTTACACTAAGCCATTTAATGTGATGGTGACTAAGTTAGTACTGGGCACCTGTTCATCAATATCTCCTAACTTATTACTTAAATCTTTGACAATAGACATGAAATTGCTTATACTTTCATATGCTTCCATTTTTAGAGATAAACGCTTAGTCTTCAAAAATAAGATCCAGTTTGTATTTGTTGTTTCATATAAACCCTTGAGCACATCCCACGTTTGTTTGGATGTCTTGCAATCTCTGATATGAGGAATAATGTTGTCCTTTAACGACATATGCAACAACACCTTTGCTTTCGTCTCCCGTTTCTCCCAATCTAAAACAAAAGCTCCAACGGTGGGTTTGGGCTCATCCCCACTCACAATTGACCACAAATTTTAACCCTCTAGAATTGTTACACTTGAGTTTCCAATTCACATAATTTCCTCCATGAAATTTAGTAGATTCATTCAAATAAGTATTAGCCAGAAAATTTGACATGACGACAAAAATTCTTTCTCCAATCAACAAAATGCAACCAAATCCAGATCTAAAACCAAATACACCCAAATTCATAAAATCTAAAATGATCGCACAAAACAAAATATTTAAATATACTCACCATCAATAAAATCTTATTTATAAAATTATCTCCTCATAAACTTTACACCACAATCACCATAAATAAAACCTTCTTATAATGTTTGTTTGTATATATCATTCTCTCGCCACTTGAAAAAAAAAGCTACTATTTTAAAAACCTTACTTTAAAAACGTTATATCTCTTAATTCACCCATGCACCAATAACTTTTTTTCACACTATGCGACAATAATTTTTTTCCCTGAAAAAAAACCAACTGCTTTAATCCACACCATGTACCAATATTTTTTTCACACCATGCGGCAATAACGTTTTTTCCTTGTATTTTTATTTTTATTATAAATGAATTTATTTCTGCTTTTAACCACACGCACGAAAAAAGAAAACTCCTTTTTTCACACTATGCGAAAATAATCCCTTTTTTTGCGACAATAACTTTTTTTGTGTGTGGTCAATTTCTTTTAAATGAACTTCTTATTTTTCCTTTTAACCAAAAGCATGAAAAGAAAACTCAAATTTATAAGTGGGCTTTACTAAAAATAAAGCTAGTTGTTTTTAGTGAGCAAAAGCATGAAAAGAAAACTCAAATTTATAAGTGGGATTTATTAAAAATAATATTAGTTATTTTTAGTAACCAAAAGTATGAAAATTTAAAAATTTAAATTTATAGGTAGGTTTTATTAAAGAATTTATTTAAATCATAAATTTAATAGGTAATATTTACACAATTAATTAATTTCTGCATGATAAAAGTATTCAAAGAATTTTTCAGGGTGTTAAATTCATATATATAATTAAAAAACTAATTTAAATAACACAAATTAAAATTTCACCTCAAAATTTTTTTCCAAACCTTAAAAAATAAAAATAAAATACCCTGAAAACACATCCAAAATAAAATCAAACTTTTCATCTGATCGTCGAGACAATCCACAACTCCAAAATAAAATCAAACTTTTCATTTCATCGCGGAGACAATCCGCAGCTCAATAAAATATTGAAATATAATCAAACTTTTCTCCATAACTCCAAAATAAAATCAAACTTTTCATCTCATCGTTGAGACACTCCACAACTCCAAAATAAAATCAAACTTTTCATCTCATCTCTTTGTCTGCAACTGTTTAGGTTTCAGTATTTTCGTGCCCTTTCGGCGGGTGAGGGACAGGTCAATCAGCGTCTCGCACACTTTACAAGATGAAAGGGCATTGCAACTTAATCTCAACTCCCACAGGTCGGCCAAACCCTTAGATTCACCGCTGAATTCAGATGTTGGAGGCTTCGATTACGGCACTCTCACAGCACAGGACTCCTTGCAGAATGCTCCTTCACGGCACTGGGGATCTCTTACAACCTCTTGGACACCTCTTTCTCCCGCCGAGCCAGCAGCTGAAGCAACAGAGCAATTCAGTTGGTATCACGACTCACTCTGATACCACATCAGAGATAACACTCAACACAAGACACTGAATGAGCTGGAGATTCAATAGTAAGTCCGCCGATTATTAACTACTTGTATCTCCAGTTCATTATGGTGATTGCAATCTAGTTCTAAGAGGCACGTAATGCATTATATATTACTATCGAGTTAAAGGGGAAGGAAGAGATGATGACATTCATTCCAAAAGATGAAGAAATACATCTCAACAGAGGAAAAAATTACTTCGCCATCATTTGACGAAATAATTTATTTATTGAACGGTGCTTACAGATGCTGTGCATCGTCTTTATTTCGTAAGATGGCAGGGTAGCAAATATGGTTACGATCACATCAGGGTAGAGGTACCCAGATGAGATCGTTTTCGAATATCCAGTGGCAGACCTCGATCTGGCCGGGGTTATGTCCCAACGCCACGAATGCAGCATGCCCTGCGCTCCACTCCGTGGTATCCAAATGGCAGATGGCCACTCCATCGTTTATTTTCTGGGCCTTGGAAGTGGAGTTGCGCATGAGTGCAGCCTCATACACCTTCACCTTGGGCACTGAATGGCAATAATAGACGAGATACGGAAACATACTCTGATGGCACGATACCGACCTCGTCACTCTCCCTCCATCTTTCCCCTTCACTTCCCCGACTTTGACGCGCTCTCCAGATCCCGCCGTGCTCGCTGTGGTCAGCACCTCCACCTTCGCCCCCAATATCCCCACCGCAAACTCTGCCATTCCTTCTATCGATGTCACACATTTCTTTATTTCTCCCTTCACCGCCGGGCGTTCACATTCTTTTAGCGTCTTCGCCATCATTCCCTCCATGCTCGAATTCTCTGGAATGCGGAACATTCGTACCAGCTCTCCCAAGCTTTGGCTGCTGAAGCTGGGAAGCTTGTCGGCCAGAGATCGAGGCAGGAATGATCTCCTGGGCATGTAATCTTTCAGGTTGGGCAAAGGGAGACTCGAACCTTGGACCAGCAGATTCTCTCGGAAGAACTTCCCCGCTTCCACGCCGATGGCGGGGGAGGCGGAAGTAGTGGAGTTAGTGTAGGATGAGAATGTTGCGCCCGTGCCGTTCTTGTCATACTCCGTGAATTGGGTGTTTTTGGCGTAGCTGGTGAACTGCATGAGAGGACTGTTGGAACCCTTTCCGTATTGCTTGAATTCATCCTGCTGAGAGTTTGACGAATTCCCGTAGTTATTGAATGTCACAAGAGGAGTATTGGCATCCTTCCCATAGGACTTGAAAATATCTTGGGGTACATTGGCGCCGTCTGCATAGTTGGTGAAGGTTTGCAAGGCCCCATTTCCGTTGGCGCCGTAGCTTTCAAACTCATTTCTGGGGACGTTGCCGTTATCTGCATATGAAGTAAATCGATCAAGGGGGCCGTTGCCGTTCTCACTGTATCCTTTGAAACTGTTGGTAATAACATTGGAGGTTTGGGCATAGCTTGTGAAGCCAGTCAAAATGCCGTTGGCGTCCTTCCCGTAAGTGGCGAAGTCATTCTGTATGACATTGGAGTTGTCGCCGTAGCTGGTGAAATCCTGAATGGCCGCGTTACTGTCGGTGCCATAGTTCTTGAAATGGTGATCGGGAACGTTGGTATTCGATCCATAACTAGAGAAATCGCTAGAGCCTGCACTGCCTCCGCTACCATACGTTGTAAAACCTTCGTCTTCAACATTGGTTTGGGGAGCGTAATTTGCAAAAACTTCAGATTGTGAATTGCCATCCCGCCCGTATCCTTTGAAATCGCCCTTCACCACGTTGTCTCCGTCTGAGTAATTTTTGAAGCTGTCGGTGCCAGAAACGCCTCCGACCTTGTAGCGTTTGAAGTCTTTTCCATGATAACTCTGGAAATCCACGTCCTCCGTCACAGCATTCACAGCTCCGCCCTCCGCGATTCTTCGAGTGCAGAGGAGATCTGCAGCAGTGCAAAAAGATGCAATGTGGTCGGAAAGTGTGTGATTTGCAATGTAGCCACCAAAGACGGCCACTGAAGTTGCGTTCAGAGGGGAGGCCTTCTCCAACAAGAAGGGTGGGAGCCTCGCATTCGGCAACACGCGGCGCCAGAATCGTAACAACGACGCCTTCGCCGCAAATGGATGATGTGATCCGCCATGGCAAGTAGGAATCTGCACCATCTATGGCTCTAATCATTGTGTATTACATGGAAACCATAACCATACTCTTCTTCTACAAAAGATTCAGACCAGCTCGTTCTACAAAAGAAGATATCAGAGTTTGAATTGTGTACTTACCATAAATGTAAATGTGGATATGGTCATAAGAATGAGCACCAAGATGTGATCTCGCTTGTGTGCCATCTCCTCAATCTGCTCAGAGACATCAACAGCAATGCATGACAAAGATAATAGAGTAGCTGCAAGTAGCTCAGCAATAATAAAAAGTTGAGTACTAGTGGTGAAGATAAGACGCATGATTTCAACTAAACACGAATAGAATATATTTCTTTGATTACATGCAACTTGCAAGTATATGATCTGTTCAGAATAGTGGCAGGACATGCAGAGTGTGAATCAGAAGAATCCGGGGGAGGATAGCGACAAAGTGCGTGTTTAAATAACCAATGAAAAATAAGAACCTCAAGTTAAACTGTGTTAGTGCGACAACCCAAAATCCAAAGTCATGCATATGATGATCAGATCATCCCTACAAGCATTTGTTTTTCTTATAGAAAACACTCAAAGCGCCACCATAAAGCAACAAAACTTGGGGTTGGCCTCACCTAGGATGATAAGTTTGAAGTTTCTTATAGAAAACACTCAAAGCGCCACCATAAAGCAACAAAACTTGGGGTTGGCCTCACCTAGGATGATAAGTTTGAAGAGAAGAGAAGCAAGGGTATCCCTTAAAAAGCAACCAGGAGCAGCTCTGTTGCAATTTCAAGATTGATAGTCATGATGATGAATCTGAGAGAATTGGGCACTAAATTAAAGTAATAATGCGAATAATCATAGTGGATGCGGCATCTTGCATCTCTAGGGAAGAAAAAGGAGAAAACAGGCAAATTCATTTTCTCTTACATATATGTGAAGAGTCAAAATTGCCATCTGGATTGTGGGTACCTGGCACACTGCATTGGAGCCCGCAACAAAAGTAATATTCGACAACATACAGCAATCAATTTTCAGCGTTGTCTGCGGAGGCCACAATTTTGCAGGGCAAAGTTATTTTTTCATATTTAAAATATTGAAGACGGTTTATTGAGGAATTGAATTTAGTATTATCAAAAATAGAAATTCAAAATCGTTAATTTTGATAATTGTAATCTAAATTTCTCAAAAAAATTACCAAATTAAAATCTGATAAATTGTTTTACTAGGCCTCGTTAGACTATTCTATTGCGTTAACAGTCGAGAAGTTAAAAGGTCTTGTGACACGCCAGGATTCGAGTCAGGTACACAGTTTCCGTCGAGACCACGCCAAGCGTTAACAGCGGGGAAGTTAAAAGGCCTTGTGACACGCCAGGATTCGAGTCAGGTACACCGTTTCCGTCGAGATCACGCCAAGTAGTCGAGGGGTCCATTCTGATCTGATATGCGGGCCATGGGATTCTGTCGGCGTGGCTCCACAACCATAGAAATGTTCTGCCGCTGCCCTACAAACACTTTATTGAAGAAAGGGAAAGCAAATGTTGCTGACAAAGTAAAAGGGTACCAGCTTTGTCAGCCATTTGCTCAGCCTTCCCGCTGCATAAAATTGATGAACAGTAAGCCCATTACAAATCATTTTTAATCCACCTAATTCCCATATTTTTCTGGTGACGATAAAATTTTAGAGTACTCTATCGGACGATACAAATTTTGGAAATTTTAATATGTAATTTTTGGTTACGGGATACTTTTTATGAAATTGAATCCATTTTCACCTTAAAAACAATATAAATATTTGTTTAAACAATATAAATATTTTTATAAACAAATTTTTTTGGAAAAAAAAAACAACAGATTTCCCACCTAACTTTCCTTACGGATTTTTGGCATCGTCAAAGAACGCCATCTTAAGTTCCCACTGTACCTCTGGCTTTATCCGATAACGCTGCCATATACTGTACAGTACAAAGCTTTTGTTAGAGTTTCAATCCGGCGGCCTGCATTTTCATTATTCTTCTGTGGAGAGCAACTCCTTTCGTACCTGCCGCGACGGTACCGAATCCTCTTTATTACAATGTTATTAAGACCGACCTCTTTAGTACAACATGTTCATTTAGCCAAGGAGCTTTTAAGAATAATAGGAAAAAGTAATTGTCGTTGGGAATTTTATCACGTGACACTAAAATCCCATTGGGCCAAACAGATTATATAGAGGATATAACATGGAAAGGTTGGTCCATGTTTTAAGTGCAAGGATAAGGATGAAGCTCCTTTCTTAAAATTGAAGAGTTGGGAATCAATGAAGCTCTTCTTTTGGAATATAAATTTGAAACATTTCTAACACACAAATGTGGAGAAATTAAAGTTATTTTTAGAAGGTTGATAGTTACATTCTAGTTCTTTTCTGTTTTAAAAAATTGCTATATTTTGTTTCATTATTCAAAATGATAATACTTTATTGAAAAGGCATTCGATGTATTAATGTTATAAAATATAAATCAAATAAATATATTTAATATTTATTTTTAATTTTATAATTATTTTTATATATAATTAATTGGATATATATTCAAAATGATAATACTTTATTGAAAAGGCATTCGATGTATTAATGTTATAAAATATAAATCAAATAAATATATTTAATATTTATTTTTAATTTTATAATTATTTTTATATATAATTAATTGGATATATATTAAGTAGTTTTATTATCTAAAATTATTAGAGCATAGATCTTTATCTAGCTAATATCCATATTTGTAATATCTATATTTGTAATATTTTGAATATCTATACTAACTAATATATTTCAGTATGAACTTTCTATCTCTACAAAAAGTGTGTTTATATATGTGTGTGTGAGAACTTTCTCTCTCTAAAGAAAGTGTGTGTTTAGATATATGTATGTGTATTAATGTTACCCTTAACTAGAAAGGAAAAATTAATTAAAGGTAAAAGAAAAAATGTAGTTACTTCTTAATAAAAGGAAACTGTGCAACTCATTCATTTTTTAACATGAAATATTAATAATGATAAAATATTCAAAAATACAATTTAAACAATGAAAAATTACCACTATAGATCTATCTTAATCACATATTTACCAAGCACTCAAAGAGATTAATTGACGTCTAAATTTGTTTTCACATTTTGAGAATTGATCCCTCTCTAATAATGATAAAATATTCAAAAATACAATTTAAACAATGAAAAACCACCACTATAGATCTATCTTAATCACATATTTGCCAAGATATTAATTAAAGATAAAAAAATGTAGTTACTTCTTAATAAAAGAAAAATGTGCAACTCATTCAATTTTTAATATGAAATATTAATAATGATAAAATATTCAAAAATACAATTTAAACAATGAAAAAATACCACTATAGATCTATCTTAATCACATATTTATGAAGCACTCAAAGAGATTAATTGACGTCTAAATTTGTTTTCACATTTTCAAAAATACAATTTAAACAATGAAAAATCACCACTATAGATCTATCTTAATCACATATTTACCAAGGTCTAAAAGCGATTGACGTGTAAATTTATTTTTAGGTTTGCGAATTGATCCCTCTCGGCTCTTGGTAGATCTAGTATGTAACGTCCTCAAAAAATAATAAAAATAATTTTTAACTAATGTCAACCTAAAAAAACAAAAATTAAATAACCATATAAATAAATAACTAAAAATGGTCAAGAGGCCCATTAATTTTGGTTAATCTCAACCAAAACAAAAAAAAATTAAATTAAATAACCATATAAATAAATAATTAAAAATAGAAGAGAGGCTCATTCTACAATAAGTATGAGGGACATGGGTAAGTATGTCAAGTCTTCAAAAAAATAATAAAAATAATTTTAACTAATATCAACCAAAACAAAACAAAAAAAAACAAAAATTAAATAACCATATAAATAAATAATTAAAAATAGAAGAGAGACTCATTCTACAATCCAGTATGAGGAACGTGTGTAAGTAGGAAAGAGCTAACCAGCCATATATTGGGTATTTAATGCCCTCAGAGCAGCACGAGACTTAACCCGATAACACGGGAGCGGGCAAATTCGGCATTAAATAATATTTGCCTGCTCCCATGTTATCGGGCTAAGTTGCGTGCTGCTCTGAGGGCATTAAATACCCAATATATGGCTGGTTAGCTCCAGCCGTAAAATGATTTCTCATAGATTTTTTAAGGTTTATTTATATGGTTATTTAATTTTTATTTTTATTTTTGTTTTGGTTGACATTAGCAAAAAATATTTTTATTATGTTTTGAGGACAATATTTACACATGTCCCTTATACTGGATTGTAGAAGAGGCCTCTGGGAGATTTTTTAATTATTTATTTATATGGCAATTTTTAATTATTTATTTATATGGTTATTTAATTTTTGTTTTTTGTTTTTTTGTTTTGGCTAACATTAATGAAAATTATTTTTTATTATTTTTTGAGGATGTGACATACTTACACGGCTGGAGCTAACCAGCCATATATTGGGTATTTAATGCCCTCAGAGCAGCACGCAACTTAGCCCGATAACACGGGAGCGGGCAAATATTATTTAATGCCGAATTTGCCCGCTCCCGTGTTATCGGGTTAAGTCTCGTGCTGCTCTGAGGGCATTAAATACCCAATATATGGTTGGTTAGCTCTTTCCATCATTTTACAATCCAGGGTATCACTTCCATTCTACTTGGGTCTTTGATATTTCACTTTCACTCTTCAATTAATAAATAAAATATTTCCATGTCCAATTTAAATAATATAATTTTATCTAACTTTATAGGATAAAGTAATTAAAAAAAAATCATTGTTTGAATACCCATATTAACTAATATATTTCAGTGTGAATTCTCTCTCTATTATGTGTGTATTAATGTTTACCTTAGTAAAATATTTCAATGCTCGAAAGGAAAAAGTAATTAAAGATAAATAATATAGTTACTTGTTAATAACAGGAAAATGTGTAACTCATTCAATTTTTAATATAAAATATTAATAATGATAAAATATTAAAAAATACAAAATAAACAATGAAAAATTGCCACTATAGATCTATGTTAATCACATATTTACCAAGCACTAGAAGGGATTAAATCTTTTCACGTGTAAATCTTTTTTCAAGTTTGAAATTTGATCCCTCTTGGCTCTTGGTAGATGAGTGGTTAAAATGAATCTTTCTATATCTACGATCTGATAAAAATTTCAGGAGACACAGATAAACACAATCTTCCATAATCCATGTCAGATTTGATTTGTCCCAACAATCGAACTTATCATCCTTTGACATTGGTTCCATCTCAATTCCCATGACTATTTGCCACAAGCCTTTGCTCCTAAGATGAAGCAAGTGTAAGTGTGCAAGTGCTTGATTTCCTTATTAATATCCTCTAGCATAGAAGTCATTTGCACACTCATCACCTTTGTCCTGCCTTTGCTCCTAAGATGAAGCAAGTGTAAGTGTGCAAGTGCTTGATTTTCTTATTAATATCCTCTAGCAGGGAAGGCATCTCTGCACACTAGTCACCTTTGTCCTGCATAACTTTGCCTATCAGGGCCCTTGGCGTGCCAATAAAGCTAAATTGCATATAGATACTCATTTCTTCTACCTCTAGTGTGACCTACATCTAGAACCCAACTCATAACAACAAAATTGATTTTAGAATTAAAGAGGGATTTGTTGATTTTTTCCTTGGTTACTTGCCTAGCATGGGTTGCTACACATGTCTCCCTTAATGGTTCTAAGGCACCCTTCAACCCTCGATTGCTTATTCCTCGTCTAGGACACATTATTTGTCTAGGCATAGTGATACTAATGGATGCAGAATGCAAGGAAGTCGAAGTAATTCCCCTAACACTAAAAAGCCTGAAAACTTTTCACTGCCCTGAAATAGCCCCCGAAATACACACAACACTAAATCACTTGAGGTAATTCCCATAATATTGAAATTAGTCAGGGAGTTCAAAAGAGAGCGTAATCATAGCCAAATAGTTAGAGAGAAAAATGATCTAACACCTACGACTTATTCCCAAACTAGTTGAAGCAACAAAGTGAGGAATCGAAGAGGCCTCCCTATGGGAAGAATTGACTAAAGGAGCAAACAAAGAAAGGAAATGAGTGTGTGAAACTAGAAAAAACTTAGGGTGAGGATATCCCAAATGCACATTCCAAGAGTTATATGAACCACTAATCGTCCAGTAGGACAACAAACCAAAAGATCAACTAAAGTGAAACGGGAGAACCTAGAAGACCTTGGGGTGGGGTGGGGTGGGGTGCACAAGAATAACTACGAATCTTGAAACCACCCACTTGATATAGAAATGCAAGTGGGGGTGGAGGGCTGCACAACAATAACCACCAATCTCGAAAACACCCACTCGATATAGAAATGTGCAAAAGACCAAGTGTAAGGATGAGGTCCCGATTCAGGGAACTTGGACCTTTCTTGCACAGTTCATGCAACCATAGGTTAGCAGGTCATTGTGTCCAATCCCTAATGACCTTGTCTTTCTGATTGTTTCCTGTCTTGCCTAATTTCTTAAGCAAAACTTAGCCAAGTGATGGAAATAACCTCATCCGGACTACAATAAACCACGAGTTTCCCTGCACACGTGAAATCAATGCAGAACTAATAGAAGATGGAAAATTACACGGGAGGGTAGATGCTTGCCTTGTCTCGTGTGTTAAAGGCACTCGGAGGTGGCACTACCACTACCCTCCCACTTGGAATCACATTATTTGTCGTGCCCACCCCGATTAGGGAGGTCCTATCCTAAATTACCAAATATTATATTTGTGGTTTCGATTCCTTCGAGTTATTATTTGGTCAAGGAGAGGCAATATATAAAGAGGGCTTGGAGCATCCAATGTTAGCTATCATACCAGTGATTTTGTTGCTAGTACGTCTCACATGCGAGGGAATTACCAAATATTATATTTGTGGTTTCCATTCCTTCGAGTTATTATTTGGTCGAGGAAAGGCAATATATAAAGAGGGCTTGGAGCATCCAACGTTAGCTATCATATCAGTGATTTTGTTGCTAGTACGTCTCACATGCGAGGGAATTATAATTGCATTCAATCTAGAAGTTTATTGATCCAGGAGATATAGTTTTCCAATCTCCATCCTTCACATATTTTATCCAATAAAGCACCTTAAATAAGTTGGCGAAGGGTGTGGATCACTAGTTGTAAATCTCCTTCCACCATTACTTTATTGTATATGTTCCTTATGGCTATGTGGAGGTCATTTTTTATTGCATATGTTCCTTATGGCTATGTGGAGGTCATTTTCGATCGCAGTGAATTTCGGTGCATTATTACTATTAATCCCCATGTATCCAATGAATAGGAATCAAACCTTTCCTGAGTCATCTCAGAAGACTCCTCTCAAGCCAACAACCCCCAAGTTACCTTTGAATTCTCCATTGAAGATTAGTTTAATAAAACCAAGAGGGCGGGGGGTACGAGAGCTAAAGCAGTTAGGAGATTGGACCTTCAAAGGGGGAAGAGAAGAAGAAGAAGGAAGAAAGGATGGGTGAGAGAGGTCTAAAGCAAGTTAGATCGATCTTTCTGAAGCGTCCACTTCTCAGTCTTAGGCTTTCCAAGGGGAATGTAAGATAGATATGTTGACCCAAATTTTGTGCAATTCAACAAAGCTCCATACTTGGTTATTTTTTTGTATACCTATGTGGAGAAATATTTCTCCTTTGAATAGATAGAAGGAAAAACACATTAGAAAGAAAGAAATTGCTTTCATTTATCTTCTCATTTGATGGCCTTATTTCCCTACTTCATCCAAAATTTCACATAATCAAGAAAGATCATATGCCATTCTCCCCCACATATCTCCATTATTTCCCCTTCTATCATTTCATTTATCTATTTTCCATTTTCATGACTAAGTATTGTTTTATGAAGAATTACCTTACCTCCTCTTATCCCTTTTTACTTAGTCATTTTCCAAATTGTGCAAAAGTATCCCTCCATTTCATATTGTTCTATGAAGAATTAACTTACCTCCTCTTCTCCCTTTTTACTTGGTCATTTTCCAAATTGTGGAGAAGTATTCCTCCATATTCATATCTCTTGGCACATTCACAATTCTCAACAATGTGCAAAAGGTCCCATGACTTTTTCTACTTCACATACAAGTAAGATGAGGCACCCATTTTCTTATAAATTATTGTTCTCACGTAATGCATGCGGGATGAGTAGGTTAGAGTTATAAATAAAAAAGAAAATATTTATGTGGATCAAATCAATGATGGTTGCAGATCACTACTGGTTGAGTCATGAACTTGCAAAGGTCATAACTTGAGTTTCGGGTGTCATTTTTAGCAAATAAGAACTCGTTGGAAAGACATAATAATGAAGAACACATTGATAGTGTTATCCAAGGCCGAAATTATAGAGACAACATTGGAAAATCGAGAGAGAGTTCATGAATTTTTTTTAGCTTCTCACCAAATTATTTTTTTAAAAGTGATTTATAAAAAGGAACTGTAGATTATTTGAAGTGGAACCCAACTTTGAGAATGAATTCCTAATTGCATATTTTAGTTGAAACAAGGGGAAAAACTAACCATAAAGCAATTACGAAGACAAAGAGAAGATTATATACTTTTGCAGAAGTATTCCCCTATTTCATATCCTTCTGTACATCCATACTTAACCATTCTCAAAGATGCACAAAATGTTTTCCACCATTAATTTTTTTAATGTCACATCCATCCTAAGTACCTTTGGCATATCTCCTTATGATACATGGAATCTAGTTGGACATATCATGGTTGGCACTTTTTGAAGGCAACAATTGGACACCGGATCTGTCATGCGCCGAGAGAGAGAGTTAAGATTTAGCAAGCTATGTCACATCCTCAAGCTTTAGAGGCTAAAAACAACCCCAAACTTCATTATACATATCTATGAATTTAGTGCAATCAATCAAATAGGATTAGAAATCGCCATCTACATTGAAATCAATGCATCTAGTGCAAGAAATCTTCTTCCCTCTCTCTCCCCTCCATATATATCTATATATCCCTCCCTCTCTCATTCTTTTTCTCTCTATATCATCCTCCCATACACACACACACTCTCTCTCACTCCATATTTATCAATCTCTTTGTTCCTCCCTCTCTCCATCTCTCTCTTCTTCCCTCTCTTCACCTTCCATCAATATCTCTATCTCCCTTTGTCTCTCTATATCACCCCCAAAACATACACTCTCTTTCTCCAATCTATCTATTTATCCCTCCCTCATCCTCTCCCTCTCCCTCTCTCTCTCTCCCCCCTTCTCTCTGTCTCCCCAACTTCTCTTTCTTTCCTCCTGTTGTCCTCTCTCCCTCTCTCTCCATCTTCCTTATCACTCCCTCTCTCTCTCTCCACCTTTATCTCTCTATGTATTTATTCTTACCTCCCTCTCTCTCCCCCTCCAACTTCATCTCTCTTTCCCTCCCTCTCTCCACTCTCTCACATCCTCTCTCTCTCTCTCTCTCTCTCTCTCTCTCTCTATTTACCCTCCAACTTTGTTACTATATCCCTCCCTCTCTCATTTTCTCCCCCCTTCTCTCCATATCTCATTCTTTGTCTCTTTATCTCACCCCCAAACATACACCCTCTCTCTCCATCTCTCCCTTATCAGTCCCTCTCTCTCTCCACTTCTCCCTTTCTATGTCTTTCTTCTTCCCTCCCTCTCTCCCCCTCCAACTCCATCTCTTTATGCCTCCCTCTCTCCTCCTCTCTCTCGTCCTTCTTATCTCTCCCTTCTCTCCTACCTCTCTCTCTCTTTGCCCTCTGATCCCTCTCTTCCCCCATCTCTCTCTCTCTCTCTTTCTCTCTTTTCCCTCTGATACCCTCTCTTCCCCCATCACTGTCCTCTTTGTCAAGTCCTCTTTCTCATCCTTTCTCTCCCTTTCTCTCCTACCTCCCTCTCTCTTCCACCATCACTCTCTTTCTCTCTCTTTGCCCTCCAATCCTCTCTCTTCACCCATCTCTCTCCCTCTCTCTCTCTCTCTCTCTCTCGCGCAATAATTAAAAATAGAAGAGAGGCTCATTCTAGAACCCAGTATGAGGGACATGTGTAAGTATGTCACATCCTCACAAAATAATAAAAATACATTTCACTAAACCAAAAAACAAAAATTAAATAACCATATAAATAAATAATTAAAAATTGAGGAGAGGCCCATTCTACAATCTAGTATAACGGACACATGTAAGTATGTTACGTCCTTAAAAAATAATAAAATTAATTTTAGCTAATTTCACCCAAAACAAAAAATCAAAAATTAAATAACCATATAAATAAACAATTTAAAATCTACAAGAAGCTCATTTTACAATCCAATATTTCACTTTCATTGTACTTGGTTCTTTGATATTTCACTTTCACTCTTCAAGTATTTCACATTCTCAAAAAATAATAAAAATACTTTTCGCTAAACAAAAAAACAAAAATTAAATAACCATAAAAATAAATAATTAAAAATTGCCCAGAGGCCCATCCTACAATCCAGTGTAACGGACACATGTAAGTATGTTATGTCCCCAAAAAATAATAAAATTAATTTTAGCTAATGTCAACCAAAACAAAAAATCAAAAATTAAATAACCATATAAATAAACAATTTAAAATCTACAAGAAGCTCATTTTACAATCCAGTGTTTCACTTTCATTGTACTTGGTTCTTTGATATTTCACTTTCACTCTTCAAGTAATAAATAAAATATTTCCATGTCTTAAATAATATAATTTTATATAACTTTATAGAGATAAAGTAATTAAAAAAAATCATTGTTTGAATATCCATATTAATTAATATATTTTAGTATGAACTCTCTCTCTATTAAGTGTGTATTAATGTTTACCTTAGTAAAATATTTCAATGCTGGAAAGGAAAAAGTAATTAAAGATAAAATAATTTAGTTACTTTTTAATAACAGGAAAATGTGTAACCCTTTCAATTTTTAATATAAAATATTAATAATGATAAAATATTCAAAAATACAATATAAACATGAAAACCTATCACTATATATCTATCTTAATCACATATTTACCAAGCAATAGAAGGGATTAAATCTCTTGACGTGTAAATCTTTTTTCAAGTTTTAAATTTGATCCCTCATGGTTAAAATGGATCTATATACTAGATCTAAGAGGCTCATTTTACAATCGAGTATGAGGGAAATGTGTAATTATGTCACGTCTTAAAAAAAATTAAAAAAAAATAAAATTTAGCTAATGTAAAAAAAAACAAAAATTAAATAACCATATAAATAAATAATAAAAAATGAGTGAGAGGCTCATTCTACAATCCAATATGAGGGACATGTAAGTATGTTATTGTCCTCACAAAAATAATAAAAATAACGTTAACAAAAAAAAATAAAATAAAAAATAACCATATAAAAAAATAATTGAGTCGAGATGCTTATTCTACAATCCAATATGAGACACATAAGTATGTCACGTTCTCAGAAAAATAATAAAAATAATTTTTAGCTGGTGTCCGCCAAACAAAAACACAAAAATTAAATAACCATACAAATAAACAATTAAAAATTAGAGGCCCATTCTACAATCCAGTATGAGCCACTTGTGTAAGTATGCCACGTTTGCCATGTTCTCAGAAAAATAATAAAAATAATTTTTAGTTCATGTCGGCCAAACAAAAACACAAAGATTAAATAACCATATAAATAAACAATTAAAAATCCATTAACACAATAATAAACACAGTGGTTGATATTTCACTTTCATTCTACTTGGTTCTTTGATATTTTACTTTTACTTTACTAATAACAAATAAAATATTTTGATGTCTATCTTAAATAATATAATTTTATATAAATTTATAGAGATAAAGTAAATTTTTTTTTTTTAATATCTCAATATAGAACTTAAATACAGTCTTTGAATATCAATATTAACTATTTGAGTATGAACTTTCTCTCTCTATAGAAAGTGTGTGTTTATATATATGTATGTGAGAGAAAACTTTCTCTTTAAAGAAAGTGTGTGTTTATATATATATATATATATATATATTGTGTGTATTAATTTTACCCTTAACTTGAAAGTAAAAATGAATTAAAGGTAAAAAAACGTAGTTACTTCTTAATAAAAGGAAAATGTGCTGTTATCACTCAGATTTTCCCTTAGAAGTTACGAAAAGAAGGGACACTCCAAGGTAACCACAAACCAATTTTTAAGTACAAAATCTAGCCAATCTGTACTTAGAGAGGGCTCTCTCTTTATGATTTAACTTTGTTTTGTGAGATATTAGGCTAGCTATGAAAGCTTGTAGGGGATTTTTGGTTGGATGGTGGAATTCTGGGAAGAGATGGATAGAGCAAGGCCTTCAAGCCATTGGGCTATGGAGTCAATCAAATACTTGTTTAACTGGATTAGATCACTTACGAAAAGGAAAAATCACAGGGCAAGATAGTAAAACAAAAAGGCAAATGTCAAGTTCAGGTGGATGAGATGGTCTTAACCAGGGAGAAAGGGCAATGAAGAATCCTTTAGCCAGGGTCAAAATGAGGAACAAAAGAGGCCTATCAACAAAGGGCAATTAAGAATTCTTTGTTCAATTGAGCCAAAGGGATAAACTAAGAAGTAAGGGAGCATTCAAGAATTCCCTAACTATGATAGTCTAGAAGAAAACATTAAGAAAGATAAACCTTTTAAAACAAATTGCAGCAAAGCAAATTCTGAGATATCATTATTTCGTTTATCATTCAGATTTCATGAAAACGCATATGATTATTAATAAACAGAGAGAGAACAATTATAATAAGCAAGAGATATAAAATACTTATTTGATTTTTGTTTGACACAAGGATCCCGTGAACAATCTTTACTTTATTCCTTGATCCATACAAGTCTTGGTACAATAGCACTTCAGTCCTAGAAGAAAATGTCTATAGAAATGTCTTTGAATCCACACTAATACTTCGAATAAAGAAGTATTTATACAAAATTTACATCAGAATATCTCATAACTAAATGAGATTTATTCTAGGAAAATAAAATATCTATTTACACAAATATAGAGACAGATGGTCTCGAATATAGTGACAGATAATGAACTGATTTTTGTTGTCACTATTTTTGTTGAAGGAGCTGGAGGCATGCTCTATGAATCCACATCTTGCTATTGTCTTAGTAACTTTGTGCTGGACATCTGATTTGATCTTTTTAATTGATACTCTTCACCTGTAATTGATACTCTTTATCTGTTCACCAGTATTCATCATTTTTACCAAAATTTACTATGGTAAATATTTCTATTTACCTCACTGTTTACCATGGTGATTTATAGGATTTCAGTCATGCTGGACCACCAATCATCCTTTGGTATTCTTGTTTTTGTCAGCTTCCTATAAATTTCATCTGCTTCTATATATTTCACAAAATTGGGTTGTACTGGGAATAAGTGTTTTACTTCATGTTCAATGAAAAATAGGTTCTCTAAACCGTCGTATAGCACTTTCCCTGTTGGTAATGCCTTGGCTGAAGATGAACTAGCTTGACTGTCAGCTTGCTGATGTAATTTATCAATGTAATCAATCTGAACCATTAACCTATCATTGATGACTAAAGGGTTTGGAAGTCCTTTCATTCTTAAGATGTCAAATTTCTTCATGAACTCATCTATATCTTCCTGCATGCTTTGGCATCTTCATTCTAGGCCTTGCATTAGATTTCTTTTGGTCAACACTTTCTTCAGTTCGAGGATGGTAGCAGTCCTATCCTCAATTTTTAATTGTTCTAACTGATGCCTGCTTTTACTGTTTAGGAAATTGATTAATCTGATTGCTTCCTCAGGTTTTCTACCCAATTCCTCTCTGGTCCTCCAAACTTCTTCAAGAGCAGGTTTAACCAAATCAATTTGTTTAAGGATAATTTGAATGGATGACCAAATATCATTGATGGAATCAATGATATTGGTCCACAATATTTTCCTAATGTCTATCAAAGGCTTTTCAAATGATAGGTCCTTCTCCAATGCTTTAATTTGTTGTGTCATGCTTTTATTTTTCCTTATTTCTTTTGCATAATTCATCTTGGATATATCATATTTCTGCTCCAAAGTAGTGAATTTCTCTTTTACTTTTTACAGCTCTGTGACTTGGAGTTTCATTTCTTCCATGGACTTAATTAAGTCCTTTGTTCTCTATGTTGATGTACTTGCCTGTGATGTACTTGTTTTTTCTATTGGTGTAGTTCTTGCCAAAGGAATGTTTGGTGCTAAAATAGTTGCCAGTGTGGAAGGAACTGCTGTTGAAACTATTAGCACTATAGTTTGAGGATGTGTGGTCGATTCACTCTGCCTTGACTGCACTGCTTTCTCCAATTCTTGCTCTGTTTCCTTCAATTTCTCGTTTAACTTAAGGACCAAGTCCATACGTTCTTCTTCATTTTTCTTCTCTATTACTTCAGCAGTCTGAGGGTGAATGAGTGGTGGCAATTTCAACCGTTTTCGAAGTGCAGCTATATCTTCATTCTTTTTCTTAATTAAGTCTTTTGCTGCCTTAACATCTTTTGGGTCATGACCCAACTCAATTACTAACTCCTCCAATGATTTTATCCTATTATCTTTTGCCTGTGAGGAGGCTTTCTCCAGTTGCAATTGGGTTGTAGTGTTGCTCAATGAATTTTGCAATCTATGAGCCATCATTGCTTTGCTGGTCAGTGTTGAGTAGATTATCTCACCTATTTGCTTGTGTAATTCAATCTGATCAATAGGGTGGATGTCTCTAGCCATGACTTCAAAATTAGTTTTGAGATAATCTGCCAATGATTTTGGCTACAACATCGTGGGCTTTATGAAACTCATTTGCATTTTGCCCTCTTTGATGTCAAAGACCGACATCAATCTGGTTGGTTTGAAGGGGCCATATTTAAGTACTGAGCATAGGCTTGGGCCTTCAGTTGCTCATTCTTTGTCTTGATTTATTTAAACTTCCCCTTTATATCTACAATTTTCTCAGAAGAAGACCTGAGAGATGAAACTTCTATACTCTGTTGTCTTTCTAGTTCTTGCCTCTGTGAACTTGAGGGTGTCCCACCTGTTGGGAATGTGTGCAAACTATCTATCCCTTCCTTTCTCATGCTTTCTGTAGTTTCATCTATGAACTCCTCCTCTGAATAAGGATTCAACCTTTGCCTCTTAGCAAAGGTTTGATTTGTAGGTCTGCTAGAAGGGGTAGCTACTTCCCTATCTCTTTTTAAATTATTTTCCTCATTCAGAGGAGTCTGCACAACTGGGGGATTTCCCATGTTTGTAGGAGCTAGGTGTGGCTGTGGTGGAGATCTTTCTTTAGAGATTTCAGGTTTCTCTAATACCTCTGGCTGTTCTGATGCTTGTGGTTGTCCTGTTTGTCCTGATGTAGGAAGACTAGTTTCCTGTGTTTGTCCCAATGATGGCTCTACCGTGGGAGCACTAGTTTCCTATGTTGGATTTTGAGAAGTTTCAGCTGGCACCTGTACAAGTGTTGGCTTTTGAGAAGTTTTCACTGGCACATGTACAAAAGAGTCCAGGTCAAGTCTCTTTTCCAAATCTTTCATCACATTCTCAACTTCAACTTTATTACTATCTTCCTCTATTAATGTCCCTCCTCTCCATTCATTTAAATTGGCATATTGTTCTATCTCAGGGATTCTGTGATGGATGTAGGGTGACAACTTATGTTTTGTCCTCCTATCACTGATGAAACCATGAGGGTCATAAGACCAAGAAAAACTCTTCTTTAAATGCATCTTCCTCTCTATGATTTGTTCTGCTTCTTGCCCCGCTATTTTGTTGTTGCACACAAATGGGCCTAAGTGGTCTTTGATCCTCAGCTGGGCTTTTTTCTTTGCTTTCATGAAATGGATTTGATCAGAGTTGATTAGTTGCTTGTAGTACTCTAGGGCAAATAATCTCATGGGGACATACTTGGGTAATTTGAATGGAGGCAGTTCATACCCATAGAATCTGATCTCAGTATGATTCTGGTATAAGTACCTGTCACCTATCCTATACTGTTTTGACAACTGAAGGATTCTTTTGATATCATCACTGATTCTAGGGGGAGAAATTCTTGTCAGCATGGTAGTTATAGGATGGACAAACTGATCAATGAAATCTATATATGAATAGGAAGAGGAGGGTGAGAAGTGAAAAATAGAGGTCCAAAAAATGACTGACCTAGGGCTACCTTTTGTATCAAGCTTATGCACAGAGAAAGGGAACTTGTCAGATTGATAGTAAAGGAAGAGGTGATATATGACTGTGGAATACTTAAACACTCTCTCATTTTCTAGCCTCATGAATTGGTCATGGATTTTTTCAACAATGAATGCGGCATAGCCATATTTGATAGTAGGAGGTTGTCTAGGGGTGAAGATGGACATGAGAACTAGGGTCAATTCATCAACAAACTCACTAGTATTGAAACCCATAATGGAAGCAATCATATTAACAATATCTTTACCTATCTCAGTGAAGAAACATGTCAGGTAAGGAGGGGGACCTTTGGGTAGATGATTCTTGTCCATGAAGGTATGACAAATATGGCTAAGCTCAGAATTGGACATTTTGGTGGATTTTTCAAGTAATTCTCCAATGGAAATGGGGGTGAGGTTCTGGCTGGGCTGAAGTTGCAACATTTCGTTAATTGAATCAACAATAATGGTAAACAAGACTGACTAGTCGGGGGACATTACAACTCTGAGGTTAGGGTTATAATTGGCTAGAAATTGGTGGATAATGTCTAGGAAAATGTGCATAGAAGGGAATATGTACTTTGGGAGATTGGATTCCCAAAGCCCTATGGCATCGGAATTGTTCAAGTAATCGTCTCGGTATCGATAATAGACTTTCAAGGGGTTTTTCTCAGGTTCAAGGTCCTTTATTAGGAAATCTTTATCCGCTAATGGAAGGTAACCCAAGTATTTATTGGGAGCATTGATTGGAGCTATATTGAGGGCCACAGGGGTTTCCATTTCTGGTTCTTGTGGATTAAGAAATGAAAATGGGGCTTTTTTGAGTGAAAATAAGTGAAATAGAGGTCGTGGGAGACTTTGATTTCAAGCCTGGAAACTAAATTACACTGGAATTTTGGGTTTCAACTTAATTGCAGTGGAAATTTAGTATTTAACAGGGTTTCTGGGAGAAGCAGGTAAATACCTGTATTTGAGCGACTGGCAATGGTGTATTGGTTGATTGGAAGCACTCCGTGGACTGGAGCGACGTTGGGCATCAATTTTTAGGGTGGTTGATGATTTTGGCATGAGTTGGTCGATTCCTACGTACTGGCTACATGCATGAGTTTTCCAGAATAAGGACACAAAATGGGTTAACTTTATTTTTATGCAAAGTCAAAGTTTTTGGTGGGTTTCGTGACACGGACTGGTTATGTCAGCGGGGGTGACTTGAAATTTTATCATTAGCGAGAGGTGGTAAGTGGGTTTCATCGCACCGCTTATGGAGGGTAAGTGGTATTTGGGGGGAGTCGTGCGATTCCATACATTGCTCGACAAGTAGCACCAACACTGTTCACAAAACCGCTCACATCGTACGCTAAAGGTCGACCAAAAGGCCCGCGCCTTACGAGTGAGGGCCGTCGGATCTGAAGAATCTGATCGGATGGTAGACTGGGAAATGACATGACTGATGTATAACAGGGGCGGGCCCGATATTAATTAAAAGACTTAATCATATCGGGGGTGATTTGATTGGTCGCTGAGTTATTAATTAGTCCTGATGACTTAATTAATTCTCATTATCATGGTGGGGAGGTTGGGTTCTTAATTAACTATAGATTAGCTAATTAATCCTGTTTATTATTTGATTTACGGTTATATTTAACCATCGGGGCGGGATATGTAAAAATTTGGGGTTTTGTATAATATAATAATACGGGCGTGGGTAATGTCATTTTATTCGAGAATTACATAATAATAACATTAGTGGTTAATATGACCAAATGAATGGGAAAGTGCTAAGTCTAATGTTTTCCAAAATTATTTCATCATACAACATTTATAACTTAGGCTAAGCGAATATGAGGGTTTTGAGATATGGAAAAGTTTTTAATTTCCCTAAGTAAAATAGGATTTTACTTAGGAAAAGCTTTATCAAGGGAATGAATGATCTTATGGAGGGGTAAATGTTGATGAAGGGGATTTAAGTATTTTAGGCATTCCAAATTATTGGGCCGAGGGTCCGGTCCCTCCAAAAGTCAGAGAAATGCTCTGAGCCCCTCTAACTTGTTGTAGATACCTTTAGTATTTAGGGGAAATTAGTGAATTTTTAGGGAAAAATGGAGTAAGGAAGTTAATCAACTTGACTTTGTTTCCTTGATGCGCTGTTTCCAATGTGAATTGTGCTTTGTCCAAGTGATGAAAGCAAAAGATTTAAGCATAAAACTTAACCATTCACCACACATTTATTCTGCAACCATCATCTACTTACCCTACCTACTTTATCCTAGCATTTTCACTTCTTTATTAGAGTGCACTTAAACTGGCAGACCCTTATCAAACTTTCTTTTCTTTTACATAGTGATATCTATCTAAATCTACACTTATTACATCCAAGGGCTTAGATTAAACTGTTGCGCTCATTTTATTCACTCTACCAATCTACTTACCTGCGAAGATTAAACTGTTTGGTCAGATCTTTATTCTCTATATCTAAAACATGAAATTGAAAACATGGAATAACCAAGATTAAGCTATTTGGTTACCATGGATTGTGGCATAAGTAACAAGTTGCACACAATTTTTATTATGCATAAAGTAAATAGTAGTGGCATTTAGACTTGCACACCTTCCCGGTCTTTTCTTTTTGTTGGGGTTCATCTTCTTTCATTTTTTGACCTTTTCTTTATTATTTTTACCCTTTGATTCTTTTTCTAGGGTATGCCCTCTTTACATTTTTTTATTTTTTATTCTTCACAAATATGAAAAACGTTTGCAACAAGCAAAGGTATGAACATATTTCAGAGTTAAACCAAGTCAATCATGATATATGACACATATTGGTATAGGAGCATAACAATGGCTCCACTTGGTGATGGCTTTCCCTAGTGGAAAGTCAAGAACAATAGATCAATGGCCTTCTGAACAACTTTGATTGTGCTCTGCAATCTCCCTCTTGCCTGATGCATTATTTGTATGTATGACATTAATACTTCTAAAGCTTAGGGCCTTCTCTTCGGGCTTCAACTTCATAATTTTACCATCCAATCAACATTGACATTATAAAGGATATATTATGTATAGTTAGAAATCTAATCAGAGTTAAAAACTGGGATCAAAGTAATGTTTCAACATCCGACCATTAACTGGTCCTCCTTCAAGTTCCACACCATCTAACTCTTTAAGAAAATATGCATTGTTTCCTCTGAAAGCATATATTATATATGGTCCTTTCCACAAGAAGTCAAACTTCCCATGTTTTCCTTTGTCCTCCCTTCTGGAATCCCATCTTAATGCTTTGTCTCCTAAATAGAAATCTTCTGCTTTGGTCCTTCTGTCAAATATTTTCTTGAGTTTTTCTTGTAGCACTTGTGATCTTTGGTACACATCCTCCTTGGTTTGCTGTAAATGGATGGTCTGGTTTATCCTTCTATTTATATAATTTGGTTCCACTTAATCTTCTTGTAGTAATTTCATCACAGGAACCCATAAAGATGAGGGAAAGACAACCTCCATGCCATATACTAGCTCATAGGGACTAGTTCCAATGGATTTTTTGGTTGTAAGCCTGTCTTCCCACAAAGCATTGATTAATTTTTGTGTTCCAAGTTTTCTTATTCTCTTCCAATAGTTTTTTGATAATATTAATTAGATTTTTGTTGGAAGATTCTGCAAGTCCATTCCCTTGAGGATAGTAGGCTGTGGAATGACCCAGTGTGATATGGTACTTGTTACAGAAATTAGTCATTTTCTTTGACTTAAAGGCTGCAACATTATCTGTGATAATTTTATTTGGGCAACCAAATCTGGACAGAATATTGGCCTCTAGAAATCTTATGATGACAATGTCTGTGGCTTGTTTGGAGGGAATGACTTCTACCCATTTTGTAAAATAGTCACTTGCAGTGAGTATCCATTCGTGTTGACCAGAAGAGGGTGGATGAATTTCCCCAATGAAGTCAAGACCCCATTGTTGAAAAGGTTTCTTGGTGGAAATAGGCTTTAATGGTAAAGGTAACAATGTTCTTTTTCCTTCAAATATTTGGCATTTGTGGTAGGAAGTTACAAATTTCTTTACATCTACAAACAAGGTTGGCCAATAAAATCCAGCTCTTAGAATTTTATCAGCAGTTGACTTCCAATAGAGGTCCACCACAGTCCCCTGCATGAAATTCTTGGAGAACCTTGTCAACTTCTTCTTTCAATAAACAATTTAACAAAATGCCTTCATGATTTTTCCAAAATAAGGAATTATCTAAGATGCAAAATTTTGAAGACTTCATTTTCAAAAATATATTCTTGGTTTTGGACAACCCTGGAGGAGCCTACAGGGTTTGTAACACATAAATAATATCAACATACCAAGGTGAATCTGAAAAGGCCTGGCTGATCTGTGGAGTCGCCATCTCCTACTTGTTATCCAGCTCTGCAAAGAGATTTATGTCTAGGGCTTGACAATTAGTTTTTGCCATGAGTTTAGCCAGTGCTTGACCTTTAATTAGCTTAGTGGGTTTTATCTCTAAATCATATTCTAAGATAGTAGCTATCCATTTTCCTCTTTTTCCACCAATTCCATCCTGGGTTAGGATGTCTTTGACTATTGCATTAGGAATGTAAGCTATTATATGAGAATAAAAATATAGACCCTGAAATCTCTTACCAATGCAAAAGCTTGTTTCTCCATTATTTTGTATTTTAACGATGCATCTCTAAGAGCTTTACTAAAAAATGCTATGGGTTTTTCACATCCTTGATCATCTTTTTGTAGTAAAATTGAAGCTATGGTGTGTTCTGATGCAAAAGAAAAAATGATGAAGTCTCTATCAAACTGTGGGTTCGTGAGGACTGGTGTTCTTGTTAAGGGTATTTTAATGTCTTCAAATGGTTGTTGAGCCTCAATTGTCCAATTAATGGTTGAATCCTTCTTTAACATGTTGTTTAAAGATCTAATGAGTTCAGCTAAGTTAGAAATAAACATCCTTAAAAAATTAATCTTTCCTAAAAATGCCTATAACTCTTTAGTGTTTCTGGGATAGGGAATTTGTAAAATGGCTTCAATCCTGGAGGGGTCAATTCGAATGCCATCCTTAGAAATGATATGGCCTAACAATTTTCCTTCCTCGAAGCCGAACAAACACTTCTTTGGATTCAAAGAAATACCATATTTTCTACACTTTAAAGAGACTTGCTTGAGATGCTCTAAGTGCTACTGATCTGATTTAGAAAAAACAACGAGATCATCAAGATATATAACAACAAAATCATGAATTTCTTTTGCAAAGGCAATGTCCATTGCTCTTTGAAAAGTTGCTCCTACATTTTTTAGTCCAAAGGGAATTTTAATGTACCCCATGGTGTTGTAAACGTTGTTTTCTCTTGGTCATCAAGATGAACTAAGATTTGGTTATAACCTGAAAACCCATCTAAAAGTGAGATTCTAGAAGAACCAACTACCCTTTGTAATATATGGTCCATTTTGGGTAACAGATAGTTATCTTTCAGAGACCTTGTTCACATTTCTTAGGTTAACACATAATCTTATTTCACCTGTTTTCTTTCTAGTAGGTACCAGATTAGATACCCATTATGAGAATCTAATAGGGGCAATTATCCCTGCTTCATACATGGGCTTGATTTCTTTTTCAATTGATGGTAATAGCACAGGGTTAATTCTTTTGAGTTTTTGTTTAAAGGGATTTTGATTTTCTTTCAAAGGTATAGTGTGCTAAATGATAGAGGTGTCATGGGATTTCAAATCTTCATAACTCCAGGCAAATACATCCTAGAATTCCCTCATAAGTTCAACATACTTTAGCTTCTAATCAGGAGGTAAAGATTTTGACAATTTTATCAATTTGGGATTATCCTGTGTTCCTAAGTTATACTCTTCGATGTCTGCATTTAAAGGCTCCATTTTAGGTTTCTTTGGAATGTCATTGGAGTCAAGCAAATCTTCTAAAGGAGTCAATCCTTTGGGTAAATTATTGTCCTTTAGGTTGATAACCTCTGTCTCTTCTTCAATTACTTCATCTAGGTCCATTTGTTTTAGGTCTTGAATTTATTTTTGTGTAAATTTGGTTGGGTGAAGCATATTTATTGAATTCTCTTCCAAAATGTTAATTTCTACCTCATTTATTTGATTAGAATTAGTAACTGTATCAACATCTATTTTGAGGTTATAAAATTCCACATCTAAAGTTAAAAAATTATTAATCTGCTTATCACTATCAAAAACTTGCCAGTTCTTAAGATTATCAGGGATGGCTGGTCTGTGCCTAATCTCAGCAGTATACTGATGATTAGGTTGAAAAGGTAATTTTCAGGTGTTAGCAAACATGGCCAGGCTGCGGGCTTGCATGTTGTGTTTTCTAGGAATAGTTGCAAGCTGGGTTTCCAAAAAAAGTGTTGAGGATTTCTATCACTGTTCCTCTATAATATCCTAGTCTAGGATCCCTGGTTGAGTAAGTTCCTTTAATCTGTTTAACTATTAACTCTGAATCTCCCATGATGGACACCCTTATAGCTCTTAATCTTTTAACAAGTTTAAGACCTAGTAAGAGGGCCTCATATTCTGCCATATTAATGGTGCATCTAAATTTAATCTGTAGGCATGGCCTTCAGCATGATCATTTTCTAAATTGTACACCCAAACTCCTGCTCCTGCTCCTAGTTTATTTACTGATCCATCAAACTCTAAATGCCAAAGGATTTCATGTTCATAATTTGTATCTCGGGTAGTGGGAACTTTTTTAACCATGGCATTTGGGTTTTCATTGTCATTTGATTTTTCTTTGTTATTTTATATTTCCTGAATATGAAGAGTTGATCTTTCTTTCTCAATTTCTTTTGGTTCTGCTGCTAAAACATCTAAAGTATTTGAAGGACTGGCTTCTGCGTTGTAAAGAATGAAAGAATCCATATCGGAGTGCACTGAGTAGATGGGGAAATTTTGGGGTTTTTCCTTACTACATGCTACATATTTCATCAATGTTTCTCTGTATAGTTTCTTGGGTTGTCCAAAAACTGATATAGTGGCATATGACATATCTAGTTGAAGAGATCCCTGAAGTTTAGTACCCCAGGATCTTGACAACAACATGCCATATTTGGGTGGTATATCAGCTACCACTATGTCCATTAATATTGTTTTTGTAGGATATTGAACCAATGAAACACATAAGTCTTTTATCAATCCTAAACATCTCACTTGGCTGGAATCAAAAGAAAATAAATCTTTGTATGGTCTAGTGATGTCTAGGTATAACTTTTCCATGACAAATTTGGGCATAATATTGTGAGGTACACCAGAGTCAAACATGGCATTGTGAAGAACCTTATCATGTATGTTTAGGCTAACATAGAAGGGAGGAATTCCTCCTTCCAATGGTTTCCCATTCAATTTTGGGCCAAAGACTAACTCGGGTTGATCATCATAAAGATTAACTGAGCCTTCAGTTCCAATAATTTTCAGTGATCTATTGATGTGAGTCCGGTAAACATCATGTTTGGCTAATTCAGATAATGGAACAAAAATTTTCAGCTTGTCAACTTTTGCTTCCAGATTAAAGGACTTTTCTATTTGGGCTCTTGGATTTCGAACAACTGTGTTTTCTATGTCTTTCTCCTTTTCAGGATTAGAGTCATGATGCGTTGATTCTCCTAAGTCGACATTTGGAGGTTCTTCCACAGTTTCCTTGGAAGGAAGGGAAGTGGAAGGCTGTTTATTGTTTGGTTGATTATTAGGGACATCTTCAATTATGGGGTCAGGAGGATTAGTGTTTGGTCTAGAAAGAATTTGCAAAGGTTTTTTTATTGTCTTACCTTTTTTGGGCTGATTTGGGACTGTTTTCTTATTTGTTTCAGGGAAATCAATTTTCCTACCTCTTAGATTGTATTGCTTGTGCACCTCAAAGACGGCTGAGTCATATCCCTACCTAAAGTCGAAAGATTCTCCTCATTGGGTTTTAAACTGTTTAAGTATGTGGGCCTCTTGATCATCTTGGGATAAGAAAACTTCTTCTTCATCATCAAGTCCCATCAAATTGATTTGAGTATCTTCTTCTGGGCCTTTAGAGTGAGAAGCTTCTACATAGTTCTCCTAGAAAGGGGGTCTAATGTTTTGATCAGGACCATTTTTTCCAGTGTTCTGGTTTTGGTTTTTCCTAAAATTAGGATTTCTCCCTGTACTAGATTACTGGTTATCCCAAGGAGATTTCCTTTCGATTATCTCCACTCTGTCTCCTAGTCTATCCATTCCTTTAATTATGGCATCTAGCTTTTGTTCGAAGGGTGAGCTTTCTTCTTTTAATGGTATCCTTCTTTCACTCCTAGCTTTGGATCTTTTAGAGAGCAGGTTGGCTTCGACACTTACTGCTATGCTTTGCATATCTTCCAATGTAGGAGGGTTTCATTCTCTCAGCTGGAAAACCATATCAGAATCAAATCCATCAGGGAATTTGATTAAGGCTAAGCTAGGGGGAGGCCTTAGGTCAAGGGGAATAACACTATACACACTATTAAATCTCGTGCAATAGTCTTTCACAGTTTCTTGTGGTGCTCTCTTGAGGTTCTCGTATTCAGATAAGATCTGAAGGGGATCTTTTCTTTTCTACCATATGTTCAGGAACTGTTGGTAGAGGGCTCTTAGAATGTCTATACTATTGGGTGTTAAGGCTCTGAACTAGGTTCTAACATCTCCAGTAAGGATTTGCCCAAAAATTCTCATTTGCACATCAGTAGTGTCTATTTCATACATTTCGAAATAATCAGTCATTTTCCTAGTATGTTTCTAGGCTGTATAGGTTCCAGTGCCATCAAAGGATGTGATCTTACTTTGATAGTCTTGGGGCATGGTGCCTAAATTGGCTGGTAGCACAAGGGGAGCATATCTATTAGCCATTGCTGTAGGTAGTGTTGAAACAAAGACTGGAGTTGGGGTAACAGTGGATGTTTGAGGTGTGGATGGAGGACTAGGGGTTAAAGTCAACTGTGGAGTGGTTTGAGGTTGAGAGATATGAGGGACGGATGAGGAGCTTGCAGAAAGAGAAGTGACTACAGAAGGGTTAGGAGTTCCTTCAGTGGTAAGATCAGATTGAGGTGAGTTTTGCAAATGTCTATCAATTAAGAAATTAGCTCTTTGAACTTCGATTTCTCTGATGAATTTTGGGTCTTGGACTAGGTCTATTAATTCAGAATCAGATGAAGTTCAAAACAAAGAGGTTTCAAAGTACTCATCAATGGATAGATCTTCGAGAAACAACCACTCAACAGGACAAGATTGAGATCTAAATATGGGTTGAGGGCTAACAGATCTTTCTCGTCTTCTAAGAATTTTGGGGATCAAATTGGGGTTCTCGAACACTAGGGGTGGATTAGGGTCAGGATTAGCCCTAGCGTATCGAGTTCTTTCTGAAGCCAAATTTTAGGTCTTTTGTTTTGTAATTTCTTTTAAGGACATCAAAATAACTTCTATGAATGCTTTAAGATGCTTGTAATCAAAACTTTGTGTTTCTTAAAGATTTGTTTTGCCTGAGGAATTGGTCTTCCCCAGTGGAGTCGCCACTATGTTATCACTCATATTTTCACTTAGAAGTTATGAAAAGAAGGGACACTCCAAGGTAACCACAAACCAATCTTTTAAGTACAAAATCTAGCCAATCTGTACTTAGAGAGGGCTCTCTCTTTATGATTTAACTTTGTTTTGTGAGATATTAGGCTAGCTATGAAAGCTTGTAGGGGATTTTTGGTTGGATGGTGGAATTTTGGGAACAGATGGATAGAGAAAGGCCTTCAAGCCATTGGGCTATGGAGTCAATCGAATACTGGTTTAACTGGATCAGATCACTTATGAAAGGGAAAAATCACAGGGCAAGATAGTAAAACAAAAAGGCAAATGTCAAGTTCAGGTGGATGAGATGGTCTTAACCAGGGAGAAAGGGCAATGAAGAATCCTTTAGCCAGGGTCAAAATGAGGAACATAAGAGGCCTATCAACAAAGGGCAATTAAGAATTCTTTGTTCAATTGAGCCAAAGGGATAAACTAATAGAAGAAAACATTAAGAAAGATAAACCTTTTAAAATAGATTGTAGCAAAGCAAATTTTGAGATATCGTTATTTCGTTTATCATTCAGATTTCATGAAAACACATATGATTATTAATAAATAGAGATAGAACAGTAATAAACAAGAGATATAGAATACTTATTTGATTTTTGTTTGACACAAGTATCCCATGAACAATCTTTACTTTATTCCTTGATCCAGCAAGCCATACAAGTCTTGGTACAATAGCACTTCAATCCCAAAAGAAAATGTCTATAGAAATGTCTTTGAATCCACACCTAATACTTCGAATAAAGAATTATTTATACAAAATTTACATCAAAATATCTCATAACTAAATGATATTTATTCTAGGAAAATAAAATATCTATTTACACAAATATAGAGACGGATGGTCTCGAATATAGTGACAGATAATGAACTGATTTTTGCTGTCCCTGTTTTTGTTGGAGGAGCTGGAGGCATGCTCTATGAATCTGCATCTTGTTGTTGTCTTAGTAACTCTGTGCTAGACATCTGATTTGATCTTTTTAACTAATAATCTTCACCTGTAACTGATACTCTTTCCCTGTTCACCAGTATTCATCCTTTTTACCAAATTTACTGTGGTAAAAATTTCTATTTACCTCACTGTTTACCATGATGATTTATAGGATGTTAGTCATGCTGGACCACTAATCATCCTTTGGTATTCTTGTTTTTGTCAGTTTCCTGTAATTTTCATCTGCTTCTGTATATTTCACAAAATTAGGCTGTTCTAGGAATAAGTGTTTTACTTCATGTTCAATGAAAAAGAGGTTCTCTAAACTGTCGTACAGTACTTTCCCTGTTGGTAATGCCTTGATTGAAGATGAACTAGCTTGACTGTTAGCCTGCTGATGTAATTTATCAATGTAATCAATTTGAACCGTTAACCTATCATTGATGACTAGAGGGCTTGGGAGTCCTTTCATTCTTAAGATGTCAAATTTCTTCATGAACTCATCTATATCTTCCTACATGCTTTGACATCTTCGTTCCAGGCCTTGCATTAGATTTCTTTTGGTCAGCACTTTCTTCAGTTCGAGGATGGTAGCAATCCTATCCTCAATATTTAATTGTTCTAACTGATGCCTGCTTTTATTGTTCAGGAAATTGATTAATCTGATTGCTTCCTTAGGTTTTCTACCCAATTCCTCTCTGGTCTTCCGAACTTCTTCAAGAGCAGGTTTAACCAAATCAATTTGTTCAAAGATAATTTGAATGGATGACCAAATATAATTGATGGAATCAATGATATTGGTCCACCATATCTTCCTAATGTCTGTCAAAGGCTTTTCAAATGATAGGTCCTTCTCCAATTCTTTAATTTGTTGTGTCATGCTTTTATTTTTCCTTATTTCTTCTGCATAATTCATCTTGGATATATCATATTTCTGCTCCAAAGTAGTGAATTTCTCTTTTACTTTCTGTAGCTCTGTGACTTGGAGTTTCATTTATTCCATGGACTTAATTAAGTCCTCTATGCTCTATGGTTATGTACCTGCATGTGTTGTACTTGTTGTCTCTATGGGTGCAGCTATTGCCAAAGGAATGTTTGGTGCTAAAACAGTTGCCAGTGTGGAAGGAACTGCTGTTGAAACTATTGGCACTACAGTTTGAGGTTGTGTGGTCGACTCACTCTGCCTTGACTGCACTACTTTCTCTAATTCCTGCTCTGTTTCCTTCAATTGCTCGTTTAACTTAAGGACCAAGTCCATAAGTTCTTCTTCATTTTTATTCTCTATTACTTAAGCAGTCTGAGGGTGAATGAGTGGTGGTAGTTTCAACTGTTTTCTAAGTGCGGCTATATCTTCATTCTTTTTCTTAATTAAGCCTTCTACTACCTTAACATCTTTTGGGTCATGACCCAACTCAATTACTAACTCCTCCAATGATTTTATCATGTTATATTTTGCTTGTGAGGAGGCTTTCTCCAGCTGCAATTAGGCTGTAGTGTTGCTCAATGAATTTTGCAATCTATGAGCCATCATTTCTTTGCTGGTCAGTGTTGAGTAGACCATCTCACCTATTTTCTTGTGTAATTCAATCTGATCAATAGGGTGGATGTCTTTAGCCATGACTTCAAACTCAGTTTTGAGATAATCTGCTAATGAATTTGGCTGCAACACCATGGGCTTTAGGAAACTCATTTGCATTTTTCCCTCTTTGATGTCAAAGGCTGACATCAATCTGGTTTGGTTTGAAGGGGCCATCTTTAAGTACTGAGCATAGGCTTGGGCCTTCAGTTGCTCATTCTTTGTCTTGATTTCTTTAAACTTCCCCTTTATATCTATAACTTTCTTAGAAGAAGACCTGAGAGATGAAACTTCTATACTCTGTTGTCTTTCTAGTTCTTACCTCTGTGAACTTTAGGGTGTCCCACCTGTTGGGAATGAATGCAAACTATCTGTCCCTTCCTTTCTCATGCTTTCTGTAGTTTCATCTATGAACTCCTCAACTGAATAAGGATTCAACATTTACCTCTTAGCAAAGGTTTGATCTGTAGGTCTGCTAGAAGGGGTAACTACTTCCCTATCTCTTTTCAAATTCTTTTCCTTGTTCAAAGGAGTTTGCATAACTGGGAGATTTCCCATGTTTGTAGGAGCTAGGTGTGGCTATGGTGGAGCTCTTTCTTCAGAGATTTCAGGTTGCTCTAATACCTCTAGTTGTTCTGATGCTTGTGGTTGTCCTATTTGTCCTAATGTAGGAAGACTATTTTCCTGTGTTTGTCCCAATGATGGCTCTACTGTGGGAGCACTAGTTTCCTGTGTTGGCTTTTGAGATATTTCAGCTGGCACCTCTACAAAAGAGTCTAGGTCAAGTATCTTTTCCAAATCTTTCATCACATTCTCAACATCAACTTTATCACTATCTTCCTCTATCAATGTCCCTTCTCTCCATTCATTTAAATTGGCATATTGTTCTATCTCAGGGATTCTGTGGTGGATGTAGGGTGACAACTTATGTTTTGTCCTCCTATCACTGATGAAACCATGAGGGTCATAAGCCCAAGCAAATATCTTCTTTAAATGCATCTTTCTCTCTATGATTTGTTTTGCTTCTTGCCTTGCTCTTCTATTGTTGCACACAAATGGGCCTAAGTGGTCTTTGATCCTCAGTTAGTGTTATTGGGAAATCTAGTGTCCACTCGGAGCTTCTCTTCCCACTAAGATTGGTAGCTATCTTAGAAACAAACAAACTAAAACTACTTTCGCTTTCCTTTATGAGAAGTAGATAAGAGGGGAACAAAGGACACCAGCCTTAGTCTTGTGCTTAGTTCCTCTCCCTTCTGACAGATCCTTACCACTTTGCCTTCGTCTACCCAGCTTCAAAGAGCACCTGTGGGATCAAAGCAGCATAATACTATCGAAGAATAGAGATCTACAATCATAAACAATAGAGGACCAGATATATATTTACCACACAAATGCATATATCATCAAACATACAAGAATGTGGAGGAAAACTTGAATAGCTTTATTAATATCAAGAATAGCAAAGAGGATTACAACCAATTGTTCTGACCCAACGTCATCCTCCCAGCATGAAAGCCCTTCTTCACCTCATGAAAAGCTTAGATCACCCAACATTATGATATTCCACCAAGAAACCAACAACACTTCCTTACAAGATACAAAATTCCAGCCTCCGGATCTCTGTGATGAGGGATCCATATATAGATGATTGCAGGGGGGTGAGTCAGCTTCTGGGATTTTGATTAGTGTCCTCTCTCTGATAGTTCTTGATTTCACTTGGAGATTGATGATCTCTTACTCATCCCTGGGTGAATTCAGAGGGGCAAGTGTCACAGGAGAAGTTTCTGGAAGATTCCATGACGATCCACCTTGCAAACTGTCTCTGCCATTTGTCTACTCTCGCCCATTACACCCTACAGAAGGGCTTTCTAATATGCATCGCACCCTCTGCACTGGGCAGTCTGTATGGTCTAGCTTTGACCAGTTCTGAGCAGTTTTCTGTGGAGAAATTTTGGGAGATGATATAATCAGCCAACCTTGTTCCTTTAGGGTGTGAAGCAACACTTTTGGGGACTTAGGATCCCTTGGTTTATGGAGATGTATGATTGGGGTTGCAGTGCCCAAAAATGTCTATAATAGTTGCCCCCTAAAGCATGAGGTCGTTAATCTTTTGATGTCGCGTGAAATGATTTACCATGAGGATCCAAAGTTTTTTCGAGCTGGAAGGCGACCTGTAATAAGATACAATACAATACACTATCTTCATAATATTTTTCATGATCTAGCAAAGGCGGGAATTCCCATGCTCAGCTTTATAAATTCATTTTCATGTACATAAGACAGACAATCGTCTGTGTGGCAGACTGATGATTCTGATAGAGCCATCATCCTTTGATTCAGATGATCATCTATGCAGCAATGATGTACATTTGATGTCTTTATTTTCCTGAATATATCGCAACCCGGATGGATGAAACTAGATCCGGGGTCTTCAAACTCGTCCAATCTTGGAGTACAAGTTGATCCATGTGAAAGATGTTCTGGAGTTGAACATGGAAAGACATCGCCTGATTACCAGCCAATGATGTAAGTTGTTAACAAGCGCGAGAGGAATCACCGATAATGATGATGGCCCTCAAGTTACTACAGTACAATTCACGTGGTGTGAAAAAGGGACTTGGCATCGAACACCACGCAAAATCTTTCAGTCGAAGACCATTGATGTATACCTGTTGCTGGAAGTGAGAAACTTGCCATTGAGGCATGCAAGCTTCAAAGTACTGAAAGGGTTGTCCCTAAGTCGACTTCTTGGATAATGAGCTGATGTCGACAAGAAGCAACCCATCGTAGGAGGGCCTTAATGAATCCCACATCTACGACTCAGAATGGAGTAAATGATTTTGGAGGTGAAAACGATTTGATGATACAGGGTTCAGGGTGGCGGTCATGAAAGAATGGAGCATGAATGCATTGCAGTGGATGAGACACAGGTGAATTCTCTGAGCGACTTCTCTTGAACATATCGGCAACACTGACATGGATTGGTAGCATTAACCCCAAAAATGGATGGTGCGATGGACCAATGGTGATATGACCGGTGAACGGAATAACCCAACCCGACTCGGATGTGGAGTGAAAGTGTCATGTTCAAGAGCGACTTGCTACCAATAAAGTTTCTTCAAGTTTTCTTCCCAATTTTTCCCCGTCATTGCTGACCTGTACCTCTTTATTTTTGTCAAGCTTGAGGAGGATAATATATGCTTGTTCTATAATTTTCCCTTCGGGAAAACCCGTCGCTATGTTTTAACGAGCCTAGCGACAGTGAAACTCGTTCTTGTCTATATTGACAAGTTTGTCGCTATTTGGCTTTAATGAGTTTAATGACAAAGATAACTCGGTCCTTTTCAATTTTAGAGAGTCTGAAAGGGATGTAAAGGAAACTCCAATAATCCTTTTTCTTCATATAATCCCTTAAGTCCGAAAAAGTATAAAATAATACAAAAGGGATGAAATTTTAGTAATTTTAAAGAGCCGAACAAAAAAAGCGCTCGATATTTTTGTGTAATAATCCCTCAGGTCCAAAAAGATTAAAATATAGAGGAGGGATAGCATTCCCGGTAGCTTTAACGAGCTGGAGAGGCCAATTTCTCGGCAATATTTTCATATTTTATGAGTCAGGTGAAAAGAGCTTAAAGGAGACTCGTCTTTTGAGGAACGAGTGATAATTTCAGGTAGCAGTTGATTCCAAGTAAGGTTTGGAATTTTCCAATCACGGCAGTGTCGCAAGGATGGCTAACAGGATCACTCTTCGCAGCTGTTCCTCAAAAGGGGTAAACAATCAAATGGAGGTGAATGATCGGATAAACCAGAGTGGAGGTGATGGTAAGAACATGACCAGGGCTCAAAAGCTGATGATAATGCATTCACAATGGTTATTTACCAGGGATTCGTTCATTTTTTAATGAACTTAAACTCTGGGGGAAACATTTTCTCATTGCTAAGGTTTAATTTTTAACGAGCTTGAACTTCGCATAAAAACTGCTCGTGATAATGGTCATTGATTATTTGATTTCACCGTTAACCACTTTGTTCCTTCAAAGGTTGTACTGCCTGTTCAATTGCTTCATCAAACCGATTAGAAATGAACAATACACGTTTGAAAAATGAGTTAAAACATTAGTTTTTTACTCGAATTACGTGAAAAGTAATTTAAAAGTGGTTTTTACCCCTCATTTTACCATTTCATTTGAACTTTGGTTTTTTGGAGCTCTGGAGGTGCTTTCCCCCTTGATTTTCACCAGCTGATTCCAGGAGATTCTGTGGACGATTCTTGGCACCGTCTGGACTAGGTAGGAGCTAAACCTGAGCTCTTCAGTTGCATTCCTTCCTTTTTGAATTCTGAGCATGTTTCCCTATTTTTCTGAGCCCCTGGGTTTTGAAAAATTCACCCTGGATCCATTGCACCCTTTCTATATCGAAAGGTGTGATGCATACTGGCTTGGCCATTGGCCAATCAGTATGCATCTCACCCAATACACTGCTGGGGTACGATGGGCGCGAGAAGGGAAACTTTTGCACTGTTTTCTCATGGATTTTTTGCCTGTTTGTTGCCAAATCAGGACCCTAACTCTTCTCTTGCTTGTTTTGCAGAGATTCATTGGAGAAAAATGGTTGTTACATGGCAAGAATGCGGGCATGAAGAAGATGGCATGGTTTCTTTACATGATCCGATTACGGTAACTGCACTGCGAAACTGTGGCCTGTTCAAGTTTTTCCGCATCTCTAGCATGAGGCAACAAATCAACTTGTTGCAATATCTTCTCGATGCATGGGATCCTACCAACCAGGTGTTTCAGATCAGAGGGAAATCTATCCCCTTGACTGTCGTGGACATCTATTTTTTGACTGGTTTATCGAGGCGTGGTGCCCCTCTTTCATTATCAGGTTCCGCCTGTGGGGGCGAATCTATGAGAGATTATATTCGCCGGTATTGCAGAGAGGGATCTCAGCCGAGTAGGGATGGCAAGATCAACATTCGAGATGTCACTGACCGGTCCTTGAGGACCATCCTGTTCACTTTTGCTAGACTGGCTGGTAGTGCCGCTCTTCACGTGGCTAACAGGTCTTATATGCAGTACGCCTTGGAATGCCTTGAACCAAAGGTGTTCAACTAGTGTGACGCAGTACTCCCTGTGATGAAAGAACAACTGACCAAGGTAAAAAGCGGAAAATCCAAGAACTTTGGCTATGGTTCTATTTTGACCGCTTTCACCTTGGAAAAGATCCCACTGATGCAGCCGCAGTACATTTCACTTAGTTTACCTCCACCGACTGAGCCACAGATGCAGATATGGGTCGACCTCATGGCTCATGCTGGTCAGTCCTAGGTTTCCTTCTCTGATACCTTCTTCGAGTGGTTCAACCGTCAGGAGATGGTTTTTTCTGAGTGTCCATATGCTGGTATGGATTTCTGGGGTGACCTGGATTTGGTGCTGCCGGCTGGTGAGCAGTGGGGTGCTATCGGTAAATTCTCTGACCATATTGTTAGAGCCTAAATCTTCCTTAGGCTGAAGGAAGGCAAAATTCAGGATAACCACAAACCACACTCGGTTTGGTAGCTAGCCCTACTAGAACAGGAGAGGGCTCTCTCCGGGTCACACTCAGTAGAAATAGAAAATAGGGTCTGAGATGACTCAAAATAAATACTGATTTTAGGCTAGTAAATAAATATGAAAAAGGTAGTTTAATGAATGACTGAATTTTCTAGGCTGTATGTAACAAAGAACAGCATGAGCTGAGAAATTAAATCAAATACACAGAGTGTTTCATAAGGCAAGATAGGCAGGAAGTTTAGCAATCGAATTTGAAATAATACGGAGTGGAAAGACTATTGAGAGGCTGAAGAGGGCATGTATAATGAATCCTTTTCAGACAACAGAAGACACACAGAGGATGAAAGTTTTCCAAAGCAGAGCAATAAACTGGATTCTACCTTTCTTACTTAAAAACATTCAAATGGAAATGATTGTTAATGAACTATAAAACATAACGAGATACATATGAAACAGAGAAGAAACATATTGCTAAACTCACACCACAGGAATCTCATGAATCAAAGTTGCATCATTTTATTAATTTCCTGGCCAAATTGTACAGTGAAGCGCTGAGTTTTCTTCCACCTTTCCCAGAAACTCCAACCCTTTCCAAATGATTCTCAATACAATAAATAGACTCCAATGTGGGAAAACAGATTGACTAGAATAAGGAATTGTTTAATCATTATTAACAGAAGATGAAAAGCCAATCATCTGTAAAAGAAGCAGCGTTACATTTTCTGCTCGAATCTACTGATGACCAATGAAATCTGTAGCGTAGACCTTCTGAGTCGTAACTGAAGCCAAAAATAAACCTCCGATACTATTTCTTTGCCACGGTAGATATCTACGTTTTAAATCTGGGCGTTTCGGTCTTTGACTGTTCGCTTTCCTTTTTGTTGTTTGAAGAAAAGTTAACTTTTAATAAAAATGGTTTTGAATTCCGCCAATTCCAGTTGCAATTGCTCCTTGTATAGAAATAGAAGGAAAGGCAGAAATATCCACATCAGACTTCTCATCTCTTGATTTGTCAACCGCGAACTTTCCAACAGATTATTTTAATACGCCCTTCACCTCTGAATTCCTAGATGTAACGTTCTGAGAATCCTTCGAATAACTAGAACTTGAAGGAAAAGATATTCTGAAATTGTTGCTCTTCATTCTTCCCTTTGTTTCTTGATCTATTTACAGGAGAGCCTGCCGAACCTGTGTTTGTGTTGCTAATGTTTCTGGGAGAAAATGGCCGAGAATTCCCTATGTCAGTTCGAGGAGATGCTGTGTTTGAGTTTCTTATCTACAATATTGAACTCTGAGGATGCTTTCAAGGGAACTCCTGAACGAAGACCAGCTACAGAATGTGATGGAAGAAATTTCGCCTTTGCTGTTTCTACTGTCTTGAAAGAATTCTCCCTGGAGAAAGGCCTTGGTGTAGAATTGTTATATGCTGTCAATGATGTAATAACACTGTCAGACTTTCTTGCTTCAGGCATCTTGAATGAGCCATCTCTAGAGAATGAAGGTCTCACTGAACTCTTTATTTGTGGCAGAACTCCATATCCATCAAATTTAATTGTTTTGTAAGTTTTCAATGAGTTATTTCTTTGAAGCACTGGTTGGACACACATTGACTGAACCTGAGATCTTTGAAGAGCTGTTTCTGTAAGTACCTTGTTTTCCACTGACCTGGCTAGAAGAAGATACAGTCTGAGATTCTGTGACAACTTCTAATTTTTTCTGATTGCTTTCCTTTTGTTTCACTTACACCCGTCACAAAATCATTCCCCTGTAGGAACAACCTCGAGGAGTGTTTGCGTGCAGTAGATATGTTTCAGCCCCTTCATTGCACTCAGCATTAGTGACTAGCATTTCCTCATACCCAATATCACCATAGATGTCACAAACTTTAACTTGAAACCGAGGGAATGTATGCGGTTTTGGAAATTGGAGGCTGTTCTGGAAAGTTTCAGGCCACTCAGATGTATGCGCTGCGCCAAACGCCCAACGTGCCGTGCCTCCCTAGTGCGCTGCGCCCGTGTAAAAATGAACTGCGCGTTTGCTCCCTGCGCCGCGCCTTCCTAGTGCGCCGCGCCTCCTGCCCAGCGTGCCACACACTGATCCAACACATAGTTTGGCTTCAAAACTTCATTTTTTCACTTCCTTGTTTTATCTTGGATGTCCAAGGTTGCAAAAATAACCAAGGAAAAGTCTTCATTCACCTCACACAATGCATTGGTGATTTCTCTGTATGAGGATCCTGTTCTAGATATCGTTGTAAATATGACAGATCTTGCACATCTGTGTAGAATTGGAAACGAGCTCTCCATAATTCTCAATAAAATCCATCTCAGATAATACATTAATGTGTAGCAGCAACATGGTTGTCAAGGACAGCAACAGAACTTACTAGTCACGTTTCAAAAATTTCACCTTCTACCTGCAGTGCCTTCGAATTTTCCAGGTCAGTGTCTGTAATCTCTTCTGTTGGAAAGTCATGGACTGAAAATGTTTCCAATCTGCCAGCATTAACCTCAAATCCTGAAGCTTGTTTCTCAGTTCATAGCAGCAATTTGCATGCATGGTGCAAACCTTGTGTGAAATCTTCACAAATCTACCAAAATAAGATGCGTCCAAGGACCTCAACTTCAATTCTACTCGCTTATAGCATCTTCATATTTGATATTATTTAGCACATCTTAATCATGCTTTCCAGGATACAATTCTCGTGACATGTACCAATACCTGTAGAATTCGACTGTCCGGTTATTTGATTTTACATAGTTCCCATTGGCGTTGTTCTTCAAATCTGTAGGGCTGCCAGTGAAATGGTCACAAGCAATTTGAAAATCTACATCCGTGAAAACAAAGTTATATCCCATTGCAAGCACAGTCTGCCGAAAATCGATTCTCCTCCACATCATCTTTAAATAATCATCTGTCATGAAAATCTTCTCACTGGCGAAGTCAACTCCATCAGTCTTGAGAACAAAGCAGTGAGCATGGATGGACATGCACCGATCATAAGCCTTTTGATCCAAAGCCACTATAATTAAATGATCCAAAAATAGCTAATTTCATCCCCTAACCGAAATCTCTCCAAGAAAAGATCAATCATGGAATTTGGGGTTGTCCATGCCTGATTTAACATGGTGATTATAACTGTCTTATCAACCATAGTAGCCTTTTGCTTTAGCATATTCAGCATTATGAAGCAGAGGAGCCAAGAAAATTGGAGATTTGACGGAGGCAATGAGAAATTTGGAGTAGCAGCTCTGTGCACCGCGCGTGCAACCCAGTGCATCGCACCTGTGTTATTTAACACTGTGTGTTCACTCCCAATGCGCTGTGTCGCACCAGTGCGCCGCGCCAGTTAGCCAATGCGTCGTGCATCTGTTTTTGACCGATTTCTCCCAATTTCTCTCACTTACCTCCAAATGACTTTACTTTTCTTTGTCTGAGCTTTACACATTTGGAGACATGATTTTTACATGAAGATTTCCAATCTTAATATTGCCAAACCCATTTTCGTAATGTTTGAAAATGCCTCTAGTTACAAACTCTGTTTTGCTTCTTTGTTGCTCTTTAGACTGAATGGTTTGATTTTTGCTTGTCTTGCAGGGATGAATGGCCTGGAACTTTGCAAAGGATGACCAGGGCTGCGCCTGGAACATTTCATGTTTGAAATCTTTAAAAAAAATTACACATCCATTCCAAAAACAAATTTGACGATTTCTTCTTCAAAACAGAGTTTTGAAGAAGAATCATTCTTGAGCATGATTGACGATGGAAACTCTGAAATGGGAAACTTATTGGAGACATCCTCATGGCCTGCTAGAATTATTTGACATTCTGAAGACCAAACCCTAGACCTAATGACTAAAATGACTCTTGTTTGACCAAGAGACCATCCATGACTGTAAAGGACTGAAATCAATTTTGATGAATTTTGACCAAACCAGCAGGTACAAATATGAGGGGTGATGAATGACAAGACCCTTCCATCAGATTATGGCATGCCCCCTAGCAGAATGCAATTGAGTGAATCGAGCGAGACACCTAAAAATGGAATGCAATAAGAGAAATGATCTTTGACAGAGGGATGCAAAGACCGACTCTAACACATATCTCTATTTATCATTTCTTTTTATAATGTTCTTGTGCTTTCTTCTATCAAGACTAATAAAAACTCATGTGCTCATGCAGATATTGGACCAGTTCGGCCAACAGTACATCTGAGAGCACCAATTGTTGTTCCAGCAGGAGAGGCTGTGTGGAGGGCTATCCTTCGCGACCTTGATGTGGCCGAGACTCTTTCAGCATTGCAGGATCAGGTCGAGGGTCTCACTCTCGGTATTTCGGACGTGAGGACCGAAGAGATGCCTCTGAGGTTGCAACAACATACTACTAGCTTGCCGAGTCGATGGACTAGGCTTTTACGCATGATTGCACATGCGGTGACTTGTTATCACCAACATCATTAGACTAGGGTGCCCCCTAGCATTTTGAGTTTTGGGTCATTTGACCGATTTTGTATTGGTTACAGAACATTATGTATAAACCATAAACAGTTATATATATATTTTTGATTTTCGGAGCTTTATTTTGGTTAAGTTATGTGATCTTGATGCAAATATTGATGAAATGCTTCTTTTATAAATGTTGCAAATGTCTATCTAACACATAATTTGCCAATGAATCCGTTAATGTGTTTAAGTTTCTAGAAATATGTTGATATTGAATAGAATCAAACTGCCTTTCCAAAATCTTGATCCTTAGGAACATGCGATAGATAGCTGGATTCCGTACGGAGTAGATACCAGTGAGCTGTAGGATGACGAGCTGTGAGTCTAGCCTGATGACGAGTCGGCATATGCCACGCCTAATGGCATTAGAGAGGAGCTCTATCAACGCGTTGTATTCAACAATATTGTTTGTTGACTGACCAATACATACCCCTATGAAACTCACTAACTCGTCGCTTGGATCGAAGATGGCCCAGGCCGCAGAAGATAGGTTCTGCGAACTACGACTCGCTCCGTCGGCATATCCAACAAATGATTCCAATAGGTCCAACATCTGCAACAAATGTGAAAGTGGATCACTTAACCAAAACAATTACCCTTAGCGAAAACAAAAATGTAACAAAAGCATAGGGGTTACTATCTTGAGTCAAACATAGTAATGCTTAAGGTACAACCCATTGCGGGGTTGTGCCAGTGGTATCCCATTATAATCCACTAACTCGTAGGCTCCTTTTTCTAGTACACGATTAACAATATAGGGGCCCATCCATAAAGACTTGAACTTACCTGCTCGCATTTTCTCGGATTCCTGGTCGTAAAGTAAGACGAGGTCACCTTCTGAGAAGACACGGGGTTTGACATTCCTTTCGAACTGCGCCTTGACTCGTTTCTTATGGGATTCATTAGCCAAAGAGGCATCACGATGGGTTTCATCCAATTAGATTAGTTCCAAGAAACAAGCCTCCTCTTCTAAAGTTCCGGGGAGAAGGTCGACTGCGAGTTTGAGGGATGAGATTTCACACTGCACGGGTAAGATTGCTTCTAGGCCATACATCAGTTGAAAGGGTGTAAACCTGGTTGCATTCCTCACCGATGTCCGGTATGCTCACAAGGCTGAGTACAGGATCAGGTGCCAACTCCTTTTGTGGACTCCAATCATCCTTTGTAGAACCACTTCAGGACCTTGTTGATTGCCTCAACTTTTCCATTAGCCTGCGGATAATATGGAGTAGAGTTGTTGTGGGACAAACCTAATTTGGTAGCCAACTCAACCATCATGTGATTGCGAAAATGCGATCCATGATTTGTGACTATGGCCTGTGGAACGCCGAATCTGGAGACTACATGATTGAAAAAGAAGAGGGCAGCCGTTTCGCCGTTGTTGTTTAATGTAGGCATTTCCTAGGCCCATTTGGTAAAATAGTGTACCGCGACTATGATATACCCATGCCCCCTGGCCGAGGTGGGTTACATGTCATGAAATCTATACCCCATTTGGCGAATGGCCCAACAACAACTATTGTTTGCAGAGGTGCGGGTGGTATTCAGGTTTTGTGATCGAAGATTTGACAGGCATGGCAACTTCTGACTGCAGTTATGCAATCTTTGAACATTGTTGGCTAGAAGTATCCTGCTCATAAAATCTTTTGCGCCATAGCGTAACCAGATTGATGCCCCCCACACGCGCCTGAATGGAAATCATTCAGGACTTTTTCGGCCTCCTCGTGGGTGAGGCACCTCCTCATAACTGTATCGACACCACGACGGTAAAGTGTATCTCCAATGATCATGTAGTCTTTTGCTTGGTATCGAATGTGTCGTTGTTCCGAGTGCGAGGTATTAGACCTATATGTTTGGGTTTGGAGATAGATGATTATGTCTCCATACCACGGATTGCTTGAAGATATCAGAAACAAATATTCGTCCACGATTGCTTCTTCTAATGTTTCATCGTTGGACGACGATGGGAGATCGCATAGTAACTCCGCGAACACCAAGGATTTCTTTGATTTGGATTTTATAAATTCCAGATCAAACTCTTGTAGAATTGCTTTCCATTTTGAATATTCCCCCCAGCAACTGTCGTGACAAAATATAAGTCATGGGGTTACAATCTGACAAAATAGTGGTTTTTTGAAAGAGGACAGAGTGCCGAAATCTCTGTATCGCTTGAATAGCTGTGAGAGCTAGCTTTTCAACGTAGGAGTACTTGCTTTCTATATAATTTAAGTTTCTACTCAAATAATATATAGGATGTTCAATTCCATTGTCTTCTTGAACTAAAACCATTGCAATGGTCATATCTGCTGTAGCCAGATACAGGTTAAAGTATTTTTGATAATCAGGAGCGTACATTAATGATGCTTTTATTAGGGATTCCTTTAAAGCATCAAAGGAAGCTTGCACGACCTAATCCCAGATGAAGGGTACTTCTTTTTTCAATAGACGAGTATAACCTTTAGCAAGTTCGGCGTAATTTGGGATGAACCTCCTCAGAAAGTTTGCTTTCCCTTGGAGTTTCTGAATTTGAAGCAAATTTGAAGGTGGAGGCAAGTTAATGATTGCCTGAACCTTATATGGGTCGAGACGAATCCCATCCTTTGAGACCACAAAGCCAAGTAAACGACCAAAACTGACACAGAACACACATTTGTGTGGATTGAGTCGTATCTTGTAGTGTCGGAAACGTAGAAATATCGCTCTCAAATGCTGCGGATGATTGGTCCCCTTTTGCGAATGAGCCAGAAGATCGTTGAAATATGGTTGAACGATGTTTTTGATGTCATGGAAGGCATAATTCATTGCCCTCTGAAATGTTTCCCCTGCGTTCTTTAAACCAAAGGGTAGCTTGCGATATGCAAATGTGCCCCACGGACAAATAAATGCAGTCTTTGACTGGTCCTGTGGGCAGATATTTATTTGATTATACCTGGAAAATAAATCCATAAATGAAAAGATTTCACATCCGGCACATTCATCAATTATCTGGTCAATGAAGGGTGTAGGGTAGTTGTCTTTCGGACAAGCTTGATTTATATCCCTATAATCGATGCACACTCTAATCATTCCTTGTTTTTTCATTACAGGAACAATATTCGATACCCAATCGGTTAGAGGAACCGGGAAAATAAAACCAGCATGGAGAAGTTTTTCAACTTCTGCCTTGATGGGAGTGGCTTTCTTGGGGTGCACTTGTCGTAGCTGTTGTCATACCAGTTTGACATCTGGATACATCTTAATTTCGTGTTCAACTATGCTCGAGTCAATGCCTGGCATTTCATCATACGACCAAGCAAAGAAATCTCTGAACTCGCAAAAACGAGAGTGATATTTTTCCATTTCTGAAGGAGAACAAGATTTGTCGACATGAATATTCTCTACAACATTTTTTTTGGTTGAGATATTTATGGCGATAGTCTCTTCAATATTGGACAAGTTTCACTCAGAATCCACCATGTTTATAGTATTTAATAGAAAATAAAAAACTGAGGGATGATGAAGGTCACTAGGAGTATCTTCCTCGTAATCCAGAAGATGGGAACGATGGTGGTGATCTTCCCATGGTGCCCCGTCAATCATCATTGACTGAATAATTCCTTCGTCTGTATAACGTACTTGCGACCAAGGATCTGAAGGGGTACCATATTCCTTAGACCTATCTATCCAAATGCTTAATGAGCGTTGATTTGGGTTTGCCTCCCATGCCGAAAACATTGATTGCTACAATATTTCTATTGGGCTTGGAGGCAATACTTGCAGATGATCCATGTTAATTTCGTTTTCAGAGATCTTTTGAATAGAAGATATCATATTGCAGGTTCCCATCGTTGCCACTTCTATCAGATTGATTGGAGGTGGTAGGGAAAAATTCCCCATTAATATAGAGTCTTTTAGTAGGCCTACTCCGATATTTTGAAGCGAATGAGGGCTTCCATGGATCATTGGAATGCTTCCCGTAACTTGTGGAATGTTGGGGAGAAATGTTTGTTGGTCGACGATTGTAATTCCTCCTTGGAAGGGAAATGTAATCTTCCTGAAGTAGGTCGACACAACGGTAACCATAGCATATATCCAGGGCCTTCCCAGTAGGATGTTGTAATCGAGGTTTCCATCGATCACTTCAACATCGATTTCTACCGTTTTGCCCCCCAGTTCGACTTTCAAGTTGCTTAAAATCCCATATGGGGTGTATGTTCGTCCATCAAATGCTTTTAATGTCGTCGAAGATTGTGACAAGGGTGGAGATCCTAAAGTTCTCCAGCAACTCATTGACATAATACATGTAGATGCCCCCTCATCAATAATTTTTCAATGAATAGTTTTGTTGAGGGCTTTCACTCGAATCAAAAAATCTAGTTGAGTTGGTAACTGAGGGTCATATCCTTTGTGATTAAAAGACACAAGATTGGAATCCGTTGGGTCAATCCAACCTATCGCTGATAATAAATCTTGCTTTTGGGAGGGGCAATTTTGCAGTACCTCAAGTGTCGACATAGTAGATGGCGATTGGGCCAGATCCTCCACTATATTATAACGCTGTGCTGCTCTGGCATGAGGATTAAATGTCGATTTGTGTACTACTCCCTTTGGCGGCTTTATCGTTAGTTTAGGAATGATGGGTGGCACAACTTCAGTCGAAGTTGTTGTCGAACTACTAGGTTGATCATTAGCCTTGTTGTCTGACAGCTGTGGATTCCCGTAATATTTATTCCTTGTCGATATCAAAGCATCATTTTGCTGCTTCGAAACTGACAAAATTAGCACTTGGGACGGGGAAGCATTGTCACTAGCAACCATATTTGCTCCTGGATTTGGAAACAGATCAGTCAATACCGCCGAGGTTTTGAATTCTTGAATAATTTTCTAAGCTCAGCTTTATATGGACACTCTCTTGTCCAATGATCCTCATCACATATAAGGCATGGACGATTTGCAGAAGACTTTTCGGGGGACGACTCCTCCTGTTTCTTCTTCTTCCCTTTCTTTTTCTCCTTGCCTCCTGGTTGCCTGGTTTCTTTGCCTTTGTCAGTCGATACAACATTTATTTCCGAGGAGAGAAGTTCTTCATTTTCATTTTGACCTGAAACCGTACGGGCCTTCTTTGACTTAGCCTTTATGGTTTTCGTGCTGGTCGTTCCTATCACACCGTCCTCGGCATGAGAGTCTTTGTTTGATTTAGGAGAGGGAGGAACCAAAAATTTCGGTCTAGGAGCATCAGGGATTTTATCGTAGAGCGTGCCAGACTGAGTATAGATCAAGTCTAAATATTGCACACGAGCAATGACTTGCTCTTCAGTGACGACTCCTCCCTTTGCCACATCTTCTGTAATAGAAGGTAACAATGACTTAAAAAACAATTCAGCCAACAACTGATCAGGAACGTATGTTTTTACCATTCTACGATGACATCGCCACTCATGAATATGATCGTATATGTGAGTGGCCGTCGTTTGCTTGAAATTGGTAAGAAGCTCTGTTCCCGTTTCGTACCTTATGGGTAACTAAAAATGGTTAAAAAGGTTGTGGCTAGGGTACTGAAGTTATCAAACGAAGCTCTAGGCAATTCGATATACCATTTTTCTGTCGGACTAGTTAACGTTCGTTGAAAAAGGCGAAGCCTAATCGAATCATCATTTAGAGTGTTAGGCAAACACCACAGATGAAAGGTCATCACATGATTCGACGGGTCCTCACCCGTATTTCCATTAACTTTAGGAATATCTGACGGAAGTTTATGAGGAATCGCTGGCCACCAAGGGGCATAAGTGATTGGATCGTTTGTTAGCCGATTTAAATCTGGTAACTCTAAAGTTTCCACGAAGGGCAACTGTTGATTCAGGTTCGTCGAAGCATACCCAGGATAAGATGGGATTGCCTGAGCAGTGGGTCTTTGCATACCAGCATAGTGCATTTGATGCTGATAACTTTGGTAAGGTTGCTGGGCATAACCATTATGAAATGGTTGATGTTGAACATTTTGAATATACGGCTGCTCGTTACTTGCAAAGACTTGGTGCTCAGATCCTTGGTAAAATTGTTGGAATTGTGGTTGTTGATATTGCACTAGCCATGGTTGTGAAACCATGTGTTGTTGTCCAATATTGGCTGTTTGACCAAGATGAGAGGTAATGGTACCCGTTTGAGGCTAGGTCACTCCAGTTAAGGAGCCACTAATCGATGATTGTGGTGGCGTTGTAGAGACAGGAGGCTGTTGGATTGCGACCTGAGAGACTTGAGGTTGGCATACAACAGGCAACGCTTGTACTTGCAACACCGTCACAATAGCCGTTGTAGTGGGGATATTTGACATAGGCAGACTTTGTTGCATTGAGTATACGACTCTTGGTTGTTGGGGCAGTATTGGCATCCAACGACTGGATGTAATTCCAGCATAATCTGAATTCTGTTGCGAACTCTCGTGTGTTTGACCTCCCAGAGGAGACAATGAAAGGGAATGTTGCCCCCCATATGGCGGTAATCCAGTGCTTAAGGGAATGATTTGCCTTTGAGGACCGGACTGCCCAAATTGACACTGCGACGAATCAATTTGCTGAGATTCAACATAAGAGATTCCAGATATTATTCCGGACGAACAAACGGGAACAAACCATACTGTCGAAACAGCCCCTGGATGGATTCCATCCAGTGATTGAGAGCTAGTTGCGACAGATGGTACGCCGACGAACATTGTTGGAGTGGTAGCAGGAAGTTCTGCCGCTGTTGTGTCAGATGACATAGTCCTAGATGTCGACGGTTGTTCATACATATCTAGTCTATCCAAAAGATTTCCTAGTGATTCTACAGGAACTTCCGATAACGGTAGACTAATTTCTGACGAAGAAGGATATAGGGTGATCCCAACTCCAAAATGTGATGGAGTACTAGATGGAGGATCCTCCATAATCTCTTCTATAGTAATCAAACCAGGTGGAAGAGGTAGAGTGTTAGGTTTGTAAAATATTTCCTGTGCCGAAGAAGGTATAGATTTTGCAGCAATAGATGTTTGGGGAATAACACCTTCCAAATCAGCTGCAGATGGAGCCAGTTCAGGAATAGAATTGTTTACCTTCACACTAGGATCAGTTCTACTGTCCTTTGGTGGCTGCGAAACTTCTTCTGTAAAGGCAGGGATACCAGAAATGTTTGGAGTAACCGGAGTCTCCAAGGGTGTCGGAACACTTGTTCCAACTAAACCAGGGGACTTTGAACCGGTTAAACGAGTTTGCTTTGTCCGGAATAGTTTTGATTCTGGAGACAAAGGCGATTGAATCGTAAGACTCCACGAACGATGGGGTTTCAATTGAATTTCTTCCACGATTGTAGATTACTCGATCAACTAAAAATAAAGGGGAAAATGATTCCGAATTAAATGAATTTTAGACGCTTTGACACAACTTGTTTTTTCAATTTTTAAGAGTCGAGAAAAAACAAAAGATGACTCTAGTCGCCTTCGATTTTTAATGAGCCTGAAGTGACAAGTGCTCTAATGGACCTTTTCCTTTAAGGAGTCTGAAAAGGAATGAAAGAGACTACTCTGGAAATCTAGACAGAGGGATTACCAAACCAATCGCAAAAATGCAGAATACTTTTTATGGTACGGCAGTCAATCTTCCCGAATGCTGTGTTCAGTGCATTGCGATTGATAGGGCGGCAGACACGGCTTGCTATGGATAAAGGATATAGCCTATTGTGGTCTCCCAATATATACTCGATAGTATGTGGGAGCACAAGTCTGTACTGGAACTTGTCGTCTCAAAGAGGAGGAATCACCCAACCAACAATGAAAGCGACAGTTACCAGGCTTTACGACGCCGGAATACATCTCTAGCCTAGACTTCTAGATGTTGTGTGTTAGGTTCCAAAGCATTTTTATGTTCATTAAATTTATTTTACAGTTGATATTTCTTAAGAAATTTTCCTTTCAGGTTCATTGCGTGATGTAGATATACAATTCCTAAAATTCAATCTAAGATGATAAACAATCGTTTAATCTTCTTTTTGCAATGAAAATCCTAGCTACTAAAGAAAGAGAGATGATATTCTTTCAACATGGAGCGGAGAGCACACACTAGATGCACTATCCTAAATCAAACCAACAAGCAGTCTAAATGTAAATGCACATGCATGTATTTGTTTTCAGCTTTCTTAATGTGTGAATGACAAGAAGAATGCTAAGTAAAATTTGAATTATCTTTTCAAAGCGACAATACTAATAAATTTCTCTTCAAAAAGGAAAGGAAGAGTATAACAACACTTTGCGATTTTGAATTGAAAACTGCTTTCGAAACTTGAAAAACTACTAATTCAAATCAAATACAAGAGTAACTGTATAATAGACCATCAAGAACAATAGAATTATTTTCTTTGACTAAAAACGACACTTGTGACACTTCCAAATCAAAAGACGACATTTTGATTATGCTACTTTTTTGTAAAAGAGAACTGTAAATGGCGCACAATACATAAAAACATTCACAATTCTTTGTACTATGGAGGCAGAATCATGAAAAGGAAGGGAGTTTCCACAGTGGTATACTGATCACAGACAACAAAACTCCTGAATAGAGCTGAAGAGAGTGAACACAGAAACCAAAATCTAAGAGCAGAAGAGGTCTTGTCTGATCAACGCACCTGCAACATAGGGAAAGTGTGATGCAGCGCACCTACTGCACACGGGAGGTGCGATGCATCCAGATTCCCAAGAGGAGAAAGTGCAATGGTCCAGGGACGAGACTTCAACTTGGTTTCGGGTCACAGTTTGCAGCTTAGTTCAAGGATTTAGGCTGAGCAAGTGATGTTCAGTAAATATAAATCACAGGGGCTGATCTAATGAGGTTACTAGAGCCACCACTAGGGCAATTAGAAGGTTTGCAAATTGATTGTTCAGTTTACAAACAAAACCTGGAGATAGACTGGAGCAGTATTGATCTACTTTGCACTTGCATATCAAATATAGTTCGAAGGCTAGTTGGCTTGACTTTAGGCTCTGTCTGTAAGTTTATAAAACAAACAAATATAGACAAGCAAACAATCTATTCGATCCCCAGCGGAGTCGCCATTTTTTATCAGGAAATATAGTGTCCACTCGGAGCTGCTAGTCCCACTAAGACTGGTAGCTATCTTATAAAAAAACAAACTAGAACTACTTTCGCTTTCCTTTATGAGAAGTAGATAAGAGGGGAACAAAGGACACCAACCTTAGTCTTGCGCTTAGTTCCTTGCTTAGTTCCTCTCCCTTCTGACAGATCCTTGCCACTTTGCCTTCGTCTACCCAGCTTCAAAGAGCACTTGTGGGATCAAAGCAGCATAATACTATCGAAGAACAAAGATCTACAATCATAAACAATATAGGACCAGATATATATTGACCACACAAATGCATATATCATCAAACATACAAGAATGTGGAGGAAAACTTGAATAGCTTTATTAATATCAAGAATAGCAAAGAGGATTACAACCAATTGTTTTGACTCAGTGTCATCCTCCCAGCATGAAAGCCCTTCTTCACCTCATGAAAAGCTTAGATCACCCAACATTATGATATTCCACCAAGAAACCAACAACACTTCCTTACAAGATAGAAAATTCCAGCCTCCGGATCTCTGTGATGAGGGATCCATATATAGATGATTGCAGGGGGGTGAGTCAGCTTCTAGGATTTTGATTAGTGTCCTCTCTATGATAGTTCTTGATTTCACTTGGAGATTGATGATCTCTTACTCATCCCTGGGTGAATTCAGAGAGGCAAGTGTCACAGGAGAAGTTTCTGGAAGATTCCATGACGATCCACCTTCCAAGATGTCTCTGTCATTTGTCTACTCTCGCCCATCGCACCCTACAGAAGGGCTTTCTAGTATGCATCACACCTTTTACACTGAGCAGGTGAGATGCATCGCACCCTCTGCACTGGGCAGTCTATATGGTCCAACTTTGACCAGTTCTGAGCAGTTTTCTGTGGAGAACTTATGGGATATAATCAGCTGACCTTGTTCCTTTAGGGTGTGAAGCAAAAATTTTAGGGACTTAGGAGCCCTTGGTTTATGGACATGTATGATTGGGGTTACAGTGCCCAAAAATGTCTATAATAGACGGGATTTCTTCTTTTCTTTCATGAAATGGATTTGATCAGAGTTGATTAGTTTCCTGTAGTACTCCATGGCAAATAATCTCATGGGGACATACTTAGGTAGTTTGAATGGAGACAATTCACATCCATAGACTCTGATCTTAGTATGATTCTGGCATAAGTGCAAGTTATTGTTTTGACAACTAAAAGATTCGTTTGATATCATCACTGATTCTAGGGGGATAAATTCCTGTCAGCATGGTAGTTATAGGATGGAAAAACTGATCATTGAAATCTATATATGAATAGGAAGAGGAGGGTGAGAAGTGAAAAATAGAGGTCTAGAAAATGATTGACCTAGGGCTACCTTTTGTATTAAGCTTATGCACAGAGAAAGGGAACTTGTCAGATTGATAAAAAGGAAGAGGTGATATATGACTGTGGAATACTTAAACACTCTCTCATTTTCTAACCTCATGAACTGGTCATGGATTTTTTCAGCAATGAATGTGGAATAGTCATATTTGACAGCAAAAGGTTGTCCAAGAGTGAAGATGGACATGAGAACTAGGGTCAATTCATCAACAAACTCACTAGTATTGAAACCCATAATGGTAGCAATCATATTAACAATATCTTTGCCTATCTCAGTGAAGAAACATGTCAGGTAAGGAGGGGGATCTTTGGGTAGATGATTCTTGTCCATGAAGGTATGGCAAATATGGCTGAGTTCAGAATTGGAAATTTTGGTCGATTTTTCAAGTAATTCTCCAATGGAAATGGGGGTAGGGTTCTGGCCGGGCTGAAGTTGCAACATTTTGTTAATTGAATTAGCAGTAATGGTAAACAAGACTGACTGGTTGGGGGACATTACAGCTCTGAGGTTAGGTTTATAATTGGCCAGACATTGGTGGATAATGTCTGGGAAAATGTGCACAGAAGGGAATATTTACTTTGGGAGATTGGATTCCCAAAGCCCTATGGCATCGGAATTGTTCAAGTAATCGTCTCGATATCGACAATATACTTTCAAGGGGTTTTTCTCAGGTTCAAGGTCCTTTATTTGGAAGTCTTTATCTGCTAATGGAAGGTAATCCAAATCTTTATGGGGAGCATTGAATGGAGCTATGTTTAAGACCACAAGGGTTTCCATTTCTGGTTCTTTTGGATTTAGAAATGAAAATGGGGCTTTTTTGAGTGAAAATAAGTGAAACAGAGGTCGTGGGAGTCTTTGATTTCAAGCATGGCAACTAAATTACACTGGAATTTTGTGTTTCAAATTAATTGCAATGGAAATTTAGTATTTAACAGGGTTTCTGGGAGAAAATGGTAAATACTTGTATTTGACCGACTGACAATGGTGTATTGGTTGACTGGAAGCACTCTGTGGACTGGAGCAATGTCGAGCAACAATTTTTAGGGTGGTTGATGATTTTGGTATGAGTTGGTGGATTCCTACGTACTGGCTGCATGCATGAGTTTTTTAGAATAAGGAAGAAAAATGGATTAACTTTGTTTTTATGCAAATTCAAAGTTTTTGGCAGGTTTCGTGACATGGATGAGTTATGTCAACGGGGTTGACTTAACATTTTGTCGTTAGCGGGAGGCAGTAAGCTGGTTTCATCGCACTGCTTATGGAGGGTAAGTGGTATTTGGGGGGAGCCGTGCGATTCCATACATTTCTCGACACGTAGCATCGACATTGTTCACAAAACCGCTCACATCGTGCACTAAAGTTCGACCAAAAGGCCTGCGTGATACGAGCGAGGGCCGTTGGATGAAGAATCCGATCAGACGGTAGATGGGGCAATGACATGACTGATGTGTAACCCGGGTGGGCCCGATATTAATTAAAAGACTTAACCATATCGGGGGTGATTTGATTGGTCGTTGAGTTATTAATTAGTCATGATGACTTAATTAATTCTCATTATCATGGCGGGGAGGTTGGGTTCTTAATTAACTACAGATTAGCTAATTAATCCCGTTTATTATTTTATTTACGGTTATATTTAACCATCGGGGCGGGATATGTAAAAATTTGTTGTTTTGTATAATATAATAATACGGGCGCGGGTAATGTTGTTTTATTCAAGAATTACATAATAATAACATTAGTGGTTAATATGACCAAATGAATGGGAAAGTGCTAAGTCTAATGTTTTCCAAAAGTATTTCATCATACAACATTTATACCTTAGGCTAAGCAAATATGAGGGTTTTGACATATGGAAAAGTTTTTAATATCCCTAAGTAAAATAGGATTTTACTTAGGAAAATATTTATCAAGGAAATGAATGATCTTATGGAGGGGTAAATGTTGATGAAGGGGATTTAAGTATCTTAGGCATTCCAAATTATTGGGCCGAGGGTCCGGTTCCTCCAAAAGTTAGAGAAATGCTCTGAGCCCCTCTAATTTGTTGTAGATACCTTTAATATTTAGGGGAAATTAGTGAAATGTTACGGAAAAATGGGGTAAGGAAGTTAATCAACTTGACTTTGTTTCCTTGATGTGCCGTTTCCAATGTGAATTGTGCTTTGTCCAAGTGATGAAAGCAAAAGATTCAAGCATAAAACTTAACCATTCACCACACATTTATTCTGCAACCATCATCTACTTACCCTACCTACTTTATCCTAGCATTTTGACTTCTTTATTAGGGTGCACTTAAACTGGCAAACCCTTATCAAACTTTCTTTTCTTTTACATAGTGATATCTATCTAAATCTACACTTATTACATCCAAGGGCTCATATTAAATTGTTGAGATCCTTTTATTCACTCTACCTATCTACTTATTTGCCAAGATTAAATTGTTTGGTCAGATATTTATTCTCTATATCTAAAACATGAAATTGAAAACATGGAATAACCAAGATTAAGCTATTTGGTTACCATGGATTGTGGCATAAGTAACAAGTTGCACACAATTTTTATTATGCATAAAGTAAATAGTAGTGGCATTTATACTTGCACACCTTCATGGTCTTTTCTTTTTGTTGGGTTTCATTTTCTTTGATTTTTTTTACCTTTTATTTATTCTTTTTACCCTTTGATTATTTTTCTAGGGTATACCCTCTTTAAATTTTTTATTTTTTTATTCTTCACAAATATGAAAAAAATTTGCAACAAGCAAAGGTATGAACATATTTTAGAGTTAAACGAAGTCAATCATGATATGTGACACCTATTGGTATAGGGGCATAATAGTGGCTCCACTTGGGGATGGCTTTCCCTGGTGGAAAGTCAAGAATAGTAGATCAATGGCCTTTTGAACAAATTTGATTGTGCTCTGCAATCTCCTTCTTGCATGATGCATTATTTGTATGTATGACAGTAATAATTTTGAAGCTTAGGGCCTTCTCTTCGGGCTTCAACTTCACAATTTTACCATCCAATCAACACTGACATTATAAAGGATATATTAGGTACAGTTAGAAATCTAATCAGAGTTAAAAACTGGGATCAATGTAATGTTTCAACATCTGACCATTAATTGGTCCTCCTTCAAGTTCTGCACCATCTAACTCTTTAAGAAAATATGCATTGTTTCCTCTGAAAGCATATATTATATGTGGTCCTTTCCACAAGAAGTCAAACTTCCCATGTTTTACTTTGTCCTCCCTTCTGGAATCCCATCTTAATGCATTATCTCCTAGATAGAAATCTTCTGCTTTGGTCGTTCTATCAAAGATTTTCTTGATTTTTTCTTGTAGCACTTGTGGTCTTTAGTACACCTGCTCCCTGGTTTTCTGTAAATGGATGGTCTGGTTTATCCTTCTATGTATATCATTTGGTTCCACTTGATCTTCCTGCAGTAATTTAATGACACAACCCTTGAAGATGAGGGAAAAACAACCTCCATGCCATATACTAGCTCGTAGGGACTAGTTGCAATGGATTTTTTGGTTGTAAACCTGTCTGCCCACAAAGCATTGATCAATTTTTTGTTCCAAGTTTTCTTATTCTCTTCCAATAGTTTTTTGATAATATTAATTAGACTTTTGTTGGAAGATTCTGCAAGTCCATTCCCTTGAGGATAGTAGGTTGTGGAATGACCCAGTGTGATATGGTACTTGTTATAGAATTAATCATTTTCTTTGACTTAAAGGCTGCAGCATTATCTATGATAATTTTATTTGGGCAACCAAATCTGGACATAATATTGGCCTCTAGAAATCCTATGATGACAGTGTTTGTGGCATGTTTGGAGGGAATGGCTTCTATCCATTTTGTAAAATAGTTAGTTGCAGTGAGTATCCATTTATGTTGAACAAAAGAGGGTGGATGAGTTTCCCCAATGAAGTCAAGACCCCATTGTTGAAAAGGTTTCTTGGTGGAAATAGGATTTAATGGTAAAGGTAAAAATGTTCTTTTTCCTTCAAATATTTTGCATTTGTGGCAGGAATTTACGAATTTCTTTACATTTGCAAACAAGGTTGGCCAATAAAATCCAGCTCTTAGAATTTTATCAGTAGTTGACTTCTAATAGAGGTGTCCACCACAGTCTCTGCATGAAATTCTTGGATAACCTTGTCAGCTTCTTCTTTCAATAAACAATTTAACAAAATGCCTTCATGATTTTTCCAAAATAAGGAATTATCTAAGATGCAAAATTTTGAAGACTTCATTTTCAAAAACCTATTCTTGGTTCTGTACAACCCTGGAGGAGCCTGTAGGTTTTGTAACACATAAATAACATCAACATACCAAGGTGAATCTGAAAAGGCCTTGCTAATCTGTGGAGTCGCCATCTCCTGCTCATTATCCAGCTCTGCAATGAGGTTTATGTCTAGGGCTTGACAATTAGTTTTTGCCATGAGTTCAGCCAATCCCTGACCTTTAATTTGCTTAGTGGGTTTTATCTCTAAATCATATTCTAAGATAGTAGCTATCCATTTTCCTCTTTTTCCATCAATTCCATCCTGGGTTAGGATGTATTTGACTACTACATTAGGAATGTAAGCTATTACATGAGAATATAAAATATAGACCCTGAAATCTTTAAGAGCTTTTACCAATGCAAAAGCTTGTTTCTCCATTATTTTTTATATTAATGATGCATCTCTAAGAGCTTTACTAAAAAATGCTATGGGTTTTTCACATCCTTGATCATCTTTTTGTAGTAAAACTATAGCTATGGTGTGTTCTGATGCAAAAGAAAAAATGATGAAGTCTCTATCAAACTGTGGGCTCGTGAGGACTGGTGTTCTTGTTAAGGCCATTTTAATTTCTTCAAATGATTGTTTAGCCTCAATTGTCCAATTAATGGTTGAATCCTTCTTTAACATGTTATTTAATGATCTAATGAGTTCAACTAAGTTAGAAATAAACCTCCTTAAAAAATTAATCTTTCCTAAAAATTCCTGTAACTATTTAATGTTTCTGGGATAGGGAATTTGTAAAATAGCTTCAATCCTGGAGGGGTCAATTCAAATTCCATCCTTAGAAATGATATGGCCTAACAGTTTTCCTTCCTCGCAGCCGAACAAACACTTCTTTGGATTCAAAGAAATACCATATTTTCTGCACTTTAAAATGACTTGCCTGAGATGCTCCAAGTGCTGCTGATCTGATTTAGAAAAAACAGCGAGCTCATCAAGATATATAACAAGAAAATCATGAATTTCTTTTGCAAAGGCAGTGTCCATTGCTCTTTGAAAAGTTGCTCCTGCATTTTTTAGTCCAAAATTTTAATGTACATGAAGGTACCCCACCGTGTTGTAAATGTTGTTTTCTCTTGGTCATCAGGATGAACTAAGATTTGGTTATAACCTGAAAACCCATCTAAAAGTGAGATTTTAGGAGAACCAACCACCCTTTGTAATATATGGTCCATTTTGGGTAACAGATAGTTATCTTTCAGAGAGACCTTGTTCACATTTCTTAGGTCAACACATAATCTTATTTCACATGTTTTCTTTCTAGTAGGTACCAGATTAGATACCCATTCTGAGAATCTAATAGGGGCAATTATCCCTGCTTCATACATGCGCTTGATTTCTTTTTCAATTGATAGTAATAGGACAAGGTTAATTCTTCTGAGTTTTTGTTTAAAGGGCATTTGATTTTCTTTCAGAGGTATATCGTGCTAAATGATATAGGTGTCATAGGATTTCAAATCTTCATAAATCTAGGCAAAGACATCCTAGAATTCCCTCATAAGTTCAACATACTTTAGCTTCTGATCAGGAGGTAAAGATTTTGACAGTTTTATCAATTTGGGATTATCCTGTGTTCCTAAGGTATACTCTTCGATGTTTGCCTTTAAAGGCTCCATTTTAGGTTTCTTTGGAATGTCATTGGAGTCGAACAAATATTCCAGAGGAGTCAATCCTTCGGGTAAATGATTGTCCTTTAGGTCGATAACCTCTGTCTCTTCTTCAATTATTTCATCTAGGTCCATTTGTTTCAGGTATTGAATTTCTTTTTGTGTAAATTTGGTTGGGTGAAGCATATTTATTGAATTCTCTTCCGAAATGTTAATTTCTACCTCATTTATTTGATTAGAAATAGTAACTGTATCAACATCTATTTTGAGGTTAGAAAATTCCTCATCTAAAGTTAAAAAATTATTAATCTGCTTATCACTATCAAAAACCTGCCAGTTATTAAGATTATCAGGGATGGCTGGTCTGTGCCTAATCTTAGCAGTATACTGATGATTAGTTGAAAAGGTAATTTGCAGGTGCTGGTAAACATGGCCAGGTTGTGGGCTTGCATGTTGTGTTTTCTAGGAATAGTTGTAAGCTGGGTTTCCAAAAAAGTGTTGAGGATTTCGATGACTATTCCTTTGTAATATCCTAGTCTAGGATCCATGGTTGAGTAAGTTCCTTTAATATGTTTAATTATTAACTCTGAATCTCCCATGTTGGACACCCTTATAGCTCCTAATCTTTTAACAAGTTTAAGACCTAGTAATAGGGCCTCATATTCTGCCATATTATTGGTGCATCTAAAATTTAATCTGTAGGCATGGCCTTCAGCATGATCATTTTCTAAATTGTACACCCAAACTCCTACTCCTACTCCTAGTTTATTTACCTATCCACCAAACTCTAAGTTCCAAAGGATTTCATGTTCATAATTTGTATCTGGGGTAGTGGGAACTTGTTTAACCATGGCATTTGGGTTTTCATTGTCATCTGATTTTTCTTTGTATTTTGATATTTCCTGAATATTATGAGTTGATCTTTCTTTTTCAATTTATTTTGGTTCTGCTGCTAAAACATCTAAAGTATTTGAATGATTGGATTCTGCATTGTAAAGAATGAAAGAATCCATATCAGAGTGTACTGAGTAGATGGGGAAATTTTTGGGTTTTCCTTACTACTTACTACATATTTCATCAATGTTTCTCTCTATAGTTTCTTGGGTTGTCCAAAAACCGATATAGTGGCATATGACATATCCAATTGAAGAGATCCCGAAGTTTAGCACCCAAGGATCTTTACAACAGCATGCCATATTTGGGTGGTATATCAACTACAACTATGTCCATTAATATTGTTTTTGCAGGGTATTGAACCAATGAAACACATAAGTCTTTTATCAATCCTAAACATCTCACTTGGCTGGAATCAAAAGAAAATAAATCTTTGTATGGTCTAGTGATGTCTAGGTCTAGCTTTTCCATGACAAATTTGGGCATAAGATTGTGAGATGCACCAGAGTCAAACATGGCATTGTGAAGAATCTTATCATGTATGTTTAGGCTAACATATAAGGGAGGAATTCCTCCTTTCAATGGTTTCCCATTCACTTTTGGGCCAAAGACTAACTCGGGTTGATCATCATAAAGATTAACTAAGTCTTCAGTTCCAATAATTTTCAGTGATCTATTGATTTGAGTCCAGTAAACATCATGTTTGGCTAGTTTAGATAATGGAACATAAATTTTCAGCTTGCCAACTTCTGCTTCTAGATTAAAGATTTTTCTATTTGGGCTCTTGGATTTCGAATAGCTGTGTTTTCTATGTCTTTCTCCTTTTCAGGATTAGAGTCATGATTTGTTGATTCTCCTAAGTCGACCTTTGGAGGTTCTTCCACAGTTTCCTTGGAAGGAAGGGAAGTGGAAGGTTGTTTATTGTTTGGTTGATTATCAGAGACATCTTCAATTATGGGGTCATGAGGATTAGTGTTTGGTCTAGAAAGAATTTGCAAAGGTTTGTTTATTGTCTTACCTTTTTTGGGCTGATTTGGGGCTGTTTTCTTGTTGGTTTCAGGGACATCAATTTTCCTACCTCTTAGATTGTATTGCTTGTGCACCTCAAAGACGGCTGAGTCATATCCCTGCCTAAAGTCGAAAGATTCTCTTGATTGGGTTTTAAACTGTTTAAGTATGTGGGCCTCTTGATCATCTTGGGATAAGAAAACTTCTTCTTCATCATCAATCCCCATAAAATTGATTTGAGTATCTTCTTTTGGGCCTTCAGAGTGAGAAGCTTCTACATAGTTCTCCTGGAAAGGGGTTCTAATGTTTTGATCAAGACCATTTTTTCCAGTGTTCTGGTTTTGATTTTTCCTAAAATTAGGATTTCTCCCCACATTAGTTTGCTGGTTATCCTAAGGAGATTTCCTTTCAATTATCTCCACTTTGTCTCCTAGTCTATCAATTCCTTTAATTATGGCATCTAGCTTTTGTTCAAAGGGTGAGCTTTCTTCTTTTAATGGTATCCTTCTTTCACTCCTAGTTTTGGATCTTTTAGAGAGCAGGTTGGATTCGAGGCTTACTGCTATGCTTTGCATATCTTCCAATGTAGGTGGGTTTCATTCTCTCAGCTAGAAAGCCATATCAGAATCAAATCCATCAGGGAATTTGATTAAGGCTAAGCTAGGGGGAGGCCTTAGGTCAAGGGGAATAGCACTATACACACTATTAAATCTCGTGCAATAGTCTTGCACAGCTTCTTATGGTCCTCTCTTGAGGTTCTCGTATTCAGATAAGATCTAAAGGGGACCCTTTCTTTTCTCCCATCTGTTTAGGAACTGTTGGTAGAGGGCTCTTAGACTTTCTATACTATTGGGTGTTAAGGCTCTGAACTAGGTTCTAACATCTTTGGTAAGGCTTTGCACAAAAATTCTCATTTGCACATCAGTAGTGTCTATTTCATACATTTCAAAATAATAAGTCATTTTCCTAGTATGTTTCTAGGCTGTATATGTTCCAGTGCCATCAAAGGATGTGATCTTACTTTGGTAGTCTTGGGGTATGGCGCCTAAATTGGCTGGCAGCACAAGGGGAGAATATCTATTAGCCATTGCTGTAGGTAGTGTTGAAACAAAGACTTGAGTTAGGGTAATAGTGGATATTTGAGGTGTGGATGGAGGACTAGGGGTTAAAGTCAACTGTGGAGTGGTTTGAGGTTGAGAGATATGAGGGATGGATGAGGAGCTTGCAGAAAAAGAAGTGACTACAGAAGGGTTAGGAGTTCCTTCAGTGGTAAGATCAGATTGAGGTGAGTTTTGCAAATGTCTATCAATTAAGAAATTAGCTCTTTGAACTTTGTTTTTTCTGATGAACTCTAGGTCTTGGACTAGGTCTATTAATTCAGAATTAGATGAAATTTGAAACAAAGAGGTTTCAAAGTACTCATCAAAGGATAGGTCTTCAAGAAATAGCCACTCAACAAGACAATATTGAGATCTAAATATGGGTCGAGGGCTAACAGAGCTTTCTTGTCTTCTAATAATTTTGGGGATCAAATTGGGGTTCTCGAACATTGGGGGTGGATTAGGGTTAGGATTAGCCCTAGTGTATCGAGTTCTTTCTGAAGCCAAATTTTAGGTCTTTCTTTTTGCAGTTTCCTATAAGGACATCAAAATAACTTCTATGAATACTTTAAGATGCATGTAATCAAACTTTGTGTTTCTTAAAGATTTTGTTTGATTGAGGAATTGGTCTTCTCCAGTGGAGTTGCCACTATGTTATCACTTATATTTTCCCTTAGAAGTTATCAAAAGAAGGGACACTCCAAGGTAACCACAAACCAATCTTTCAAGTACAGAATCTAGCCAATTTGTACTCATAGAGGGCTCTCTCTTTATGATTTAGCTTTATTTTGTGAGATATTAGGCTAGCTATGAAAGCTTGTTGGGTATTTTTGGTTGGATGGTGGAATTCTGGGAACAGATGGATAGAGCAAGGCATTCAAGCCATTGGGCTATGGAGTCAATCGAATATTGGTTTAACTAGATTAGATCACTTACGAAAGAGAAAACTCACAGGGCAAGATAGTCAAACAAAAGGGAAAATGTCAAGTTCAAGTGGATGAGATGGTCTTAACCAGGGAGAAAGGGCAACGAAGAATCCTTTAGCTAGGGTCAAAATGAGGAATAGAAGGGGCCTATCAACAAAGGGCAATTACGAATTAATTGTTCAATTGAGCCAAAGGGATAAACTAAGAAGTAAATGAGAATTCAAGAATTCCCTAACTATGATAGTCTAGAAGAAAGCATTAAGAAAGATAAACCTTTTAAAATAGATTGCAGCAAAGCAAATTATGAGATATCATTATTTCATTTATCATTCAGATTTCATGAAAACACATATGATTATTACTAAATAGAGAGAGAACAATAATAAACAAGAGATATAGAATACTTGTTTGATTTCTGTTTGACACAAATATCCCATTTACTTTATTCCTTGATCCAACAAGCCATACAAGTCTTGGTACAATAGCACTTCAATCCCAGGAAAAAATGTCTATAGAAATTTCTTTGAATCCACACCTAATACTTCAAATAAAGAAGTATTTATACAAAATTTACATCAAAATATCTCATAACTAAATGAGATTTATTCTAGGAAAATAAAAAATCTATTTACACAAATATAGAGACAAATGGTCTCGAATATGGTGACAGATAATGAACTGTTGTCCTTGTTTTTGTTGAAGGAGCTGGAGGCATGCTCTATGAATCTGCATCTTGTTGTTATCTTAGTAACTCTGTGCTGGACATTTGATTTGATCTTTTTAACTGATGCTCTTCACTTGTAACTGATACTCTTTACTTGTTCACCAGTATTGATCCTTTTTACCAAAATTTAATGTGGTAAATATTTCTATTTACCTCATTGTTTACCATGGTAATTTATGGGATGTCAGTCATGATGGACCACCAATCATCCTTTGGCATTCTTGTTTTTGTCAACTTCTTGTAAATTTCATCTGCTTCTGTATATTTCACAAAATTGGGCTGTACTGGGAATAAGTGTTTTACTTCATGTTCAATGAAAAAGAGGTTATCTAAACCATCGTATAGTACTTTTCCTGTTGGTAATGCCTTGGCTGAAGATAAAATAGCTTGATTGTCAGCCTACTGATGTAATTTATCAATGTAATCAATCTGAACCATTAACCTATCATTGATGACTAAAGGGCCTGGGAGTCCTTTCATTCTTAAGATGTCAAATTTCTTCATGAACTCATCTATATCTTCCTGCATGCTTTGACATCTTTGTTCCAAGCCTTGCATTAGATTTCTTTTGGTCAGCACTTTCTTCAGTTCAAGGCTGGTAGCAGTTCTATCCTCAATATTTAATTGTTCTAACTGATGCCTACTTTTATTGTTCAGGAAATTGATTAATCTGATTGCTTCTCCAGGCTTTCTACCCAATTCCTCTCTAGTCTTCTGAACTTCTTCAAGAGCAGGTTTAACCAAATCAATTTGTTCAAAGATAATTCGAATGGATGACCAAATATCATTGATGGAATCAATGATATTGGTCCACAATATCTTCCTAATGTCTGTCAAAGGATTTTCAAATGATAGGTCCTTCTCCAATGCTTTAATTTGATGTGTCATGCTTTTATTTTTCCTTATTTCTTCTGCATAATTCATCTTGGATATATCATATTTCTATTCCAAAGTAGTGCATTTCTCTTTTACTTTCTGCAGCTTTGTGACTTGGAGTTTCATTTCTTCCATGGACTTAATTAAGTCCTCTGTGCTCTGTGTTGATGTACCTACCTGTGATGTACCTGTTGTCTCTATGGGTGAAACTGTTGCCAAAGGAACGTTTGGTGTTAAAACAGTTGCCAGTGTGGAAGGAACTACTGTTGAAACTATTGGCACTACAGTTTGAGGCTATGTGATCGACTCACTCTGCCTTGATTGCACTTCTTTCTCCAATTCCTACTCTGTTTCTTTCAATTGCTCGTTTAACTTAAGGACCAAGTCCATAAGTTCTTCTTCATTTTTCTTCTCTATTACTTCAGCAGTCTGAGGGTGAATGGGTGGTGGCAGTTTCAACTGTTTTCTAAGTGCAGCTATATCTTCATTCTTTTTCTTAATTAAGCCTTCTTCTACCTTAACATCTTTTGGGTCATGACCCAACTCAATTACTAACTCCTCCAATGATTTTATCTTGTTATATTTTGCCTGTGAGGAGGATTTCTCTAGCTGCAATTGGGCTGTAGTGTTGCTTAATGAATTTTGCAATCTATGAGCCATCATTTCTTTGCTGGTCAGTGTTGAGTAGACCATCTCACCTATTTGCTTGTGTAATTCAATATGATTAATAGGGTGGACGTCTTTAGCCATGACTTAAAAATCAGTTTTGAGATAATCTGCCAAGGATTTTGGCTGCAACACTGTGGGCTTTACGAAACTCATTTGCATTTTTCCCTCTTTGATGTCAAAGGCTGACATAAATCTGGTTTGGTTTGAAGGGGTCATCTTTAAGTACCGAGCATAGGCTTGGGCCTTCAGTTACTCATTACTTGTCTTGATTTCTTTAAACTTCCCCTTTATATCTATAACTTTCTCAGAAGAAGACCTGAGGGATGAAACTTCTATACTCTGTTGTCTTTCTAGTTCTTGCCTCTGTGAACTTGAGGGTGTCCCACCTATTGGGAATATGTACAAACTATCTATCCCTTCCTTTCTCATGATTTCTGTAGTTTCATATATGAACTCCTCCTTTGAATAAGGATCCAACCTTTGCCTCTTAGCAAAGGTTTGATCTGTAGGTCTGCTAGAAGGGGTAATTTGAATGGACGCAGTTCACACCCATAGACTCTGATCTTAGTATGATTCTGGTATAAGTACCAGTCACCTATCCTATATTGTTTTGACAACTGAAGGATTCTTTTGATATCATCATGGATTCTAGGGGGAGAAATTCCTGTCAGCATGGTAGTTATAGGATGGACAAACTGATTAATGAAATCTATATATGAATAGGAGGAGGAGGGTGAGAAGTGAAAAACAGAGGTCTAGAAAATGACTGACCTAGGGCTACCTTTTGTATCAAGCTTATGCACAGAGGAAGAGAACTTCTCAGATTGATAGTAAAGGAAGAGGTGATATATGACTGTGGAATACTTAAACACTCTCTCATTTTCTAGCCTCATGAACTGGTGTTATAGACATTTTTGGGCACTGCAACCCCAATCATAGATGTCCATAAACCAAGGGCTCCTAAGTCCCTAAAGGTGTTGTTCCAACCCCTAAAAGAACAAGGTCAATTGATTATTGCATCTCCCATAAGTTCTCCATGAAAAACTACTCAGAACTGGTCAAAACTGGACCATTTCACCTGCTCCATGGTCAAAGTGCGTTGCATCCCACCTAAATACACACAGTAGGTGTGATTCATGTTGAAAAGCCCTTCTATGGGGTGCAATGGGCGAGAGTGGACAAATGGCAGGGTCAATCTGCAAGGTGGAGGATCATGGAATCTTCCAGAAACTTCTCCTGTGACACTTGCCTCTCTATATTCGCCCATGGATGAGTAAGGGATCATCAATCTCCAAGTGGAATCAAGAACTATCAGAGAGAGGACACTAATCAAATCTCAAAAGCTGACTCATTCCCCTTGCAAACATATATATATGGATCCCTCATCCCAGAGATCCAGAGGCTGGAATTTTGTATCTTGTAAGGAAGTGTTGTTGGTTTCTTGGTGCAATATCATAGTTTTGGGTGATCTAAGCTTTTCATGAGGTGAAGAAGGGCTTTCTTGCTGAGAGGATGATGCAGGGTTAGAACAATTGGTTGTAATCCTCTTTGCTCTTTCTTGATTATCAATAAAGCTATTCAAGTTTTCCTCCACATTATTGTATGATTCATGTTATATGCATTTGTGTGGTCAATATATATCTGGTCATATATTGTTTATGATACTAGATCTATGTTCTTGGATAGTGTTATGCTGGTTTGATTCTACAGGTGCTCTTTGAAGCTGGGTAGACGAGGAAGCAAGTGGCGAAGACCTATGAGAAGGGAGAGGAATCGAGCAAGGAACCAAGCGCAAGACAGAGGTTGGTCTCCTTATTCCTCTCTTATCTATTTCTCATAAAGGAAAACAAAAGTAGTTTTTAGTTTGTTTGTTTCTAAGGTAGCTACCAGCCTTAGTGGGACTAGCAGCTTTGCATAGACACTAGTTTTCTCGATAACAAAATGGCGACTCCACTGGGGAGCGAATAGATTGTTTGTTTATCTACATTTGTTTACTTTATAAACTTATAGACGGAGCCTGAAGTCAAGCCAACTAGCCTTCGAACTGCATTTGCTATGCAAGTGTAAAGTAGAATAATGCTGCTTCAGTCTATCTCCAGGTTTGTTTTATGAATTAAACAATTGATTTACAAGCTCTCTAATTGCCCTTGTGGTGGCTCTAGTAACCTCCTTAGATCTACCCCTGTGATTGATTTACTGATTACCACTTGCTCGACCTAAATCCCTGAACTGAGCTGCAAACTGTGACTCGGAACCCAACTAAAGTCTCGTCCCTGGTCCATCACACTGTGTCTTCTTTGAAACCTAAATGCATCACACTTCTCGAGTGTAGTAGGTGTGTTGCATTTCAGTTTCCCTGTGCTACAGGTGCGCTGATCAAACCTCTTCTGCTCTTAGATTTTGGATTCTGTGTTCATACTTTTCAGCTCTATTCAGGAGTTTTGCTGCCTGTAGTCAGTACACCTCTATTGAAACCCCCTTTCTTGCTGTTATTCCGCCTCCATTGTGCAAAGAACTGTAAATGTTTTTATGTATTTTTGAGTCATTTTCAGTTCTCCTTTACAAAGAAGTAGCGTAATCGTACTGTCGTTTCTTGATTTGAAAGTGTCACAAGTGTCGTTTTCAGTCATAGAAGAGAATCCGATTGTTATTGACAGTCGATTACACTGTTACTCTTGTATTTGATTTGAATTAGTAGTTTTTCAAGTGTCGAAAGCAAGTTTTCAATTCCGAATAGCAAAGTGTCGTCATTGTCTTCATTTTGTCTTGAAAAGAAACTTGTTAGTAATGTCGCTTTGAAAAATAATTCGAATTTGCGCTTAGCTTTCTTTTCATCATTCACACATTAAGAAGGTTGAAAACAAATACATGCATGTGCATTTGCATTTAGACTGTTTGTTGGTTTGATTTAGGACAGTGCATATAGTGTGTGCTCTTTGCTCTATGTTGAAAGAAAATCATCTCTCTTTCCTTAGTAGCTATGATTTTCATTGCAAAAAGAAGATCAAATGACTGTTTATCATCTTAGATTGCATTTTAGGAATTATATATCTACATCACGCGGTGAACCTGAAAGGAAAATTTCTTAAGCAAGATCAACTATAAAATAAATTTAATGAATCTAAAAACGCTTTGGAACCTAACGCACAACATCTAGAAGTCTAGGCTAGAGACGTATTCCGACGTCATAAAGCCTGGTAACTGTTGTTTTCACTGTTGGTTGGGTGATTCCTCCACTTTGAGATGACAAGTTCCAGTACGGACTTGTGCTCCCACATACCGTCGAGTATATTTTGGGAGACCACAATAGGCTTTATCCTTTATCCATAGCAAGCTGTGTTTGTCGCCCTATCGATCGCAATGCACTGAACACAACATTCGGGAAGATTGACTGCCATACCATAAAAAGTATTCTGCAGTTTTGCGATTGTTTTGGTAATCCCTCTGTCTAGATTTCCAGAGCAGTCCCTTTCGTTCCTTTTCAGACTCCTTAATGGAAAAGGTCCATCTGAGCACTTGTCACTTCAAGCTCATTAAAAATCGAAGGAGACTAGAGTCATCTTTTGTTTTTTCTCGACTCTTAAAAATTGAAAAAATAAGTTGTGTCAAAGGGTCTAAAATTCATCTAATTAGGAAACATACTTCCCCTTGATTTTTAGTTGGTCGAGTAATCCGCAATCGTGGAAGAAAGTCAATTGAAACCCCGTCGTTTGCGGAGGCTTACTAGTCAACCGTCTTTGTCTCCAGAGTCGAAACTGTTACGGACAAAGAGAACTCGTTAAACCAGTTCCGAATCCCCTGGTAAAGTTAGAACAAGTGTTCCAACACCATCAGAGACTCCAGTTACTCCAAACATTTTTGGTATCCCTGCCTTTATAGAAGAAGTTTAGTAGCCACCAAAGGACAATAGAACTGATCCTAGTGTGAAGGTAAACACTTGTGTTACTGAGCTAGCTTCATCTACAGCTGATTCGGAAGGTGTTATTCCCCAAACATCTGTCGCTGCAGATTCTATACCTTCTTCGGCACCAAAAATATTTTACGGACCTGACGGTCTACCTCTTCCACTTGGTCTGATTGCTATAAAAGATATTGTGGAGATCCTCCATCTAGTACTCCATTGCGATTTGGAGTTGGGATCACTCTATATCCTTCTTTGTCAGAAATTAGTCTACCGCCATTGGAAGCTCCTGTAGAATCGCTAGGCAATCTTTTGGATAGACTAGAAATGTCTGAACAACTGTCGACATCTAGGACTGTGTCATCCGACACAACGACGACAGAACTTCCTGCTGTCACTCCAACGATGTTCACCGACATACCATCTGTCCCAACTAGCTCTCAATCGCTAGACGGGGCCCACTCAGGGGCTATTTCGACAGTATGGTCCATTCCTGTTTGTTCATCCGGAATAGTATCTGGGAACTTTTATGTTGAATCTCAGCAAATTGATCCTTCAGGGTGTCAATTTGGGTAGTCAGGTCCTCAAGGGCAAACAATTCCTTTAAGTACCGGATTACCCCCATATGGGGGGCAGTATACCCTTTCATTGTCTCCTCCGGGAGGACAACCATACGAGAGTTCACAACAAAATTCAGGTTATGTTGGAATTACATCTAGCGGTTGGGTGCCAATACTGCCTCAAAAACCAAGAGTTGTATATTCAATGCAACAATGTTTACCTATGTTAAATATACCAACTACGCCGGCTATTGTGACGGTGTCGCAAGTACAAGCGTTGCCTGTTGTATGCCAACCTCAGGTTTCTCAGGTTGTAACGCAACAGCCTCTTGTCCCTGCGACTCAACCACAATTGCCAACTAGTCGAATGACACAGGCCCAAATGGGTACAATTACCCCTCATCTTGGTCAAACGGTTAGTATTGGACAACAACACATGGCTTCGCAACCATGGCTGGTGCAATACCAACAACCGAAATTCCAATAAGTATACCAAGGATCTAAGCAACAAATCTTTGCAAATAGTGGGCAGCCGTATATTCAAAACGGTCAAAATAAACCATTCTACAATGGTTATTCCCATCAACCTTACCAAAGTTACCAGAATCAAATGCATTATGCTGGTATGCAGAGACCAACTGCTCAGGCAATCCCATCTTATCTTGGGTATGCTTCACCAAACCTGTATCAACAGTTACCCTTCGTGGCAACTTTGGAGTTACCGAATCTAAATAGGTTAACGAACGATCCAATTGCTTACGCCCCTTGGTGGCCAGCGATTCCGCATAAACTTCCGTCAGATATTCCTAAATTTAATGGAAATCCGGGTGAAGACCCGTCGAATCATGTGATGACATTTCATCTGTGGTGTTCATCAAACACCCTAAACGACAATTCGATTAGGCTTCGCCTTTTCTAGAGGACGTTAACTGGTCCGGCAAAAAAATGGTATATCGAGTTACCCAGAGCTTCGTTTGACAACTTCAGTACCCTAGCCACAACCTTTTTAACCCATTTTCAGTTACCGATAAGGTACGAAACGGGAACAAAACTTCTTACCAATTTCAAGCAAACAACAACCACTCACATATCCGATCATATTCATGAGTGGCGACGTCGTCGTAGAATGGTAAAAACGTATGTTCCTGATCAGCTTTTAGCTAAATGGTTTATTAAGTCATTATTACCTTCCATTACAGAAGATGTGGCAAAAGGAGGAGTCGTCACTGAAGAGCAAGTAATTGCTCGTGCACAATATTTAGACTTGATTTATACTCAGTCTGGCACGCTCTATGATAAAATCCCTGACGCTCCCAGACCGGAATTTTCCATCCCTCCTCCTCCTAAATCGAACAATGACTCTCAAGCCGGCGATGGCGTGATTGGTACGACAGACACGAAATTGAAAAAGGCTACATCTAAAAAGGCCCGTAAGATTTCTAGTCAAAATGCAAAAGAAGAACTTCTCGCCTCAGAAGGAAATGTGTCTCGACTGATAAAGGCAAAGAAACCAAGCAACCAGGAGGCAAGAAGAAAAACAAAGGGAAGAAGAAGAAACAGGAGGAATCATCACTTGAAAATTCTTTTGCAAACCCTCCTGAAGATAGGAAACCAAAAAATCCATGCTTAATATGTGATGAGGATCATTGGACAAAAAATTGTCCACATAAAGCTGAGCTTAAAAGATTCTTCAAGAATTCAAAAACCTCGGCATTATTGACGGATCCGTTTCCAAATCCAGGAACAAATCTGGTTGCTAGTGAAAATGCTTCCCCATCCCAAGTCCTGATGTTGTTAGTTTCGAAACAGCAAAATGATGCTTTGATATCGACAAGGAACAAAGATTACGGGAATCCACAACTGTCGAACAACAAGGATAAATATCAACCTAGTAGTTCAACAACAACTTCGGTAGAATTTGCACCGCCCATCATTCCAGAGCTAACAATAAAATCGCCAAAGGGAGTAGTACACAAGTCAACATTTAATCCTTGTGCCAGAGCAGCACAACATTATAATATAGTGGAAGATCTGGCCCAATCGCCATCCGCTATGTCGACACTTGAGGTACTGCAAAATTGTCCATCCTAAAAGCAGGCTTTATTATCAGCTATAGGTGGGATAGACCCAAAGGATTCTAATATTGTGTCCTTTAATCATAAAGGATACGATCCTCAGTTACCAGCTCAACTAGCTTTCCTCAATCAGGTGAAAGCCCTCAACAAAACTGTTCATAGAAAATTTATTGATGAGGGGGCATCTACATGTATTATGTCGATGAGTTGCTGGAAAACTTTAGGATCTCCAACCTTGTCACGGTCTTCGATGACATTAAAAGCATTTGACGGACGAACATATACCCCATATGGTATTCTAAGTAACTTGCAAGTTGAACTAGGGGGGAAAACAATAGAAATACATGTCGAAGTAATCGACGGAAACCTCGATTACAACATCCTACTGGGAAGACCATGGATATATGCTATGGCTGCGGTTGTGTCGACCTACTTTAGGAAGATTGCATTTCCTTTCCAAGGAGGAATTACAATCGTCAACCAACAAACATTCCTCCCCAATAGTTCCCAAGTTACGGGAAGCATTCCAATGATCCATGGAAGCCCCCATTCGTTTCAAAATATCGGAGTAGGCCTACTAAAAGACCCTATATTAATGGGGACTTTTTCCCTCCCGCCTCCAATCAACCTGGCGGAAGTGGTGACGGTAGGAACCTACAATATGATATCTTCAACTCAAAAGATCTCAGAAAATGATATTAACATGGATCATCCGCAGGTATTGCCTCCAAGCCCAATAGAAATATTGTAGCAATCAATGTTTTCGGCATGGGAGGCAGACCCAAATCAATGCTCATCGAGTGTTTGGATAGATAGGTCTAAGAAATATGGCACCTCTTCAGATCCTTGGTCGCATGTACATTCTACAGACGAAGGAATCATTCAATCAATGATGATAGGAGAGGCACCATGGGAATATTACCACCATCGCTCCCATCTTCCGGATTACCACGAAGATTATTCAGTTTTTGATTTTCTATCAAATACTGTAAATACAGTGGATTCCGAGGACGGTTCTTATCTCGTGTCGACCTCGTTAAAAAATGAAACAAGGAGTCATGAGGATAGTTCTTTTACTGTGTCAACCTCATTAAAAAATGAAACGACTCCCTTTCCAAATCGAGTCTTTGATTACGATCTCGTAAAATCAAAGTCGAGTCTTTCGAAGATCTCGAAGGTAAATCTTCATTCCAACCATCGAGATGAATGCAATGAAGCTTGGGGGGCATGCACCTCGATTTTCGTTATTATGCTGGGGGCATGCAAACTTATCATGAGTAGTGTTACCGCAGGGTTCAAGCTCGTTAAAAAATAAACCGGCCTTGAGCAGTTTTAACGCGGAATTCAAGCTCGTTAAAAAATAAACATAAGCAATGAGCAAGTGTTCCCCCGACGTTTAAGCTCATTAAAAAATGAACCATTTTCCGGTAAATAACCATCGTGAATGTATTATCATCAGCCTTTGAAGCCTTGGTCGTGTTCTCATCATCACCTCCACTCTGTATTGGTCGTTCATTCACCTCCACTTGATTGTTTACCTTTTTTGAGGAACAGCTGCGAAGAGTGATCCTGTTAGCCATCCTTGTGACACTGCCATGATTGGAAAATTCCAAACCTTACCTGGAATTAGCTGCTACCCAAATCTATCACTCGTTAAAGTGACCGGAAGTGCTATCCCTCCTTTAGATTTTAATCTTTTTGGACCTGAGGGATTATTACACAAAAAGATCGAGTGCTTGTTTTGTTCGGCTCGTTAAAATTACCGAAAATTCATCCCTTTTGTATTATTTTATACTTTTTCGGACTTAAGGGATTAGATGACGAAAAAGGATTTTTGGAGTTTCCTTTACGTCCCTTTTTAGACTCTCTAAAATTGAAAAGGACCGAGTTATCTTTTCCATTAAACTCGTTAAAATTGAATAGCGACAAACTTGTCCATAACAGACAAGAACGAGTTTCACTATTGCTAGGCTCGTTAAAACATAGCGATAGGTTTGCCCGAAGGGCAAATTATAGAACAAGCATATGTTATCCTCCTCAAGCTTGACAAAAATAAATAGGTACTGGTCAGCAATGATTGGGGAAAAATTGGGAAGAAAACTTGAAGAAACTTTGTTGGTAGCAAGTCGCTCTTGAACATGACACTTTCACTCCGCATCCGAGTCGGGTTGGGTTGTTCCATTCACTGGTCACATCACGATGGTTCCGTCACACCATCCACATTTGGGGTTAATGCTACCAATCCATCATGTCAGTGTCGCCGATATGTTCAGGAGAAGTCGCTCAGAGAATTCACCTGTGTCTCACCCACTGCAATACATTTACGCTCCATTCTTTCATGACCGCCACCCTGAACCTTATATCACCAGATCGTTTTCACCTCCATTAAAATCATTTGCTCCGTTCCGTGTCACTGATGTGGGATTCACTAAGGCCCTCCTATGATGGATCGCTTCTTGTCGACATCAGCTCATTATCCAAGAAGTTGGTCTAGGAACAACCCATTCAGTACTTTGAAGCTTGCATGCCTCAATGGCAAGTTTCTCACTTCCGGCGACAGGCTTACATCAATGGCCTTTGACCGAAAGATTTTGCGTGGTGTTTGACGCCAATTCCCTTATTCACACCAGGTGAATTGCACTGTAGTACCTTGAGGGTCATCATCATTATCGGTGATTCCTCTCGCGCCTGTTAACAAATTACATCATTGGCTGATAATCAGGCGATGTCTTTCCATGTTCGACTCCAGAACATCTCTCACATGGATCGACTTGTACTTTGAGTGAAGATCGAACGAGATTGAAGACCCCGGATCTAGTTTCATCCATCCGGGCTGCGATATATATTTAGGAAAATAAATACATCAAATGTCCATCATTGCTGCACAGATAATCATCCAATCTAAGGGATGATGGCTCTACCAGAATCATCAGTCTACACTCAGACGATTGTCTATCCTATGTACATGAAAATGAATTTATAAAGCTGAGCATGGGAAATGCCCGCCTCAGCTAGATCATGAAAATATTATGAAGATAATGTATTGTATTGTATCTTATTACAGGTCGCCTTCCAGCTTGAAAAAACTTCGGATCCTCATGATAAAGCATTTCACCCGACATCAAAAGATTAACGACCTCATGCTTTAGGGGGCAAATGTTATAGACATTTTTGGGCACTGCAACCCAATCATAAATGTCCATAAACCAAGGGCTCCTAAGTCCCTAAAGGTGCTGTTCCAACCCTCAACTGATTACAGCATCTCCCCGAAGTTCTCCATGAAAAACTACTCAGAACTGGTCAAAACTGGACCATTTCACCTGCTCCGTCAAAGTGCATTGCATCCAACCTAAATACACACAGTAGGTGCGATGCATGTTGAAAATCCCTTCTATGGGGTGCGATGGGCAAGAGTGGACAAATGGTAGGGTCAATCCGCAAGGTGGGGGATCATGGAATCTTCTAGAAACTTCTCCTGTGACACTTTCCTCTCTGCATTCGCCCAGGGATGAGTAAGAGATCATCAATCTCCAAGTGGAATCAAGAACTATCAGAGAGAGGACACTAATCAAATCTCGAAAGCTGACTCATTCCCCTTGCAAACATCTATATGTGGATCCCTCATCCCAGAGATCCAGAGGATGGAATTTTGTATCTTGTAAGGAAGTGGTGTTGGTTTCTTGGTGCAATATCATAGTGTTGGGTGACCTAAGCTTTTCATGAGGTGAAGAAGGGATTTCTTGCTGAGAGGATGATGCTGGGTCAGAACAATTGGTTGTAATCCTCTTTGCTCTTTCTTGATTATCAATAAAGCTATTCAAGTTTTCCTCCACATTATTGTATGATTGATGTTATATGCATTTGTGTGGTCAATATATATCTGGTCCTATATTGTTTATGATAATAGATCTATGTTCTTGGATAGTGTTATGCTGCTTTGATTCTACAGGTGCTCTTTGAAGCTGGGTAGACGAGGAAGCAAGTGGCGAAGACCTATGAGAAGGGAGAGGAATCGAGCAAGGAACCAAGTGCAAGACAGAGGTTGGTCTCCTTATTCCTCTCTTATCTATTTCTCATAAAGGAAAACGAAAGTAGTTTTTAGTTTGTTTGTTTCTAAGGTAGCTACCAGCCTTAGTGGGACTAGCAGCTCTGCATAGACACTAGTTTTCCTGATAACAACTGGTCATGGATTTTCAGCAATGGATGGGGCATAGTCATATTTAACAGCAGGAGACTGTCTAGGGGTGAAGATGGACATGAGAACTAGGGTCAATTCATCAACAAACTCACTAGTATTGAAACCCATAATGGCAGTAATCATATTAATAATATCTTTGCCTATCTCAGTGAAGAAAAATGTTAGGTAAGGAGGGGGATCTTTGGGTAGATAATTCTTGTCCATGAAGGTATGGCAAATACAGCTGAGTTCAGAATTGGACATTTTGGTGAATTTTTCAAGTAATTCTCCACTGGAAATGGGGGTGAGGTTCTGGCTGGGCTGAAGCTGCAACATTTCGTTAATTGAATCAACAATAATGGTAAACAAGACTGACTGGTCAGGGGACATTACAGCTCTGAGGTTAGGGTTATAATTGGCCAGACATTGGTGGATAATGTCTGGGAAAATGTGCACAGAAGGGAATATGTACTTTGGGAGATTGGATTCCCAAAGCCCTATGGCATCAGAATTGTTCAAGTAATCGTCTCAGTATCAACAATATACTTTTAAGGGGTTTTTCTCAGGTTCAAGGTCCTTTATTTGGAAGTATTTATCTACTAATCGAAGGTAATCCAACTTTTCATGGGGGAGCATTGGCTAGAGCTATATTAAGGGCCACAGGGGTTTCCATTTCTGGTTCTTGTGGATTCAGAAATAAAAATGGGGCTTTTTTTAGTGAAAATAGGTGAAACAAAGGTCCTAGGAGTCTTTGATTTCAAGCCTGGCAACTAAATTACACTGGAATTTTGGGTTTCAACTTAATTGTAGCAGAAATTTAGTATTTAACAGGGTTTCTAGGAGAAACTGGTAAATACCTATATTTGAGTGATGAGCAATGGTGTACTAGTTGACTGGAAGCACTCCGTGGACTAGAGCGATGCCGGGCAACAATTTTCAGGGTGGTTGATGGTTTTGGTATGAGTTGGTCGATTCCTACGTACTGGCTACATGCATGAGTTTTTCAGAATAAGGATGAAAAATGGATTAACTTTGTTTTTATGCAAAGTCAAAGTTTTTGGCGGGTTTCATGACACGGACGAGTTACGTCAGCGGGGGTGACTTGACATTTTGTCGTTAGTGGGAGGCAGTAAGCGGGTTTCATCGCACCGCTTATGGAGGGTAAGTGGTATTTGGGGGGAGCCACACGATTCCATACATTGCTCGACACGTAGCATCGACACTGTTCACAAAACTGCTCACATCGTGTGCTAAAGGTCGACCAAAAGGCCCGCGCGATATGAGCGAGGGCCATTGGATCTGAAGGATCCGATCAGATGGTAGTCGGGGCAATGACATGACTGATGTATAACAGGGGCGAGCTCGATATTAATTAAAAGACTTAATCATATCGGGGGCGATTTGATTGGTCGTTGAGTTATTAATTAGTCATGATGACTTAATTAATTCTCATTATCATGGCAGGGAGGTTGGGTTCTTAATTAATTACAGATTAGCTAATTAATCCCGTTTATTATTTGATTTATGGTTATATTTAACCATCAGGGTGAGATATTTAAAAATTTGGGGTTTTGTATAATATAATAATACGGGCGTGGGTAATGTCGTTTTATTCAAGAATTACATAATAATAACGTTAGTGGTTAATATGACCAAATGAATGGGAAAGTGCTAAGTCTAATGTTTTCCGAAAGTATTTCATCATACAACATTTATAATATAGGCTAAGCGAATATGAGGGTTTTGAGATATGGAAAAGTTTTTAATTTCCCTAAGTAAAATAGTATTTTACTTAGGAAAAGCTTTATCAAGGGAATGAATGATCTTATGGAGGGGTAAATGTTGATGAAGGGGATTTAAGTATTTTAGGCCTTCCAAATTATTGGGCCAATGGTTCGGTCCCTTCAAAAGTTAGAGAAATGCTCTGAACCCCTCTAACTTGTTGTAGATACCTTTAGTATTTAGGGGATATTAGTGAATTTTTAGGGAAAAATGGAGTAAGGAAGTTAATCAACTTGACTTTGTTTCCTTGATGTGCTGTTTGCAATGTGAATTGTGCTTTGTCCAAGTGAGGAAAGCAAAAGATTTAAGCATAAAACTTAACCATTCACCACACATTTATTCTGCAACCATCATCTACTTACCCTACCTACTTTATCCTAGCATTTTGACTTCTTTATTAGGGTGCACTTGAACTGAAAAACCCTTATCAAACTTTCTTTTCTTTTTCATAGTGATATCTATCTAAATCTACACTTATTACATCCAAGGGCTCAGATTAAACTGTTGAGCTCCTTTTATTCACTCTACCTATCTACTTATCTGCCAAGATTAAACTGTTTGGTCAGATCTTTATTCTCTATATCTAAAACATGAAATTGAAAACATGGAATAACCAAGATTAAGCTATTTGGTTACCATGGATTGTGGCATAAGTAACAAGTTGCACACAATCTTTATTATGCATAAAGTAAATAGTAGTGGCATTTAGACTTGCACACCTTCACGGTCTTTTCTTTTTGTTGGGGTTCATCTTCTTTCATTTTTTGACCTTTTCTTTATTATTTTTACCCTTTGATTCTTTTTCTAGGGTATGCCCTCTTTACATTTTTTTATTTTTTATTCTTCACAAATATGAAAAACGTTTGCAACAAGCAAAGGTATGAACATATTTCAGAGTTAAACCAAGTCAATCATGATATATGACACCTATTGGTATAGGGGCATAACATGTGCAACTCATTCAATTTTTAATATAAAATATTAAAAAAAGTGTGTGCTCATATATGTGTGTGTATTAATGTTACCCTTACTCTAAAGGAAAAATTAATTAGAGGTAAAAAAACATAGTTACTTCTTAATAAAAGGAAAATGTGCAACTCATTCAATTTTTATTATAAAATATTAATTATGATAAAATATTCAAAAATACAATTTAAACAATGAAAAATTATCACTATAGATCTATCTTAATCACATATTTACCAAGCACTAAAAAGGATTAATCCACGTGTAAATTTGTTTTCAAGTTTTGAGAATTGATCCCTCTCGGCTAATAATGATAAAATATTCAAATATACAACGAAAAATTACCACTATAGATCTATCTTAATCACATATTTACCAAGCACTAAAAGCGATTAGTGTAAATTTGTTTTCAGGTTTGACAACTGATCCCTCTGTAGATCCATAGTTAAAATGGATCTATACTAGTTTAAAATAGAGGAGAGGCTCATTCTACAATCAAGTATGAGGGTTATGTGTAAGTATGTACATCCTCAAAAAATAATAAAAATAATTTAACTAATGTCAACCAAAACAAAAAAAAAAAACAAAAATTAAATAACCATATAAATAAATAATTAAAAATAGAAGAGAGGCATGGCTAATGCCAACCAAGGAAAAAAAAACAAAAATTAAATAACCATATAAATAAATAATTAAAAATCATCATGAGGCCCATTCTCCAATCCAGGGTAAGGAACATGTGTAAGTATGTCACATCCTCAAAAATTAATAACAATAATTCCCATTATTCTCAACCAAAACAAAAATAAAAATAAAAAATAAATAACCATATAAATAAATAATTAAATATAGAAGAGAGACTCATTCTACAATCTAGTATGAGGGACAAAAAATAATAAAATTTTAACTAATGTCACCCAAAACAAAATAAATAAATTAAATAACCATATAAATAAATAATTAAAAATAGAACAGAGGCTCATTCTAAAACGCAGTATGATGGACGTGTGTAAATATGTCACATCCTTAAAAAATAATAAAAATAATTTTTGCTAATATCAGCCAAAACAAAAGAACAAAAATTAAATAACCATATAAATAAATAATTAAAAATCCCCGAGAGGCCCATTCTACAATCCGGTTTAAGGAACATGTGTAAGTATGTCACATCCTCAAAAAATAATAAAAATAATCATGTGTAAGTATGTCATGTCCTCAAAAAATAATAAAAATAATTTTAGCTAATGTCAACAAAAACAAAAAAAATATAAATTAAATAAATAATAAAAGTAATCATGTGTAAGTATGTCACGTCCTCAAAAAATAATAAAAATAATTTTCGAATGTCAACAAAAACAAAAAAAATACAAATTAAATAATCATATAAATAAACAATTGATAATATACGGTAAATTCATTTTACAATCCAGTATTTCACTTCCATTCTACTACTCTTTGAGATTTCACTTTCACTCTTCAATTAATAAAGAAAATATTTCCATGTCTATCTTAAATAATATAATTTTATCTAAAGTTATAGAGATAAAGTAATTAAAAAAAATCATTGTTTGAATATCCATATTAACTTATATTCATTTTACAATTCAGTATTTCACTTTCATTCTACTTGGCTCTTTGATATTTCACTTTCACTCTTCAATTAATAAAGAAAATATTTCCATGTCTATCTTAAATAATATAATTTTATCTAACTTTATAGAGATAAAGTAATTAAAAAATTCATTGTTTGAATATCCATATTAACTAATATATTTCAGTATGAATTCTCTCTCTCTCTCTATTATGTGTGTATTAATGTTTATCTTAGTAAAATATTTCAAGGCTCAAAAGGAAAAAGTAATTAAAGATAAATAATATAGTTACTTGTTAATAACAATAAAATGTGTAACTCATTCAATTTTTAATATAAATATTAATAATGATAAAATAATAAAAAATACAATACAAACAATGAAAAATTACCACTATAGATCTATCTTAACCACATATTTACCAAGCACTAGAAGAGATTAAATCTCTTGACGCATAAATCTTTTTTCAAGTTTGAAATTTGATCCCTCTTGACTCTTGGTAGATCCGTGGTTAAAATGGATCTTTCTATATCTATGATCTGATAAAAAAAATGTCACAATACACAAATATACACAAGCTTCCATAAGCCATGTTAGCCAATCGAAATTATCATCCTCTGACATTGGTTCCATCTCAATTCCCATGATTATGTGATATAAGCCTTTGCTCCTAAGATGAAGCAAGTGTAAGTGTCCAAGTGAATGATTTCCTTATTAATATCCTCTAGCATGGAAGTCATCTCTCCACACTCATCACCTTTGTCCTACATAACTTTTCCTATAAGGCTTTGGTGTGCCAATAAAGCTAAATTGCATATAGATAGTCATTTCTTCTACCTCTGGTGTGGCCTACTTCTAGAACCCAACTCATAACAACAACATTGATTTTAGAATCAAAGAGGGATTTGTTTCCTCTCGTGATTTTTTCCTCAACTAATTAAATTTGAACCTAATGTAAGATGGAGTGCTTGTGTGAAAACTCTTGATTACTTGCCTAGCCTGGGTTGCTGCACACGTGTTTGCCTCAATGGTTATAAAGCGCCCCTCAAAGCCTCAGTTGCTTGTTTCTCATCTAGGACACATTATGTGTCTAAGCATGGTGGTACTAATGGAAGGAGAAAGCAAGGAAGTCGAAGTAATTCCCCCAACACTAAAAAGCCTTAGAACTTTTCACTACCCTGAAATAGCCCATAAATACACACAACACTAATTTAAATCACCTGAGGTAATCCCACAATATTGAAATTAGTCATGAAGTTCAAAAGAGAGCGTAAGCATAGCCAAATAGTTAGAGAAAAAAAGGATCAACACCGATGGCTTATTCCCAGACTATTTGAAGCAACAGAGTGAGGAATCAAAGAAGCCTCCCTTTAAAGTAGCAAACAAACTAAGGAAATAAGTGTGTGAAACTAGGAAAAACTTAGAGTGAGGATATCCCACATGCATATTCCAAGAATTATATGAATCACTAATCATCCATTAGGACAACAAACCAAAATATCAACTAAAGTGAAATGGGAGAACCTAGAAGACCTTTGGTGGGGAGGACTACACAAGAATAACTATGAATATCGAAACCACCCACTTGATATAGAAATGCAAATGGGGGTGGTGGGGCTGCATAAGAATACCCACCAATCTTGAAACCGCCCACTCGATATAGAAATGCCAGTGAAAAAGACCAAGTGTGAGGATGAGGTCCAGATTTAGGGAACTTGGACCTTTCCTGCACAGTTCATGCAACCATAGGTTAGCAGGTCATCGTGTCCAATCCCTAATGACCATTTCTTTCTAATCGTTTCCCGTCTTGCCTAATTTCTTGAAAAAAATCTTGGCTACTTGAGCTTCAAGTGATGGAAATAACCTCATTGAGACTCTAATAAACCATGAGTTTCCCTACACACATAGGTTAGCAGGTCATCGTGTCCAATCCCTAACAACCATTTCTTTCTGATCGTTTCTTGTCTTGCTTAATTTCTTGAAAAAAAAATTGGCTACTTGAGCTTCAAGTGATGGAAATAACCTCATCAGGACTACAATAAACCATGAGTTTCCCTGCACACAAGAAATCAATGCAAACATAATAGAAGATGGGAAATTACACGGGAGGGTAGATGGTTTCCTTGCCTCGTGTGTTTAAGGCACTGGGAGGTGGAAATACCACTACCCTCACACTTGGAATCACATTATTTGTCATGCCCACCCCCATTAGGGAGGTCCTATCCTAACTTCCCAAATATTATATTTGTGGTTTCCATTCCTTTGAGTTATTATTTTGTCAAGAAAAGGAAATATATAAAGAGGGCTTGGAGCATCCAACATTAGCTATCATATCAACTATTTTGTTGCTAGTACGTCTCACATGCGAGGGAATTATAATTGCAATCAGTCTAGAAGTTTACTGATCCAGGAGATATAGTTTTCCAATCTCCACCCTTCACATATTTTATCTAATAGAGCACCTTAAATAAGTTGGCGAAGGGCGTGGATCACTAGTTGTAAATATCCTTCCACCATTACTTTATTGTATATGTTCCTTATGGCTATGCGGAGGTCATAAAGTATATGTTCCTTATGTATATGCGGAGGTCATTTTCGATTGCAGTGAATTTCGCTGCATTATTACTATTAATCCCCATGTATCCAATGAATAGGAATCAAACCTTTCCTGAGTCATCTCATAAGACTCCTCTCAAGCCAACAACCCTTAAGTTACCTTTGAATTCTCCATCGAAGCTTAGTTTAATAAAACCAAGAGGGTGGGGTGGAGTGGCTAAAGGAGTTAGGAGATTGGACCTTTGGAGGGGGAAGAGAAGAAGAAGAAGGAAGAGAGGATGGGGGAGAGATGTCCAAGCAAGTTAGATCTATCTCTACGAAAGGTCCACTTCCCAATCTTGGGCTTTCCAAGGGGAATATAACACATATTTGTTGACCCAAATTTTGTGCAATTCAAAAAATCTCTATACATAATTATTTTTCTATATACCTATGTGGAGAAATATTTCTCCTTTGAATAGATAGAAGAAAAAAAGGCATTATAAAGAAAGAAATTGCTTATGTTTATCTTCTCATTTGATGGCTGTATTTCTCTACTTCATCCAAAATTTCACATAATCAAGAAAGAATATCATATGCCAATCTTCTCATTTGATGGCCTTATTTATCTACTTCATCCAAAATTTCACATAATCAAGAAAGAAGATCATATGCCAGAGATATCAGTATTTCCCCCATATCTCCATTATTTCCCCTTCTATCATTTCATTTATCTATTTTCCATTTTCATGACTAAGTATTGTTTTATGAATAATTACCTTAGCTCCTCTTCTCCATTTCATATCCCTCCTCATGTTAACCATTCTCAAGAATGTGTGAAAGGTATTCATATCTCTTCGCACATTCACAATTCTCAAGAATGTGAGAAAGGTCCCATGACTTTTTCTACTTCACATACAAGTAAGATGAGGCACCCATTTCCTTATAAATGATTGTTCTCATGTAATGCATGTGCGATGAGTAGGTTAGAGTTATAAATAAAAACAAAAAGATTTATGTGTATCAAATAAATGATGGTTGAGTCATGCATATCAACAGTGGTTGAGTCATGAACTTGCAAAAGTCATAACTTGAGTTTTGGGTACTGTTTTTAGCAAATAAGAACTCGTTGGAAAGAAAAAATAATGAAGAACACATTGGTAGTGATATCCAAGGCCGAAATCATAGAGACAACATTGGAAAATAGTGAGAACATCCATGAATTTTTTTTATCTTCTCACCAAATTATTTTTTAAAAAGTGATTTATAAAAAGGAACTCTAAAATATGTGAAGCGGAACCCAATTTTGAGAATGGATTCCTAATTTCATAGTTCTAAAAATAGATATTTATTTAGCTAAAACGAGGGGAAAAATTAACCATAAATCAGTTACGAAGGCAAAGAGAAGATTATATCCATCTAAAGAAGTATTCACCCATTTCATATTCTTCTACACATCCATACTTAACCATTCTCAAAGATGCACAAAATGTTTTGCACCATTAATTTTTCTAATGTCACTTCCATCCTAAGTAACTTTGGCATATATCCTTATGATACATGGAAGCTAGTTGGACATATCATGGTTGGCACTTTTGGAAGGCAACAATTGGACACTAGATCTATCATGCGCCAAGAGAGAGAGTTAAGATTTAGCAAGCTATGTCACGTCCTAAAGCTTTAGAGGCTAAAAATGACACCAAACTTCATTATACATATCTATGCATTCAGTGCAATCAATCAAATAGGATTAGAAATCATCTACATTGAAATCAATACATCTAGTTCAAGCAATCAAATATCATTAGAAATCAATATCTACATTAAAATCAATGCATCTAGTGCAAGCAATCAAATATGATTAGAAATCTCCATCTACAATGAAATCAATGCATATAGTGCAAGAAATCTTCTTCCCTCTCTCCCCCCTCCATATATATCTATATCTCCCTCCATCTCTCATTCTTTGTCTCTCTATCTCACCCCCCCATACACACACACTCTCTCACTCCATATTTATCAATCTCTCTGTCCCTCCCTCTCTCTGTCTCTCTCTTCTTCCTTCTTTTCACATTCCATCAATATCTCTATCTCCCCTCATCTCCCTATATCACCCCCAAAACATACACTCTCTTTCTCCAATATATCTATCTATCCCTCCCTCCTCCTCTCCCTCTCTCTCTCTCTCCCCCTTCTCTCTGTCTCCCTCACTTCTTTCTTTTTCCTCTTGTCGTCCTCTCTCCCAATCTCTCCGTCTTCCTTATCACTCCCTCTCTCTCTCCACTTTTCTCTCTCTATGTATTTATTCTTACCTCCCTCTCTCCCCCCCTCCAACCTCATCTCTATTTCCCTCCCTCTCTCCACTCTCTCACATCCTCTCTCTCTCTCTCTCTCTTTACCCTCCAACTTTGCTACTATATCCCTCCATCTCTCCTTTTCTCCCCCCTTCTCTCCATCTCTCCTTCTTTGTCTCTTTATCTCACCCCAAAACATACACACTCTCTCTACATCTCTCCCTTGTCACTCCCTCTCTCTCTCCACTTCTCACTTTATATGTCTTTCTTCTTCCCTCCCTCTCTCCCCCTCCAACTTCATCTCTTATCTCCCCCTCTCTCCTCCTCTCTCTCCTCATTCTTATCTCTCCCTTTCTCTCCTACCTCCCTCTCTCTTCCCCCATCACTCTATCTCTCTCTCTATCTTTGCCCTCCAATCCCCTCTCTTCCCCCATCACTCTCCTCTCTCTCAAGTTCTATCTCTCATCCTTCCTTTCTCTCCTACCTCCCTCTCTCTTCCAACATCACTCTCTTTCTCTCTCTTTGCCCTCCAACCCTCTCTCTTCCCCCATCACTCTCTCTCACTCTCTCTCTCTCTCTCTCTCTCTCTCTCTCTCTCTCTCAGCACAATAATTAAAAATAGAAGAGAGGCTCATTCTACAATCCAGTATGAGGGACATGTGTAAGTATGTCACATCCTCAAAAAATAATAAAAATAATTTTCACTAAAAAAACAAAAATTAAATAACCATATAAATTAAAAATTAAAAATAGCTGAGAGGCCCATTTTACAATCCAGTATAAGGGACATATGTAAGTATGTCACGTCCTCAAAAAATTATAAAATTAATTTTGGCTGATCTCAACCAAAATAAAATAAAATAAAATAAAATAACCATATAAATAAACAATTAAAAATATACAAGAAGCTCATTTTACAATCCAGTGTTTCACTTTCATTCTACTTGGTTCTTTGATATTTCACTTTCACTCTTCAAGTAATAAATAAAATATTTCCATATCTATCTTAAATAATATAATTTTATATAACTTTATAGAGATAAAGTAATTAAAAAAATCGTTGTTTGAATATCCATATTAACTAATATATTTTAGTATGAACTCTCTCTCTATTAAGTGTGTATTAATGTTTACCTTAGTAAAATATTTCAATGCTCGAAAGGAAAAAAATAATTAAAGATAAGATAATATAGTTACTCTTTAATAATAGGAAAATGTGTAACTCGTTCAATTTTTAATATAAAATATTAATAATGATAAAATATTCAAAAATACAATATAAACAATGAAAAATTACCACTATATATCTATCTTAATCACATATTTACCAAGCACTAGAAGGGATTAAATTTCTTGACATGTAAATCTTTTTTCAAGTTTGAAATTTGATCCCTCTGGACTCTTGTTAGATCCGTGGTTAAAATGGATCTATATACTAGATCCGAGAGGCTCATTCTACAATCAAATATGAGGGAAATGTGTAAGTATGCCACACCTTCAAAAAAATAATAAAAATAATTTTAGCTAATGCCAACAAAATAAAAATAAAAATAAATAAATAACCATATAAATAAATAATTAAAAATCAGCCAGAGGCTCATTCTACAATCCAATATGAGGGAGGTGTAAGTATGTCATTGTCCTCAAAAAATATTTTGGCTAATGTCAACAAAAAAAAAAAAACAAAAAATTAAATAACCATATAAAAAAATAATTGAGCCTAGAGGCTCATTCTATAATCCAGTATGAGCCACATGTGTAAGTATGTCACAAAAAAAATAAAAATTAAATAATCATATAAAAAAATAATTGAGCCCAGAGGCTCATTCTATAATCCAGTTTGAGCCACATGTAAGTATGTCACGTTCTCAGAAAAATTAAATAACCATATAAATAAACAATTAAAACTCCATTAACACAACAATAAACTCAGTTGTTTATATTTCACTTTCATTCTACTTGGTTCTTTGATATTTCACTTTTACTTTTCTAATAATAAATAAAATATTTTGATGTCCATCTTAAATAATATAATTTTATATAAATTTATAGAGATAAAGTAAATTTTTTTAAATATCTCAATATAAAACTTAAATACAATGTTTGAATATCCATATTAACTAATATATTTCAGCATGAATTTTCTCTCTCTACAGAAAGTGTGTGTTTATATATGTGTGTGTGTGTGAACTTTCTCTCTCTAAAGAAAATGTTCTTATATATATGTGTGTGTGTATTAATGTTACCCTTAACAAACCAGAAATTAATTAAAGTAAAAAAAACGTAGTTACTTCTTAATAGAAGGAAAATGTGCAACTCATTCAATTTTTAATATAAAATATTAAATAAAATGTGTGTTTATATATATGTGTGTGTATTAATATTACCCTTAACTCCAAAGGAAAAATTAATTAAAGGTAAAAAAACATAGTTACTACTTAATAAAAAGAAAATGTGAAACTCATTCAATTTTTAATATAAAATATTAATAATGATAAAATATTCAAAAATACAATTTAAACTATGAAAAATTACAATGTAAAGCTCAACACTATAAAAAAAAATAAAAATAAAAAAATTATTGAATTATTACCTTAATGCATTTTGCTGTATATTTACCATAATCCATGTAAATTCATTAATTCGTTAATACACATACATTCAAAGGTTATAGATTTAATTTGGAGAGGTTATTTAAGTCCTGATCTACGACTGTCCGACGAATCTTTATGGGCCATTATATGATCTGCCCCACCAGGCACTAGCGTGATTACCATGGAATTTACACTACCGATAAGATAGGTTGTGTGTGGTGCTGCCACCAGTGGCTCTACTTAAATGTTAACAGTCTGGCCTACTGCCAGAAGGCCAGGGTATTAATGTTGAATTCTCTCCATCATAAGATTTGGGGTGGATGGATCCAATGGTTCCAGTGCTTCTCGCTAAACCTAAGCATTACCTTCGTTTCCCTGTCCTGCGCATTTCTCATTTGGGCATGATGGTTACCATGTAATGTGGCTCTGCAACTTTGTTCAAGGTTGATGGAGAATACCATGGCGGCTCTGCAATTATTTTTAGGGATGATAGAGAATACCATGGTGGCATCGGCCCTCCACATTCCATCGTTTTATGGTAAATACATAGGTAAGGTTAGTATGCGTTTTCTGTCCATACTCTGCATTTGGGTTTGATTCCCCACTTGAACGAATACTTTTGATTTGTTACCTTTGATGCAAGCATGTTCTCCAACTACTACTTCATTTCCTCCAGCAGAGTCACGAGGTAAGAGCATGGTATTCCTGCAAAGGTAAGGGTTTTAGAGTTTTCAAAATGGGAATTCCTCTGTTTATCTCTACCTGCGTAGAGGCACAGGTATTAACTTTTGCATGGTGCCTATAGGTCTTCGGTTCTCTCTCACATGGTACGACTCCTTCTCAAGTAAGAAAATAACTTGAAGTGTTTGACCTTACATCTGGTTTAATAATGTTTATTAATTCCAAAAGGTTTAACCTCTAGCTTACCTTTGCAGGTAAAAACCCTCTGTCATGCGTATTTCTTGAAGTGTAGATGTAGGAGGCATCCTAATAGAGAAACTCATCTTCTATGTCCTCAGGTTGGTTCTGCCATGAAACCCTCCGACGGCTTGCAAAAAGAGGAATTTCCTTCAGTCTTGTTTAATGTTGAAAGTAATTTATTGTTTGATAGCTTAGTTGTTTGAGTGGTTTTCCGGCTTTATGCCGAAGCTCAACTAGTCCTTCAGTGTTTAGACTATAACATTACCACATAAATAGTTTCAGTTTCCTTAAGAGGGTTGCATCAGAACTCTATTTGGTTATTTCCTTTGTTTGGGATGTTAAGGGTTTTCAACTCGACTGCATGATATCCATACCAGGTTAATGTATTTATAATTTTGAACATTCTTGTAAATTTTGGTGTTCTGCTTGGGATTACTATTCTTATTTTATTTACCAGTCCCAATTTGTTATTTTAGACTCCACTGTTGCGAGGCTAGTTGGCTCTCGATCCTTTATTCTGGAATTGACTGAGGGCCGAGATGGACCCTGTCTTACTCTGTCATAATTTCATATGATTTTTGGAAGTTCAGTTAAGGGTTAATGGAAAGAAGAGTTCGTCATCTCCAAACTGCCTGTCGCACTTTATATTTGAATGATTTTGAATAAGGTTCAGTGTTAAGGATATACTTTAATATCTGTAAGAATAACATTTCTCTCTTATAAATCTTAAACTATTTCAGTTGCTAATATCACAGAGTTGATGGTAAAAGAATTATCTTACAGGGGTTTTGAAATCGTTTTTCCTATTATCACTTGGGACTATTTAGAGCTATGCATATTATGGAATATATGAGTAAGTAGGTTAGACTAACAATGAAATTAGTAGTACATATGTTCCTCTTCATTTATTTAACAAGATAGTATCAATACCTTTCCTTAATCATGAAAACTTAACCGTAATAAACGATAGAATCTACTTACTACATATCTATTCTTTTAACAATAGAATATACTTAATAATATAGTTATGATGATAATAATGCATTCTTGGTTAAAGTAATGCTTTTCTAGGAATGAATAATAAACATGGAATTTGTCACTTATCTGTTTCTGCCTGTTTAGAACTATATGGATATTTTCTGGTTTCTCGAAGGTCTCACCACCCAACGATGGATCTGGCAATTACGTCTAGAGTCCCCATTCGAGCACTTCTCGCTCCTGATAGTTACTGGGCGAATACAGTTTGGTATTTTGGGCCTCAGGACTAAATTGTAGCCTCATGTTGCATACCAGTTCAACTGTTTGCCATAGTTTTCTTTCCCATTGGTTGCTTGTGTCTAGCTCAAGGAAAAATCTACGCAGCCTCTCCTGCTTTTTCCCCGTGTCCCTTCTTTCCTCTTCTTTTCCCTTTTTGGGGAGGAAAGATGGGCAACTTTCTCTAATTGTCTAAGGAGTTAGGTGATCCAGATTTAAACAGGAATGCAACAAATTATAGATATAACCATACATACAAAGATGCAGTAGAAACAATACTTCATTTCATTACTGTAAAATACAGAAATATGCTTACAAACATAAATGGAAATAAACTAGCTAGGGCGATGGTAGCTTATCTCTGAGAAGAGATGTGGCCGCTACATGCCTCTGAATTGTCTTACAATGAGGCTCGAAGACCTATTTATTGTTGAGAAACAACGGAAAACCCTAAACATCCAAAAACCTAACCCTAGGAGATGAAGTGCCAAACTATGGGCCTCGTTTTGGGTAAATTAGTACATCAATTTCCCGGGGTCGTAACTTTGGCATATGATCTCCGTTTGACGCGCACAATACCTCGTTAGAAAGATCTATCCGAGGACTACAACTTTGGGAAGAGAAAAATTGGTCCAAGGCCCCATGTTGCTCCCATTTTTCCCAAAAATTTGTCGTTTAGGGCCTCAAAATGGCTTCGGAAGTTTAGGACCCGAAAAACTAGTAAAAATAGTAAATTGCGCTACAATTAAGGAAACTGCAAAACTAAAAAAAACAATGATGAGGGTCCAAGTAGAATTGGCGGGTGGCCATCAATATCCACCTAGATCATTAGGTAGTTGTTTCATTTAGTTCTTTTAACAAACTGTTTGAATTCCGTAATAACAAAATAACAAAATGTTCTAGCTATCCAGCCTTAATCCTTTAACAAACTGTGTTAAGCAAAGTAAAAGTTTTTGAAGTAATACTTAAAACTGGGTAAGAAAAATAAATGTTTGTGCATCATAGGGTTTTACAGCTTCCCCCCCTCTGAGGAACATTGTATCTGGTGTTGTTTTAAGAAAATAATGCGATATAGGCTTCCTGCATAGTCTCCTCTTCTTCCCAAGTAGCCTCTTATGGGACAAAGTGTTTCCATTGCACTTTAACCTGGGCGATGGATCACTTTCACAAGGTGTTTTCTGTTCAATCGAGAATACGAAGAGGTTTTTCCAAAAACTCTCCCTCTGGTTCGACCTGCACAATTTACAATTTGCTGCTAGAATTGTACCAAAACAACATTTCAATGTTACCTATTCAATTCTTTTATTACCTGTATATTTTCCCAGTTAATTATATGCTGAGGATTGTACACATATTTTTTTAGCAAGGAGATATGGAAGACATTGTGGACTCAGATGTGGCCGGGGAGTGCTAATTTGTATGCCACTCGTCCAATTCGTTCCAATATTTGGAATGGTCCATAGTACCGGGGTGCCAGCTTGGCGCAACCCTTCCACTATAAAGTAATTTTCCAGGGTTTAACTTTCAAATACACATGATCCCCCAACTGGAATTATTTATGAGTCCTCTTCTTATTTGCATAATTCTTTTGCCTATCTTGAGTGGATTTTAAGTTTTGGCGGACCTTTTTAACTGTGACCTCCATTTCAGCTAACATATCAGGACCCAATGCTAACTTATTAACTAGACTATTCCAATCTTTGGGTACCTGACACTTTCTTCCATACAAAACCTCAAAAGGGCTCATGCCCAATGATTCGTGATGTCCATTATTATAGGAAAACTCTACTAGGTGGAGGTAGTCCTCCCACTTGTGCGGTTGTTGCATTACAAACATCCTCAACATGTCTTCCAGGACTTGATTCACTCGCTTTGTTTGGCCATCCATTTGTGGATGGTAGGCAGTACTGAATTGAATCTGAGTGCCTAACCCAACAAAGAGGGTTTTCCAAAATGTGGATGTAAATTTTACATCTCTGTCAGAAATTACTACCCTGGGTATCCCATGTAACCAGAAAATTTCCCTCATGAATATATCTATGATTTCTACAGTCTTGTAGGTGGATTTCATAGGTATGAAATGGGAAGTTTTGCTTAACTTGTCCACTACCACCATAATTGAGTCATGTTGTTTCTTAGTGCGAGGTAATCCTGTGATGAAGCCTAGAGTGATCGTCTCCCATTTCCACTTAGGGATGGGTAACGATTGTAATTGACCGACGGGATGTTGATGCTCTTCCTTCACCAGCTGACACTCTAAACACTTTGATAAGCATTCCGCAACATCCTTCCTTAAACCTGGCCAAAAATATTTTTTCCAGATGGCCGACAAAATTTTCTGGTGTCCTAGGTGAGCGGCGTAAGGCTTCTTATGAAATTCATCAAATAACAATTGTTTGACAAAATTTTGGTTGGGGACATATATCTTGTTTCTGAATGTAACAATTTGTCAGAGTTTATAGCATAATCATACTATTTCCCTCTCTCTCGATCTTCCAATACTTGTTGCCAAAGGAATGCATATTCTGGGTCTTTAAGGGATGCTTCCCTGATGATTTCAGGAAGGTTAGATTGTATTTGACTGAATTGTATTTTGTAGACGCAATGCATGTTCCTTCTCAATGTGTGGGCCACTTGATTCTATTTTCCCTTAAGGTGCTTCATTTTGAAGTCAAATTCACTCAAGAATGCGGTCCAACTAGCATGCCGAGCATTTAAACTAGACTGGTTAAAGAAATTTGTTAGGCTGCTATGATTGGTTAATAACAGAAATTTCTTTCCTAGGAGGTAGTGTCGTCACATTTTGAGTTCGTGTACTACTGCGGTTAACTCCAGATCGTATGTAGAGTATCATTGCTCATAGTCCTTCAGTTTGTGTGATTCATAGGCTATGAACTTCCCTTATTGTATTAATACACCACCGACACCCTCCTTACTTGCATCTGTGCATACCACAAATGATTTTTCTGGATCTTCTACCTCTAGCACCCGTGCAGTATTAAGTAATTGCTTTAACTGCTCAAAACTTTGCTGACATTCCACTGTCCAGTGGAAGGAATGCCACCTTTTATGTAGCGAGGTCATAGGCAAAGCTTTTTTTGAAAATCCTTTAATGAATCGACGGTAATAACCCGCGAGGCCCAAAAAGGATCTAATGTCAGCAACAATTTTTAGATTTGTCCATTCCATAATAGTTTTGTTCTTTTTTGGATCTACCGGTATCCCCTCAGCTGATATAACATGGCCTAGGTATTGAATTTGACTTTTGTAAAAGTTTCACTCGCTATATTTAGCATACATCTGATTGTCTTGCAAAATCTACAAGACTATTCTCAAGTGCTTCTCATGCTCCTCTTGATTTTTTGAATAAATTAGTATATCATCAATAAAAATCAATACAAATTTATCTAGAAATGGCTGAAAAATGTCGTGCATCAGGCTCCTGAAATTGGCTGGAGCATTGGCAAGGCCGAAAGGCAGTACCACTGTTGGCTTGATGGGCCCTAACCTAGGTTCAACATTAGTCATCAAAGCAAATCCCTACACTACTAGCCCTTTCGGCATCAATCGATGGAGCGTGGACTAAAGTCTCACTCAAAGCAGTATGGGGGGATGCAGGAACCAATTTTCCGCACACTGAGATGGTAGCAACGTCGCTTTTAGACCTTCAATCTACCTTCGCGTAGATCAATAAGCCCTTTAGGGCTTATCGATACACCTTTCTTAATCATCCTGGAGTCGTCCACGAAGGTCTATGATTGTCCTTCACGTACCCTAAGTAGATAGATCAGGCACTTGCGCGCCTCTGTAATTACTCTTACTTCTGTATTTACTCAGATTATATTAGCTTCGTACAATCTTAACATGTGATTATGATTATCTTCGCGTAAACATATATCTTTGCTTGCATTCATACAACAAAGAGAAACATATAGATTCACACATTAGAATAGCATTAAAACATAAACCCAGTGTTCAACATAACATAATCGCATGCAATTAACAGAAGTAAAATACACAGGTACTTCCAGAATACTTCTCTTTATTGATAATCAAGATTTCCAGTACATACTCTGACTCCCTTGTGCACACAGCTGCAGGGGTCCGCGCACTCAGCTACGGACTTCTACCCTAAGCCTCTACGCACTCAGCTGCAGAGCCTCTTCCTATGCTAAGACTCTTCACTTTTAGCTCTCGATTGCCCCAAACTTACTTAGAACTCTACATACTACTTCCCTTAGACTCTTCTAAGGCTCCCTTTTTATACATTCCCATGGACCGCGGACTAAGGGCGGATCTCATCAAGCCAGCACAAACTATCTAAACTAAGGGTGGAAACCCTTTTTTACTGTTTACATATTTGCGCTTTGCAACCACAAAATGAGGAGACTTTACATTCTGTATACAAAAATTGGGCCTTTAGCCCCAAAAAATGGGCTTTTAACCCCAAAATTGAACCTAGGGGACCCATTCCCAACAAGCCCCCAACACAAATCTGGTGACTTGCCCTTGAGTCACTCTGCTGGCATGAAGATCTTGTCACAAAGACCTCCTAGCTCCATTTGTACCACTGCGACTTCGACGGTGCATTGTATTGTTGCCTACTTCACCTACTTGAACAGTTGCTCCGTTGCTGGCCCCACGCTGTCTCCCTGCATTTTCTGCATTTTTTCCTTTAGACTAGCCAATTTACCTTCAATGGTGGCCATGAGCACATACGCTTCATCTAGCCAAGGCTTCAATCAAGCCTTCAACACTGCCTCCTTGTGTTGTGCTGCGTCCACCTGTTCTTTAAGTGCCTTTGCTTCTTGAAACTTTTCTAAACTTTGTGTAGTGGCGATGGTGCGTGCCATCACTTTAATCTCATCATATATCTGCTGCAGCTCTCACGCCTCTGTTTCCAGCCTCTACACATTGGGATCCTCTTATAGGCTGGTGACTACTTCGAGCGACTGCTCAAAGAGCACAATGCAATCCTTCACTGCGGCATCTATAACTGCTACTGCATCTTTGACACCAGCCGTGCACTGTTCTTTAACCTTTGGTGGAGTCAAAGTCTGGGCCCTCAACTTGAGCTCTGTAGTTTTAAGGTTTAGTTCAAACTAAACCTTAGCTAGCTCTGTTCTTGCTTTGCACACTCCAGCAATGAGCTTCCAAATTCTCACATCCACTGGCACATATTCAAGAATATCTAGTTCTGGAATGGTCCTGCATGCCTCAGCCACCACCTTCGTCGTGTGCTCATTCTTTTCCATGATGGCCTTAAGAAGATCAATGTAAAAATTCTTCTATACAACCATTTGAGTGTTTTTCACCTTCTACTCATTGATAACGTTCAGGGTGCACTATTCCCGAGCCCAAAGTTCCATGATCACACCATGTTGTAAGGTGTGAAAGGCTTCACTTGGAAGCACGACCAAATGTAGCCCAACCCTCTTGAGCGTTTTGATAGTGGCCCTGTCAGCTTCTGCTTTTGTAGTCAGCACTCTATCCGGTAGTGCTATGGCCCGATGATCCAACGTGCGTACCATTTCTGCTGCCTCTAAAGTTCCAGGCACCAAACTAGTTGACGCCGCATTACTTCGCCCCACACTAGTCTGTACCTGTGATTCCTGGATTTGCAGTTTATGCCGACCCATTTGAATGACACCCAGGGCTTGTTTCTACTACTTCCTATTGCGCTTAACCCAGAACAGAGTAGTCTCCGTGTTTGCTCCTCCCTGTTCGGATCGCTGCTCTTCCTCTTCTGTCTCTGGGGAAGGAGATTTCTGAATCCTGTCGGAGTCACACTCCTCCTTTTCTTCCTACCCTTCTGTCTGCTTTTTGATAGCGTGCTCCACTTTGGCTTTGTCCTTAGCCTCTTTCTTCCTTTTTTTCAGCCATTTGTTTCATCTTTAGTCTGGCCTCTTCCTTCTTATGCTTCACTGTAGACTTGCTAGACCCAGCTGTCAAGTCTGAGGCCGTGCGCCACTTCGCTGGCCAGCAATCGAGGACCACCGCGATTACGTCATCTGTGGCCAGTTATGGAAGGTCATACCACTTTTGATCAAGGTCCTTCTGCGCTCACATGGAGACACAATGGAAGTCTGCCTTCAACTCCACATACACTGCTAACTGTTTGAATACAGTCGATGATAACCATGGTTTGCAGTTGATGGCCATGTTGACACTCATCTCCATCAAGACCCAAAATATCTTGCTATCCTTGACCCTTTGGGGGTCCTTTGTGGCCTAGAGCAAAGTGAACTTCCTTGCTTTTGGTAAATCCTGCACGATTGAAGGAAACTGACTATCCTCCGGTAACTCCCATGCAACCAGTACTATGGATAGCAGCAGCTATGCATAGTGAAAAGTTTTGATATGACCCTTCCTCTCTACAGTTTGCGAGGAACTCGTTGCACAAGTAGCATGCCCAGTTGAATTGTACGTCATGCACACACTGGGCCGCTAATGATACGACTGGTGCCGACACTTCATTTGCACGACGCTTCCTCATAATTTTCCTAGCCAGGATCTGGGAAGCTACTTTGACCGCGGGGTCAGTTATACTAGAAGTGGAGTAGCCACGTGGATTCTTGGCGAGCTTAAATTTTTCCTTCATTTGCTCGGCGAGGTCGCGCTCACCTATCTTTCTGCCAAATTCCATGGCTGGATTTAAACCTGAATGCAGTAGTCGAGTGATCCTATGGATCAACATGTTAGTGATCGTTATTAGTTCTTCTAACCACAAGCACCCATCGTGCACCAAGCATAGCACCTTTTTGATCACTATCATGGTTATGGGCATGCAGTTGTAATGCGGGACCCATAGTATGTTTAGCAGTCCTGCCTTGTCCACCCCTTTTATCCACTTCCTTGGCTCCAACGTGATCACACCAAAGTCCTTATAGAAGACACACTGCATGAATTGATTAGTCGCTAAGTGGGAAAAGCAATCCGTATTGACCAAATCCAAATCCTCCAACTTAAAATGGGGGACACGCGCTAGGCGCGATCCTTCAAATGCGATCTTGTCTAGCAGCAACAGTGTATGTAGCATGACATTGCTCTCATTAATGTCCTTTGGGACCTTTGCCTTGCCTCGATGCAAAGGAATGCATTTGGGCAGTTTAGAGATAGGGTTGGACCCTTCAATGTCAACATCCTATGCCCCCATGTCAATTTCTTCCCCACCCATATTTATTTCTTGACTGTATTCTTCAGGTTCGAGGTCAACTACCTTTCCCTACTCCTGCGCGGTGGGCTTTTCCTTCTGTGGGTGTTTTCTAGGTGACGCGCGCATCGACGATGTTGCTTTTTGCTTATCTTTCTTAGTTTTCAGACCCTCTTTGGTTTGCGTAGGCCTTGGCCTGGGTGACCTTGGTGATTTTGGTACCTCTGCAGGTACTTCGACACTTGTTATCTTTAGGGAAGATTCCTTAGCTGTGATTGCTACATCAGGGGAATCTCCCTTAGCTGCTATTGCTTCTCCAATGCTCATGGTTTCTGCGAGCACCGACATGATGCTAGTCAAAAACTCCTGCGTTTCCTTCGGCAATCTCTCAAACACTAAACTTGCTATCAAAGCTTCAAAGTTCTCATGGTTCATACGCACCTGAGAGCTCAACACCCCAATTCTCAAAATGCCAAGCGTTTTTCGTTGGGCAGCCATCTGTAATTTATTGGCATTTTTGAATTCAAATCCGATTGTTCCCCCCAAAATTCATTCATAAATTCTAGATTGGCAACACATTTTCAAAGATCTTGTCCTTAAATTCCAACTTAAATGTCGCCCCTTTGCTCCATTTAGCCGTTTTTTCATCGTCAAATCATGAACAGTGACCATAACGGTCACTTTACGGCTGCCCTGCGCGGTCCCTTCTTCGATAGCGCAGCTCCCCGTGTGTTTGTGTTGACACTGTGACATTCCTTCGTTCTGCGTAGTTGCCTAATCACGCAGCTCCGCAACCTGAGTAGTGTAGTTTATAGTCCCTCACCTCCTTTCAGGTGCCTGGATCACTAAGACTGTGCTTCGATCATGTAGTCATCTAGTCGGATCACCAGTGTATGGCTTCAATTGGCTACCATTCATATTTCTTGGGAAGGGTTCTCCATTTAATTTTACCAACTGAACTACTCCACTGTCGGTAATCTCCTTGATGACATATAGCCCCAGCCAATTCATCCTAAAATTTCCTAGAAATTTATCAAACTTACTGTCATATAATAAAACTAAATCATTTACCTTAAAGGTGTGCAGTTTGATGTGCCGATCGTGCCATGCATTTTTGCGCTACTTTCGAACTTGTTGATGGAATCCAACCAGAAATATATCCTCTTCAAGCTTTGTTAGCTGCGCAAGCCTCTCCTCCAAGGCTCCGCGATCTGCCTTTCCTGTCAATGCCTCTATGCACAGACTAGGTATAATGCACTCCATTGGCATCATAGCTTCTACTCCATATACCAGCCTAAACAACATTTGTCTAGTCAGCTTCTTGCAAGTCGTTCTATAAGCCCATATCACTGCAAGTACGTGCACATCCGAGTCATTTCTTTGAGAATTGCAAACCTTTGTTAGCGCACTCTCCAATATTTTATTAAACGCTTCCACCATCACATTAGCCAGCGGATGATAAGGCGTACTTTTTTTATGGTAAACTTGAAATTCCTCCGTCAACGCACTATTTGTTTCATTAAGAAACTGCGTACCGCGATCGCTCATCAAAATCTTCGGACACCCAAACCTTTTTAGTACATACTCAAAAATGAACTTTGCTACTGTTGCGTGTGTAGAGTCCTTCACAGGCTATGCCTTAGCCCATCTGGTTAAATACTCAGTGGCTGTGATGATGTACCGTGCACCCGTCTTCTTTCCTGGAGGCTGAATCGGTCCCACAAAGTCAATCGCTCACTTTTTGAATGGTTGTAACGTCACTTGCAGATTTAGAGGTAACTCACCCTCCGTGATGGCCTGCCACTCCTTTGACATGCATCGCATGCCCTACAATATGATTTTGAATCCTTATGTAAGCTCAGTCACCACAACCCAGCGCGTAGAATCTTTTGTGCTGTTTCCTTTCCTGTATAATCACCTCCCGTGGTTCTGTCGTGAGCCTCAACAAGGATGTTGTTTCGTTCAAACTCTGGCACATAACGTCGAAATATTTCATTTGATCCCATTTTGTACAAGTATCTTGCAATGATAGAAAAGTCTACCATGCGCACCACCAGTTCCTTCTTTTGTTGGCTAGTATATCCTTCTGGGGTTGTTCTTGTTGTCAGTAAATGTATAATATCTTCAAAGTGACTATCTGTGATGCGCACTGCAAAGAGCTACACGTCAAGCATTCCTTCCTCCAAATTAGTAGGCTCTTCTCCAGTTTCAATGCGCGACAGATGATCCGATCCCGCATTCAATCATCTTGGTTTCACAATGACTTTAAAATCATATTGCTAGAACAATGACAACCACCTGCATATCTTCCCTGCCAACACAGGCTTGTTGACTAGGTATTTCAATGCAAAATGGTCTGTATACATCTTAAAATGTCTGCCCAACAGATAATGCCTGAACTTCTAGAGCACATACACCATATCTAATCCTTCATGCTCTGTCGTGGAATAATTTTTCTCAGCTTTGGACAACTTCCTACACGCGAATGCTATAGGATGATCCAAGTCCCCTTCACCGGCCTGTGCTAGTACTACTCCCAGCACAATACATGATGCGTCCACATGCACATGAAATTCCTTCTTCCAATCCGGGAAGACTAAGATCGACACGGTGACCATTTTCTCCTTTAGCACATCCAAGCTCTTCTTACATTCTTCATTCCAACAGAACATAACATCCTTCTTTAACAATTTTTCCATTGGCGTGGTGATCTGGGAATAGCTCTTGATGAATTTCCTATAGTATCCCGTATGCCCCAATGTTTCACGTAGCTGTTCCACACTCCTTGGTGCCTCCAAATTTATTATGACCGCAATCTTCATAGGGTATACCACCAAGCCTTGTCTACATACCACATGACCCAGCAATATCCCAAAAGGGACACAAAACGAACAATTCTTTAGATTGAGTGCGATTTGGCACCTTCGGCATGTATCTAGCATCAAGCCCAGACTTGCCACATGGCGCTTTACCAATCCAAACACTTTCCAATCATCAAAGTATACCTCTAGAAATTTGTGAATGAAATATTTGAATGCTACAATGACAATGCACGAGAAGATTGTCGGTGCGTTCTCTAGCCCAAAAGGCATCATAGTATACTGGAAGCATCCCCATTTAGTCGCAAAGGTCGTCTTACTCCTATCCTCCGGCGCGATCTTGATCTGATGGTACCCTAAGAACCCATCAGTAAACAAATATGCTTCTTGGCCACCAACATTATCCAACACCTCATCGGCGAAAGGAGATGGGAAGGGATCATGAACACAAGCATCACTCAACTTCCTGAGATCTATGCATATCCGTATCTCATCCTTCTGTTTCTTGTCTTGAACTACCATTGGGCTTACCCAATCAGACTCCTCAACAGGTACATTGATACCTGCTGCAAGCATTTTATCCAACTCCAAACATATCCTTTCTTTATACTTCAGATTGAGGTGGTAAGGTCTTTGCGGCTTCGCGTATCGTTTTAAAGTGATAGTCATGACACTCAAGTCCCCTATTATCCCTTTCAGATCCGAAAACTGCGTGGGGAACAAATCCTGATATTTGTGGAGTAATTCAGCGACCTTATCTACTGTCGCATCGTCCTAGTAGTCCCCAATATTTGGAAACTTCGGCTCTGCCTCCGTGCCAATGTTCACCTGTTTGGTTTTGAGCAGCGCGGTTATGTCTGGATTCTCTAGTTGCGGTCCCTCAACTTCGCGGTGACCTTCAATCTGTGGAATATTAATCTTCTTAGGGTCTTCGTCTTCTTCTGTTGCTATTACATTGTAGCACTCTAGCGCGTGGCTCAGCTGGGTAGTCCAATCATGTTGAATCAAATCTAGAGGATCCTGTAGTATCCTAAAGATCACTGGCTTAACCTCTTGCAATGCTTCATCGATACATTCAAACCCATCCTCAAAGCTGAACGTCATCAAAAATCCTTGGCGCAAAAAATACCATTCTTTAGTGCCATGGTGAAGTTCTGTCTCCAAGTATCAATTCATTGATATAACATCCAAGGCATTACAAAACAGATGGACCCACTTCGACTGAGGTTTCACTTGATATGCTTTAGTCCAGTTGGCCAAATGATCGTGCAGATCATTCCTCCCATCATATTTTTCTGTTAGCCGCACTTGCGGGTGGCCAAACTGCACTCTCATCATTTTTCTGTATACGTGCCAATCATCAAAACTGTCCTTGTGTGTGCCCCACCATCTCGCAGGCGTAGCGCCCAGTCTAGGGCCTAGAAGCGATATTTTTCTGGCAATTCTCTCTCAAATGCATCCAAAAAGTGATCAACATCAGCTAAACCATCACAGTAAGGCAAATTTATTACCTCTGATGATACACAACGCAACGACTTGGTCATCATATTACAACACAACGTAGATACTTCATGCAGTCAATTTTGCCAGTGCTCTAGTTCTTCGTCTGAATTTGATGTGCAGGAACTTTCATGGTTCCATGCAATATGTCCATCTACCGTCGGATTCACCCAATCCCGGTCTCACACCGTTATCTTGTAAATCTGGTCCAAATCATCATCACTTTCATAATCGCGGACCGGTTCAGTATAGCACGGTCCTTCCGCAGGGTCCAGGGGCACTACTATGTGGAGCGATTTCTTCTCAAATATCATCTTCCACTTCTTCAAATTGATTATCCCATTCATTGTGTAAATAATTTTCCGGATTCATATCACATTAGATTTGTTATTGTGATCGATGTTTCGAACCAGCAACGGTGGTTCATCATTAGGATGAGAAAGATTTATGAACTCTTTGAGTAGCAGTATCTTTAGATCCTGAAAGGTGTATACGGGATTTTTTAGACCAATAATGTAGGTCAAGAGGGCCGGGCAATTTGGGATACTGACCTTCGGATCCTTGGATTCCGAAACTAGGATGCTTTCAACACCCCAATAGAAGCCTTGGATCATATCGACCATGCCCTGTGGGGAGATGTATGTCCGCATGGGTGCTATAATGAAGAGGTACAACGATTTTCTGTTATATATCGAGGTGCTGCGACGGGGACGGGGGATTGCGGGTGCATTGTTTTTAGCGGGTGCGTTGTTTTTAGTGGACATAAAACTAGACAATGACGGTTAGTGTATAATGAGCACTGCGTAATTGGGATCTAACTCGCGATGAATTATATCCCAATTATATACGACTTTCTCTCTCGATAAGGCAGGTCCCCTAGTCAGGTCACCTAGTTGCGTTTTACGACTATTTAAAAAAGGCCCAAGCTGGGAACGGGTCATTTTCACTTCATTTGGCGGAGGTTTTATGGCTAAGGCGTATATAAGAAAACGAATGTAGAGTACAAGGTGGAAAATTAGTGAAAATTCGTGGAAAATGAAATGTAGGGTACAAGATGGAAAAAATGTAAGGTACAAATCCGTGCGGTTGTTCTCTCCTCCAGGAAGAGGTGTCGTCCCAAAAGGCCTAGCCGGGGACCAGAAAGGCCATTTTCGCGCGTTTTACGGCTACTTAAAAAGGCCCAAGAACCTAGCCGGGGATCATATTTTGTTCGATTATGAAAATAAGGGGTAGGGACAAATACGTGCTTTTGTTCGATTATGAAAATAAGGGGTAGGGTACAAATATTGTGCTTTTGTTCGATTATGAAAATAAGGGGTAGGGTACAAATATAGTGCTGACGACGCTGAATAAAACTGAAATCGGATTTTCTCTCACTTAAGGAGGCGGTCGCGGCAATGGTCGCAGCAATTTATATCTTGTTTTTAGTAACATAACTTTCATTTATTTTCTTTTTTTTTTTCCACTCTCTTCCCCTCAAAAGTCTCTAATCGCCTGCGTCTACGCGCAGGGTTTTTTATAAATTGGGTCTGTAGGCGCACAAAATCCTGTCGATCCCGGGCAGAGATTTCTGCAGAAATATGCTCCACCACAAAGTAGTGGTTTGGTATTTCTGCGAAAATTCGCTTCACTAAACGGTCCCACCCCGAGATCCCCTTCACCTCTACCTTGACAGAAGAGGCAAAAAGGGCTTGGATTCGATCCCGCAGGCAGCTGCGTTTCACTCGGCCATAGATTTTTAGCGCCCCAATATATCGGTAACTTTGAAACCCCGCTGCTGTTTTCTGCAGCACGCATCCATGGACCAAAGCGAAGCCGCTAACGTGGGGAAAATTCTTTCTGTCCTTCAATAGTCATATTTCGAGCGCGATGTTAATTCCAGTTCCAGTTATAGCGCGACTTCTCGTAACGGGGAAGATAGTCACACAAAAGCACTTCAATTCGTCAAATTCTTTCACGCGTTCTTGTACATCTTTCCAAGTATAATGAGCACTGCGGCGGGAGCAACCCGCATATTTAGCTGATCCAACCATCGCAACATCTGGGGAAATAACCCGATTTTTGGATATCCAAACATTTTCGATACATCTCTGACTTTCCAATGCTGATTTAAAGAACGTGATCCCCGGGGGGGGCACCACTTAGGTGAGGACCACATCAAATATAGGGAGGGCTCGTTAGTCCTCGCCGAGAGTGCGTTTCTCAAAAAGTACCTCGCGCTAAAGCAATTAGCCGAGACTTGGTCACTAGAAAACTGAGAAAGAGGGGGGGGACGGTAGGGTACTGGTCTACCATTTAGTTCAATAAATAGATGTTCGAGATGAAGAAGCGACATTAATCTTAAGAAGTAATAATTTAATTATTAAATTAAAGTTTATTTTTGCATTAGAATTCATTTAATTAATTATAAATTTAATTATTTATTTTATTAAATTAAAGTTTTTATTAAAATAAAGTTTAAATTATTAATTTTTTTCATTAAAGTTAATTAATTAGAAATTAAATTAAAATTTTTTAGAGGGGTATTTTAAAGTTTAACATTATATATGTCTAATTATTAAATTAATTTTTTAATAAATTAAAGGTTAATTTAAAATTCACTAAAATTAATTATAAATCTAATTATTCAATTAAAACTTTTATTATTAAATTCAGGTTCATTAAAATAATTTTAATTTTAATTAATTCTTATTATTAATTATAAATATAATTATTAAATTACCATTCATTAAGATTATAATTAATTTTTATTATTATTTTAATTATAATTAATTTTTATTATTATTTTAATTATAATTAATTTTTATTATTAAATTAAAACTTTTATTATTAAATTACAATTCATTAAAATCATAATTAATTTTAATGAAATTTAATTTAATAATTAAATTAAATTAAATTAATAATTTTATTAATTTAATTTATTAAGGAATTTAGACTTTTGTGATCCATAACAATGTCAGATAATCTTCGGCAAAATCACATAATCAATCTTTTGTCGACGCGTTTCGAACCAACCAGTGTGGTTCATCGTGAGGACAAGTTTAATTTAATTATTAAATTAAATTTCATTAAAATTAATTATGATTTTAATGAATTGTAATTTAATAATAAAAGTTTTAATTTAATAATAAAAATTAATTATAATTAAAATAATAATAAAAATTAATTATAATCTTAATGAATGGTAATTTAATAATAAAAGTTTTAATTTAATAATTATATTTATAATTAATAATAAGAATTAATTATAATTAAAATTAATTTAATGAACATGAATTTAATAATAAAAGTTTTAATTCAATAATTAGATTTATAATTAATTTTAGTGAATTTTAAATCAAACTTTAATTTATAAAAAATTTAATTTAATAATTAGACTTATATAATGTTAAACTTTAATTTAATAAAATAAATAATAAAATTTATAATTAATTTAATGAATTTTAATGCAAAAGTAGACTTTTTTTAATAATTAAATTATTACTCAAGATTATTGTTGGTTCTTCATCTCGAACATTTATTTATTGAACTAAATGGTAGACCCGTCTTTCATAAATCTTTCTCACCTTGGTGATGAACCATTGTTGCTGGTTCGAAACGTTGATCACAATAATAAACCTAATGCGATATGAATCCAGAAAATGATTTACACAAAGATGAGGATTGTAGAAACTTGAAATCCGGGATACCCCATTCATGTCAGTGGCCCAATTGATCCCAAGAAGCACGGTGTAGGGATTGCTGTCATCCATTATTTCTATCACTTCAAAATCAGCTAGTGCGCTCGTGCCTTCAATATCAAATGTTACCCCCTACAACCTCCCAATGGGATGATTTTCTGATGATTCGCCATCCTTAACTGAATCGGAGACCACTGTAGCGCAGGTCTCCCCATTCTCTCCCATGTCTATTTCGGCAAAATGTTCGCGTCTGACCCCGAATCTAAAATAACTTGATCCATCTCATATTCACCTATCTACACGGTAAGCCTCATCTCACGCCCCGTTCTTGTCTTATGCCTGCCAATATTTCTGACTACACGCGGTTCGTCAATAGTGTTTTCCTTCCCAACACACCTATTGATCAGCTCCTATAGTCCCTTCACAACCTTGCTATCGTGTAGCAGTTTCATGCAGGTCTCCAAAAATGTGATAATCATGGATGGCCCATTTCTTCCGCTGGATTCTCTTGACTCCCTAAGGTAGAGGCCTCGGTGAAGCTTTTCTTTGCTTCCATAATTTTTTGTTTAGCGCGTTCTAAATCAAACCCAGTCTCCTTTTTTGGTGCTTTGTGAACCCACTCACCTTCTTCAGCCTGCTTCCCCTTATCTTCACCAGTTGGTTCCCTACTTTGCAACACAATATTTACCTTAGGATCTTCCTCACAAGGCTCAGCCCTCATCATCTGTAGGTTTTGAGTTGGCTGTTGAGGCTGCGCCCCCTTCTCGCGTATCTTAGCAACAATAAAGGGCAATCCTTTGTTGCATGGTCAAACTGAGTACAATAGTGGCATGACAGACATGTCAGATTCAGGCAGTCTCGCGCATAGTGTCCTGGTCCTCCACAATTGTAACAAATACCCTGCCCTCGACCTCTACCAGGTCCTCCCCCACCTTGGCCTCGTCTACACCCCTGGTACTTGCCTCGCGTTCCTCTAGTGCCTTGGTCCAGATGCCGCATTTCTGCCTGCACCCTATATGCAGGTGTTCTATCCCTCATTATTTCATAACTACAATAATTGCGCTCATCATGACCCACTGATTGACATAAGTTGCAAAAGAGTTGTTGCGGTGTTTGTACGAATTTCTGCAGCAAATGGCAATTGTTTGTTGCATGTTTCCCAACTACCTGACAGATAGCACACCATAGCATGGGCCTTGTACTTGGCCCTGCTGCAACTTCTGGCCTTAGAGGCATTGGTCCCCCTGTTGCAACATAATTTGCGAAAATTGGATAGTGATCTTTGTCATGCCCCTGGCTTTTTCACTTTAGGCACCAAACTTCTTCGTGTACCTCAAGTCGAGCTGTTCTATCTTTCTTTAGACTCCACATTTCAAGGGAAAGGTTCTGAACTGCGGATGAATCTGATGAACCCCCAGATTAACATCTTACATTGGCATCTCATGCAATCTCATTGCGATTTCCAGAGATTCTGCTTGGGTCCCAATCTTCTATTGTGATAGTGAAACCCTTAGATGAGGCAGGAGCGAGGCCACAAACCATTCGTGGTGCTACCCATCAGTCAGATTCATGTTAGCCTCGCAGATTGTACACTTCAATCTCTGATCCAAATCCTAGGGTGTCTCACCAAGCTTCATCATGATCTCTTTGAATCCCACAATTGATTACGATTCAGACTTAGGTCTACTGAATTCCTTATTCAACACAGTTTGGATATCTACCAACATATACATCGGGTTATCCGTGCAGTACTTAATGTACCACGTTAGTGCGCAAACCTGCAAAGCACTGACCAATGTTGCTTTCTTCATTTGATCATCCGTGATACCCTAAGCTTCTCATACAACCTTCACAGCGAACCAAAACTGGTCCGGATCTTCATTTCCCATGCCCTTGAACACATGTAGCTTTATGGAGTTCGCTATATTGAACAATGGCAGTGGTGTGGGTGATGGTGTAAGCGTGGAGGTGAAGATGGAGGCGGTGTGGGTGGATGAGGTATTCACGGGAACCCCTATATTATTAACTAAGCAACGCTCTACAGAGAAGCCTGTGCTGCTCCCTCGTCGTCACTTAGAGGAGGTTCAATCAATGGGCTATATTTAGAGCATCTTTTTCCTCCATTCCTGAAAGTCCTTCCACTTCATGTAGCCCCAAACATCAAGGTAACTGCATAGAATTTCACACAATAGCATCTTAATCCAAGTATTTGAAGACCTTAAATACTTACCTCATGGTCCTTTGAAGAAGAATTGCTCTGCTTTGCTGTAACTGACCGAAGTATCAACCGTGAACTCTATCACAAATTCTCCTATGATACGATCGAGCCAATGATCAACAACGTCCACGATCTTATCTTCAGAGGCTTCCAATCTCTACACTAACTCCGGGGTCTAGACAATCTAACCATCAAGCCTCCACCTCCCTTGGCCATCTGCCAACTTCGCGATCCACTTGTATAATTAAACATGGAAGGAATAGAAGAAGATTTTGTGTATCTCTGTGTACATATATCTATCACCACTATTCTTTCATCAATCGTGGATTCCTATTTTCGTGTGCCGCGAATTTGTTGATCTTTCTATCCAAGTAGCTTTCAATCTCTTTCTTAGTTGGATTACAATGATGCGACATCACACATCTCTCATGCAGATCCTGGTCCTGGCAACAGAACCATTTGTTGGCTTGATGGGCCCTACCCTAGGTTCAGCGTTAGTCAGCCAAGCAAATCCATACACCACTGGCCCTTTTGGCATCAATTTGTGGAGTGTGGACTGAAGTCTCACCTGAAGCAGTATAGGGGGATGCAGGAACCAAGTTTCCACACCCTCAGATGGTAGTGACGTCACTTTTAGACCTTCACTCTGCCTTCGCACAGATTGATAAGCCCTTTAGGGCTTATCGACACACCTTTCTTAATTGTCCCAGAGTCCTTCGTGAAGGTCTACGACTGTCCTTCGTATACCATAAGTAGATATATCAGGCACTTACGCGCCTCTCTAATTATTCTTACTTTTGTATTTAATCAGATTATATTAGTTTCGTACATTCTTAACATGTGATTATGATTATCTTCGCATAAACATATATCTTTGCTTGCGTTCATATAAAAAAGAGAAACACATAGATTCACGCTTTAGAATAGCATTAAAACATAAACCCAGTGTTCAACGTAACATAATCGCATGCAATTAATAGAAGTAAAATACACAGGTAATTCTAGAATACTTCTCTTTATTGATAGTCTAGATTTCCAGTACAGACTTTGACTCCCCTGCGCACACAGCTACAAGCGTCCACGCACTCAGCTGTGGACTTCTACCCTAGGCCTCTGTGCACTCAGCCGCAGAGCCTCTTCCTATGCTAAGAATCTTCGATCTTAGCTCTCGATTGCCCAAAAATTACTTAGAACTCTACTTACTACTTCCCTTAGTCTCTTCTAAGACTCACTTTTTAGACATTCCCGTGGCCGATGGACCAAGGGCAGATCTCATCAAGACGACACAAACTATTTAAACTAAGGGCGGAAACCCTTTTTTACTGTTTACATTTATTGAGTCCCAAACTTGCATCTTACCTATACACCTTTTCAGCCTTCTTTTCCATTTACTTGACCCACCAAGCTGTCAAATCATTGCATATTAGTTTAAAAAGAGCTTACAAAATGGTTTCCTAACTATGTCTTGTGACTGCTGTTTGATTTAGATTTTTGTTCAATCAGCTACAGAAACTTGTCACTTTCCGCAGCCAGCTCAAGTTTCCGCAGCCATTTTGTTGAAGTCCACGTAACAGGTGTCTACTAGAGAATCCAGCCACATGGGCAAGCTGCAAATGATGTGTACATGGAGCATGTCCCCTTGGTTCAGCTGAATCACTCACAAACAGCCATGGTCAAGGACAGTCAAAGCAGTGGTCAACCTAAGAGTTTTGCGGTGGCACGACTCTGTTTTTACCACGTGAAGATCTGTGTGGCAAGTTCCTCAATCTCTGGAGGTGTGCTAACACCTGTGGATCGATCCGTGAACCAAATTGAACAACCACCACTCCTTAGATTTAATTGTCATGGCTACCATACTGCTAGATCTCAGGACGTGGTTATTCACGTGTCTATTTGGTAGCGGAGAATTTAGGAATTAGTTGTAGCATCCTCAGTTATAAATAATGCGTTATCATACGCTTGATAGTTAGCTTTTCATATGTAATCTTGACTGTTTTTACGAGCCCACTGTGCCGTGCTTTATCTTTATCCTACGACTGCATTTTAATATATGAGAAGACAGTGTTCTTAAGTTCAATTCGTGACTAAGTATTGATTGGCCGAGGTTGCAGAAGGCCCCTGTACACCGAGGCTCTGTAACTACTGTATAGTTTCTTGCTTGCTTTCATTATGTTACTGCTTTTATAATCATTCGCTTGTATATATTACACTGTTCTGATATTTATGTTAACTGCTGTCCATCTTTTCTTTTATGCTTTCTCATGATTGTTAACTGATCAGTGTTTTTCTTTCAGGTTCTTGTAGACAGCCTGGGCAATTTACATAGTTTTAATGACTAATGACATGAAATCATCTTGTCTTTCTGCTGATTTATTTTTTGACTTTTAATTCCAGCATTGTCATTTCTTTCAGTTCTGTTTTGCTCATTTACTTTCATGCAATTTAGATATCATATTACTCCATTTGTTTATGATTACCTCCTATAGCCAAAGCGACTCAAATAGTGAGGAATCAGAATATTATTTGATGTAGTATGATTTAGTTTACTTTTCTGCAAGTCAGTGATTAGATTACTCATGTCATTTTCAGGGATTGAAGTATGAATGAGTAATTTAATCTTAGTTTCATTTTATGCAATTTCATTTCCTACAATTTAGATATCAAATTACTCAATTTGTTTATGATTACCTCCTATAGCCAGAGTGAGTCGAAAGGTGAGGGGTCAGAATATGAGTTGAAGTAGTGTGATTTAGTTTTCTTTGCTTACAGTCTCTGAAATGCTTTGAGTTCAGTTTTTTTTCTCTTTTTATACAACAGCAAGGATACTGGGCTTCATTGTCACTAGCTCACTGTTTTGGTACATTTTTATTTTCGATTAGGAATTGATTTCATCACAGTAAGTTTGGAAACCTTTTTGACAACTTTAAAGTTTGGAAAAATCATTGTAGAAGTCACCATTGCCATCCATACTTGACTTTCAATTCTGTCAACTCACATTAGGGAATCAACCGAAGATAAACCCAAAAACAAACCAAAAACTCAAAAACGACAAAGAAATAAGAAATCAATTATCTTGCATATATAGTGCACTTCACTTCATCAGTTTACAACTCTCGGATTGACATTTTAAATAGCAATTTAGGACACACTAAATTGACCAAACATTTTGGCGCCGTTACCGGGGAAGTGAAACTAGGTAGCCAATTTCTTAAAAAAAAAAAACAAGAAAATTTCAAGGAAGGTAAAAATTGATAACTTCTCAAAGCATGCTCTCCTCTTGCACCTAGTGTGATCTAGAGGATCAGAAAAGAGAGTTATTGGTTTAATAATTTCTTGAGTATTCTCTCTTTTTGCACCTAGAGTGACCTGGAAGATCAGAAAGAGAATTATTAGCCCAACTTGAAGAAAAATAAAAAAAATGACATGCATAGAGCAAGAGATTCTAGGGGAAGGTTTTTAGCTAGGGCCAAGAGTTCGATTTTTACAACTCCATCTACTTCAAGGAATAGACAAGAAACACCTCCATCATCTCCAACTCACACTCCTAGCCTTAGGATTCCTGGAATTCAAGAGGCAGTAGTTGAATTAGGAGACTCTCCCACACTATCCACCGAATTTGAGTTAGGAAAAGACCCTTTCTTTACTTCTACAGGAAAACACATTGTAATTGAGGAAGTAGAATCACCTGAAGAAGAAGAGGGAGAAATTCCCCCTCGTTTGCCATTAGTAGAGGAACCAGAGGACTCTAAAGTCTCTGAGGAAACTATCATGACAGAGGAAGTAGTAAACGGATTTGGTAGAGGTAGAGGTAGAGGAGGAGGAGGAAACAATGGAGGAGGTAGAGGTAACAATGGGGGAAAAAGGGATGGAGATAACTCATTTGGATTTCCTATAGTTGATGAGGATTCTCGAGCAAAAATGAAAAACGTCTTACCATCTATCCTCCCAAACTTTCATGGGTTACGAAATGAGGATCCTGAAACATTTCTATTTGAGTTTGAAGTCGTGTGTCGAACTTATGATTATCTGGAAGACTCTCAAAAACTCAAATTGTTTCCTTCAACATTGAAGGGAGCTGCTTTGAAATGGTTCATGGGATTAGTCACTCAATCCATTAGGACTTGGAATGATATGAAACAAACATTTTTGGATAGATACATGGACTATTGTATGCCCACCAATCACAAGGATGAGGTATTTAAAATGGTGCAAAGAGAAGATGAAAACTTGGAGGATTTACTTGAAAGATTTCAATACAACCTGAAAAGAGCAAAAATGAATAACTTAGATGAGGAAAACTTGAAAGCCCTTCTATTAAAAGCCATTAGCGATGAATGGATAGATATTTTGAACATGATGGGAAAAGGAGATATATCTCAACTTCCACTTCATGATATAGCAGAGCTATGTGTCCATCTCTCGAGGGGAAAATCTAAAACTGGAAAAGGGCATAGAGATCCTTCTCTCATTAGAGCAAACAAATCTGCAACTGGATCAGTAAGTAGGGCTAAGATTGGAAACATGCTTGATGAATTCAAAACTGATATTTTAAGGAGTCTTAGTGAGCAACTAGACACCCTTAAGATACAAAACAAGCAGAAAGCAGAAACTGAAGCTTTGGCCATCTTTTGTCCAAAATGTAGGAAGAAACATGCTTTGAGGGAATGTCCCTTGGATGCAAAAGTTGTAGAAACATGTGTGATTTGTTCAGAAAACCATGAGACCAAGGATTGTCCTTCAATTCCTGGGCTCAAAGCTGTCTTTCAAGAAGATCCAAATTCAATTGAGTCTCTCTGTTTTGTTTCAAGGAGACCTTGGCAGGGGCAACAAAATCAAGGGTTTAACAACTCTATGAACTTTCAACCCCCACAAAATTGGAATCCTTGGCAACAACCTTGGTCCCAACCTCAAAATCCATTCCAATCATGGCTACAAGGTATGCAAAATCCTTATGGGATATTTGCTCAATTTTATCAATATCCTCCATCTTTTCAAAATCAATAAGCTCCACAACTTCCAAATCAAAATCCACAACTTTCATTGCCATTTCCACAACAACAGAAACCTTCTCAACAGAATCCAAATTCTCAACTCTTGCTTCCATTCCAACAGAAGACAAATCAACTACCTTCCCAGCCATTGCCGAACCCCAACAATAAAAACCCTCAAAATGCTTACATGGTAGAAGGACAACAATTTCCTACCTATATGATTGTTCCTCTTAATGATGTACAACTCATATCTGGTAGAGTTTTAGACAAGCCTTCTATAGATACTCAAAAGCAAAGCATTTCTGAGGAAGATTCTCTTGAAGCCAATAAAGGTTCTGAAGCACCTCTTCAAAACCCAAGCACTCAAAAAGAAAAATAAAAAGAGTCAACCCCCACAACTCCTATAGTTGAGCAACCTGCATCTTCATCTACACCTCCTTTTCCTGAAAGATTACAAATTGACAAAGGCGTGGAAAAACAAATCTTGTTGCCTGATTATGATTTTCTAGATGAATTAAAGAATGTCTGTATCAAGATTCCCTTGTTACAAGCCATTAGAGAGATTCCTATTCTAGCAAAAACAATAAAGGAGTTGAGTCTTAAAAGACCAGGAAGGAAACCAAGAGATACAAGAAGAATCCACCTGGTAGGAAAAATTGCAGATATCATGATGGGAAAAATTACTATGCAGAAGTATTTAGATCTCGGTAGTCCAATTGTCAAAACACATATCAATGGGGTAGAGATTCCAAATACTTTGATTGATTTAGGGGCTGCTATCAACATTATGAGTAGACAGACTATGGAACAACTAAAACTTCCTAATCTTCTTTTTACACCTACTTTATTGCAACTTGCAGATCGATCAATTATCAAACTAGATGGTGTATTAGAAGACATTTTGGTCTCCTTATATTCTTTGGAATATCCAGTAGATTTCATGATTTTAACTCCCAAGAGTAATCTAGGAGGACACCCACTCATTTTAGGAAGACCTTGGCTAGCCACAGCTGATGCTTTTATCAGTTGTAGATCTGGGGATATGTATATTTCTGATGGTAATTCGACAAAGAAATTCAATCTGTATCCTCCAGCAAAATCAATTACAGAAGTAGGGGATAATGAATGGGTTGATGATGAGGATACTATACAACCTGTCTTTACCATTTCTGAAATCAGTGAAGATAGTCAAATTTTGAACACATTAGAAAAATTTGAAACATCTTCAGAATATGACCACACACAATTTCAGTTAGATTCTGACATTGAGTATCTATCATCTAGACAAATGTCTCTTTACTCTATGGAAGAGTTTGGTAGTTCCACCATTGAGATATTTCCAGGCAAAACATTGAATATCAACAAAAACTTGGAGAAATCACAACAAGGAGAGCTAACCAAAATCTTGCAAAAACATTCTACTGCATTTACATGGGAATATACTGATGTGAAAGGTATTGACCCTAAGACTTGCATTCATCACATCTACATTGAGGAAAATAGTAGACCAATCAGACAACCTCAGAGAAAGATGAATCCAAACCTTAGGGAGATAGTGAAAGAAGAGCTCCAAAAACTACTCAATGTAAACTTCATTTATCCAATTTCAGATAGCCGATGGGTTTCTCCTTTGGTTATAGTACCTAAAAAGAATGGTAAATGGAGGGTATGCATTGATTACAGGGAATTGAACAAAGCAACTCTGAAGGATCACTTTCCTTTACCCTTTATCGATCAGGTATTAGATACTTTAGCAGGAAAAAAGTACTTTTCATTTTTGGATGGTTTTTAGTGGCTATAATCAGATTCAGGTAGCACCTGAAGATCAAGATAAGACCACCTTTACCTGTCCATGGGGAACTTTTGCTTACCGAGTGCTTCCTTTTGGATTATGTAATGCACCCGCAACATTTCAAAGGGCAGTACTAGGAATCTTTTCTGATCTAATCCATGATTGTGTAGAGTTTTATATGGATGATTTTACAGTTTATGGTGATTCATTTGAAGAGGCATTAGAGAATTTGGAAAAAGTCCTTATAATATGTAAAGAAACAAACCTTTCACTAAGTCATGAAAAATGCTTTATGATGTTTACTGAAGGTATTGTTTTGGGACATCATATTTCAGGGGATGGGATTAAAGTTGATAGATCAAAAGTTGAAGTCATCTCCAAGTTGCCTATTCCAAATTGTCAAAAAGATGTTAGAAGTTTTCTGGGATTTACTGGGTACTATAGAAGATTTATAGAAAACTTTACCAAAATAGCATCTCCCCTCTTAAAATTACTTACAAAAGACTGTGAATTCAAATGGGATCCTGATTGTCAATCAGCATTTGAAACTTTGAAAACAAGAATATCTGAAGCACCCATTTTGAGAGGACCAAATTGCAAACTTCCTTTCCATATTTCTACAGGTGCTTCAGATACAACTCTAGGAGCTGTATTGGGTCAAAAGGATTTAGTTCCTTATGCCATTTACTATACCAGTAAAAATTTGACTCCGACTGAGTTGAACTATACTGTGACTGAAAAAGAGTTCTTAGATTTTGTACATGCAATCAATAAGTTTAGACATTATATAACATGCTATGAAACTTTTGTCCATACTGATCATTCTGCAATTAGATATCTAATGAAAAAACCTATTACTAATGGCAGAGTTACAAGATGGCTCTTACTTTTACAAGAATTCAATATTACTATGTTGGATAGACCAGGGAAACAAAATACAGTAGATGATTTCTTGTCTAGGATCCAAAATATTAACGAAGATTCTCTTGTAGAGGATAAGTTTCCAGATGAATATTTATTTGCAGTAACTACTAAGACTCCTTGGTATGCAGATATTGATAACTATTTGATTACAGGGAAGCTACCTCCACATTTATTTCCTAGTGAAAAAAGAAGAATTATTCAGGAGAGTTCAAATTATTCATGGATTTCTAACGAATTGTTTAAAACAGGGCTAGATTGTGTGATCAGAAGATGTGTTTGGGAAGATGAAATCCCTGACATCCTCAAGGCATGTCATGATGAACCATGCGGTGGACACTTTGCTGGACGACCTATAAAATCCTTTCTTTAGGATATTATTGGCCTTCCCTCTTCAAAGATACAAAACAATATGTCAGAAGGTGTGACAGCTGCCAAAGATTAGGGAAAACAACTCTTTCAAATGAAATTCCATTACAACCACAGGTACTCATCGAACCCTTTGAAAAATGGGCTTTAGATTTCATTGGACCCATTAATCCACCATCTAAACAGAAGAAGTATATATTGGTATGCACTGATTATGTCACTAAATGGGTAGAAGCCAAAGCATTACTTTCTGCTATTGAAAATTTAGTTGCTAATTTTATTTATGAGGATATTTTTACTCGTTTTGGTGTACGAAGAGAAATTGTGACAGATCAGGGAAGTCAATTTACATCTAACTTGATGGAGAAGCTGATGGAAGAATACAAAATCAAGCACAAAAAATATACTCCTTACCATTCGCAAGCAAATGGCCAAGTGGAGTCTACAAACAAAGCTATTGAGAGCATCATCACCAAAACTGTTCATCTACACAGAAGAGATTGGGCAGAAAGGTTTCCTGAAGCCTTGTGGGCGTACAGAACTACATGGGGGAATACAACAGGACATTCTCCCTATGAACTTGTTTATGGGAAAGAAGTCCTGCTCCCCATTGAGTTTCAAGTCAAGACTTTCAAGATGGAAGTTCAGTTGGGGATGGACCTATCAGAAGCCCAAAAGCACAGAATGGAGCAGCTGAATGAGCTAGATGAGATCAGATAAGAAGCAATTTTAAAAACTGATCTAGTTCAACATCAAAGAGCTAAGTGGCATGACAGATACATCAAAGAGAAAAAGTTTCAAGAGGAAGATTGGACACTACTGTTTGATTCCAAGTTTAAAGACTTCAAAGGTAAATTTCAGACCCATTGGCTTGGGCCATATGAGATTGACAAAGTCTTTAGCAATGGAGCGGTAAGAATCAAGACCATTGATGAATTTCAAACTCCTCTTATTGTGAATGGCCACAGATTGAAAATTTATCATAAGCCACTCTCAAAGAGGAATTTGTCAAAATGTTTCAAGAGAATTCTGCAATAAGGCTGGTGAAGAAGAATCCTTCTTCCCCACCAGCCTAACCTTTGTTTCTTTTAGTTCAAAAAAATAAAAAATAAAAAATAAAAATAAAAATTTATATAAGCCTGAAAACCAATCACTGATTGGCGGTCTTATACAGAAAATGTAGAGTGAAAATCAGGGACACCTGACACTCATATTTTCCAAAAAAATTCTCCCCTTCTTTTTCATTTTCACACTTCATTTGCCATTCCACTCTATCTGCATTTCATTTTCATTTCACTTCACTCCGCTTCATCTCATTCCATTTCATTCATTTCATTCCATTTCATCAATAAATGTCTCTTTCAGGACCATTTCCACTCAGTTAGTTATTATCTAACTATCTTTGTTCAGCCAAGTGGGTGCTGTGTCAGTTTCCGCAGCTAGAAGCAGTTTCCGCAGGCAGAAGTAGTTTCCGCAGCCACCACTCTGTTTTTCAAATTTACAGTCAAAATGTTAGTGCAATAATCATGAAAATGTAGGTGTGATTGAGCATATGCTATGAAGACATGGAGCATCTCCAGACATCAATAAAGAGCAGTTAGTTAAAGGCTAATGGGCAACAAATGACAAGGATTCCAAAGGTATGAGCAAAAATTTCTTTCAAATAGCAATTAAAGGCACAATTTTGCATAGTTGTCAAACCATAAAAGCTCTACTATGTGCAATGATTATCACGATAGCTCCATTACCCATTACCATCCCACGACATTATTCCACAAACCATGCATTTATTCCTTAACGGTCTCATGATTGATTTTCAGGTTTAACTCTTAGTCGATTGCACTTTTATACACCACTTGTAATCATGAGATGTGACCTATTTCATTACGGCTCCTCTCCACCGCATTTTCCGTAGCCATTCATTAAACGCGTAACATTTCGTACGTAGCCGTTCAATTCAAAATCCCGACTTCACTCCACTTCCTTACCATTCTGTTAAAACCATCTTCTTCACATACGTCTGCACTTCATTTTGTGAACTCACCTTGGCTGCTCCTCCTCTATTCTGCTTGCAATTCTGAAACACTCCTGTTACTTGCTATCCATCTACCAATTGCAGCCACTGTCTTTTTGCCATAAACCCTGCCACCAAGTCACCTTACCTCTGTTAAACCCTCACACGCAATTGAATTTTCAATTGCATTTCAAAACAGAGGAAAGAATGGGACGATTACTAAGGGTAGAACCAGAAGGACCTAAGTACTTAGAAGGTTACCCTCAAGCAAAAGATTTGCTGAAGGAAGCAAAATGGTTACGCTTTATCCAAAAATTTAAGGGCCATAACAAGGAGGTAACGAAAGCCTTTGCACGGTCTTTCGATGGCCAGATGGTGGAAATTGGAGACTTAAAGCTCACGGTCATTGAAGCCTTAGTAGCAGCTGCCACAGACTTACCCCAGGAAGGTGAGCATTGGTTTAAAAACAAAAGTGTGGACGAGCAGGCATGGAGAATTATGTTACGTAACCCAGGTATGGACGTTACTGTGTTTACAAAAGGCATTCTTGTTCATGCATTGAAAGAAGAATGGGCCAGCTTACTGTTAATCATCCAAAAGTTTATCACTTGCGAAGGACGCTTTGATTCAATGTACATGTATCATGCTAGGTTATTGATGAACTTGTTAGAGAGTCAAACTCTTAATCTGCCTTATTTCTTACTGCTAAGTTTGAAAAAAATGAGTACCACAGTCCAAAAGAACATAGGAAATATAGAACCTCACTTATATCATATTGGACTTATAAGGATTCTCATTGAAGACCAACTGAAGAAAAACAAAGATACCTGGGAACAGTTCTTAGTAAGAAATTACTTTCAAGAGCCATCTAATGCTCCTGAAAGTAGTACACCTAAGACACCAAGAAGGAGTAGGAGAAAAGAAAAGAGTGCCATAATCCAAGACTCTCCTATTATCAAAACTCAAGAAGTTGGTCAAAAAGAAAAGGAGAAAAGAACTAAGGACATAAAATAGAGAAAATTGAAAGGAAAAAGGAAAATAAAAGAAAATTTACCAATCACCAGAGCCATCTATAGAGGAGGACTATCAAACATTGTCGGAGAGACTAGTGCATCTTCAAAAGCAAGCTGCTACAGCAAAGAAGAAGGAAAAAGGAAAACAGAGCATAAAAGAAGGGAGTACTAGTCCATTGTATTTAAGAAGAAGCAACAGGCTTAGAGGAAGGGGGAGTAAAACACAAGTAAAACGACCCCACTTCATTGACTTGGGTGGGGAACACCCGAGAAACCTCCAGCTGGCCATAGTCCATCTCATCCTCAGCCAACTATTGAAACTAGTCCTCCACATGTTGATGAGAGCCCTTCTCAGCCAGAGCTAGAAAGCAGTCCTCCTCCTCAACAAGACTTTGCAGGCAGTCCAGGAAAAACACCTGAAATATATCCAAGTCAACAGGAGGTGTATGATTACCTCGAATCTTTAGAAAAGACAGCTGCAGGCCCGAGTACCACTCTGCCCCACATGACACAAGATGCACAAGTCCAATCCTTAAAGCAAGAAGTGTTTGAATTAGAGGTTCTAAACATGCTTATTAAGAAAGAAAATGAAGCACTTAAGGAGCAGAGCAAAGTTGACAAAATTATTCATGATAATACTATGCTTCATTTGGGACTATGGCAAAAGAAGAACAAGAAACTAAAGAAAAAGTGCAGAAAGTTGAGCAGAGAATTAATCAATCTCAAATTCAGATGTCTGATAAGGAAACCCAGGATGGTGGTAGCACCAAGAAAGAAGAGAAGAGGACTGGATGTACTAGCAAAGGCTTTAGAACATATGGATTAAAGGGGAATGACTAAAATTTTGGTTGCATGAGGACATGCAACACCTTCACAGTGGGGGTATGTTGAGTCCCAAACTTGCATCTTCCCTATACACCTTTTCAGCCTTCTTTTCCATTTACTTGACCCACCAAGCTGTCAAATCATTGCATATTAGTTTAAAAAGAGCTTATAAAATGGTTTTCTAACTATGTCTTGTGACTACTATTTGATTTAGATTTTTGTTCAATCAGCTGCGGAAACTTGTCAATTTCCGTAGCCAGCTCAAGTTTCTGCAGCCATTTTGTTGAAGTCCATGTTACAGGTGTCTACTGGAGAATCCAGCCACATGGGCAAGCTGCAAATGATGTGTACATGGAGCGTGTCCCCTTGGTTTAGCCGAATCACTCACAAACAGCCATGGTCAAGGACAGTCAAAGCAGTGGTCAACCTAAGAGTTTTGCGGTGGCACGACACTGTTTTTACCACGTGAAGATCTGCATGGCAAGTTCCTCAATCTCCGGAGGTGTGCTAACACCTGTGGATCGATTCGTGAACCAAATTGAACAGCCACCACTCCTTAGATTTAATTGTCACGGCTACCATACTACTACATCTCAGGATGTGGTTATTCATGTGTCTATTTGGCAGCGCAGAATTTAGTAATTAGTTGTAGAATCCTCAGTTATAAATAACGCGTTATCATACGCTTGATAGTTAGCTTTTCATATGTAATCTTGACTTTTTTTACAAGCCCACTGTGCCGTGCTTTATCTTTATCCTATGACTGCATTTTAATATATGAGAAGACAGTGTTCTTAAGTTCAATTCATGACTAAGTATTGATTGACCGAGGTTGCAGAGGGCCCCTGTACACCGAGGCTCTGTAACTGTTGTATAGTTTCTTGCTTGCTTTCATTATGTTACTGCTTTTATAATCATTTTCTTGTATATATTACACTGTTCTGATATTCATGTTAACTGCTGTCCATCTTTTCTTTTATGCTTTCTCATGATTGTTAACTGATCAGTGTTTTTCTTTCAGGTTCTTGTAGACAGCCCGGGAAATTTACATAGTTTTAATGACTAATGACATGAAATCATCTTGTCCTTCTGCTGATTTATTTTCTGACTTTTAATTCCAGCATTGTCGTTTCTTTCAGTTCTGTTTTGCTCATTTACTTTCATGCAATTTAGATATCATATTACTCCATTTGTTTATGATTACCTCCTATAGCCAAAGCGACTCAAATAGTGAGGAATCAGAATATTATTTGATGTAGTATGATTTAGTTTACTTTTTTCCAAGTTAGTGATTAGATTACTCATGTCATTTTCAGGGATTGAAGTATGAATGAGTAGTTTAATCTTAGTTTCATTTTATGCAATTTCATTTCCTGCAATTTAGATATCAGATTACTCAATTTGTTTATGATTACCTCCTATAGCTAGAGCGAGTCGAAAGGTGAAGGGTCAGAATATGAGTTGAAGTAGTGTGATTTAGTTTGCTTTGCTTACAGTCTTTGAATTGCTTTAAGTTCAATTTTTTTTCTCTTTTTATACAGCAGCAAGGATACTGGGCTTCATTGTCACTAGCTCACTATTTTGATACATTTTTATTTTCGCTTAGGAATTGATTTCATCACAGTAAGTTTGGAAACCTTTTTGAGAACTTTAAAGTTTGGAAAAATCATTGTAGAAGTCACCATTGCCATCCATACTTGACTTTCAATTCTGTCAACTCACATTAGGGAATCAACAGAAGTTAAACCCAAAAACAAACCAAAAACTCAAAAACGACAAAGAAATAAGAAATCGGTTATCTTGCATATACAGTGCACTTCACTTCAGCAGTTTACGACTCTCGGATTGACATTTTAAATAGCAATTTAGGACACACTAAATTGACCAAACAACATCTTCGCGCTCCGTGACCACAAAATGCAGAGACTTTACATTCTTTATACAAAACTTGGGCCTTTAGCCCCAAAACATGGGCTTTTAACCCCAAAATTGACCCTAGTGGACCCGTTCCCAACAACCACGAACTCATAATGACCGTAACGAGTTCAAAATGCAGTTTTGAAAATCTCTTCATCCTTTATTCTGATATGGTGGTAACCGAACCTTAAGTCAATTTTTGAGAATACGTTGGTCCCCTATAGTTGATCAAATAAATCATCAATACGAGGTAATGGGTACTTATTTTTGATGGTCAGTTTATTTAGTCGATGAAAATCAATGCATAGCATTAAGGTTTCATCCATCTTTCGAACAAACAACACAGGGGCTCCCCAAGGAGATACACTAGGCGAATGTACCCTTTATCCAAAAGTTCCTGAAGCTGCATTTTGAGTTCTGTTAACTCAGGAATTCTTATACAGTAGGGAGATTTCGAAATAGAAGTTGCTCCAGGTATTAGTTCAATGGTAAAATCAATATCACATCTAGGTGGCAATCCAGGGATGGATTCAGGAAACACATCCACGAAATCCTAAATTACAGGGATATTCTCCAATGAATTCATCTTGTTTCTGTCATTAGTGTATCCTACTTGGACAACATAAATCTGGCAACCCTTTCTAATGCATCTTCCTAGCTGGTTAGATTTAATAGGATGTAATTTAATGTTTTTCTTGATCCCCTGAATTTCCTTTCTTTGCCCCAACTCTGTGAGGTAGCTTACAAATTTCTCTTTACAATCCACTAGGGAGCAATGCCCTTCCAACCAGTCTATCCCTATTAGTACATCATATGAACCTAAGGGGAGTATATTTAGATAAACATGGATGGGCTGCCTTGAAATTGTTATAGGGAAATTTTCTATTTTTTCAGATACCCTTCTCTTAGTTCCAGTGGCTAGTTGAACTAGCCAAGATTTATTAAATTTGCTGCTTTGCAGGTGAAATTTCTCTACTTGATCCGGATTTAAACAGGAAAACAACAAATTATAGATATAACCATAAACACAAAGATGCAGTAGAAATAACACTTCATTTCATTAATATCAAATACTGAAATATGCTTACAGACATAATGGAAATAATACTAGCTCGGGCGATGGTAGCTTATCTCTATGAAGAGATGTGGTGGCTACATGCCTCTAAACTATATTACAATGAGGCACAAGGGCCTATTTATTGTTGATAAACAATGGAAAAACCTAAACATCCAAAAACCTAACCCTAGGAGATGAAGTGCCAAACTATGGCCCCCATTTGGGTAAATTGGTACATCAACTTCTGGGGGTCGTAACTTTGACATACGACCTTCGTTTGATGCGCACAATTCCTCGTTAGAAATATCTATATGAGGAATACAACTTTTAAGTGAGAAACATCAATTGATGACCAAAGTTTCTCCCAATTTTCCAAAAAAACGTCGTTTAGGGCCTCAAAACGGCTCCGGAAGTTCAGGACTCGAAAAACTGCCAAAAATAGTAAATTGTGCTACAAATAAGGAAACTGAAAAACTGAAAGAAACAATGGTGGGGGTCCAAGTGGAATAGGAAGGTGGCTACCATTATCCACCTAGATCATTCCTCACCCCTTAGGAAGCAATGGTCCCCATTGCGTTGAGTTCCTCCATGAGATGAGGAAACTTCTACTGAACTTGGTCCCTAGTGAGCCACTTGCCCTGGTGTATAGTTGTGGATGTGTTGTGGTCGGTAGGCCCAAACACTTCATGAACTCTACCAAAATGAGGTTTTTTTGGCTCCCACTTTTGACAATTAACTGTAGCGTGGAACCCTTTACCCACATCTGGGAGTGGAAGAGGCCCTTCTCCTCCTCTGGATCTTCGGGTTCCTCCTTCTGGATCTTCGTGGTGGCAACCGTGGCGTTGGGCTCTGCATCGATAATCTGCTTCCCTTTTTCATTTCCCTTTTCGGTTTACGACTCAGAGTCAGAACATGCATCTGATTCCGAAGCCTTTAGCTCGGCCACTAGTGACTTCTTGGCCTGACAGTCACTTGTGTTGTGAGTGGAGCCCTTATGGAACTCACACCACTTTCCCGTGTCCTTCTTTGGCTTCGCAGTGTTGTTCTTTGCTTGCGGCTTTGTTAGGTTATCCTGGGCCACCCCCCTTGGATTTTTCCTTTGTTCTACGGTTTGGGGGCACCTTTACCTTGCTTTCGATTCACTGATCCAAAGTCTCACGTCTTCTGTTTAAACTTTTGCTCAATGTTGACGTCATATCAGTATGTCGTGCTGGGCAATGGATGTTCATGAACTCCATCTCATCCTGGATGTACTTGTGTACGCAACCACGTTACTTGAGAAGCAATTTCTTCTCAGAATCCTTGATACCCAACTTCATGCGAAGGGTATGAAAAACATGGGTAAACTCTGGCACATCTTGGTCCCTTCCCTATCGTAGCGTTGTCCACTTGATGTATTTATCCTCATAGCTCTCGATAGGGTAGTGCTTCTTCTTTATGGAATCACAGAATGAGTTCCAAGTGGGTGCAACTGAAAATAGTGAGTTCATACTTTCATCCTTTTGCTCACAGTAGGTTTCCCACCAGTCTTTGATGTGGGGGGCTGCTTTGAGAAGTGCAAAAGTGATATTTTCTTGGCTAGAAAAATCATGAACAAAAAAATATCCTTCTAACATATTTAACCATTTATCTACAACGTTTGCATCTATCTGACCCTCAAATATGGGAATGTCAAAGTTAACTTGTACCTTAAAGGGTGTGGCACTTCCAGAGTAGGTCCCAAAAGTAGATGCGTTGCCCTTGGGTAGCCGTTGAAGGATCCGGGCAAAGTTGTCCATCATTGCATTCCTTTGTCGCTCGAGGGCTTCTTCCAACACGATTTTGATAGGATCTCCTACCCCCTCATCTTTATTTTCATCCATCATGGGAGGCCATCGGGATTTTCAAGGCTAGCCTTGCAAAGGTTCGACAAGTTCAAGCCTTAACTCCTTATATTCCGACCTCATTGGGGACATGCAAAGAAAAGCAGAGAAAGAGAAGACTGCTTTGGTACCACTAGTCTGGATTTAAACAAGAACACAACAAATTATAGATATAACCATAAATACAAAGATTCAATAGAAATAACACTTCATTTCATTAATATCAAACACTGAAATATGCTTATAGACAGAATGGAAATAAGACTAGCTCGGGCGATGGTAGCTTATCTCTAAGAAGAGATGAGACGGCTACATGCCTCTGAACTGTGTTACAATGAGGGTCAATGGACTATTTATTGTTGAGAAACAATGGTAAACCCTAAACATCCAAAAACCTAATCCTAGGAGATGAAGCGCCAAACTATGGGCACTATTTGGTTAAATTGGTACATCAACTTCCTGGGGTCGTAACTTTGGAATACGATCTTCGTTTGATGCACACAATACCTCGTTAGAAAGATCTATCCAAGGGATACTACTTTTGAGTGAGAAACATTAGTCTACGATGCATGTTGCTCTTGGTTTTCCCAAAAAAATATCATTTAGGGCCTCAAAACGGCTTCAGAAGTTCATGACCGAAAAAACTACCAAAAATAGTAAATTGTGCTACAAATAAGGAAACTGAAAAATAGAAAGAAACAATGTTGGGGGTCCAAGTGGAATAGGAGGGTGGCCACCAATATCCACCTGGATCACTACCACTTTAGGACTAATATAGCTTAGGCTAGCACCCAGATCAAATAAAACAGAAACAGGTTGATCAACAATCATACCTTCGCACTCGATCATGGTGGGCTAGTATTCTGCTTGATGATAGTCCAAAACAACATTAATTATGGGCATACTCCTTGCTATATATCCAACTGTGGAGGCTTCTTACATATTTGAAAGCTGTTCCATTCAAGCTTTGTGCGGGAAATTCTTGTAGTAGTGAGATTCCCCACACCCTTAGCATTGCAAAGGTTGTTTTGGCGGTTGATCAGTAGCATGTTTACTAACTCCCTATGTCTGTCTATTTTCGGTGTACGATGGGACTTTGGATGAGTTCCTTGCAAATTTCCTGAAAGTTCTTTACTGATTACTCCTTCCATTTATGACTTTCGGTTGTCTCTTTGGGGGTAAATTCCTCATTCTCCTGCCTGGGGCTCTTTTGGGCCTTTCACTTTTCTGTTTCATTTGCTAATAAAAGATACAGGCTTTTCACACCACATCATCCATTGTTCTAGGATAATCAAATTCTAACTTCTCCTTTATAAAGTTGGGTAGACTTCTAATAAATTGTTGAATTTTAGCTTTTTCCTCCTGCATGTACGAGACATATCATAACAGGGAAGTAAATTGTTTCACATATTTGTCCATGGTTAAGGTTCCCATCCTTAGCTCATGGAAATCCTTTGATTTTTCATCATAGTAACGTTCAGTTAAATATTTGTCCTTAAAATGTTTATGAAATTCTTGCCACGTCACTTGTTATACGTCAATTTTTGTCACAGTTTTAATTTCTTCCCACCAGAGGGTGGCCTTTCCCCTTAATTGGTAAAATTCCAACTGTGCTTTAAGTTTGTTAGTAGATTCATAAATCTGAAAATATTTACCCATTTCGATCGGCCATGCTTCAACTGCCTCTTTAGATTCTCCTTCGAAAAGTGATCCGAATTGGATCCATGAAGATAGTCAAGATGCCATGACTGTATTTAGATTAGGACAAAAACTTCGAATTCAAGAGAACAGAGCAATCAAGAAGACCTCTAAACAATGGTAGTTAGCAGCCAGTAAGGAACAACGAGGACCTCAGTCAGAGCGCACTAACCGAGGCCGATGGAGACTGCGCAGGACGCGAAACTGGCACCTTGGAAGCCCAGATAGGGAAAAGGAGGCATTTCTGATGCACGATTATAATCGCGCATTGCTAGGCAAAACCCCTCAAGAAGGAAAGGCCCCGAGCGCTCGGTCACATGGAAGTCGTGAAAACCGTGGGGAAAAGCACTAAAGGCTAAAGGCGGGACCTGTGCTCCAAAATCGGCAGTATATCGGGGGCACCCTTGGGCGGTAAGCAGGTTTGGAGAAAAATGAGCGATTCCACTTAGCTCCTGACGCGTGGTAGGCGGAGGAGAGAGAAAACCACCACTCATCGCAAGCTAATGGTTGAGCAAGTAAACCGCACGAAATGAGTGAATAACGTCGGATCTGGGGGCTCGAGATCTAACGACTGAGAACGCGCTGGATGAAAGAACCGGATTCGACAGGGTATTAAGCCATGATCTATAAAGATTTGAGGTTCGATTTGACCGCCAAGTTGGTGGATGACTCATTCCATGATGTAACCGAAAAATTGAACCAACGAGGAAGAGCTGGCGCCGTTCGTAGGAGGACAAGTGGCCACTCCTTGTGAGCCTGATGATGACGCCGAGACAGGGAACTCCAAGTGAGCAGCAGCAGGTGATCCGATGGAGGCGGAAGGGGAAGCGAGCAGTCATGAGATCGATTGGCTTTAAAGCCATGAACAAAGACTAGAAAACATAGGAGGACACCGAGAGGAAGAACCAAAGAGAAGAAGACGAAGACAAAGAAAAGGAGAGACAGTGAAGCAAAGAGAAGAAGACGAAGAGAAAGAAAAGGAGAGACAGTGAAGCAAAGAGAAGTAAAGACAAAGAGCCAAGCTGACCTGTAGCATAAGGCAACATCGAGCAATCCCTGAGAGGATCTGTCAGAAACTAAGCACCACATTGGTCTCCTCCCATTGAAGACCAGAGAGGTCAAGAGCTGGTAAGGAAAAGAGTTTGTGCACTCTAGTGGCTTGGGGGATCCAAGAACCATCCTGCCAAGCAATTCTATTTTAGGAGACTTAGATTGAGTTCCTCATTGTATTTCTTTACTTAAAAGACACAATAAAAGAAGGCCACCACTGAGAGCTGGACCGAAGACGTAGCCCTCGAGGATAAGGTGAACTCCTTATTAATTGATGTGTTCTTGTATTTTCTTACTATGTTTCTCTTGCTGTTTTCCATTTTCCAGTGTCTGTGTATTTTGCAATTTGATCAATCTGTTGCCTAAAATAACATAAACACACACTAGCACATGAGTTTGTAATACCTTCATTCATTAATTAATTAACTGAGGTCACTCAAGGGTGATTATCAGATCAAGTGGTATCAGAGCTCTGGGCTGTAAGGTTAGACAAGCTTGTGTTGGTTTAATTGTTGAATGCTCACTAGATCAAAGCTCAAATTAGGAGAAGGAGAGTTGGTCGAAACTAATCCTGAAATTGGGAGAGTCTATCCTCGGAAGACAATGTCAGAGGAAGGTTCTATGGGGCCAGACCCTCAATTCATAGAAAGTTTCCTAGCCATAAAATTCATGGTAGAAGAAATGTATAAGGACTTTAGAAAACATAAGGAGGAAGATTCATCAGGCTCTGAACAAGATAAAGGGGAAGATGAGTCTCACTTCCATGACCACTCCAAAGGAAAAGGGAAAGAGGAGAGCTTTCTCACACCTCCTAACATCCTTGAAAACAAAAAGAAATAATCTTTGATCAAACTAGATGTTAAATTTGATCTACCTATATCTGATGGAGAGTTAAATGCAGAAAAGTTGGACAATTGGATTAGGAAAATTGATGTTTATTGCAGAGTATAGAACATCGACTCAGACAAGAGAAAGATTCAGCTGGCAAGCCTACGCCTTGGAGGCACTACCTTGGTTTGGTGGGAAGGCAGAGCCCAAGCTGACATGAAAATACATGGTAAGACCATCTCTGTCTGGAGTGAGTTTGTTTCTGCAATAAAAAATCAGTTCTATCCACTGGCTTATATCCAACAAGCCATGATGAGTTGGCAGACTCTTCAAAAGTTGAAAGGGCAAAGTGTGCAAGGGTACACTCAAGAATTTAGAAAGAGAGCATTGATTCTAGGAATCTCATTAGACTCACCAGAGACTTTGTTGAAGTAATTGGTGGTCTACACAGCTACATGAGGCACACCATCCTCATGTTTAATTCCACTAGTATAGATGAGGTATATGCACAAGCTACTCATCTAGAAGCTAGAGGAAAGAATGGAAATCCAGAAGTTGGGGGACCATCCCAACCCACTACAAGCAAGAGCAAGGAGAAAAGAAAGCAGAAGTGGAAAGCAAGGAAGGCTAACACTGCACAGAAAAACAAAGCTTCATGCACTCACTGTAAAAAGGATGGGCATGATGATGAGCATTGTTGGATTCTGCATCCAGAGCTGAGACCTAAGAAGTTTGAGGGAAAGAAGAATAAGACTGCTGTAGCTATTCAGAAAGATTTGGGGTCAGACTCGAGAGATGAAACAACCATTGCAGCCACAGGTATAAAAGGTAAGAATTCTGAAGCATCTACTAGTAATTTTGCACAATCTAGTATTGATGAAGAAAATGAGAGAAAAAGAATGAGCTTTTCCATATTCAAGTTATTTCCAAACATCAAAAGATTGGTACTTTGTTTGATAGTGGCTCACAAGTAATTTAATTTCTGAAGCAATTGTAAAGAAATTGGGATAGCAACTACACCTCACAAGAAACCATACCCATTAGGATGGTTGAATGATAAAGCACAACTACAAGTGACTAGACAGTGCAAACTCAAGTTTTCTTCTGGGTTAGGATTTGTAGATGAGGTTGAGTTAGACATAATTCCTTTGGATATATGTGGAGTTGTTTTAGGAAGTCCTTACTTGTATGATAGAAAAGCTATCTTCTATAGAGCTGGGAACAAGTATCTACTTGTCAAAGATGGAATCGAGTACTTTGTAAGAGCTCATAAGCTCAAGAAAAATTATACTCTCATAAACTCATGGTAGATGAAAAGAATAATAAATTCATGCAAACAATTCTTACTGATGGTCGTAAAGGAAAAGAAACCTGAAAAAACCAATGTATTTGAGGGCTGTAATACTAAACAACAAGGTGATTTATAAAAGGTTGTTTCAGAGTATGATATCTTGTTTAAAGAACCTAAAGGTCTGCCACCCAAAAAGGAAATAGTACATGATATTATTTTGCAACAAGATTCTCCTTTGCCTAACATTGGAATGTATAGGTTGTCTGCTTTAGAGAATGCTGAAATGAAGAAGTAGGTGCAGGAGTTGCTTGAGAAAGGGTTCATCAGGCCTAGCACATTACCATGTGGGTCACCAATCGTTTTGGTGAGAAAGAAAGATGGCTCGTGGAGAATGTGCATTGATTACTGAGCATCAATAAGATAACAATAAAAAATCATTATCCCCTTCCTTGCATAGATGACCTATTAGATCAATTGAAAGACGATGTTTATTTCACCAAGCTAGACTTGCACAGTGGATGGTCAGAGTTGCAGAACAAGATGCATGGAAGACTTCTTTCAAAACAAAGCAGGGATTGTATGAGTGGTTGCTTATGCCTTTTGGCTTGATCAATGCTCCTACTACTTTCATGAGATTAATGAATGATGTACTTAGACATTTTCTTGATGATTTTGTTATTGTGTATCTGGATGACATTCTGATTTTTGATAAAACGTGGGAAGAACACTTAAATCATGTTAAGCAGACACTAGATGTTTTGAAAAGAGAAAAAATTCATGTTAAACTCTCAAAATGTGAATTTGGCAAAACATCTCTAAATTATTTGGGTCATATAGTAGGGGGTGGTAAATTGAAGATAGATCCCTCTAAAGTGGCAGTCATTGTAAACTGGCCTAAACCCAAGTCTGCTACAGAAGTGAGAAGCTTCTTAGGGGTAGCACAATATTGGAGGAAGTCCATTTCTAACTTTTCCTCAATTACAGCTTCCTTACATGCTTTAACAGGATTGAACAAGGTGTTTCAGTGGGGAGGCAAACATCAGAAAGCCTTTGACACCTTGAAAGAAAAGATTAGTACAACATCGGTACTAGAACTGCCTGATCTTCAAAGGCCATTTGAGATCCAAACAGATGCCAGTGACTATGCCATGGGAGCAATGTTGACACAACACGGTAAACCCATATGTTATCATTCTAAGACTTTTAATCCTACAGTAGTTAACTATCCTCCATATGATAAAGAATTATATGCATTAGTACAGAGTGTGAAAAGGTGGAAACATTACTTAATGGGAAAAGAGACAGTAATACATACTGATCATCAACCACTTCAATATCTACACTCCCAAACTAAGTTGCAACAATCAAGACACTATAGATGGATGGGTTTTCTACAACAGTTTCATTTAGTCATCAGATATAAAAAGGGCATACATAATTAATTTGCAGACATGTTATCTAGACCCATTATAAATGCATATACTATACTTAAGCATAATTCTGTGCTACATTGAACAATATGCTCAAGATATAGACTTTAAAGATGTATATGCAACTTTGAGTCAAGGCAAATGAGTAGAAGAATTGGATTATCATGTGAAGGATTGACTCTTATACCATTGTGGGAAACTTTACATTCCACAAACTGAGAGAGTAAAGATAATTAGAGAAGCACACACTTCTCTGATATCAGGTCACTTTGGGGTAAGTAAAACATTTGCACAGCTGCAAATATTTTGTTATTGGATAAAAATGAATGAGACAGTTTCTAGATATGTAAGAGAGTGTACTATGTGTGCTAAAAGCAAGCCTAGCAATAGAAAACTAGGCTTGTACACTCCATTACTAGTTCCTTCTCACCCTTGGGAAAGTGTTTCCATGGATTTTGTGGGAGGACTACCTAAATCTAGGAAAGGTCATGATTATCTATATGTTGTTGTGGATAGGTTCAGCAAAATGTGTATTTTGATACCTTGTAATAAGCAGATTACAGCTGAACAAACTGCAAAAATGTTCTTTGAACATGTATGGGTTCATTTTAGATTGCCAACTTCAATTGTATCTGATTGAGACACCTGATTTGTGGGGAAGTTTTGGTCAAGTCTGTGGGAATTGATGGACACCAAACTGAAGAAAAGCACAACTTTTCTTTTACAAACTAATGGCCAGATAGAAGTAGTTAACATGACAGTGATCCAGTTACTCAGAGGATATTGCAGCAAACATCCCAAGCTTTGGGATGAACATTTGTGTTATGTGCAACATGCTTACAACAGAGAAAAACATTCTTCTACACATAGATCTCCTTTTGAGACCTGTTTTGGTTTCACACCAAGGTCTCCTTTGGATTTTGTCTTTGGTAAAGACACCATAGTTGAGGGACACAGTGATGTGGATAGGGAAACTAGGTTCATTGAACAAATCCAGGAGATCCACCAGTTAGTACAGGAACAACCGGAAAAGAGCCAAGCCAAATACAAGGCAAGGCATGACAAGCATCGGATGGAGCATAGTTTCCAAGTTGGTGACCAAGTCTAGCTGTATATCTTCAAGTATAGGATGCAAGGTGAAGGTAAAAAGCTAAAGCCTATCAGGTATGGACCTTTCAAAATACTTAAGAAGATTGGTAAGAATGCTTTTCGCCTTGAACTACCAGCTTACATGCACATCTACTTAGTCGTAAATGCAGATTGTTTGAACCTTCACTAATTGAGAATCCCAAAGAGCAGAGTCAATTGCCTTCTATTGATGACCTGCTACCTGAATATCTTAATGAATTGCAGGAAGACATAGTTTTGGATAGGAAGGTGAGGACGACATGCAGGAGAGATGTTGAGTACCTCAGAGTTGGACTCAAGGGTTCGAAACCGAGTAGTGCAAAGTGGATCAAGATTGGACAAGTGAGACAACAGTACCTTCATTTAGTCGATTCTTGAAAACCAACTTTTGGTGGTCCAAAAGCTTTTTCAGTGGGAAGGCCATGATTCAAATTGGATCCATGAAGATAATCCAGATGCCATGATTGTGTTCATATCAGGACAAAAACTTTGAATTCAAGAGCACAAAGTGATTAGGAAGACCTTTGAACAGTGGCAGTTGGGAGCCAGCGAGGAACGACGAGGACCTCGGTGAAAGTGCGCTAGGAAAAACCCCTCAAGAAGGAAAGGCCCCGAGCACTCGGTCGCATGGAAGCTAGGAAAACCGTGGGGAAAAGCGCTAAAGGCTAAAGGCGGGACCCGAGCTCCAAAAACGACAGTATATCGGGGGCACCCTTGGGCAGTAAGCAGGTTTGGAGAAAAATGAGCGATTCCACTCAGCGCTTGACACGTGGCAGGAGGAGGAGAGAGAAAATCGTTGCTCATCACACGCTAACGGTCGAGCAAGTAAACCGTGCAAAATGACAAAATAATGTCGGATTTGGGGGCTCCAGATCTAACGGCTGAGAATGCGGCCAATGAAAGAATTGGATTCGACATGGGATTAAGCCACGATATATAAGGATTTGAGGTCTGATTTGACTGCCGAGTTGGCAAATGACTCATTCCATGATGTAACCGAAAAACCGAACTGACAAGGAAGAGTTGGTGCAGTTCGTAGGAGGACAAGTGGCCACTCCCTGTGAGCCTGATGATGACGCCGAGATAGGGAACTCCAAGCGAGCAGCAACGAGCGATCTGACGGAGGCAGAAGGGGAAGCGAGCAGTCATGAGATCAATTAGCTTTAGAACTATGAACAGAGAACAGAAAAGACAGGAGGACATCGAGAGGAAGAACCAGAGAGAAGAAGACGAAGACAGAGAAAAGAAGAGACAGTGAAGCAAAGAGCAGAAAAGACCAAGAGCCGAACTGACCTGCAACATAAGGCAACATCGAGCAATCCCTGAGAGGATCTGTCGGGAACTGAGCACCACATTGGGCTCCTCCCATTGAATACCAGAGAGGTTAAGAGCTAGTAAGGAAAAGAGTCTGTGCACTTTAGTGGCTTGGGGAATCCAAGAACCTTCCTACCAAGAAATTCTGTTTCAAGAGACTCAGATTGAGCTCCTCATTGTATTTCTCTGCTTCAAAGACATAATAAAAGAAGGCCACCACTGAGAGCTGGACTGGAGATGTAGCCCTAGAGGATAGGGTGAACTCCTTATTAATTGTTGTGTTCTTGTATTTTCTTACTGTGTTTCTGTTGTTGATTTCCATTTTCCAGTGTCTGTGTATTTTGCAATTTGATCGATCCGTTACCTAAAATAACATAGAAACACACCAGCACATGAGTCTGTAATACCTTCATTCATTAATTAATTAACTGAGGTCACTCAAGGGTAATTTTCAAATAAAAAAGTGACGGTTTTATTTTTTTGAACTCACCTTGTAATTCCATTTTCTGTCTTTTGGTCTTTCTTTGGTCAGAAACATTATCCGAACGCCCCTCTTCATTCTCCTTATGTCACTCTGTTGATTTTTCATTTTCCTCACCATGATGGCCTGTTGGGGTCTTCTCCTTATCCTCCATACTGGGGTCTGGTCCTCATTGATTCTGTCGGTCAGAGAAACTTTTGAGAATATTTTCCTCTTCCTGCCTTAGTCATTCGTTTTCCGTCCTCAAGATCATCATTTATGCACATAGTTGTTGTACAATTTTAAGTAGGGCAACGTTGGCTTGCCAATTTTCCTCTCCCAACTATATCCATATATCCGGATTGGCCTCTACATTAGGCACTTTCTGCTCGTTTGATAATATGAGGCTCCTCTGCATTTCTATTCTTTGGTGCCGACCTCTGTCTTTGTGTTCACATTCACCATACTCAGTTGTTTATTGCATAGATATAACTATATTATAACTTAATTAAATGTGTATTTATCTATCCCAAAAGTCTCAGTGTGCGAGCCTGGGCTCTGATACCATTTGTAAAACTCAACGTTATAAAATAAAATAAAATCTATTGAATTATAATCTTAATGCATTTTGCTGTATATTTATCATAATCCATGTAAATTCATTAATCCGTTAATGTAATACATATATATTAAAAGGCTATAGATTTAATTTGGAGAGGTTATTTAAGTCCTGATCTACAGTTGTCCGACGAATATTTATGAGCCATTATATGATCTACCCCACCAGGCACGTGCAATTACCGTGTCATTTACATTACCAAGAAGGTAGGTTGTGTGTGTGGTGCTACCACCAATGGCAATACTTAAATGTTAACAGCCCGACCTACTGCTATAAGGCCAGGGTATTAATGTTGAATGCTTTCCACCATAAGATTTGGGGTGGATGGATCCAACTTTCCAGTGCTTCTCGCTAAACCTAAGCATTACCTCCATCTCCCTGTCCTGCACATTTTTCATTTGGGTGCGATGTTTATCATGTAATGCGGCTCTTAAACTCTGTTCAAGGTTGATGGAGAATACCATGGTGGCTATGCAATTATTTTCAGGGATGATAGAGAATACCACGATGGCATCAGCCCTCCACGTTCCGTCGCTTTCTGGCAAATACATAGGTAAGGTTAGTATGCATTTTCTGTCCATACTCTGCATTCAGGTTTGATTCCTTGCTTGAACGAATACTTTTGATTTGTTAGCTTTGATGTAGGCATGTTCTCCAACTACTACTTCATTTCCTCCAGCAGAGTCACGAGGCAAGAGGATGGTATTCCCGTAGAGGTAAGGGTTTTGGAGTTTTTGAATTGGAAATTCCTCTGTTTCTCTCTACCTGCGTAGAGGCACAGGTATTAACTTTTGCATGGTGCCTATAGGTCTTCGGTTCTCTCTCACATGGTGCGGCTACTTCTCAGGTAAGAAAATAACTTGAAGTGTTCGGTCTTACATCTAGTTTAATAATGTTTATGAATTCCAAAATGTTTAACCTCTAGCTTGCCTTTGCAGGTAAAAACCATTTGTCACACGTATTTCTCGAAGTGTAGATGCGGGAGGCATCCTAACATAGAAACTCATCTTCTGTGTCCTCAGGTTGGTTCTGCCTTGAAACCCTCTGGCGGCTTGCAAAAAGAGGAATTTCCTTCGGTCTTGTTTAATGTTGAAAGTAATTTATTGTTTGATAACTTAGTTGTTTGAGTGGTTTGCCAGCTTTATGCCGAAGCTCTTCCAATCCTTTAGCGTTTATATTGTAACATTACCCCATAAATAGTTTTAGTTTCCTTAAGAGGGTTACATTAGAACTCTGTTTGGCTATTTCCTTTATTTGGGCTGTTAAGGGTTTTTAGCCCGACTGCACGATATCCATATTTGGTTAATGTATTTATAATTTTGAACAATCTTGTAAATTTTGGTGTTCTTCTTGGGATTATTGTTCTCAGTTTATTTATTAGTCCCGATTTGTTATTTTAGACTCCACTGTTGCGAGGCCGGTTGGCTCTCGATCCTTTATTATGGAATTGGTTGAGGGCCTAGACAGACCTTGTCTTACTCTGTCATGATTTCATATGACTTTTGGAAGTTCAGTTAATGGTTAATGTAAAGAAGAGTTTGTCATCTCCAGACTGCCTGTCGCACTTCATGTTTGAATGAATTTTAATAAGGTTCAATGTTAAAGATATAGTTCAATATTTGTAAGAATAACATTTTTCTTTTATAAATCTTCAATTATTTCAATTACTAATATCCGAGAGTTGATGGTAAAAGAATTATCTTACAGGGGTTTTGAAATTGTTTTTCTTGTTATCACTTGGGACTGTTTAGAGCTATTCATATTACGGAATATATGAGTAAGCAGGTTAGACTAACATTGAAATTAGCAGTACATCTGTTCCTAGTCATTTCTTTAAGAAGATAGTATCAATACTTTGCCTTAATAATGAAAACTTAACTGTAATAAACGATAGAATCTACTTACTACATATCTATTCTTTTAACAACAGAATATACTTGATAATATAGTCACGATGATAATCATGCGTTCTTAGGGAAAATAATGATTTTCTAGGAATGAATAATAAGCATGGAATTTGTCACTTATCTGTTTCTGCTTGTTTAGAACTATATGGATATTTTCTAGTTTCTGGAAGGTCTCACAACCCAGCCATGAACTTGGAAATTACGTCCAAAGTCCCCCCTCCGAGCATTTCTTGCTCCTGACAGTTACTGGGCGAATACAGTCTGGTATCTTGGGCCTCAGGACTACAGTCCAGCCTCAAGTTGCATACCAGTTCAACTATTTGCCATAGATTTCTTTCCCACTGGTTACTTGTGCCCAGCTCAAGGAAAAATCTGAGTAGCCTCTCGTGCTTTCTCCCCGTGTCCCTTCTTTCCTCTTCTTTTCCCTTTTTGGGGAGGAAATATGGGCAACTATCTCTAACTGTCTAAGGAGTTAGGTAACTGTTTCATTCAGTTCTTTTAACAAACTGTTTAAATTCCTTAATAACAAAATAACAAAATGTTTTGGCTTTCCAGCCTTAATCCTTTAACAAACTGTGTTAAGCAAAGTAAAATTTTCTGAAGTAATACTTAAAACTAGGTAAGAAAAATAAATGTTTGTGTAGCATAGGGTGTTACATACAACTAGAGATCTATCTTAATCACATATTTACCAAGCACTAAAAGGGATTAATTGATGTGTAAATTTGTTTTCAGGTTTGAGAATTGATCCCTCTCGGCTAATAATGATAAAATATTCAAAAATACAATTTAAAAAATGAAACGTTACCACTATAGATCTATCTTAATCACACATTTACCAAGCACTAAAAGCTATTAATTGATGTGTAAGTTTGTTTTCAGGTTTGAGAATGGATCCCTCTTGGCTCTTGGTAGATCCATAGTTAAAATGGATCTATACTGGTTTAAAATAGAGGAGAGGATCATTCTACAATCAAGTATGAGGGATATGTGTAAGTATGTCACGTCCTCAAAAAATAACAAAAATAATTTTAACTAATGTCAACCAAAAAAAAAAAAAAAAAAATTAAATAACCATATAAATAAATAATTAAAAATAGAAGAGAGTCATCGCTAATGTCAACCAAGACAAAAAAAACAAAAATTAAATAACCACATAAATAAATAATTAAAAATCGTCGAGAGGCCCATTCTCCAATCCAATATAAGGGACATGTGTAAGTATGTCACATCCTTGAAAATTAATAAAAATACTTTTGGTTAATCTCAACCAAAACAAAAAAAATATAAATTAAATAACCATATAAATAAATAATTAAAAATAGAAGAGGGACTCATTCTACAATCCAGTATGAGGGACATGTGTAAGTATGTCAAGTCCTCAAAAAATAATAAAAATAATTTTAACTAATGTTAACCAAAACAAAAAAAAACAAAAATTAAATAACCATATAAATAACTAATTAAAAATAGAAGGGAGGCTCATTCTACTATGAGGGATGTGTGTAAGTATGTCACATCCTCAAAAAATAAAAAAATAAGTTTCGCTAATGTCAGCCAAAAATAAATAAATAAATTAAATAATCATAAAAATAAATAATTAAAAATCGCCGAGAGGCCCATTCTACAATCCAATATAAGAGACATGTGTAAGTATGTCATGTCCTCAAAAAATAATAAAAATAATTTTCCCTAATATCATTGAAAAAAAAAACTATATCAATAAACAATTAAAAATCTACGAGAAATTCATTTTACAATGCAATGTTTCACTTCCATTCTACTTGGTTCTTTGATTCTTTTTTTTTCTAAGTTAAGACTACCTAAGTACCCACGGGGGATTTGAACCGGTGACCTATCGCATGGAGTGCCTTAACAGTGCACCCATTCACCGTCAATCCAAAGCCCCGTGGGCTACTTGGTTCTTTGATTCACTTTCACTCTTCAATTAATAAATAAAATATTTTCATGTCTATCTTAAATAATATAATTTTATATAACTTTATAGAGATAAAGTAATTAAAAAAAGTCATTGTTTGAATATCCATATTAACTAATATATCCGAGTATGAATTCTCTCTCTCTATTATGTGTGATTAATGTTTACCAATGTAAAATATTTTCATGCTCGAAAGGAAAAAGTAATTAAAGATAAAATAATATAGTTACTTGTTAATAACAGGAAAATGTGTAACTCATTCAATTTTTAATATAAAATATTAATAATGATAAAATATTCAAAAATACAATATAAAAAATGAAACATTACCATTATAGATCTATCTTAATCACATATTTACCAATCACTAGAAGGGATTAAATCTCTTGACGTGTAAATCTTTTTTCAAGTTTGAAATTTGATCCCTCTTGGCTCTTGGTAGATCTCTGGTTAAAATGGATCTGTCTATATCTATGATCTAATAAAAAATGTCATGAGCACAGATAGACACAAATCTTCCATAAGCCATGTCAAATCTGTCACAGCCAATCGAACTTATTGTCCTCTGACATTGCTTCCATCTCAATTCCCATGACTATCTGATACAAGACTTTTCTCCTAAGATGAAGCAAGCGTAAGTGTGCACGTGATTGTTTTCCTTACTAATACCCTCTAGCACGGAAGTCATCTATGCACACTCATCACCTTTTTCCTGCATAACTTTGCCTATCTGGGCCTTGGTGTGCCAATAAAGCTAAATTGCATATAGATACTCATTTCTTCTACCTCTAGTGTGACCTACATCTAGAACCCAACTCATAACAAAAACATTGATTTTAAAATCAAAGAGGGATTTGTTTTCTCGCGTGATTTTTTCCTCAACTAACTAAATTTGAGCCTAATTTAAGATGGAGTGCTTGTGTGAAAACTCTTGGTTACTTTCCTAGCCTGGTTTGTTGCACACATGTCTACCTCAATGGCTCTAAAGCACCCCTCAAACCCTCGGTTGCTTATTCCTCGTCTAGGACACATTATGTGTCTCGGCATGGTGGTACTAATTGATGGAGAATGCAAGGAAGTTGAAGTAATTCCCCCGACACTAAAAAGCCTGAGAACTTTTCACTACCTTGAAACAACCCCAGAAATACACACAACACTAAAATCACTTGAGGTAATTCCCAAAATATTGAAATCAGTCAAGGAGTTCAAAAGAGAGTGTAAGCATAACCAAATAGTTAGAGAGAAAAAGGATCAACACCAATGGCTTATTCACAGAATAATTGAAGCAACAGAGTGAGGAATCAAAGAATCCTCCCTCTGGGAAGAATCGACTAAAGGAGCAAACATATAAGGAAATAAGTGTGTGAAACTAGAAAAAACTTAGGGTGAGGATATCCCACATACGTGTTCCAGGAATTATATGAACCAATAATCGTCCACTAGGAGAACAAACCAAAAGATCAACTAAAGTGAAATAGGAGAACCTATAAGACCTTTGGGGCGGGGGGGGGGGGGGGGGGGGGGGGGGGAGGACTGCAAAAGAATAACTATAAAACACACAAGATTGGAAACTAAAACACATGCATATTAATCAATCTCAAAGAATTATGTACATGTTGTACATATAAATACATATAGGAAACAATTGAATTAGTTCTCGGGAGTTCTTGGACTCTAATAACTACCCAAACTGACACAAGGTTAATCTTGAGGATTAGCTATCTAACAACCCCCCTTAATCCGAAGGGATATACCAAAGTCCAAGAACGAGAGCTCAAAATGCAAAAATGCATCTCAGCCAAGAGCTGAATGTCTCTCAAGAAATGGTTTTTAAGGATAACCACAAACCAAGATGGGAGAACTCAAGTCTCAACCAACACCAACTCTGGAACCTTCATAGTGGTTCTCAGAACAACAAAAATGTGGTTTTAAGGTGACCACAAACTCTAGATCTATCATAACAATTCCTTGAACAATTCCAAACATGGAAGTGCTCAATCAACTGAATCAACTCGAATCTGATTTAGGCTCGCTTGACATCTCGAACTCGTACCTGCTGCAGAACATCAATTCCAAACATGGAAGTTCTCAATCAACTCAAATCTGACTCAGGCTCGCTTGACATCTTGAACTCGAACCTATAGCAGACCATCAACCATTCCCCCCTTGTCAGATACAAGGTGAGAAGTACTCTTCATTACTGCAAGGCTGCTCATCACTTTGGAACATATTCTTCGATATGCCTTGTAAATCTTCTTGGTTGTTTTGGTCCAATCCCAAGAAGAAATCCATCCGAAATTTACCTTCTCTTTTGCAGTAGACTTCTTTCTAGAACATATATTTGTATGATGATTTTTCTTTTCATAATGCTCACATGAGTGAATATCAAAACACTGATATTTCACATGTCCAACTCTGTTACACTCTTGGCATCTATCAACTTGTTTTGGAACAACACCATCTAGAAATATAGCGCTTCGGAATTGTATTGGTTTAGAAAAATCTGGTATGTGAAAAGATACATCCAGAATATCCTCTTTGTAACCCAAACCAATTCTGTGTTTATTGTGTCTAATCTCTTCCCATGGCCTTATGAAAGTTTTGGAAATATCGAGATTCTCATAAGAACTTTTAGTTGCATTTCCTTTTGAAACCACTACATTACTCTGATTATTTTTTGAGTGATGATCGAGCTCAAACAAACTATTATTTTGAACAAGAACGAGTTCAAAATTCTTCTTTTGCAGTTCTTCTCGCTGAAACTGGGATTCTAGTTCCAAAAATTCAATTTTGCTTTTCGCATTTTGCAAATATATTTGGATGTCAAAGAGCGTGTCCTTGTTGACTTGGACACTGTTATGAACACTGGATGACATTAAATTGCGTAATAACTGCAACAAATCATCGACTTTGGCCATGTTATTCAACAATCAACTTTGAAAAAGGGGTGTTGGCTACCACTGAAAATGCACCCAATACAAACAAATTTATGATAACTGGGTGTCAGGTTCAATTGATCATGCACCCATCGACAACATAAATTTAACTTTAACTTCGAATCTTCAATTTAGACTTTGACTTTTCAACCTTTGACTTTTCAACTTTAATTTTTTTTTGATAAAACACAAAAAAATTCTAAAATCATCTTGTCAAGGATTTGAACCTATGACCTTCACCAAATAACTATATAAATTCTACCAACCACAACACCTTCTCTACAACTTCAATTTCAAACCCAAATATCCATACCCCAAATATTCACCACATATTCTAAATATCCATAAACCTCATATTGAAAACATAATGCACATATCCAAAATATCCATAAACCTCATATCGAAAACATAATTACCATGCATAATAACCCTTATGCTTTCCACTCTTCGAATTTTCAAAGTACCTCTAATAAGATTTATGCTTTAGACTCTTCAAATTTTCAAATTTATTTGAATTTTCTTAAGCTCTCTAATAATCCTTATCCTTTAGACTCTTCGAATTTTTAAATTTGAATTTTCTTAAGCTCTCGGTCAGCATGTATTTGTGAGAAAGATTGATCAGTGTGTATTTGTGAGAAAGATGAAGAGTTTGACGTGCCTATGAAAGATTTGAAACATAAATCTCACGTTGATAACAGATCCAAAAAAGCATGTGCACGCTCATTCTGATGAATAATTTTTTAGTTAGAAATTATACCTCTTATGTCTCAAGAAAGTGCAGGTTGTGCCACCATCTCTGTCTCTCAACGTATTCATCAGCAACCAATTCACCTAGGTTCTCTCAACGTATTCATTAGCAATGAATTCACCCAGTCTTCTTCTTCGACACAGTCTTCCTTGTTCGTTTTGCCCCGTTTTATGCATTTCCAAAGACAAAAATTGGAAAATTTACTTTTACGCCATTCAGTAAAAAATCGGCCTTTTTGCAAGTAAATTCAAAGTCACGACATTCCACTTATTTTTAATAGAGATTGTGCCTCAGGGAGTGTTTACTGTGCAAATATATGTAGAGAGAAGGTGTAAGGCCTATTTATTCCTTTAAAACCTCGGATGTCGCGTTGCATTCATAACTTCATAAATGTTGCATGTAATTTTCCCACAAAACCCAATCTAGCAGAGATTTTCTCCGTAAAACCTCCATTTCACAACATTTTTCTAAGAAAAATCTGGTCTGAACTTAATTGCTAAGGAAACCAATTTCACCATACCTGATATATATCAGATGATGTGGAGAGCACTGGCCACGAGTTTTAAGAACGAATTCGTTCAGAAAGAGGTGATCTCAAAGGAATTTGAGTTTCAAACATCCAACAATGTCTAATAGTGTCTTTGAAAAGCTTCAAACGTCCAACAACATTTTTTGAAATGCTTCATAATGTTTTAAGAACAGAGTACGACAGACTGAATATATAATTTCTGGCAGAATTTGACTTCAGCATCGTTTTTGTTCCTCGCTCAACAAAATTCGCCAAAATTGATGATGAGTGCAGTGTTTACCATTGGACGACGATTCCTATATCATGACTTTGATAGGCAGGCTTGCATTCGGTGGCTTCACCAATTAAGAACCGGATAACCTTAATATTTATTGCACAGTGCTACTCCTCCTGCGCATAGCCTATCACCAACCGATCTTTCTTATTCAAAGTTAGTTACCAATGTTCATAACCACTTACCATCATAATAATCAAACGTCAACCAGTTATCCCTTCCACAAAAGAGTGTTAGGCTTGTGACTTACCAATGGGTTAATTAGAAACACATACCGAAATGTCATAACAGGTGGTGGAGAAATCGCTAGCAGCCATCAATAAAATAAGCTTAGGGATCCATCTTAGCAACATATAATCCGGTACTCTACCGATGCCTTCAAGATTCTTGCGGTCCTTATAACTTCAAAAACCAACATCTGCTCTTCATTCATTGCAGTGAACCAGAGCTACAGGCCACCTCGATCCCCTTCCTTCAAGGAAAAGACTTCTTAAGACAGAAAAATCGTGGCAATATCTCATCTCTTTTCCATCTATGCAAACTCCCTCTCACTGGCCACAAAACTAGTGGATCACCTCAATTAACAGGTGGATAAACTTCTCGCTCTAATACCACTGTAAAACACACGAGATTGGAAAGTAAAACAAATTTATATTAATCAATCTCAAAGAATTATGTACATGTTGTACATATAAATACATATAGGAAACAGTTGAATTAGTTCCTGGGAGTTCTTGGACTCAAATAACTACCCAAACTGACCCAAGGTTAATCTAGAGGATTAGCTATCTAACAATAACTATGAATCTCGAAACCACCCACCTGATATAGAAATGAAAGTGGGGGTAGGGGGCTGCATAAGAATAACCACCAATCTTGAAACTACCCTCTCGATATAGAAATGTCAATGCAAAAGACCAAGTGTGAGGATGAGGTCCTAATTTAGGGAACTTGGAACTTTCTTGCATAGTTCATGCAACCATAGGTTAGCAAGTCATCGCACCCAATCCCTAATGACCTTGTCTTTCTGATTGTTTCCTGTGCATAATTTCTTCAACAAAAACTTGGCTACTTGAGCTTCAAGTGATGGAAATAGCCTCATCGGGACTACAATAAACTATGAGCTTCCCTGCACATGTGAAATCAATGCAAATATAATAGAATATGGAAAATTACACAAGAAGGTAGATGGTTGCCTTGTCCCATGTGTTTAAGGCACTGGGAGGTGGAATTACCACTACCCTCCCACTTGGAATCACATTATTTGTCGTGCCCGCCTCCATTAGGGAGGTCCTATCCCAGCTTCCCAAATATTATATTTGTGGTTCCATTCCTCCCAGTTATTATTTGGTCAAGGAGAGGCAATATATAAAGAGGGCTTGGAGCATCCAACGTTAGCTATCATATCAGTTATTTTGTTGCTAGTACATGTCACATGCGAGGGAATTATAACTGCAATGAGTCTAGAAGTTTATTGATCTAGGAGATATAGTTTTCCAATCCCCATCCTTCACATATTTGATCCAATAGAGAACCTTAAATAAGTTGGCAAAGGGTGTGGATCACTAGTTGTAAATCTCCTTCCACCATAACTTTATTGTGTATGTTCCTTATGGCTATGCAGAGGTCATTTTCGATCTCATTGAGTTTCGCTGCATTATTACTATTATTCCCCATGTATCCAATGAACAGTAACCAAACCTTTCTTGAGTAATCTTAGAAGACTCCTCTGAAGCCAACAAACCCCAAGTTACCTTTTAATTCTCCATTGAATCTCAGTTTAATAAAACCAAGAGGGTGGGGGGGCTACAGCAGTCAGGATATTGGACCTTCGGAGGGGGAAGAGAAGAAGAAGAAGGAAGAGAGGATGAGGGAGATAGGTCTAAGAAAGTTATGTCGATCTCTCTGAAGGATCCTCTTCCCAGTCTTGGGCTTTCCAATGGGAATGAAAGATAGATTTGTTGACCCAAATTTTGTGCAATTCAACAAAGCTCTATAATTAGTTATTTTTTTATATACCTATGTGGAAAAATATTTCTCCTTTGAATAGATAGAAGAAAAAAAGACATTAGAAAGAAAGAAATTGCTTGTGTTTATCTTCTCATTTGATGGCCTTATTTCTCTACTTCATCCAAAATTTCACATAATCAAGAAAGAAGATCATATGCCAAAGATATCAATATTTTACCCGACATATCTCCATTATTTTCCCTTATATCATTTCATTTATCTATTTTCAATTTTCATGACTAAGTATTATTTTATGAAGAATTATTTTACCTCCTCTTCTCCATTTTTACTTAGTCATTTTCCAAATTGTGCGGAAGTATTCCTCCATTTCATATTTTCCATTTTCATGACTAAGTATTATTTTATGAAGAATTACCTTACCTCCTCTTCTCCCTTTTTACTTAGTCATTTTCCAAATTGTGTGGAAGTATTCCTCCATTTCATATCCCTCCACACATTAATAATTCTCAAGAATGTGTGAAAGGTATTCATATCTCTTCGCCCATTCACAATTCTAAAGAATGTGCAAAAGGTATTCATATCTCTTTGCACATTCACAATACTAAAGAATGTGCAAAAGGTCCCATGACTTTTTATATTTCACATACAAGTAAGATGAGGCACCCATTTCCTTATAAATTATTGTTCTCACGTAATGCATGTGGGATGATGTTATAGATCTAACCCAGAAAATATATGAGAATAGAAATAAACCCAAGAATAACAAGATCTGAATATAGATAGAAATGATTCTTTATTGTTATCAAAACCCTTAAGGTAGGGAAACACCATATGTTCACTCCTTAAGGAAGGAGAACACTCCACAAGCCATATGTCTGTTCATATAATATTCCTTGACATCTCTCCATGTGGAGTCTCTAGCCTCTATATAGGCCTCATACATACAATACCATGGATCATTACCATGGTTCCCTCATACCATCGAACTAATACCATGGGCCCATTACATTATTACTAACTACTTGTGGTCCCTTACATGATATGGGTTAACCACCTTATTTATTACTATGGCCCATCCCATTATTACATTATTACCTTGGGTAGCTCCCTTTGTACCCCATATTATCCCCGCTAGGTATATAACATTCCACCCCCCTTATCATGTTTCGTCCCCGAAACATGGGAGGAACACAATGTTATATACCTAGGGGGGATAATATGGGGTATAAAGGGAGGTACCCAAGGTAATATGTAATAATGGGATGGGCCATAGTAATAAATAAGGTGGTTAACCCATATCATGTAAGGGACCACAAGTAGTTAGTAATAATGTAATGGGCCCATGGTATTAGTTCGATGGTATGAGGGAACCATGGTAATGATCCATGGTATTGTATGTATAAGGCCTATATAGAGGCTAGAGACACCACATGGAGAGATGTTAAGGAATATTGTATGAACAGGCATATGGCCTGTGGAGTGTTCTCCTTCCTTAAGGAGTGAATGTATGGTGTTGCCCTACCTTAAGGGTTTTGATCAATAAAGTGAATCATTTCTATCTATTTTGATCTTATTATTCTTGGGTTTATTTCTATTATCATATATTTTTGGGTTAGATCTATAACAAGTGGTATCAGAGCACTTTCTTGGGCAAAAAAGTGGATAATTTTTATTTTTATTTTTATTTATTTAATTTTTTTTGCAGGATTTCGGGGGCGGCGAGTTTGTAGATCAGATCTGTATATTTTGGTGCAAGGTTTGAAAAATATAATTTCAGATCTGGATTCTATGTGAAAAAATACCTGATTTAAAAAAAAATCGGTTGAATCGGAGTTCGAATGAAGGAGATATCGTTGATTTAAAAATCAGTGGGGTTGCAGACAATTTTTCGGGGTAGCGAGTTTGCGGCGTAGATCTGGATGTCCTGGTGCAAGATCTACAAAATATAATTGTAGATCTACATTCTTTGTGAAAAGATAGTCAATTTAAAAAAAAAATCAATTGAATCGTAGTCCGGATGAGGGAGATATTGCTGATTTAAAATCAGCTATTTTTTCAGAATTTTTGGGTGACAACGGGACAGTTGCAGCGCAAATCTGAAATTCTAGTGCCCGGATCAAGATTTGTATTAGATGGGCAGATGCAAAATGGTTTTTCCATTTCCAAAAATAGGTCATAATAGGGATTCTGAGCAATATTGACGGAATTGTGACCATTTCAAATTTTCGCCATTTTTTTTTTTTTTGTGATGGCGGGCCTAGATTAGAATTTGAGGGAATTGTATAAATTTGATGGCTCTCATCCAGCCAAATGGCTAGCACAAATGGAGAAATTTTTCAAATTGTATTACATCTATGATGATGAGACTCAGCTGAGTATGGGAAAAATGTACTTGGACAATGAAAGATGACAATGGTGGCTAGGGCATCAACGTTGTTATGGAAGGGCTTTAACTTGGGACATATTAAAAAAAGCTCTTATGGACCACTTTGACCGTAAATCTAATCTTGTGGATAAGCTCACACAGACAGACATACAACCTAGCAAAGATTTTATTTTTACAGGAAAGAAGGAAACCAAGAAACCTAAAGGGTTATTTTCTACTGATGTTTCCTTATTGCAGGTTCATGGATTGATTCAGAAAGAGAAGATCATTGTTTCTATAAATCCTAGTTGCAAGCATAATTTTATCAATGTTAATTTGGCAAAAAAATTGCAAGTTCCAGTAAAACACATTGAAAACACACAGGTGGATGATGAGGATGTTCAAGTGTATAAGGATTTGAAGATTTCTATGGATAAGTATGTGTTGCATGGTGATTTTTATACTTTAGAGATGGATAATAGGGATGTTGTTTTGGGATATTCTTGGATGGAATCTGTGAGTACTATCAATATTAATGTGCAGAAGAAATTCCTGAAGCTCTGGTATAAAAGGAAGAAAATTACATTACAGGATATTTCCATCAATAAACAGGTAGAGTACATGGAGGCCGAAGCAGAAGATGTTCTAGGGACTGACATATCAGATGATGAACTAGTGATGATTGACAATAAAACACAAACAGAGGCTGTAGCAGAAAAGGTTACAGGTGCTGATACATCAGATGAGGGCTTAATGGTCGAAGTAATATTGGAATATAAGGCACTACAACAGGCACCACAACATAACAGTCAAGCTCTAGTAAAGGGTGAATTAAAGAAAAATACACCGTGGGTTAAAAATTCAACATATCATCACCCACATCACCCCGCAAGACAACAACAAACAAGATGGAAACCAATTAGCCATAAGGACAATAACCCCCACATGACAGATAGAGTGGACCGAAGATCCACCTAATACACATCGACACAAAAGAGCTACCACGGTCAACTTCCATCTCAAGCGAGCGAGGCACTAGCGAGATCGAGGGTTCACCTTTCACTTGGATGGCTAGATGCACATGCATGGTACCAGTGGACTACTCTTTTGAGTATATTTTATTATTTGTGTTCTTCCCATGTTTCAGGGACGAAACATGCTAAGGGGGGTGGAATGTTATATACCTAGGTGGGATAATATGGGGTACAAAGGGAGGTACCCAAGGTAATAATGTAATAATGGGATGAGCCATAGTAATAAATAAGGTTGTTGTTAGGAAACCAGCTCAAGAAAAGATAGAAAAGATAGATCAACGCCTTAGAATTCAGCCTCTTCAAGGGGGAAACCTCCTTTACATTACATAAATGAACAATTCTTTGATGATACAAATGAAAATACCTCCTTTCTATATATGAGTCCAAGGGGTCATAACATAATCAAAGCCGACATAACAATAATAATGTAAGGGCACAATAATAAAAATAGTGGGCTTCTATGGGGCACAATAGTAACAATATGGGCACTACATGGGTACATCAATATAATAAGTGGGTTGTACTAATAACAATAAGGGGTTACACTAGTAGTATAGGGGCCTAACAGGACCCTCTACTTCAAAAAGCGTTGTCCTCAATGCTTGAGTAGTTCTTGATGCTTCTGTATAAAATTCTTGTCATCCCATGTGGAATCTTTAGCGGGTAAGTTCTTCCACTTGATGAGATACTCTGAAATTGATTGATTTCGTAGCTATCGGGTTTTTGTTTTTGTGACTGCTCCAGGATCCAATATGATTTTTCCTTCCTCTTCAATTTCTGGCAATATTGTTTGAATTGGGATCTTTTGCAACTTTTCAATAAGTGGCAATACTTCTTCATCCTTCTTCCATTCATCCCTTGCTTCGTTTATCCAATCTGGTTGGATAATAGAAATAGCACAAAACAATGCTTCCACATCCTCATCTTTGAAGGGTCTTCCCATTCGGTAAGGTCGCCATTTTTTAAGTGCATGTAGTATTGCCAACATTTTCTTCTCATAAATAGCTTGCTTGAGATGTAGCAGTGAAAATACCCAATCACCTACATCAAAACATTTTTCACTACGATGTTGATCTACCTGTTGTTTCGTTTGATTTTGCACCAAAGTGGCGTTATCCTTTAAAATTTGGAGAACTTGTTGTTGATGCTCAATGTGACCCTTCATTGCTTGAACCTTTTTCTTCTTGATATGTCCTTCTATCTCTGGAGTTTGAGGAGTGGTAATTTCTTCCAATCCTTTACAAGATATGGTCGGATTTATTTCTTGATGCTCGATGTGATCTTTCACTTCTTGAACATTTTTCTTCTTGATATGTCATTCTATCTTGATAGTTTGAGGAGTGGTAATTTCGACCAATGAATTACAAGATATGGTTGGATTCATTCCTTCTTTCTCAGTGTGATCTTTCACTTCTTTCACCTTTTTCTTCATGATATGTCCTTCTATCTTGAGAGTTTGAGGAGTGGTAATTCTTGCCAATGCTTTACAAGATATGGTCTGATTCATTTCTTCTTTCTCTGGGGTGGGGTCCTAGCGTATATCTTCTTCTTTTGATGTTTCTTGATCCTTTTCTTCCTCCTCTTCACATTCTATGTAAAATAATTTCTTCTCAGCACACTTATGGCCTTTAGTGCATTTGCTATCACAATTGTAACAAAGCCCTTTTGCTCTTTTTTCTTCCAGTTGTTGGGGTGTAACCCTTGTAGGTTGTGGAAGGCTAGGAGAAACAACACTTCCATCTTTATAGTTGTGAGGGGTATGCTTCCTGGTTTCCATAATTTTTCTTTCCAATATGTCACAAAGCCCTTTTACTGTTTCCAATTGTCGTGGTGTTGCTCTAAAGAAGGTGTTGCTCTTTGTATCTTCATAATGTGCTATCATTTCCTCCGTGCAAATTGACCATGTAACAAGTTGTTTACGAGAACAAAGCCCTTCATACCATAAAAATTGATCTGGTTCTAAATATGAAGATGCAATACATACCTCTTGTAATAGTGGTATACTATGTAGATCAAAATATTGCTCCATCTGAAGTATCCAATGTACCGGATCCTTGCCATCAAACTTCCTCATCTTGCTTTTTCTTGATTTTAGGAGCTCGATCTTGAAACGACTGTAACTATGTACTTTCAAATCTTTAAGTTCTAAAATTGCAACCTTTGGTAGCCCTCTTTGTTGTCTTTCCAATGCCACCAGTCTGATCCAAATTGGATTCTCCAAGAAATAATTATGCGAAATCTCCCACAGTGACTTGATTATAGACTAGTTCAGTAGAGCGAACTTGTACGACGTGCCACGAGTCACTTTTTTGACTTTTGGATCTGAAAAATGCTTACAATAAACTACAGTTTGTCCTCTTTCTATACCTTCTTACAAAATTTTAATCCGATCCCCAGAGAGAAAGTTATGACTATTTTCCCCAGGTCACCTGGTTGGAGTGTAATTCAGGAGTCAACAAAAAGACCAATTTCCTCAGATCATATCTTCGCAAATATAGCGCAAAAAGCTCTGAAATTCAGACCCGAGGTTCAGCGCGATTTCTTCTCAAATGGTTTTTTTTTTCAACTTCTGAATCGTCGCAGAAAAAAAGTTATAGCGAAAATGCCACGATGACCTGTTTGGAGCAGCGTAACCCTAGAATCCAAAGCTTTGATACCAAATGTTATGAAACCAGCTCAAGAAAAGATAGAAAAGATAGATCAACGCTTTATAATTCAGCCTCTTCGAGGGGGCAACCTCCTTTACATTACATAAATGAACAATTCTTTGATGATACAAATGAAAATGCCTCCTTTCTATATATAAGAGTCCAAGGGGTCATAACATAATCAGAGCTGACATAACAATAATAATGTAAGGGCACAATAATAAAAATAGTGGGCTTCTATGGGGCACAATAGTAACAATATGGGCACTACATGGGTACATCAATATAATAAGTGGGTTGTACTAATAACAATAAGGGGTTACACTAGTAGTATAGGGGCCTAACAGTGGTTAACCCATATCATGTAAGGGACCACAAGTAGTTAGTAATAATGTAATGGGCCCATGGTATTAGTTCGATGGTATGAGGGAACCATGGTAATGATCCATGGTATTATATGTATGAGGCCTATATAGAGGCTAGAGACTCCACATGGAGAGATGTCAAGGAATATGGTATGAACAGACATATGGCTTGTGGAGTGTTCTCCTTCCTTAAGAAGTGAATGTATGGTGTTGCCCTACCTTAAGGGTTTTGATATCAATAAAGAATCATTTCTATCTATATTCAGATCTTGTTATTCTTGGGTTTATTTCTATTCTCATATAGATCTGATCTACAAACTCGCCGCCCCCGAAATCCTGCAAAAAAAAAAATTCTCCACTTTTTTGCCCAAGAAAGTGCTTTGATACCACTTGTTATAGATCTAACCCAGAAAATATATGAGAATAGAAATAAACCTAAGAATAACAAGATCTGAATATAGATAGAAATGATTCTTTATTGATATCAAAACCCTTAAGGTAGGGCAACACCATACATTCACTCCTTAAGGAAGGAGAACACTCCACAAGCCATATGCCTGTTCATACAATATTCTTTGACATCTCTCCATGTGGAGTCTCTAGCTTCTATATAGGCCTCATACACACAATACCATGGATCATTACCATGGTTCCCTCATACCATCGAGCTAATACCATGGGCCCATTACATTATTACTAACTACTTGTGGTCCTTTACATGATATGGGTTAACCACCTTATTTATTACTATGGCCCATCCCATTATTACATTATTACCATGGGTACCTCCCTTTGTACCTCATATTATCCCTCTAGGTATATAACATTCCACCCCCCTTAGCATGTTTCGTCCTTGAAACATGGGAAGAACACAAATAATAATATCTACTCAAAAGATTAGTCCACTGGTACCATGCATGTGCATCTAGGCATCCAAGAGAAAGGTGAACCCTTGATCTCACTAGTGCCTCACTCGCTTGAGATGGAAGTTGACCGTGGTAGCTCTTCTGTGTTGATGTGTAGTAGGTGGGTCTTCGCTCCACTCTATCTGTCATGTGGGGGTTGTTGTCCTTGCGGCTAATTGGTTGCCATCTTGTTGGTTGTTGTCTTGCGGGGTGATGTGGGTGATGATATGTTGAAGTTTTAACCCACAGTGTCTTTTTATTTAATTCACCCTTTACTGGAGGCTGACTGTTATGTTGTGGTGCCTGCTATGGTGTCTTATCTTCCAATATTACTTCTACCACTGAGCCCTCATCTGATGTATCAACACCTGTAACCTTTTCTGCTTCAGTCTCTGTTTGTGTTTGATTGTCAATCATCACTAGCTCATCATCTGATATGTTAGTCCCTGGAACTTCTTTTGCTTCAGCCTCCATGTACTCTACCTGTTTATCGATGGAAATATCCTGTAATGTAATTTTCTTCTTTTTATACCAGAGCTTCAGGAATTTCTTCTGCACATTAATATTGATAGTACCCACAGATTCCATCCAAGAATATCCCAAAAAAACATCCCTATTATCCATCTCTAAAGTATAAAAATCACCACGCAACACATACTTATCCATAGAAATCTTCAAATCCTTATACACTTGAACATCCTCATCATCCACCTGTGTGTTTTCAATGTGTTTTACTGGAACTTGCAATTTTTTTTTCCAAATTAACATTGATAAAATTATGCTTGCAACTAGGATTTATAGAAACAATGATCTTCTCTTTCTAAATCAATCCATGAACCTGTAATAAGGAAACATCAATAGAAAATAACCCTTTAGGTTTCTTGGTTTCCTTCTTTCCTGTAAAAATAAAATCTTTGCTAGGCTATATGTCTGTCTGTGTGAGCTTATCCACAAGATTAGATTTACGGTCAAAGTGGTCCATAAGAGCTTTTTTGAATGTGTCCCAAGTTAAAGCCCTTCCATAGCAACGTTGATGCCCTAGCCACCATTGCCATCTTTCATTGTCCAAGTACATTTTTCCCATAGTCAGCCGAGTCTCATCATCATAGATGTAATCCAATTTGAAAATTTTCTCCATTTGTGCTAGCCATTTGGCTAGATGAGAGCCATCAAATTTATACAAGTCCCTCAAATTCTGATCTAGTCCCGCCATCACAAAAAAAAAAATTGGCGAAAATTTGAAATGGTCACAATTTCGTCAATATTGCTCAGAATCCCTATTATGACCTGTTTTTGGAAATGGAACAACCATTCTGCATCTGCCCATGTGATAGAAATCCTGATCCAGGCACTAGAATTTCATATCTGCGCTGCAACTCTCCCGTCGTCACTCAATTTTTTTGAAAAAAGAGCTGATTTTAAATCAGTGATATCTCCCTCATCCCGACTCTGATTCAACTGATTTTTTTTGAAATTGAGTATCTTTTCACAAAGAATCCAGATCTGCAATTAGATTTTGTATATCTTGCACCAAGACATCTAGATCTGCCCCGCAAACTCGCTACCCTGAAAAATTGTCTGCAACCCCACTGTTTTTTAAATCAGCGATATCTCCTTCATCCGGACTCTGATTCGATCGATTTTTTTTTTTGAAATCAAGTATTTTTTCACATAGAATCCAGATCTGCAATTAGATTTTTCAGATATTGCACCAAAATATACAGATCTGATCTGCAAACTCGCCGCCCCCGAAATCCTGCAAAAAAAATAAAAATTCTCCACTTTTTTTCCCAAGAAAGTGCTCTGATACCACTTGTTATAGATCTAACCCAAAAATATATGATAATATAAATAAACCCAAGAATAATAAGATCAAAATAGATAGAAATGATTCACTTTATTGATCAAAACCCTTAAGGTAGGGCAACACCATACATTCACTCCTCAAGGAAGGAGAACACTCCACAAGCCATATGCTTGTTCATACAATATTCCTTGGCATCTCTCCATGTGGAGTCTCTAGCCTCTATATAGGCCTCATACATACAATACCATGGATCATTACCATGGTTGCCTCATACCATCGAACTAATACCATGGGCCCATTACATTATTACTAACTACTTGTGGTCCCTTACATGATATGGGTTAACCACCTTATTTATTACTATGGCCCATCCCATTATTACATTATTACCTTGGGTACCTCTCTTTATACCCCACATTATCCCCCCTAGGTATATAACAGATGAGTAGGTTAGAGTTATAAATAAAAAAGAAAAGATTTATGTGGATAAAATCAACGATGGTTGAGTCATTTATTGCATATCAACAATGGTTGAGTAATGAACTTGCAAAAGTTGTAACTTGAGTTTTGAGTGTCATTTTCAGCAAATAAGAACTCGTTGGAAAGACAGAATAATGAATAACACATTGGTAGTGATATCCAAGGCTGAAATTATAGAGACAACATTGGAAAATTGAGAGAACATTCATGAACAAATTTTAGATTCTCACCAAATTATTTTTTTAAAAGTGATTTATAAAAAGGAACTCGAGAATATCTGAAGCGAGACCCAACTTTGAGAATGAATTCGTAATTGCATATTTCTAAAAATAGGTTTTTATTTAGTTGAAACAAGGGGAAAAATTAACCATAAAACAATTTCAAAGACAAAGAGAAGAATATAAAGAAGATGTGAAGCACATTGAAGTGGAAAACAAAGGACGAGAGATAAAGAGGCTCTAATCTTTTGGCTCCTGAGTTTTAATGCAAAGTTTTTTTGTTTGTTGGGTTTTTGTTGAAGGAAATATTTTCCTTTCAAAGAGTTATGTGAATCAACTAGCTTGACTTTCCCTTTCATCTTTTCTTCTTATATTTATTTCCAATCAACAACATGATTAATCTAGGGTTGATTATGTTTTCTCCATTCTTCATTAAACCTTTCATGATAGGGAAATAAGATCTCTAGCTTGTAAAAAGCGAATGTAGTTTAATTAAAGTTTATATAATAGTCTCAGGCATTATTAAACTTGTCACATTGAGATTTTTTTGAAAGAAATTCTTGAATGTTATCTTGCACTTATGAATTTATATGGTGATGGATTCTTGTGTACATCATCCTTTTGCAATTTTATGGGTGTTCTTTATATTTTTTGAGCAATTCACTTTATTTTTTCCAGGTCATTAATCATCCAGCTTTATGAATTATCATGTATATTTGTAAATTGGATTCTTGAGTGCATTTTATCTCATTTTTCAAGATAATTTTTTGTCATATGGTCCATGGGAGACTAGTCATATTCCCTTAGGGACAAAGTCTATACCTTTATTTTGACTCTCGTGGAGAGCTATTTCCAGGAGGGCATGTCATTTGTGATTCTAAAACTTATCTCTAAACAAGTAGTAGGAATATCATGATTGTTCACTAATGATCTTAATATATTATAATCCATGAAAATATTATAGAGTTCTCTGACAATTTAGACCGTCACTTTATTATGTGTATATTGTTATGTTTCATATATCTCCGCATAAATGTAAGAGTGAATGTGTATCATGAAATGAACCATTCAATTAACATTTATTTATGTTCTTTGATGGCATGTCCATGTTCACTATGTTTTCATCTTGCAAATTCACAGTTGATCTAGGATTTACATTATTTTAAAAGGAAGGAAAAATATTTGTTGAAATCAAATGTAGTAGATTGAAAATTCTTTCCATTCATGTTTATTTTTCATGTGATTATAAAGAAGATATGATATATGAGAGTGTTTTTTGAAGACTTGTTGTGGTTTGATATTTAACATTCTTCCATTGCATCCATTAAAAGAGATATATGATAATCTTCCACACATTGAAAGAGGAGTACCACCTCTATAAAAACAAAGAGAGCCATTCTTATTCACAACAAGATTTAATCTTAATGTTCATCTCCTTTCCCTCAAAAAGAAGAAAAGATCAACGACGTTGGTGACTCAACTAGGGATCAATTTATTTTCAATATATTTTACATTCTGAAGAAACTAGAAGTTGTCTAGCCCAAGTTCTAACAATTGAAGATGAATCAAGTTCTTTTATCATATGCCCTTCAATATTTCGAATTTGGAATTTTGGGCACAAGTCAATTATTGCAATTCAAGACTCTCAACAATGGTTGGAGCAAGAAGATAAGTTGGTTATGCACATGCTTCCATTGGAAGCCTACTTACACCTGAGAGTAGCTCTTCTTTTCAAGTAAGTCAAATGATCCAAGATCTTTTACTTATAGATGTATTAAAATTACATGAAAATGAGCTTATAAACCATGGAACTTAAAAGCACATAAAACAATGTAGAAATAATACGATAAGCAAGAAACCATGACACAAATATTTGATTACGGAGTTCGTCCAATTTGGACTATGTCTCCAGGCCCTGCTCAATAGTGGGAAGGCCTTCTTTCACTGAGTGGCATAAAAAGAGGTAAAAGTACAATAAACATTCAATTACACTCCTTATTCCTCCAAGTTGGAAGATGGATGAAGAATGGAGAACCCAACTTCAGAAATAGATAGTACCACCGAAATCGTGGTGAAAAACCTTGCAAAAACAACTATCTGAACATCTAATTCGGATGATCAGGCTTTCTACACCCTCTCAGAACCTCCCTGTGGCTCAAGGTGAGGTCCCGGCCTGCTGCCAGGTCAGGGTCTGCTATGCACAATGGATTTTGAACTAATCTGCTAGTTCTCTCCCCTTTCTCCAACTCGGATAGTCCTTTATATATGTTGGCAGTAAACTGCTCAACTCCCAGGCAGTTCTAAAAAATATACCAAGCTAGCAGGCGAGTTTGATTTAATATCAAGGATCTCGGGTCACGGCAAAAGACCTTACTTAACATGGAAAAAAAAATTAACTGCACATTTAGCCCGACGGCCTTTTACTATCGGCATTTCCCCCATTAGCATTTCCAATCAGTGGACAACCTAAAAACCCATACATCAAGCACCCTACGATAACCACAGACCTGACAAACTATTAACCACGAAATATAATATATCAGGTTCAGGAGTCCATATCGCAAATTGCAATCGGCGTTTATAAAATTGGTACAACATGCGGTTTCTTTTCCCCTTTGCAAAATGCGATTACGATATCGTAGATTGCAACATGATTTTGCAGTTGCGATCGCATCACAACTTGTCTTGCTTTGGGGTTCGATTCTTTAACCTTCTCCTTTTGTGATGGGCGATTGTGATTTGATCGCATTGCACCCATAACTTGCTTGGGGCCAATTTTCTTTAAGCTGCGACCTCTTTCTCCTACGATCTATGATATGCGGAACCAATGGTAGCTTGCCACTTGGCGCTTCCCCATTTGTTGGGAGTGTCTACCACATCATCTCCTCGTACCACCTATTCAAGTAAAACATAAACTTTGACTTGCTCTAACTTCTTCATATGAATTTAGATTTGAGTGTCATTCACATTTTTGGAATTAGGATGAAGAGCACTTCAATCTGATGCTAAGTTTATCCAAATTATGCCACATTGAGTTTTGAGCCTTTTACCATGCCACATGTACTTCTTAGAGAACCACCTGGATCAATCCTCCCCATTAAGAGCTTTTGGACCGCCAAAATCCTTTTCAGTCTATTGGCAAGTGAGGAAATTTCTCCCTCACTTTCTCTTTCTCCATCCATCGAGCTTTACTCGGATGCATTCCTTTGAAGCCAACACGAATGTACTCCACATCTCCCCATCGTGAAGTTCTGGTTTTCCTGTCGAGAATGATATGTTCCAACAACTTTTCTAGATACTCTGGTGCAAAATTGTCCACTGTAGGAATCTGTGCAACCTCTTCAGTATCCATAATCAATGGAGGTTCATAAAGATTCAACTTTTCAACATTCACTACTGAGTACTTTTGCATATAAGTGGGCAAGTCAAGACGAAAAACATTGTCTCCAATGTTTTCCAATATGGTGAAAGGACCATATCGAATGGGTCTCAATTTCCTCCCTTCTCCCTTCATTCTATCCTTGCTGATGTGGAGCCATACCTTGTCCCCAACTTGAAACTAATGGTCAAATTGATGCTTATCATGTCGAGATTTATACTGAGCCTGACTCTTCTCCAACTGCTCCTGTACTTCCTGATGAATCACCTGTATCCGATGAATAAACTTATGTGCTTTGTCCCTATCATATCGTCCATTTCCATTCTCATCTTTCCCAAATACCATGTCTAAGGGATCCCTTGGTAGGTAACCAAAACATGTCTCGAATGGTGAGCTCTGTGTGGATGAATGTGTTGCTCAATGGTATGTATGTTGCACATAAGGAAGTTGTTCATCCCACAACTTGGGATTTTTTCCACAATGTCCTCTTAACAAGTGTACCACAGTGCAGTTGATGACCTCTGTCTGCCCATCAATCGATGGATGAAATGTCATACTTCTTTTCAACTTAGTGTCCATCATTCTCCACAAGCTAGTCTAGAACTCTCCAAGAAAGCGAGAGTCTTGGTCTGACATAATAGATGTGAGAAACCCAAAATGGACTCAAACACGCTAAAAGAAAATATAAGAAGACTGGTAAGTAGTGACCTACTTTTTACAAGGCATTAAAATACACATTTTACTAAAATGATCCACGAAGACATACAAACAATCGTGATCTTTCCTAGACATGGGAAAACCACCTACAAAATCCATGTACACACTTTCCCATGGTCGACACAGAATAGGAAGTGGTGTGTAGATCCCAAGTTTTATGTTAGAGGGCTTTGAAACAGAATACAACACATAACCCTTTACAAACTGAGTCACAATGTTTTTCATATGAGGCCAAAAACAAAACCTCTGTAAATGACATAAAGTTTTTTCAAACCCAAAATGACTAGACACAAGAGAGGTATGAGCCTCTCAGATTACATGTACCCTTTCATCAATGGGTATGCACAATTTTCCAAGGTGATACAATAGTTTTCCCTACAAGTAATAATTTTCCACCTGCGATCCATGAGTCAGTCTTGCATAAATCTCTTTAAAATCATCATCATTAGCATATTGTTCAACATAACCTTCTAACAATAACGAAGCATTTTGCAAAACTATAGATGCAGAAATAGGAGGGCGAGAAAGCATATCTTCTACTTTGTTGTTGGCACCCTTCCTGTATTTTATTACCATATGAAACTGCTGGAGGAATCCCATCCATCTGAAATGACAAGATTTTTGAAGCTTAGTTTGTGACTGAAGGTACTACAAGGGCTGATGATCTGTATGGATGATGGTCTCCTCGATGATCAGGTAGTGTTTCCACTTCTTTAGACTCTGAACCAAGGCATACAACTCCCTGTCATACGTGGGATAATTCACAACATCCTGGGAGAATGTCTCTGAATGGTAACATATAGGCTTCCTTTGCTGCATCAATACAACACCCATGGCATCTTTGCTGGCATCTGTTTCAATTTCAAAAGGCTACTGAAGGTTTGGTAAGGCTAGCACTGGTGCTGTGCTGATCTTCTCTTTCAGCGTGTCGAAGGATTTCTGTTGCTTTCCTCCCCACTGAAAGGCCTGCTTCACACTTGTCAATGCGTGTAAGGGGGTTGCGATAAAATAGAAGTTAGTAATGAACCTTCTCCAATACTTACTACACCCAAAAAGCTTTTGACCTCTGTAACATTTGTGGGTTCAAGCCATTTCATAATCACATCTACCTTAGAGGGATCTATTTTCAATTTCCCATTACCGATTATGTGACCTAATTAAACCAGAGAGGTCTTCCCAAACTCACACTTTGACATCTTTACATACAATTTTTCTTTTTTTAGAGCATCAAGCACTTTCTTCACATGACATACATGTTCATCCCATGTCCTACTATACCTAAGAATATCGTCCAGATATACATGCACAAAATTATGAAGAAAAGGCCTAAACAGATCATTCATTACCCTCATAAACGTGGTCGGAGCATTGCACAGTCCGAATGGCATCATCGTCCATTCGAACAACCCCTGTTTGGTTTGAATAAAGTCTTGAACATGTCTTGTTTTGCAACTCTAACCTGGTGATACCCACTACACAAATATAGTTTTGTAAAGTAGACAACATTTTTCAACCGATATAATAATTCATCAATGTGAGGCAGTGGGTATCAATTCTTCACTGTAATTTTTTTTAGCACCCTATAGTCTACGCACATTCTCCATGTGACATCTTTCTTTGGCACCAACATGATCAGTGAGCTGAATGGAGAAGAACTCGGTCTGATGATCCCTTGATTTACCAATTCCTACACCTGTTTATTGACCTCCTCCATCTCGATAGAATCCATCCTGTACATGCCAATATTCGGTAAAGGACAATCCTGTTGTAAATGGATCTCATGTTGGATTTCTCATTTTGGGGGCAATCCTCTTAGTTCCTGAAGCAACCCATAATAGTCAGAAAATAATTTCAAACAATTCTTTCTTATGATCAGGATCACAACCCTTGAAAGTTTCAATAGTCTTGGCCTCTTTCACTCTTAATACCATGATCATGCACCCTTTACTAAAATTAACCAGTGATTTAATCTATCCTGCGCTTACAAGGATAGCACTAACTTTCGTATAATGAGATCTGACTATATATTCAACCCCATCCTTCGTGAGGTGGCATTTATTTTCATGTTGAAAGAAAATTTATTTTCTATTATATAGAGACAAACTTCCCAAGATAATTCCACAGATATCCAACGGCACAACATCTAACTCTACCTCATCAACTAATTTGGAAGCAATAACAAATATGGCCCTACACTGCTTGGTTAGTTGTAATTTTTCTTTATCACTTACCCAACCAAGCGGGTATGGACTCAGACAAGGCTTAGTTTCGAGGCCTAACTTTTTCACTAAGGGATCTGAGATTAAATTTTCTTGGGAACCTGAATTGAAAAGAGTTTCCACCTTTGTGTGTTTTATAATAAATCTAATGTGGAATAATTCAATTCTCTTTTGCTCATTACTTATTGGCTCATTCAAATAACTAGTACTTTCCATTGAACCAGAATTATTACTAATAGAAGGAGTACCTTTTGGGCCCACGGCTATGATCAATGTCTCATCACCGAAATATGATCCAAGATCTTGCCGCGTTGTTGCTACTATCTTCTGCTTTCCCTTTCCGCTGAATCTCTTTGGTCTCAGCTCCGGATGTAGCTTCCACGAGTGGTCCTCATCATGACCTTCTCTCTTGCAATGCATGCAAGATGGTGTTTCTCTATCCTCTTTCTTGGCTACGACGGTCTTCTTAGCCTTCCCCTTGCCTTTCTTCTAGAATTTGCCATGCTGAGGGTTGAATGGTGTTTTCTTGGCTTGATCATCTCTGTCATTCTTGCCTTGACTTTCAAGATGAATTTCCTTTACGCTAGCCACATCAATGGTAGTAGGCTTGAACAATAACAATGAGTGCCTTATGTAACTATGTAACACACCAACATACTTAGTTACAGTCTCGGGTGAATCTAATAAGATGCCCAAATTCAATGCTTGTTTCTGAAATTATTTAGTGAAGCTTTGAACATTTTGGCATTTACCTTGCCTTAGATATTGCCATTCCATTACTGCTTTTTGTTTATAACCCAAAGGGTAAAATTAGTCTTTCAATTTAGAAATAAAACTGGACTAAGAGGAAAGAAGGTTACCCGAATTTTTGTTTCCCTTATGCAAATTGCTCTCCCACCAAACGAGAGCAGTGCCACTTAGCCGAAGAGATGCTAGTTGGACCTTTGCCTCATCTTCTTCAATCTGTTGGATCTGGCAGTAAACCCATATTTGTCTTATCCAATTATTAAGTTTTTCTGCACTACACTCTCGATTATACATGGACAAGTCAAACTTTACATCTAGCTTGAAGAATGGTTTCTTAAATGTATGTTTGGAATCACGATTAGAGTGATGTGAACTATCACTTGAAGATGGAGAGGGAGGAGGCACTTCTCCACCACCTTCATGATTTGCTTATCTATTATCATCAACATCTTCCTTCTCGTGCCCAAGTGCCTTCACATACTCTGAAAAGAGCTTGTCCACTTTATCTGCCATATTGTAGAATACCTTGTGGAAATTTTGTTCCTCTTCCTAATGAGCTTTTTCATTTGCCATGTTTCTTCTTCATTGTGCATGTCATACTTCAAGATCAAAGGAATTAAGTGTTCCCTCACCTTTTGGCAACTTATTTTGGGTTAGCATATACTCATGCACTTCGCATCGACAAAGACTCACTTTGATACCAAACTTTATCCAAGATCTTTTACTTATAGATGTACCAAAATTACATGAAGCAAAGCTTATAAACCATGGAACTTAAAAGCACATAAAAAAATGTAGAAATAATACGATAAGAAAGAAACCATGACACAATGATTTGATTACAGAGTTCATCCAATTTGGACTACATCTCCAAGCCCTGTTCAATAGTGGGGAGGCCTTCTTTTACTAAGTGGCATAAAAAGAGATAAAAGTACAAGCAACATTCAATTACAACCCTTATACCTCCAAGCAGGAAGATGAATGAAGAATGGAGAGCCCAACCTAAAAAAAGGACAGTACCACCGAAATCTTGGTGAAAAACCATGCAAAAACGTATATCCAAACACCTAATTCGGATTATCGGGCTTTATGCACCCTCTCGGAACCTCCCTGCTGCTCAAGGCAAGGTCTCGACCTGCTTCCAGGTTAGGGTCTGCTTCACACAACGGATTATGAACTAATATGCCAGTCCTCTCCCCCATTCTATGACTCAAATAGTCCTTTATATATGCTGGTGGTAAACCCCTCAAATCCCGGGCAGTTCTAAACAATAGACCAAGTTAGTAGGCGGGTTTGATTTAATATCGAGGATCTTGGGTCGCAGTAACAACCCTTACATAACATGGAAAAAATATTTAACTGCACGTTTAACCTAACAACCTTTTACTATCAATGTTTCCCCCATTGGAATTTCCAATCGGCGGACAACCTAAAAACCCGTACATCAGGTGCCCTGCAATAACCACGGACCTGACGAACTATTAACCACAATATATAATATATTGGGTCTACGAGTCCATATCGCAAATCACAATCGACATTTCCAAAATTGGTATAACATGTGATTGATTTTCCTCTTTGTGAAATGTGATTGCAATATCACAAATCACAACATGATTTTGTGATTGCGATCACATCACAACTTGGCTTGCTCCGGGGGCCGATTCTGTAACCTTCTCCTTTTGCAATTTGATCGCATCACACCCATAACTCGCTTGGGGCTGATTTTCTTTAAGAAGCGACCTCTTTCTCCTGTGATCGCCAATATGCAAGACCAATGGTAGCCTTCCACTTGGAGCTTCCCCATTTGCTGAGTGTGTCTAACACGTCATCTCCTCCTGCCACCTGTTCAAGTCAAACATAAACTTTGACTTGCTCTAACTTCTTTGTATGAACTTGGATTTGAGTGTCATTCACACCATTGGAATCAGGATAACGAGCACTTCGATCTGATGCTAAGTTTATCCAAATTATGCCACTTTGAGTGTTGAGCCTTTTACCATGACACTGGTACTTCTTAGAGATCTACCTGGATCATCAAAGTAGGAATAATTTGGTTTCTTTTGTTCTTTCAAAAAAGTGTACATAATAAGCATTTTCTAGATCAAGATAATGGTTTGGGATGAATCCATAGCCCAATAGAGAAGACAACTGGCCAGTGACGTGCAAGGGGTCACTTTCCATAGTTGGAGCCAAATATTAACCCAAATTTGTGCACTTCATTAAAGCTCAATACTTAGTTATTTTTCTATATACCTATGTGGATGAATATTTATCCTTTGAACTCAGAGAATAAAAAAAACGCATTAGAAAGAAGAAATTGTTCTTTCTTATCTTCTTATTTAGCAGCCCTATTTCTCAACTTCGTCCAGTATTTCACATAATCAAAAAACAAGATTGTATGTCAAATATATCACTATTTCCCCCCACGTATCTCCATTATTTCCCCTTCCATTTCATTTATCTATTTTTTATTTTCATGAATAAGTATTTCTTTATGAGAAATTAAATTACATCCTCTTCTCCCTTTTTACTTAGTCATTTTCCAGGTTGTGCGAAAATATTCCCCTCACTATTTCCCCCCACATATCTCCATAGTTTCCCCTTATTTCATTTCATTTATCTATTTTCCATTATCATGACTAAGAATTGTTGTATGAGGAATTAACCTATCTCCTCTTCTCCCTTTTTATTTAGTCATTTTCCAAGTTCTCTTCCCCCATTTCACATCCCTCCGTACATCATTTATTTATATTAAATTTTCATGACTAAGTATTGCTTTATGAGGAATTACCTTACCTCCTCTTCTCCATTTTTATTTATTCATTTTCCAAGTTGTGTAGAAGTATTCCCCCATTTCATATCCTTCTACACATCCATACTTAATCATTCTCAAAGATGCACAAAATGTTTTGCACCATTAATTTTTCTAATGTCACTTCCATCCTAAGTACCTTTGGCATATCTCCTTATGATACATGGAAGCTAGTTGGACATATCACGGTTGGCACTTTTGGAAGGCAAAAATTGGACACAGGTGACTAGGAAATAATTGAACATGATAACTAGGAAATGAGATGGAAATCAAACACTACATCATGTGTAAACTACTTAAGGTCCCATGACCCTTTCTACTTCACATACAAGTAAGTTGAGGAGCCCATTTATTTATAAATTGTTGTTGATATTCTCACATAATGCAAGTGGGATGAGTAGGGTGGAGCTATAAATAAAAAACAAAACATTTATGTGGTTCAAATCAACGTTTTTTGAGCCATTTCGTGCAGATCAATGGTTGTTGAGCCATAAACTTTTGAAGGTCGTAATTTGAGTTCTCAGTGTTTTTTTTCGCAAACAAGAGCACGTTAGAAAGGAAAAATACTGAAAAATAAGTTGGTATTGATTTCCAAGGTTGTAATTATAGATATTAATTTGGAAAATTAAGAGAACAATCATGAAAAATTATGGGCTTCTCACCAAGTTATTATTTTTTAAAATGATTTATAAAAAGGAACTCTATAATAGCTGAAGTGGGACCCAAATTTTAGAACATATTTTTAATTGCATATTTTTAAAAATGGATCTTTATTCAATTTAAACAAAGGGAAAAATCTAACTGTAAATCATTTATGAAGACAAAGAGAAGATTATACAGAATATGCCACCACTTTTGTTCTTTCAGATTTTCAGTTTCCTTAATTATAACATAGTTTACTATTTTTAGCATTTTTTGGGTCCTAAAGTTTTGGAGCCGTTTTGAGGCCCTAAACGACATTTTTTGAGAAAACTGGGAGCAACATGGGTCCATGAATTGATGTTGCTCTTCCAAAAGTTGTAGTTCTCGAATAGATCTTTCTAACGAGATATTGTGCACATCAATGGAGATCGTATGCCAAAGTTACGACCCTGGGAAGTTGATGTACCAATTTACCCAAACAGGGCCCACAGTTTGGTGTTTCATCTTCTAGTGTTAGGTTTTTGGATGTCTAGGGTTTTCCATTGTTTATCAACAATAAATAGGCCTTCAAGCCTCATTGTAACACAGTTCAGAGGCATGTAGCCACCACATCTCTTCTGAGAGATAAGCTACCATCGCCCTAGCTAGTTTATTTCCATTCTGCTTGTAAGCATATTTCAGTATTTTACAGTAATGAAATGAAGTATTTTTTCCGTTGCATCTCCGTGTTTATGGTTATCTCTGTAATTTGTTGCGTTCCTATTTGAATCCGAATCAATGGTATCAGAGTGGTATACTTTTTCTCTGTTTTTCTTTGTATGTCCCCAACGAGGTCGGGATATAAGGAGTTAGGGCTTGAACTTTGAACCTTTGCAAGACCAACCTTGCAAATCCCGATGGCCTCCCATGGCGAATGAAAAGAAAGACGAGGGGGCAGGAGATCCTATCGAAATATTGCTAGAAGAAGCCCTCGAGTGACAAAGGAACCCAATGACGGACATCTTTACCCAGATCCTTTAGCGGCTACCCAGGGGCGACGAATCAGCTTCCAACAGCTACTCTGGAAACACCACACCATTTAAAGTACAAGTTAATTTTGAAATCCCCATATTCGAGGGTCAGATAGACGTAGATGCCATCGATAAATGGTTAAATATGTTAGAGGGTTATTTTTCTATTCATGATTTTTCCAGTCGGGAAAATATTATTTTCACTCTTGTTCAAGTAGCCCCCCACATCAAGGACTGGTGGGAAACCTACTGCGAGCATAACGATGAAAGTACAGGCTCACTGTTTTCAGCCACACCCACTTAGAATTCATTCCAGGATGCCATCAAGGAGCAGTACTACCCTGTCATAAGTTATGAGGATCAATACATAAAGTGGACCATGCTGTGGTAGGGAAGGGACCAAGACGTGCCGGAATTTACTAATATTTTCCATACCCTTTGCACAAAGTTGGGTATCAAGGATTCAGAGCAACATTTGGTACTTAAATACCGTAGCTTCCTGCACAAGTACATCCAGGAAGAAATAGAATTCCTAAACATCTCCTCGCTCGGCACGACATACCGATATGTCGTCAAGGTCGAGCAAAAGTTTAAACAAAAGAAGCGAGACTTTGGGTCTGCGAATCTGAAGCAAGGTAAAGGTGCCCCCAAACCACAGAACAAAGGACAAATCCAAGGCGGGGTGGCCCAAGACAACCTGCCAAAGTTGCAAGCAAATAACAACGCTGCGAAGCCAAGAAAGGACACAGGAAAGTGGTGTGAGTTCCATAAGAGCTCCACTCACAACACAAGTGAGTGTCAGGCTAAGCAGTCACTAGTGGCCAAGCTAAAGTTTTCAGAATTAGATGCATGTCCCAAATTTTAGTCAGAACCTCACAAGGGGAATGACAAAGGGAATCAGATTATCGATGAGGAACCCAACACCAATGTTGCTACTATGAAGATCTAGTAGGAGGAACCCAAAGATCCAGAGGAGGAGGAGCTTCTCTTCCACTCCCAGATGTGGGTAAAAGGCTCCCCGCTACAGTTCATTATCGACAACGGGAGCCAAAAGAACCTCATTTCAGTAGAGGTCGTGAAGTGGTTGGGCTTACCAACCACAACACATCCACAATTATACACCATCGGGTGGCTTCACCAGGGACGTGATCTTCACGTTAGCCAGCAGTGTCGCTTTCCATACAAAATCAAGCCCTTCATGCATGAGGTATTATGTGACATTTCTCCCCTTGAAGTTTGTGATGTATTATTAGGAAAACCATACTTGTGGATGTGACATGATATGTATGAATCAAGGCCCCGTGCTATTATTGTTACTTTGGGAAATAAGTTGTATAGGATACCATAGGTAGCACCCCCTAACACCATCTCTTTGGTTACTGCAAAACAATGCAGTAAGCTCATTTCCAAAACCAGGAAATTTGTTTTCCTGATGATACACCCTCAAGGAAAGAAGAAGACGGTGACCATGACCTCCAGACAGGGCCCCTCCGCACGACAACTACAGATGGACAAGGTCGTGGAGGAGTACAAGGACATCTTCACCTCCCCCGCAAGGGTTCCTTTGCACTGTCAGGTCAAGCACTCCATCGATATGACCCCAGGTGTGCCACTGCCCAATGGACCAATCTATCGGTGCTCCGTTCTGGATAACAATGAAATCAAGAGGCAGATTCACGAGCTGCTGCAGAAAGGTCACATCCGTTCGAGTTCATTGCCCTGTGGGAGCCTGATCGTGTTGGTACAGAAGAAGGATGGGACTTGGAGACTCTGTATTGACTATTGGGCATTGAACAAGATCACTGTCCGTAATAGGTACCCAATCCCATGGATTGATGACCTCCTAGACCAATTGAAGGGGGAAAAATATTTCAAAAAGATCGCTTTGAAGTCAGTATATCACCAGGTACCAATCGAACCCTCCATTGTGTGGAAGACTGCCTTCAAAGCCAAGGAGGGCCTTTTTTAATGGTTGGTTATGCCTTTCGGATTGAAAAATGCTCCTGCAACCTTCATGAGGCTAATGGATTACATCTTGCAGCCATTCACCAACTCATTTGTAGTGGTATACTTGGATGACATCCTGATCTTCAGCCAGAGTTGTGAAGAGCACCTCCACCACATCCGATAGGTTCTCCAAACACTGCGACAACACAAGTTATGTGCCAATTTGAAGAAATGCACTTTTGGCATGACCCAGGTTTAGTATATGGGATACATTATTGATCAACGGGGCATGCATGTGGATCCAAATAAGATCCAAGTCATTCAGGATTGGCCATCTCCAACCACTTGGAAAGAGCTCCGTAGCTTTCTAGGTCTTGCCAACTTCTACCGCAGGTTCGTGTTGGGATTTTCTCATATCACTTGGCCCTTGAGTCAAGTCAACAAGGGAGGAGCAAAAGAAAAACTCTTTTGGTCTAAATCTCAATAGAAGGCATTCATAGAGTTGAAAGATTGCCTTTGCTCGGCAACAGTGCTCGCATTACCAGAGTTACAACAACAATTTGAGGCCGAGACAAAGGCCTCTGACTATGCTATTGGAGTAGTCCTTACTCAACATGAGCATCCAGTGGCATATCGTACTGAGACACTTTCAGACACAGTCCAGAAGTATCCCACTTATGAAAAAGAAATGTATTCCATTGTGTAGGCCTATCGAAAATGGAAGAATTACATTTTGGGGAAGGAAACGGTCATCCACACAGACCACCGACCCCTGCAGTTCATACAGACCCAAGGAAATTACAGAATTATCACCATCAAAAGTGGTCCACATACCTGCAAAAATTCCATTTGAAGTATAAGAAGGGCAGAACCAATAATGTCTCAGATTGCCTCAGTTGACCACCGATCATGGCGTTAACCATCGTGCTCAACTCTTGTGGGCACGAGACTTCTGATTGGCCACTTCTCTACAAAAGTGACCCAAAATTCAGCCACACATACCAGACACTCTTGGAGGGTCAGCATGTTCTAGATTTTCACCTCCAGGATGCCCTGTTATGCCACCTAGGTCACCTTTGTGTTCCTTCAAGCGAGCGTGCCAAGATGATTTGGGATGCATACTATAGTCGGGTTGTTGGGAATTTCGGGGTCGAGAAAATGGTGGCAGTACTGTAGAAGTATTTCTATTGGCCAAATCTTCGACATGATGTCGAGAAGTACATCAGATCATGCACTGCCTGCATCATTGCCAAATCGACCATCAAGAAGCAAGGACTCTATACCCTGCTGTCTACCCCTAATTGACCTTGGGAATCCATCTCCATGGATTACATGTTAGGCCTTCCTTCCAGTAAGTGTGTAAATGACTGTGTTCTTGTGTTCGTCGACAGGTTCTCGAAGATGGCCATTATGGCGGCCTGCAAGAAGAATATCATAGCAAAAGCCACCGCTAAACTCTTCTTTGAACGAGTGTGGGTACACTTTGGGATCCTGCAGTCTATCATCTCAGATCAGGACAACAGTTTCTCAGTACATTTTGGTCCAGTCTCTGGTCGATTTTGGACACCAAACTCACTAAGTCCACAACCTTCCATCCTCAAACTGATTGCCAAACATAGGTTGTCAACAGGATGATCGTACACATTCTATGCATGTACAACTCAAAATAGCCACGTGCATGGGACGAGAGCCTCCCCTATGTTCAACACAGCTACAACTAGGCTCTCCACAACTTGACTGGCCATAGCCCTTTTCAGGTGGGCTTTGGATTCCAACCACTATGTCCCATTGATGTGGCCATGCCATTTGCAGCTACTCATGAAGATTCGGCTCATGTCGAGTCCGAAACAAATAAGGCAAACAAGTTCATTGAGCACATCCAACAGATTCGCTAGTAGGTCCATGACATTCTGGAGAAATCAAATGCCAAGTACAAGCAGCGACATGATCAACATCGGGCGCCACACAAGTTTCAGGTGGGCGACAAAGTCTGGTTGCATTTGCAAAAGGAACACCTTACCGGAGCCTATCAGAAACTCAAACCACTCCAATATGGTCCTTACACCATTACCAAGGATATGGGAGACAATGCATTTGAGCTTAGCATTCCCCCTTTCCTTGGCTTGCACCCAGTGTTCAATGTGGACTGCCTTCGGCCATACTTTCCACCATTACTAGACACATCCGACATTGTAGAACAACTCACACCCATATAGTTAAATCCAAACTACATGCAACAAGCTGCAACTGATCGAATCATGGACACACATATCAAGCACACTCGCCAAAAAAATATCCAACTGTATCGAGTTGTCAAAGCAGGCCAACTCCTTCACCAGGGCAAGTGGCTCACTAGGGACCAAGTTCAGCAGAAGTTTCCTCATCTCATGGAGGAACTCAATGCAATGGGGACCATTGCTTCCTAAGGGGGGAGGAATGATCCAAGTGGATATTGGTGGCCACCCACCAAGTCCACTTGGATCCTCAACATTGTTCTTTCAGCTTTTCAGTTTCCTTAATTATAGCACAATTTACTATTTTTAGCAGTTTTTCGGGTCGTGAACTTCCGGAGCCGTTTTGAGGCCCTAAACGACGTTTTTTGGGGAAAATGGGAGTAACATGGGTCCATGGGCCAATGTTTCTCTTTTGAAAGTTGTAGTTCTTAGATATATCTTTCTAACGAGATATTGTGCGTGTCAAATGGTGATCGTATGCCAAAGTTACGGCCTTGGGAAGTTGATGTACCAATTTACCCAAATGGGGCCCACAGTTTAATGTTTCATCTTCTAGGGTTAGGTTTTTGGATGTTTAGGGTTTTCCATTGTTTCTGAACAATAAATAGGCCTTCGAGCCTCATTGTAACATAGTTCAGAGGCATGTAGCCAGCGCATCTCTTCTCAGAGATAAGCTACCATCGCCCTAGCTGGTTTATTTCCATTTCTATTTATAAGCATATTTCAATATTTTATAATAATGAAATGAAGTATTATTTTTGCTACATCTCTATGTTTATGGTTATCTCTGTAATTTGTTACGTTCCTGTTTAAATCTAGTTCAACAAAGGACGAGAGTCGAAGAGGCTATGATATTTTGGTTCATGAGTTTTAATGCTTTTTTTTGGGGGTTTTTTGCTAAAGGCAGTATTTTCCTTTCAAAGAGTTATGTGAATCAACCAACTTGACTTTTCCTTTCACCTTTTCTTCTCATATTTCTTTCTAGTGAATTATTGCGTGTATGTTGAGCAACAGGATTAATCTAGGACTGATTATGTTTCCTCCATTATTCTAAAAACTTTCATGACAAGGGGGTAAGGTCCATAGCTTATTAAAAGTGAATGTAGTTTAATTACCATTTATCTAATAGTCTCAAATATTATTAAACTTATAACTTCGGGATTTTATTGAAAGAAATACTTGAATGTTATCTTGCACATGAATTTATATGGTGATGGATTCTTGTGTACATTGTCCTTTTGCAATTTTATGGGGTTTCTTATTTTGTTTTAAGCAATTCCATTTCTTTATTCTAGGTCATTAATCATCCAACCTTATCAATTATCTTGTATATTTGTGAACATGATTCTTGAGTGGAGTTTCTCTCATTTTTCCTGATAACTTTTTATCATATGGTCCATGGGAGTCCAATTACAGTCCCTTAGGGATAAAGTCTGTACTATTAATTTGACTTTCACAAAGAGTTATTTCCAAGAGGACATTTAATTATGGTTTTGAAACTTTAATTTCCAAAGAAGTAGTAGGAATATCTTGATTGTTCACCGATTCTCTTCATACCTTTGAATGCATGAAAATATTTTAGAGTTCTCTGACAATCTAGACCATATTACTTTAAAAGGAAGGAAAAATATTTGTGGAAAGCAAGCATAGTCAATTGAAAATTATTTCCACTCATGTTTATTCTTCATGTGATTATAAAGAAAATTTACTCTATGAGATCCTTGTTAGAGTTTGTTATTTAACATTATTTCGTTGCATTCATCAGAAGACATATATGATAATCTTCCACACATTGAAATAGGGGTACCACCTTTATAAAAACAACGCGTCTTTCTTGTTCCCCACAAGATTTAATCTTAATGTTGGTATATTTTCCCTCGATAAGAAAAAAATATCAACAAGATTCCTTGACACATTAGATAATTTTTTCCCACACTATTTCCTCAAAGAAGAATGAGCCATGGAATATTTGATAGTTTCACTCTTTCCAACTTAACCACATGAGAAACTTCATAATAATGATTCAAGATCTATTGATAATGGTGGTTTTGAAGGTAAAGGTGTTGCAATTAGTAATTTTGTTAATGATGTTATTGAGGTTGCGGTCAGAGAGCCCAAAAGACCAAGTAACAAAATCCCACAAGAACCCTATGTAAGGACAAGCATTTAGAACATGTTCCATTTCCTCCAACTCTATCTTACACAAAATAGAAATTGATTGTCCTTCAAAGCCTATTTTATGAAATATATCCCATGTGAGGCCTCTTCCCCTTGTGACTAGCCACAAGAATAGAAGCAACTTTGGCTAGAGGTTGTTGCCCCATATTTGGTGCCATTTTTTCTGCCTGGGAAGATCATTATGCCCCATTAAAATAGTGTAAGATTTGTTTATGGAAAATATTCTTTCTTGCTTATCCTCCCATATAAACTTGTTTGGTCCCTCTATGATGGTGATTTTCCTGTTTTGAAGCTCAAGGATGAGCTCTGGCCACCTTTCATGATCTTGAAGGTAGGTCCAATCCTTTGTTGTTTTCTATTCCCTCCATTTCCCACTAGGTTATACGTGCTTCGAATAGCCTTTTACCATTTCCATGTTACGACTTCACTTTTAAAATGTTATTCCTGCTACTCTCTCTATATTGTCTAGTCTCAAAAGTTGCTATCATGAATCCTTCTAAGAAATTATTGTGGTCCCATCACTGATCTCCCAAAAATTGTGTTGTTGATTTTTTTTTTTTTTTTTTTCGTTCTTTTTGTTTTTAATCTTTGGCTAGATTCCAAATAGATGATCCCATGGGAATTCTTGTCCATGTAGTCTATGTTGTTGGGTGGAAAAGGGGATATATGTATAATTCCATACCTAACACCATAGTTCAACCTCATCTTGCAACCATATCCACCAAATATTTACTCCCATTACTTTATTGAATTGTTCAAGGTCCCTTATAGCAAGACCTCTTGCCCCTTTAGGGAGGCAGATTTTGTCCAAGGATACTAATGACCATTTTTTCTCCTTTGTTATGCCACCATAGAGGAATCATCAATATAATTTGAATATTTTTTAGCACATTTTTGGGAGCTATCAATACTGATAAGTAGTAGATTAGAAGCGCCTGCACCACTAATTCAAAAGAACTAATCAATCCACTAAGTTCAACAATTAAAATGTCCAATTATCCAATTTTGAGGACATTAGTTGGATAAGGTCATTTCACTAGTTGGATCTGAGATATTTGTTGACTAAAGGGACTCCAATTACTTTATTGCCATCTTGCTTCTATTGATTCCTAACAGAAAGACTAGATGAGCTTGCACTGCCATGTTAATGTTAAAAAAATAGACTTGTAATTTGATTAAAATGATATCCATACCTAAGGTTTTCATGAATTCATGTAGAACTTATCTAATGGTGTTTTATTCTCACACTAAAGAGATAACAATGAGCATAGTTTCATCCACAAATTGTTGGTGGGTGAGAGGAAGATCATCTCCAAAGAGGAGGATGCCTTTAATTTTACCATTGGTTGTAGCTTCTTTTAACAAGCATATATGGTGTTCTGCTACTAATATGAAGAGAAAGGGAAATAGCAGATCCCCTTCCATGATGTCTCTCTAAGACTTAATAGGATGGGTTGGCGAACCATTAAGCAGAATGAAAAATAGAGTAGTGGCAATTAACACTCCAATCCATTATATCTAGTCCTCCAAAAATCCAAAGGCTCTTAAGACAACAAATAGATAGGAAGAACTTAGCTTGTCAAAGGCTTTGGAAAGGTCCAACTTGATGAGCACCCTTTCTTTTTTCTTAGAATTGAGAGATCAAATGACATTATGAGCCATTATGGTTCCAATAATTTTTCAACCCTCAGCATGACCCATTTGTTTTGGAGATATTGAGAGACCATAAGGGGCTTTAACCTATTTCCCATGATCTTGGAGAGAATTTTATAGATTACATTACATAATGCAATTACACAGAAGTTTTCAGCCAACCTAGCATGGTTAATCTTGGGGGGAAAGGTAATTAGTAACACAATTAGAGGTGGATGAAGTGATATATATCTCTAATATTCTTCAATCAATTTGTGAATCTCTATGCCTAAAGAGAGCTAAGATACTTGGAAGAAAACCTTGGTGAAACCATCTGGGCTTAAGGCCTTTTTATTAGACATATATTTTACTTCTTTTTTTACCTCCTCGAAAGTGATTTATCTCATTAGTTCCTAATTTTGTTCTTGATTGACCAGGGAAGGAATATTTTCCATGAGTTTTCTAATATTTTGTGATCTATTGAAAGAGGGCTCAGTAAGAAGGTAGTTATAGTAACTGTTTAGCTAGTAATCTAACTCTCCATGGCCTAACAATTTATTTCCTTCCTCATCTAATAAAGAGAAGATTTGATTGTGGCGCATGTGCTTTATCATGGACTTGTGAAAGAATTTTATATTTTGTTCCCACGGGCTAAAGCCATGTTATGCGATATTTTTTCTTCTGAAGAATTTCCTCTTGCTCTCTTTTGTCTTCAAGATTTGTCATAGTTTCACCTTCCTAACGTGCCAAATATCTTGTTATTCCTTATAATATGATTCTTTGTTATATTTCTTGCATATATGCGTCAAGCATATGATTTTCCTCAAATATATTTCCAAATTCTTCCATGTTCCAAGTTTTGAGCTCGGTCTTAATATTTTTGAGATTCAATTGAGTGTTTGCATCCTTGTCTCCCCTTGTATTTTCATTCTTCCTACCAGCCATCAACCTTGACAAGAAGGGTAGCATCCTACAGACAAAAGTCCTCAAACATAAACAGTCATTCATGAGGGGTCACTTTGCGATCAATTTGAAGACTAATTGGCCAATGGTCTGATCTATTACAAGGAAGAATAGATGCTTCCACAAAGATATATTTTTTTAGAAGCTTCTCATAAATAAAGAACCTATCTAGCTTATACATGATTTTATGCTTACCTCCTCTCCTGTTATTCTAGGTATGGATGACATTGAGGGTGTTGATGTCTACAAATATTAGAAATATAATGGTTTCTTTAAGCATTAGATATGCCTTGTCTAGTCTTCTTATTTCCCCCCTCTTATCTTGTAATGAATTTATCATGTTGAAATCCCTTCCTATGATCCATAGATAGCCTTGGATGATGGCTCTTATTGATCTAAGGCCTTACAAAAAGCGTTATTTCTCTTCAACTATGGGTGGTCCATACACAATAGTTAGCATCCCCCTCTCATTTGAACTAGATATTGAAAATGGCCAGATAGAGTGCCTCGTATTGCAAACCATTTAGAGAATAATACCTCCTAAGGGTTCCATAAAATAAAAAGCACTTCAATTGTGCTGAGAGTGTACAAGGTGGTTACTGTTAGTGTTAAGCCCCTATACTACTAGTGTAACCCCTTATTGTTATTAGTACAACCCCCTTATTATATTGTTGTGCCCATGTAATCTCCATATTGTTATTATTGTGCCCCATAGAAGCCCACTATTGCTATTATTGTGCCCTTACATTATTATTGTTATCTCGGATCTGATTATATTATGACCCCTTAGACTCCTATATATAGAAAGGAGGTCTTGTCATTTGTATCATCCAAGAATTGTTCATTTGTGTAATGTAAAGGAGGATGCCCCCTTGAAAAGGCTGAATTCTAAGGCGTTCAACTATCTTTTCTATCTTTTGTGAGCTGGTTTCATAACATTTGGTATCAGAGCTTTGGATTCTAAGGTTTTGCTGCTCCAAACAAGTCATCGTGGAATTTTTGCTATAAATTTTTTTCTGCAACGTTTCAGATGCTACAAAAAAGACCCATTTGGGTCAAAATCGTTATGAACCTCGGATCCAAATTTGATAGCTTTTCGCACTATATTTCGGAGATATGATCTGGTGAAGTTGGCCTTTTTGCAGAGTCCTGAATTACATTCCAAACAGGTGACCTGGGGAAAATCGTCATAACTTTTGTTTTGAGCATCAGATTGAAATTTCATAAGAAGTTGTAGAAAGAGGACGGACTGTAGTTTCCTGTATGTATTTTTCAGATTCGAAGGTCAAAACAGTGACACATGGCACTTCATACAAGTTAGCTCTTCTAAAAAGGTATATAATCAAGCCATCTTGGGAGATTGTGCATAACTCTTTCTTAGAGAATCCAATTTTGATCAGACTGGTGGCATTGGTAAGAGGACATAGAGGTCTACTACAGGTCGAAATTTCAAAGCTGGAAGAGATGAAATTACAGAGTTATAGTTATTTCAAGATCAAACTCCTAAAATCAAGAAAAGGAAATATGAGGAAGTTTGATGGCAAGGATCTAGTAAATTGGATACTTCAAATGGAGCAATATTTTGATCTACATGGTGTACCACTATTACAAAAGGTATGCATTGCATCTTCATATTTAGAACTAGATCAATTTTTATGGTATAAAGGGCTTTGTTCTCATAAACAACTTGTTACGTGGTTAATTTTCACGTAGGAAATGATAGCACATTATGAGGATACAAAGAAAAACACCTTTTTTAGCCAATTGATAAATCTCAAACAAAAGTGTTCAATGGAAGATCACATTGAAGACTTTAAAAAATTGAATAGAAGGGCAAATTATATTCCAGAGAAGCAAAGGATTGATGTCTTCATAGGGACTTTAAAGGATAACGTTCAACATGAGGTTCGTTTTTGGGAACTTGATTCATTGGAGGAGGCATTCAAGTTGGCAAGAAAAATTGAAAGCGAAATTATGAAAACAAGGAATCCCACCACTCATGACTATAATTATGGAAGTGTTTCTTCTCCTAGCCTTCCACAACCTACAAGGCTTACACCACAACAATTGGAAGAAAAAAGAGAAAAATGGCTTTGTTACAATTGTGAAAGAAAATGCACTAAAGGTCATAAGTGTGCTGAGAAGAAATTATTTTACATAGAGTATGAGGATGAGGAAGAAAAGGATCAAGAAACATCAAAAGAAGAGGATATACACCAGGACCCAACCCCAGAGAAAGAAGAATGAATCCGACCATATCTTGTAAAACATTGGCAAGAATTACCACTCAAACTCTTAAGATAGAAGGACATACAAGAAGAAAAAGGTTCAAGAAGTGAAATATCACATCGAGAAGGAAGAAATGAATCCAACCATATCTTGTAATGCATTGGCTAGAATTACTACTCGTCAAACTATCAAGATAGAAGGACATATCAATAAGAAAAATGTTCAAGAAGTGAAAGATCACATCGAGCATCAAGAAATGAATTCGATCATATCTTGTAAAGCATTCAAGATAGAAGGAAATATCAAGAAGAAAAAGGTTCAAGCAATGAAATATCACATCGAGCATCAACAACAAGTTCTCCAACTTTTAAAGTATAACGCCACTTTGGTGTAGAATCGAATGAAAAAATAGGTAGATCAACATCGCAGTGAAAAATGTTTTGATGTAGGTGACGGGTATTTTTACAGTTACATCTCAAGCAAGCTATTTATGAGAAGGAAATGTTGGCAATACTACATGCACTTAAGAAATGGCGACCTTACCCAATGGGAAGACAGTTCAAGGTAAAAATGGATCATGATAGTCTTAAATACTTTTTAGAATAAATATTATCTTTAGAAGAACAAAAAAAATGGGTCACAAATATGTTGGGTTATGACTTTGACATCATCTATAAAAAAGGGAAGAAATTTTTTGTTGTAGATGCACTCTCAAGAAAGGATGAGGATGTGGAATCATTGTTTTTGCTATTTCTATTATCCAACTAGATTGGATAAACGAAGAAAGGGATGAATGGAAGAAGGACAAAGAAGTGTTGCCACTCATTCAAAAGTTGCAGAATATCCCAATTCAAACAATATTTCCAGAACTTGAAGAGGAAGGAAAAATCATATTGGAACCTGGAGCAGTCACAAAAACAAGAACTTGACAGCTACAAAATCAATCAATTTCAAAGTATCTCATCAAGTGGAAGAACTTACCTGCTGAAGATTCCACATGGGAGGACAAGAATTTTATACAGAAGCATCAAGAACTACTCAAGCATTGAGGACAACACTTTTTGAAGGAGAGGGGCATGTTAGGCCCCTATACTACTAGTGTAACCCCTTATTGTTATTAGTACAACCCCCTTATTATATTTTTGTGCCCATGTAATCCCCATATTGTTATGATTGTGCCCCATAGAAGCCCACTATTGCTATTATTGTGCCCTTACATTATTATTGTTATGTCAACTCTGATTATATTATGACCCCTTGGAATCCTATATATAGAAAGGAAGTCTTGTCATTTGTATCATCCAATAATTGTTCATTTGTGTAATGTAAAGGAGGTTGCCGCCTCGAAGAGGCTGATTTCTAAGGCGTTCAACTATCTTTTCTATCTTTTTGTGAGCTGGTTTCATAACAGTTAGACTAAGGATTACACTGGGGGGGGGGGGGTGAATCAGTGTAATGGAAAATTTTTGTCAACTTAAATGATTTTAGTAATCAATCAAAACTATAAACATAATCATGCATCATCAAGAAAAATCATCACATCATCATAAGAGAACATTAGATATATGTGGAAATCCTTGTGATATAAAAACGCAAATATTTTTATCTGCTTTAATCGTTTATTACATCAATTCACAAGCACCAACCTATTGGAGGCACTTGTTGGAAAATGTAACTATTTTTGTCTTCATAATTGTTATTGTACTCAACATTATGTATATATTATGTTACAATAAAAAGAAGAAAAAAAAATAGTATTTTAAGCATCGGTTTCATGCTCCATTTTGTTGGTCAACTAGGTCAAGCATGTTCTTCATGCTTCTAGGGTTTGTCATGTCAAAAATTATTTTGATTGATTCAATACCATATTGGGAAAGTTGTAACATGTAAAAGATATTATTTTGTGTCTAGAAAGCCAATGTGAGCCTCAAAGCACAAGTTGGCCCTATCAGTGACAAGTCGGCCTAGAAGAGGCTAGTAGACATCCTCAAATTTGTATATATAAGAGCAGCTTTGACCTCCTTAGAACATAATTCGATCTACAACAAGAAGAACTTGATCTGAAGCAAGAAAGACATAACAAAAAGAGAAAATTCAAAGAAGGAAGAAAGTCAAAGGATAAAAGAAGAACTCGTTTTTGGACCTATTTTCTATCACATGTGTGAAGGAATGAGGACTTACATAGTTGTTTCAGGGCCGAAGATTCGAGGCCAAGATTGAAGACTTTGAAGGAGGGTTGAAATCTTGTTTTTTGCCTAGTTTAACTCTTGTTGACTTTTGAGACTTTGACTAGTTTGAAGAAGGATATTTTGGAGAGCTTACTCTTGAAATTAATCTAGGGTTTCTGTAGTCTAGAAGTTGAAATTACAAATCTAAAGCAGAAGGCTGAAATTTCTGAAGTGAAGCATATTTGAAGAGATTTGACCTTAGTTGACTTAGTCAAACTTTGACTTGTTTGGGATTGACTCTTAGAGGGATAGCTTAGAGCTTGGTGGAGGTCTTGAATTTGGTCTTAGGGCCTTGGTTTTTCTCATTTGATCAAATTCTATAATAAGAGAAGATATTCTTTTTGGGTTTCCCCTTCAAGGGGTTTTTCCTTTGCTTAGAGCGTACTTCTTGTGTCTATTGTCTTTATTTATTTTTTCTTGATAATTGTTTGATGAAAAGAATATAGCAAAGAACATAAGAAGATAACATAAGTTCACAAGTTATTATCAAGGAAAAGGAGAATTTGATTTAATAGCTTCCCTACTACATTCTCCAACAACACCAACCCCCAAAATAAATTTTCAAGCACTGACGTTTGCAGGCTATAACCCGATTAAGACTCCAACCTTAAAAATATGCAAGCACATACTTGCAATAGGTTTCAACCTGATTGAGGAACCAATAGTGATGATATTCAAGAATCGAATTGCAATATGATTCAAATTGATTGAGGCACCAACCTTGATGATATGAAAGCATCAACCCTCAATAGGATTCAACTTGATTGAGGCACCAACCTAGATGATATGCAAGAACCAACTTGTAGTAGGATTCAACCAAATTGAGGCACCAACCTTGATGATGGCACCCACCTCCTTCTTCACATTGTTGTGGACCACTTTTAACTATATTTCAAATTGAAACCACAAGCTCTTCACAAAACACTACTTTCATATATGCTCATAGCATCAACCAGTTATTCTAACATCAACATTAGCTCATCTTTCATATCTTGCATTAACATTCAACTTGTTAGTATGGCTCAAAATCTTTTGAAACAAATTCTTGATTCAAAATTTGCCCTTATTTATTTTCATGTCCTTTTTATAATCACAAGACAATACAATCCTTTTCCCCCTTTTAAAAAAATCAAATTACCCTCAAATTAACCCACAAAACATTATAGAATTAAATGTTCTATATGCTATCACTCCTCCTAATCTCCAAGGCTGAGAAAGAGTCCAAATGAGGTAACCACAGACAAATCCTTTGACTTGGTAGCTAGCCCTACCAAGACAGAGAGGGCTGTCTCCAAAGGATCACAACTAAGAGAGTTGGATAGATTAGGGTTTTAGGCTAGATGTAAAGTGAAGAGGGTTTTTTGATTTGATTTTGGTTGGGGTTGTTGGAAGAGGATTAGGTCAAAAAGACTAGGTCAGGGAAAATGAGGGTTTGATTGCAGACATCTGATGGAGCAAGGTAGGTAGGCACTCAAACACTTTAAGGTTATGAAGTGAGATGGATAAGATTGGTGAGGTGCTAGAAAGAGCAAGACAAGCATGCATTCTTTCTAAACTGAAGAAATTGGACAAACTATGTAGCTTTCCCCAAAACAGAGCATATACAATGTATTCTCCTCATCAACTTGAAAAACAACATATCATAGAAGAGAAGTGAAATATGGGAGTACAAAAAATTCAAACATATGCAACATAAGAAGAAACTAAGTCAAAATTTCATACCACAGGTATTCCACCAAAATAGCTGCAACTCATTCATTAAATTCTGCCAAATACTGATTACACTAGTGCATTTGATCAATAGCCAAACATCCAACTGATTCCAACCCTTTCTTACTATTGTGCTATACAACAACCCCCCATTTCATTTTTTATAATTAAAAGTCTTAAAATGCTAAATAAGAAATGGGCCACCCTTTAGAATATAAATAAAAGTAATAAAACTTTTAAGTAAAATATATTTTCCATAAAAGTCATATAAAATTCGCTTTATGAGTATTTAGGACTGCTCATCGCAAATCGCAATTCTTTAAAACCCATGAACATCCATTTGGAAAAGTGTGATGTGATCAAAGTCATAACAAAACCCACATTGTGAAGTTTTTATCAAAGTAAGCCATTTATAAGAAGTACAATGTGATATAACTATCACGTCTCATGCATCATTAATCTCAAGGAATGACTTATAACGTTTCATTGAGACCTTGTGATGTGATAAGACTATTGCAATCGCATATCACAGATTCATAGATAAGTATCCAAAAAACTTCATTCAAAAATTTCGGTACGATATAAATATCGCATATTGCACTCTCGATAAAAGCGAGTAATAAATACTATGAATACATGTGGTATAGGGATAAAGCAATTATAAAGAAAAAATGTGATTTTCCAAGTTTGAAACCTGCCGTCTCCCCATGCTAGCTCAACACTCATTGCAATCGTAACAATGCAAAGAAACCTTTTTGAGTGTGGTACTGATAACTCCTGATTTGTGATATGCGATGGTTCTATAAATATTAAAATAATACAATCGCCAATCGTAAATCGCAAGAGTCACGAAACCTGTTCTAAAAAGTACCATTACAAAACCTACAATGTGACATGTATTACTTGAGCATTAAAGTTTCACGTTATGAGATTACAATCAAAGCATTAAGGGGCCGTTATGGTTAAGTCCTTTAAGGATTTCATCCGTGGTAGCTATGTACAATATAAGATCTTTTACATCTAATGTGCATAACTACTTGTAGTCTGTAATTTGTGTATTATCTCCTCTCAAGTTTTTCACCTATTACGCTCCTCTTTCTCAGTTTGCAGTGCTGATCTAGAATCACACAGTTGGGCAACATGTCTAAGAAATATCGAAAGGCAAAGACCCCCATTACAGTGGAATAAGGACCAACAAAATTGGTGTTAATTGCAGATACTACCTGTCAAGGCCCTGGTAAAATCTTGTGGGAAGGCATATATGTTTTACTTGAAGTAGAAAATCCAATGGAGATAGAAGAAGAAGCAACAATTGATGGAACTGATCAAGCAGAAAGCACGCTCAGTGATTTGGCCAGCTCCTTCCTCCATAGAATAGTAGCCCGAGAAATTTTTTTACCATATAATGATCTAGTGAGATGGGTAATCGAAAGTATTAATATAACAAACAGAGATTTCTTCACAGCCGATGGGAGGATGCTGGGGACATTCAAACCTGAAGATGTTAAGAGAATGTATCACTTGCCGAATCCCCAGTGACACTACAACAAATCATTCTTGGAAGATTTCGCTAAGGAGAATGACATAGAGTCAGACCCTATTAAATAGTGGAGACATTTTCCTAACAAGCATAAACATGAATCCTCTAGTATGTACTCTGTGGACTCCTTAGCATCTCCATATTGTTATGATGCTGCTATGGTATGTAGGCTCTTTGGAAGCCTCGATTCTGCTAGATTTCCTATAGAAATGGTTGCATTAATAGAAGCAATAATGAACTCCTTTATTATGGATTGGGCAACCATTCTATTCGATAAAATGGCTAGTAAAATACTAGATTATAGAAGGAACATATTTATCACCACCAAAGTTGTGCCCCCATTCTATATGAGCGCTTACATAATGGACACAATCTGTTTTAATTCCGACTTTCCCATCCTAGGTTGGAAATGGACTGTTCAGGATCCAACCCCCATTCATATTTATCATAAGTGTTTATGGAAGTCTGACTACAAGAATCATTTATACAGTATTTGCCATGGATTTATTTTACCTGTCCATCAAGCCATCTTTAATAAACCTGTTCCTCGGCTATCTGAGGAAGCTAGCATTGACTTAACTTCAATCAGCAATTGGTTCGGGGAGGAGAAGATCACTTATATTAGGGTTTTTGGTAGTATTACAGACCCTCATGTCCTTCCACTCTACATCCCAGATAAGCTATAAGCTAGGGAAATAACTTACTAGATAGTGGAAAAAGGGATATCTAGAAACCTTAAATATTCTAAGAAACAAGTATGGCCTCCATTTCCCCTGCGTTGTGGCACTTACACATTGCATGATTTTAAACATGCTGAGAAAGAAGTAGAGAAAACAAAGGATCTGAGTCTAGTGGTTATTCCTAAAAGATAGTATGATCCAAACAAGGTCGATTTCAATTTCACCAGTTAGGTGAAAGTTAGTAAATTTATACATGAGAAGGATGAGTTTGATGACTTATTTGCTTCAGCAGAGTTGTTCTCACAAGTAAGTCATCTGGCAAGATTCAAATTGGGAGCCGAGAAGATGGACAAATTCATGGAATACAAGGCATAGAGGTTACTGATAGTACCTCTGTATTTATTAAATACTACCCCTATTGTTCAGCAAGCAGAGCATAGCGGGGAGCAGACTATTGAAGAGATTTCCAGGGAAGGGGAAACAGGTGGGAAGACTAGTGAACCCCTTAGCACGGATGTTCATATTGACCCCATATTGATAAAAGAATGGGAGCAATTTTATCAGCAGATCAAAAGATAGAGTGACCCCCAAAACATTACCACATCAGCATCGCCTGCAACACAACGGCCCACAGTTCTTGATAGTGTGATTGAAGTAACACCCAGTAAAGACATAGCTCAGAAAGAGATTGAAATAATCCCTGAAAATCCTTTAGGATAAATTACATTGAATATTGAGGAAATACCAACCTTGGATGTATTTTAAAGCCAAAAAAACAGGGTTGTAGTCAAGAGGTAGAGGAAGAAGAGAAAAATAGACCAAATGTCATCCATAGCTCCTCAGTTTGAATTTATGAATGTTATATGGAAGGATTCAGAGGCCAATCCTTCTAAGGATTTGACTAAGTTATCTCAATTTGCAGGGGCATACACAACCGCTACAATTGATAAGGCAACTAAGGTTAACCAATTGTTCAAAGAAAAGGATCAAAGGATTAATCAGCTTGAAGAGCATGTAGCAGTAGAACAACGGAAGATTAATCAACTTGAGGAACAGTTGGCAGAAGAAAAACAAAAGAACGAGCAGCTTGAGGTACAATTAAACCTGGAGAAACAGAAGATTGACTAGCATGCCATCCAAAAACAACAACAGTTGTCTCAAGAGCTCAAACAACTTCAATTGACACCTCAACAAGAAATTAAGGCTAAAGAAGAGCAAATCACATAGCTGCAACTCTATATAGAATAGTTTAGAGATTATCCCTAGGTTGAGGAATTTAAAAAGGAAGCCCTACAGGTAAATAAAGCCTTATCTCAATAGCTGAATCTACTTTTCCATAAAATATCTATTATCGATCCATTATGCATTATAACTACATCACTGTTTGATCAAGAAGTTAATACCAGATTAGAATTTGAGGATGCAGATGATAAGGTCACAAATTACCTCTCCTGGCAAAGCACAGTAGAAGGAAGAGCTGCTAACCTACCGGAAATTCAAGAGTCGCATAAAGAAATATTGTTTTCGGAATGGGAAACATAGTTGATAAAGGCAGAAGGGGCTACCTCCAGGGCTAGGTATATAATGAAAAGTGTGATTGAGCTAGTAAATGATGGTTTATATGGATCCAATTTAATTTCCAATTGTTCCCCTGGTAATCTTCCAAAGGCGAAAGTATTAGAAAATCAATGGAAGCAAGATTTGGCCACCAAATATGAACAACTCAACATAATACAAAGCCTTAACTGGGATTCGTATTGGTCCTTTTTGGTCAAGCTGCACAACCAACAGATGACCATAAATGCCTTGCTAATGTTGTTGATCGCATGATCCCCAAGCTTTCAGATGCCACTTACACGATACAACTACACTCCAGGATGAGCCATCCTCCGGAAATTCAAAACATGCTTTCAATTTTTCGGTTGTGGACACAGGAGAAGAAATAGATGCAATGAATCTTTTCAAGGGCGATCGCAATACTATTTTTGCAATTCAAATCCTAGCTTTTAATGTAGGCAGTTCCAACAACTCTCAATGATTTTTGTGATTTTTTTTTTTAATATTATTATGAAAAACCTTTCAGTTTATTTTAGAAAGGGTCCTTAATTTGTACAAAAACTAGACTTGAGAATTTTCACTTCTGCACTTTTTAATTTATTTTTTATAAGCCGTGGATCAAGGTTTTAGATTTTTGTGAAAGAAATTCAATCAAGACCTGCATTTTTGTATCTCCTTGGAGTTTCCAGAATAATAAGGTGGAACCAGAATGTTACTTATATAAGGAGACTCAAATGCATTCAGTATTTCTATCACTATTCTTTTTGTGTTGTTCTTTATGTCATTAGCATTCCATTTAATTTTCCATTGTTGATGTATTCACATGCTTCAAGCAATTCTATATTGAGTCACTTCTAAATGATTTAGAATTGTTATATTAGAGATATATGTCAGCAATAAATATTATTATGTCATGCGATATGTTTTTATAATTACTTTATTTAATTTCTTAAACAAAGTAATCATTATTTAAATGCATCTTTCTATGGATAAGTAAACTATCTATATGATTATTTGTCTGCTAGGAATTATCAAAAGTCACATTTTTATAAGATTACCCATGTTACATAGATATATTTGTATATTTTAGAGTTATAGATTAAATCATCTATCATCTTTGTTATACATTTAAAACACTCACCCATCAAACCATACATTATGCGGAAACTGGTCCCATAATATCTAGTCGGAGCCACCATACCAAACGGAAAAGGAGCTGTACTAAGGTCTGGACCGGGTGGTTATCCCCAATGTTGGTGCTACGATTTTAGAGGCTTCAACATTTTTGGCGCTAGAAGGAGGGCCTAACTGTGAATGGAGAGTAAATCTAAATCCATTGGCCATTCAAAGAGTAAAACTCCCTCACCATCTCCTCCAACTTTTCCTTTGTATTCTAAATCTCCTATTCCTAAGAGAGAAGTTGAAAAGGATAATTCAACACCCACTGCTGAAATCCTAAACACACCAGACGATTCTTCTCCTAAACCCCCTGAAGTACAGTCTTTGATTCATAAACTCCAATGGTTTTCAATATTAGAAAAAGAGTCTGAGTTATCCCAAGGTAGTGTGACTTTGCAATATATCCCATTGTAGCCACTTACTAGGGCAAAGAGTGAAAAACTTGGTATTACACCAGTTGAATTCCATCTACCAAGTCAAAAAAGGGCTAGGAAGACACCATCAAAATCTAATAGTGAGACTTTGTCCTCATTATCATCCATTACATCCATACGATTGCAAGGTCATCCATCCACTTCCCAACTTCAAATCATAATCCAAACAGGAAAAGAAATTTCAACATCCTCTACCCAATCGCTTTCAACTGCTTCTTCACCCTATTCTACTATTAGCTCAATGATGGCACATAACCAACCTCAACCAAGGCCATGGACCAACCCAAGAGCTGTCAAAATGCCTACACCTTTGAGCCAATTGCCATCACATCCTGAAAAATGGTTACCAAAATTTAATCCTGACATTGGCTTGTTAGCGGAAGAACATATAAACAATTTCATGTTATCAATCAACTTGAATGGAGTAACGGAAGAAGATGCGGTTGTTAGACTATTTCCATACACTCTACAAGGAGCTTTAGGATCATGGTACTTTTCGTTACCACCAAGATCTATCAATAGCTGGGATGCTTTTCAAAAGCAATTTATAACTAAGTTTGGAGATGATAGGTTTACAACAACTCTGATTAATGATCTCTCAAATCTGAAATTCGAATCAAAGGAACCCATGAAAGACTTCAACTCACGCTTCAATAAACTGTTGAATAAAATTCCTGTGATACCCAAGCCTAGTGAGGAAGTCTGGAATGAATGGTATATTTCTACCTTGCCTTCAAGCATAGCCATCTTCATTGATAGGGCTGCTAAACCAACATTAGCAGAAAATATGAAGGAAGCAATTGGTGTTGAAAAACGTATCCTTGCTTTGGAAAATAAAAACACAATAGAAGAAAGGAAATCTAAAAAAGTTACCTTTAGATATTATTCAAAGAAGAAAGCAGTCAAGGATCCATATGACATGGAAGGTTTACAAAAAGTTCTTAAAACTATGTATAATGAAATGGTTGAAATAGAAAAGCAGGTAGCTAAGACTTCTACGATGATGATGAAGATGAAGATAATGTTTTATCAACTGAAGGAACAGATGAAGGTGAAATAGTTGAATGTCATTGAATGTGGGACTTTATCTTACCCAACTCTGATAATGAAAGTGAACAGGGAGCTCTCCCAGTAAATACCAGAAGCAAAAGTATAGCAGAGCCTAATCAAGCAAATTCTAAGAAGAAAAAATCAAGTCCTGTTACTAAAGACAAAGCTCCCACAGAGAAAACTCTAGTTGCGTCTCCCCACAATCAACCATCATCCTCCAATCCTCCCTCATCAACTAAAACGCTAGTAGTTTCAGACTCCATGGATTATAACATTGTGGAAGACATGAAGAAGACTCGAGCAAATATTTCTTTGCATGAACATAGCAAGCTCAAACATCAACAAAAGTTTCTACTCAAAGAATTAAATGCCGTACCTTCTTCTCCTCTCCCAACTAGTGTATTATCCAAGGCTGCTAGAGGATCAGGTAAGCCACCATCTGATAAGGTAGATGCTATTGATGCTGTTTTAATTGGGGATAGGTCAAATTATCATACTCCTCCTTTTCTCTTGACTTATGAGATATACAATAGAAATTTGCACAACTGTTTGATAGATATAGGGGCTTCATCAAATATAATGCCAGCCTCAGTTTTCTCCAAGTTAAATATTGAGCCCCAGAAGTTTGCAATCCATATTGTTCAAATGGATCGAACTAAGGTACAAGTTTTAGGAGAGATAAATTCAGTTACTATCAGATTATCATCTGATCCCAGGGTTGTCAAAAGAATTGATATATTAATTGCTAACATCCCTGAGTTTATGGTTTGATCCTTAGCAAAAATTGGTCCGAAAAACTTCATGGCTATATTTAGACTGATTGGTCCCACATGTGGCTTCCCTATAATGGGAAACCAAATCAAATTAGAATAGATCACAAAAAACATTTGACTCGTACAGTGACTGAGTTTGAACAAGAAAATCAACCTGTAGCCTTCAATAATAACATTCTTGGAAATTATTCGGCTGAGTCATTTTTTGGGAATTTTAATGCTCAACAATCTCCTTTTCCTGTTAATAGTGTCATATCACAAATCAAAAATTTCTCCCACAGTGTGTTAGTGTTGCAGATGAACTTGTAAATAAGCCTTTGTTTTGGTCTTTGTATTTTGATGGATCAAAATCCAATGACGGTGTAGGAGCAGGATGTATTTTAGTTAGTCCATAAGGAGAAAAACCAATGTTATCATGTATATTAGAATTTGAGTGTACCAATAACACTACAAAATATGAGGCATTGATTCAAGGGCTCTATAAAGCAATAGGCCTAGATATCCAATATCTGAAAGTATTTGGTGATTCCGAAATTTTCATTAAACAAGTGATAAATACTATCCATAGTCTCTCGGGTCATCTTAAACATTATAAATCACTTGTTCAAGATCTCATAACTCATTTTCTGGCATTTGACATTTCTCCTATTCCTAGATCACAGAATGCAACAGCTGATCTTTTGGCTAATGTTGTTTCTAAACTCCTTCCATCCGAGGATTATAGTCGAGATAGATTTTCTATTGAATTAATTTTTTGGCCATCTGTCCTAGATAATGTCACCAATTGGCATGTGTTTAATCATGATGAGGATATCTTAAATTTCTTGACTTCTGAAGGATCTTATGACGATCATATTATTGATGAAATCGATCATGATCTTCAATTAAAACAAAGACTTAATGAAAATCCTATTCCTAAATCTATGGTCAAGCTAGAAGGCCTTTATGATATTAAAGATAGATTAAAAAAGGTCACTAATCCAAAACTTCAAAGTTCTACTTTAAGGTTTGAATTAGTAAAGCTCGGCACTAAGGCCATGCCACAAAATGTCACTATAGGACTTGGAATTTCATCAGATGAAATATTTTCTTTCATCAGATTATTAAAGAAATACAAAAACATTTTTCGATTGGAATTACGAAGATTTGAAAACTTATGATACTTCCATCATTCAACAAACAATTCCAATGATTTTTGATGAGAAACTTGTACAACAGAAGCTAAGGAAAATTCACCCAAAACTTGAAAGTCAAATTAAAGCAGAGTTGAATAAACTCCTTAAAGCCAAAATAATCTTTCCTGTTAGACATTCTAAATGGGTCTTAAACTTAGTATCGGTAAGAAAAAAGAATGGTGATATTAGGATTTTCATAGATTTTAGAAATCTCAACAAAGAATGTTAGAAGGATAATTTCCCATTACCAACAATGGAGCAGATACTTCAATCAGTAGCTGGCTTAGAGTTAATGTCTTTTCTTGATGGTTTTCCAGGATACAATCAGATACTGGTACATCCAGACGATGGATTAAAGACTACATTCAGGACTAAATGGGGAACCTATGCTTATCAGAAAATGCCTTTTGGTTTAATAAATGCTAGAGCTACTTTTCAAAGAGCAATGGATATAGCCTTCAAAGGTTTAATCAATAGGATAGTCATTGTTTACTTAGATGACATAACTGTCTATTCTAAGAAAAGGAGCAATCATCTACATGAAGATATGGGATTTCTTTAAATCCCAAGAAATCGTTCTTTGGTCTTAATGAAGGTAAACTCTTAGGGTTCATTGTATCCAAAGATGGCATATACATTGATCTGGACAAGATAAAAGAGATTTCTGATATCCCTTTGCCACATAATAAGAAATTTATGCAATCATTTTTGGGACAGATAAATTTCATGAAGAGATTTGTTCCTGATTTTTCTCATATATTTTTTCCTTTGCAATCCATGATTAAGAAAAATCCAGCCTTCAAATGGGGACATAACGAAAAACAGGCCTTTAAATCGATTAAAAAAGTAATCATTAATGCTCTAGCATTAAATACTCCGAATTTTTATAGTCATTTTATTTTGTATACTTTGGCCACTGAAACATCTTATGTTGTTGTTTTAACACAGATCAATGACTAGCAAGTAGAAGCACCCATATCTTTCTTTAGTTCTAATTTTCAAGGTTCTGAGCTCAACTATTCTGACGTTGAAAAACAAGCTTTCACTGTATTTAAGTCTATGAAACACTTTAGACCATTCCTCCTAAGAACACACACTAATGTAATAGTCTCATTCTCTATAGTGAGACAATTGTTAGTTCAAATGGAAGTCAGAGAGAAGCGAGCTAACTGAGTAATAACTTTACAATAGTATGATATTGATATTAAACCAACAAAAATTGTTAGAGGGCAAGGTTTTTGCAAGTTATTGGCAGGAGCTTCCAATATTCCAAATCATGAAGATTCAGATAATATTGCACAAGTAAATGAGATAAGTACCATTAATTCTGAATCTAAATATGCTGATCTGATATTTTACTTGAAAAATGGATATGCTCCCCCTGAATTTAGTTACAAAAACAAACGTACCTTAATATTAAAAGCCAAACACTTTGAAATCATTGATAATGTGTTATTCAGGAGAAACTATGATTCAATTTTATTAGGATGCCTTGAAAAAACTGAAGCACAAACGGTTTTGCAGGAATTGCATGATGGCCCAACAGGTGAGAATTTTGGAGGAGACACTACAACTCACAAAATACTACATGCTAGATATTATTGGCTGACTTTGTTTAAAGATGCCCATGACTACGTAAGGAAATGCAAGATATGCCAAATTGCTAGCGAAAGACAAAGGAGACCAACCTTTCCTTTACAACCAGTAAACATTGAGCAACCATTTGAACAATGGGGACTTGATATTATAGGAGAGATTGTTCCACATTCTTCCAAGCAACATAGATACATCCTCATGGCCATGGACTACTTCACAAAGTGGGTAGAAGCAATTCCACTAAAGGTAGCCAATTTTGATGCAATTATTGAATTTATTGATTAGTTCATCATTACAAGGTTTGGTTTACCTAACGCGCTTATTTTTGATAATGCATCTTATTTTTCTGGAAATAGTATAGTTCAATTTTCTCTTAAGAGAGGTTTTAAGTTAAAATATTCTGCAAATTACTATCCTCAAGGAAATGGCTTAGCAGAGTCAACTAACAAGAATCTCATCAAGATTACTAGGTGAACTGTTGATCAAAACCAAAAGAATTGGTATAAATATTTAATATTTGCATTATGGGAAGATCACATAACTCAGAAGGCCACAATAGGTACTTCTCCTTTTAACTTGGTGTACGGGAAAGAAGATGTAATACCACCAAATTTAGCACTCCCATCTCTGGCCCTAGTACAATTCATTGAAGAAATTCCTTCCTCCTCTATTCAATTGAGGTTTGATCAAACCCTTAAATTGGATGAGGAAAGAGAAAAGGCCAAAATTAATCATGCTAAACATCAGCAGGTCATTAAATATTCTTTTGAAATGGGACAAAGCACATGAAGACAAAGGTAAGCATACCAAATTTCAAAAGATGTGGCTTGGAACATTTTAGATCATTGAAAAGATAGGCTCATCAATGTTTCTACTACAATACTTATCAAGAAAGAGAGATTCTCTTCCTGTGAATGGGCTTATCTTAAACAAATTATTTTCTTAGGGAGGTAACCCCTTCTTACTTGTACATATTTTTTATGCAAGCTAGTTTCTTTTAGGAAATAATGTTGTAAATAGTCTACCATTGGCTTTTCACTATTGAAAATCTCTTTGAAAAAATATTGTGAATACTTGCTTTCAAAAAGTAGAAACTTTCAAGGAAATGATTACAGTGTCGGAAATTAGATAAAACATGAAACTCTAAGATCCCCTTTAAATTGTGAAATCTTCCAAACCTTGAAAAGACAGTAAATCATTTTAAGTTTTATCAGTTGAGAAAGGTTATTTATAAAAAGGTAAAGACTTTTTCCAGCTAAGCATTGACAACTCTAGAATTGTCATCCATAAACTCTTAAGGACTAATTCATTCATCCCATCCACTAGGTTTATGATTTTTTAGAGTGTAATCCTAAAATATATCTAATTTAAAAGATAAGAGGTCTCACGACGAGCTTGCTTACCATGATCATAGGGAACTAATTAAATTGACATTACCAATACTGCATACCAAAACAGGGTAATGGCTTATAATCATAAGACAAGGGGACTCATTACGAGCCAGCTTGTTTAGTTCAATTATAACCAATGAATGGCGTTGTCATCTTTTGGCTCTCAAACCAGGACAATGGCTTTTATCCAAAAAATAAAAAGTAAAAAATGAAAATACATGTAGATATATCTTTTTGGATTTAGCTTTCAAAAATTATACTTTTAGATGGATGGGACAATGAATGATTGATGGTTAAAAGGTAACATTGTTGAGACTATAGATGTTTGCTAGCAGCAGAGGCACTACTTGTGACGAAAGAGTAAATTTAAAAGCTACTTTGGAAGAACCCCTTACTTTATCTTTAACAACCAATCAAAGCTTGAAGAAACCAAAAATGTTTTTATTTTATCATAAGGGTTTGTAAAATAAATTGAAAACTTGATATTTTGTTTATTCAGAGTAAATTTTTTATCTAATCAATTCTTAGACAGTTGACTTTTTTCCTCAAATGATTCTACTTAGGAAAGTTTTAGAAATTTCATTATTTTTCAGAGACAACTGGTTCTCCCAGTGAATCAACAATTGTTGTGCTATGCAAAAACCCCCCATTTCAATTTTTATAATTAAAAGTCTTAAAATGCTAAATAAGAAATGGGTCCCCCTTTAGAATATAAATAAAAGCAATAAAACTTTCAAGTAAAATATATTTTCCTTAAAAGTCATATAAAAGTCACTTTATGAATATTTAGGACCACTCATCGCAAATCACAATTCTTTAAAACCCATGAACATCCATTTGGGAAAGTGCGATGCAATCAGAGTCATAAAAAAACCCTCATTGCGAAGTTTTTATCAAATTAAGCGCATCATTAATCTCAGGGAAGGACTTATAGCATTTCATTGAAACCTTGTGATGCGATAAGGCTATCGCAATTTCATATCATCGATTCATAGGGAAGCATCCAAAAAACTTCATTAAAAAATTGCAATGCGATATAAATATCACATATTGCACTCTCAATAAAAGCGAGTAATAAATACTATGAATACATGCGGTGTAGGGATAAAGAAATTATAAAGAAAAAATGTCATTTGCTAAGTTTGAAACCCGCCGTCTTCCCATGCCAGCCCAACACTCATCGCAATCGCAACAATGCAAAGAAACCTTTTTGAGCGTGGTACTGGTAACTCCCGATTTGCGATATGATGGTTCTATAAATATTAAAATAATACAATCGCCAATTGCAAATTGCAAGAGTCATGACACCTGTTCTAAAAAGGATCATTATGAAACCTACGATGCGACATGTATTACTTGAGCATTTAAGTTTCACGTTATGAGATTACGGTAAAAGCATTAATGGGCAGTGATGGTTAAGTCCTTTAAGGATTTCATTCGTGGTATCTATGTACAATATAAGCTCTTTTGCATCTAATGTGCATAACTGCTTGTAGTCTGTAATTTGTGTATTATCTCCTCTCAAGTTTTTCGCCTATTACGCTCCTCTTTCTCATTTTGCAGTGTTGATCTAGAATCACACAGTTGGTCAAGATGTCTAAGAAATCTCGAAAGGCAAAGGCCCCCATTACGGTGGAAGAAGGACCAATAACATTTGTGTTAATTGAAGATACTACCTGTCAAGGCCTTGGTAAAATATCGTGGGAAGGCATATATGCTTTACTTGAAGCAGAAAATCCAACAGAGGTAGAAGAAGAAGCAACATCTGATGGAACTAATCAAATAGAAAGCACACTTAGTGATTTGGCCAGCTTCTTCCTCCATAGAATAGCAACCCGAGCAAAAGTTTTACCATATAATGATCTAGTGAGATGGGTAATAAAAAGTATTAATATAACAGATAGATCTTTCTTCACAGCCAATGGGAGGATGTTCGGGACATTCAAACCTGAAGATGTCAAGAGAATGTATCACTTGCCGGATCCCCAGTGACACTACAACAAATCATTTCTGGAAGCTTTCGCTAGGGAGAATGACATATAGTCAGACCCTATCAAACAGTGGAGAAATTTTCCTAACAAGCATAAAAATGAATCCTCTGGTATGTACTCTGTGGACTCCTTAGCATCTCCATATTGTTATGTTGTTGCTATGGTTTGTAGGCTCTTTGGAAGCCCCGATTCTGCTAGATTTCCTATAGAAATGGTTCCATTATAGAAGTAGCAATGAACTCATTTATTATGGACTGGGAAACCATTCTATCATATAAAATGGCCAGTCAAATACTAGATTATAGAAGGAAAAGACTTGTCACCACCAGAGTTGTGCCCCCATTCCATATGAGTGCTTACGTAATGGACACAATTTGTTTTAATTCTGACTTTCCCATCCTAGGTTGGAAATTGATTGTTCAGGATCCAACCCCCATTCATATTTATCATAAGTATTTATGGAAGTATGACTACAAGAATCATTTATATAGGATTTTCCATGGATTTATTTTGCCTATCCATCAAGCCATCTTTAATAAACCTTCTCCTCAGTTGTTTGACGAGGCTAGCATTGACTTAAATTCAATCGTCAATTGGTTCGGGGAGGAGAAGCTCACTTATATTAGGGTTTTTGGCAGTGTTACAGACCCTCATGTCCTTCCACTCTACATTCCAAATAAGCTATTAGCTAGGGAAATAACTTACGAGATAGTGTAAAAAGGGATGTCTAGAAACCTTAAAGATTCTAAGAAACAAGTATGGCCTCCATTTCCCCTCCATTGTGGAACTTACACATTACATGATTTTAAACACGCTGAGAAAGAAGTAGAGAAAACAAAGGATCTGAGTCTAGCGGTTATTCCTAAAAGACAATATGATCTAAACAAGGTCACTTTCAATTTCACCAGTCAGGTGAAAGTTAGTAAATTTATACATGAGAAGGATGAGTTTGATGACTTATTTTCTTCAGCAGAGTTGTTCTCACAAGTAAGTCATCTGGTAAGATTCAAATTTGGAGCTGAGAATATGGACAAATTCATGGAATATAGGACACAGAGGTTACTGACAATACTTCTCGATTTATTAAATACTACCCCTATTGTTCAACAAGTAGAGTACAGCGGGGAGCAGACTATTGAAGAGATTTCTGAGCAAGGGGAAATAGCTGGAAAGACTAGTGAACCCCTTAGCATAGATGTTCATATTGACCCCATCTTGATAAAATAATGGGAGCAATTTGATCAGCAAATCAAAAGCCAAAGAGACCCCCAAAACATTACCACATCAGCATCGCCCGCGACACAATGGCCCACTGTTCCTGATAGTGCAATTGAAGTAACACCCACTAAAGACATAGCTCAGAAAGATATTGAAATAATCCTTGAAAATCCTTTAGGAGAAATTACATTGAATATTGAGGAAATACCACCCTTGAATTTATTTTACAGCCCAAAACGCAGGGCTGTAGTCAAGAGGCAGAGGAAGAAGAGGAAAATAGACCAGACGTCATCCATAACTCCTTAGTCTAAATTTATGAATGTTATATGGAAAGATTCAGAGGCCAATATTTTTGAGGATTTGACTAAGTTATCTCAATTTTTAGGGGCATACACAACCACTACAATTGATAAGGCAACTGAGTTTAACCAATTGTTCAAAGAAAATGATCAAAGGATTAATCAGCTTGAAGAACAGGCAGCACTAGAACAACAGAAGATTAATTAGCTTGAGGAACAGTTGGCAGAAGAAAAACAAAAGAACGAGCAGCTTGAGGTACAATTAAACATGGAGAAATAGAAGATCGACTAGCATGCCATCCAAAAACAACAACAATTGTCTCAAGAGCTCGAAAAACTTCAATTGACACATCAACAAGAAATTAAGGCTAAAGAGGAGAAAATCACACAACTACAACTCTATATAGAATAGTTCAAAGATTATCCCAAGGTTGAGGAATTTAAAAGGGAAGCCTAGATGCAAATAAAGCCTTATCTCAAGAGCTGTATCTACTTTGCCATAAAATATCTCTTATCGACCCATTATGCATCATAACTACATTACTGATTGATCAAGCAGTTAATACCATATTAGAATTTGAGGATGCAGATGATAAGGTCACAAATTACCTCTCCTGTCAAAGCGTAGTAGAAGGAAGAGCTGCTAACCTACCGAAAATTCAAGAGTCACATAAAGAAATATTGTTTGCAGAATGGGAAACACAGTTGATAAAGGCAGAAAGGGCTACCTCCAGGGTTAGGTCTATAATGAATAATGTGATTGAGCTAGTAAATGATGGTTTATATAGAGCCAATTTAATTTCCGATTGTTCCCTAGGTAATCTTCCAAAGGCGAAAGTATTAGAAAATCAATGGAAGCAAGATTTGGCCACCAAAGATGAACAACTCAACAGAATACAAAGCCTTAACTGGGATGCGTATTAGTCCTTTTTGGTCAAGTCGCATAGCCAACAGATGACTATCAAATGCCTTGCTGATGCTGTTGATCGCATGATCCCCGAGCTTTCAAATGCCACTTACACAGGATAACTACACTCCACGATGAGTCATCCTCTGGAAATTTAAAACATGCTTTCAATTTTTCGGTTGCGGATACAGTAAAAGAAATAGATGCAATGGAACATTTCAAAGGTGATCGCAATATTATTTTTGCAATTCAAATCCTAGGTTTTAATGTAGGCAATTCCAACAACTCTCAGCAATTTTTGTGAACAATTTGTTTTAATATTATTATAAAAACCCTTTTAGGTTATTTTAGAAAGGGTCCTCAATTTTTACAAAACCTAAACTTGAGAAGTTGTACTTATGCACTTCTTAATTTATTTTTTATAAGCTGTCGATCAAGGTTTCAGATTTTTGTGAAAGAAATTCAATCAAGACCTGCATTTTTGTATCTCCTTGGAGTTTTCGGAATAAGAAGGTGGAACCAAAATGTTACTTATATAACGAGACTCAAATGCATTCAATATTTCTATCATTGTTCTTTTTGTCTTGTTCTTTATGTAATTAGCATTCCATTTAATTTGCTATTGTTGATGTATTCTCATGCTTCAAGAAATTCTATATTGAGTCACTTCTAAATGATTTAGAATTGTTATATTAGAGATATATGTCAACAATAAATATTATTATGTCATGCAATATGTTTTTATAATTACTCTGTTTAATTTCTTAAACAAAGTAATCATTATTTAAATGCATCTTTTTATGGACAAATAAACCATCTATATGATTATTTGTGTGCTAGGAATTATAAAAAATTGTATTGTTATAAGATTACTTGGGTTACATAGATATATTTGTATATTTTAGAGTTATAGATTAAATCATCTATCATCTTTGTTATACATTTAAAACACTCACCCATCAAACCATACATTATTGGGAAACTGGTCCCATAATATCCAGTCAGAGCCACCATAGCAAATGGAAAAGAAGCTGTACTAAGGTCCAGACTGGGTGGTTATCCCCAATGCTGGTGCTATGATTTTAGAGGCTTCAACACTTACTTCAAATGATGAAGTATTTATACAAATTCTAAACTAAAATATCTTGATAAAAATCTTAAGATCTTTATACAAATATCTTAAACTGTTTTGCATAATAGAAATGAAATGTAGGACATTAAAAACTAATGTATCTACTTGGCACTATCATTATGGATTTTTGTTGACAAGGAAGAGAAATTCAAATTTGATTGCAACTCTTAGTTGATGAGGTGGCTAACTGTCTTTGAAAATTTTCCTCCCAAAATCCTGCAAAATAGGGTACAATAATCCCTTTTTATATCTCAATCCGAGATAGATCAGTAAAAAGTGAGAGAGGTTATTGTCGATAAATATAGTCTTGACATAAACCTCTCTCAGTTTCCAAAAATTCAGCTCCATCTGTTCCCAATAGTCTATGAAAAAAGGTGGCTGAAACAAGACTTTGGACAGTCTGAAACATAGGCTGTAAAGATGTACATGTATCTTTTAGTTTATAATAGTTGTGTAAAATTTGAAGTAGGTTATTGTACTTTTTCATCTTAGGAACACAAACCACCTCCGATTTCTCAATATTCATCTCGGATTTCCCACAATATGTTTTATAAAAGCATGACTAAATAGGAAAATTTGGGAAAATATGTCTGCAAAGCTTCATCTGTATATCCCAAACCATAATAGTTGTTAGAAAAATGAGAGAGGTTTTTGTACATGAGGATGTTGAAATTTTTTTTTTTAGTTTCTGCATATTCATCCTCATTGGTTTGAAAACCATGTTTTAAATCAATGTGGAGTGTAGGAAAAAGCATAATTTCAACTGATCATGAGACAGATGAATGACGTGGATGCAAGAGGTGACATGGCAGTTGGGGAATGGAGGGTAACATAACCAGGAGTACATGGGAAAAGGTCAAGGTAGGTATATGGAGTGTAGGTGAGTGATGTTTTTTTACTAGGGCTACCATTAGTGAGTAAATTTTTGAATGAGGACCTATGTGGAATGACAAAAATTTCTGAGCGAGACCCTAATATGAATATGAAAAGAGGAGTGTTAATCATTGATGGAAGTATGAAAATATTGACACTAACATTACAAATTACACTTTTCTACCCAAAAAAAACTATTCTTTGATAAAAATACTAAAGAAAACTGTGTTGGCCATACACTAATTTTTGGAGCTTTCCATTCCCTAACAATGGAGATCGAAAACACTAACACTAAGTGGAATAGTTTCGAAGGTGGTTTGTCTTAAAATAGGAGAGAGAAAGGTGCTAACATAAAAATTAAATATTTTTGAAGTCCCATGATGGAAGAGTTTTTAGGTCCTTGTGCTATAAAATGGGATATTTTTTAAGTCCATGTCCTCCTAAAGAAGTGAGAACAAGAGTTTCGAAGAGAGTCTTACTAAATAAAGAGTGTGTTGTCACTATGACAATGACCATCCAATTTTTTTTCCTATGTCAATTTTGGAGCCTACGTTGATTGTTGTTTCAAGCCCCCTTGAGTCAACATGTAGTTTGAATTGATATTTATTTGTTTTATCATGGTGTTGCATCCTCCTAAATCAATGTTTCCTAAGCATCGTCACTTAAAAATTAGAAGCACTTGAGTTAGTAAGTCTATGGTTAGGTGAACTCACAATAGTTTTTGACTTAAAAACTTTCCTTCTTACCATGTACACACTCAAAAAGCATGAAAAAGAAATAAAAAGCAAGAAAAAAACTCAGAAAAGAAAAATCGCTCTCCAAGTTGGTGAAGACATGCACTCAACTTGAGTGCACTCCTTTGACCTAAAGGCGTGTTCCCTCCTTAAGCGCACTCCTTCATGGTGAACAGATGCACCCTCCCTGAGCACACTTCTTTGTGTCGAAGGCATGTGCCCTTTTTGAGGCATGCATGAGATAACCTTGTGGCATGTGGGCACATTCATAAAAAATATGATCCCACTTAACTTATTTAACTAACCCTTTCATGCATCGATAAGTGGAACTCATGCATGAATCAATTTTTCATGTAGATTTATTTAAATCAACCCATTTAATCATTCTTCTTGCATGATAATTCCATCTAAGTTAGGCGCACAGCTGGGAATCAAGAGTCTCTTCATCAACCAGTGTTGCAAGTAAGTATTGCATGTCAAACCTTTCAATTTCATTTCATGATTTCTTTGTCATTCTTGTTCTTCTTGCTATCGATCCTTCATTTTTCAGTTTTTTTTCTAGCGTTATAACGAATCTTCATTTTTCAAGTGTTAATATGTTGTCGCGGGCATTAACTCTTTACGTTCTTCAAATCTTTCATATTCCACCATACATGCAACAACAACTATAAATACTTGTAGACCTTTTCCTCATATTTTCATCAAATCTTACTTCTCAAACTTGCTTCCAAGCCTCCAACAGGTAGAGCACACTTTTGAGCTCGAAGCCTGATCAACCTTGAAATTTGTGCCATCTTAAACCATTTTTTTCTCTTGAGCGCACTTCTTCACCATGAAAAACTGTGCCCTCTTTTGAGCGCATGAGCACATCACAAAGACACAAAGCATCATTCCTTCATCCCTTCGACATAAGATAGTGTGCCCTCCTTTTCCTTGAGTGAATGGGTGCATTGTGAAGGCCCGAAGCCATGAATACCTCTTCCTTCATCCCTTCAGAGTGTGACAATGTGCGCTCCTTGTCTCTTTAAGTGCACGAGCGTATAGGGAAGACTTGAAAGCCCATAAACTCCCCCCTTCAACCCTTCATAGTGCGCCAGTGTGCCCTATATGGTTTTCCCCACTTGCTTGAGTGGATGAGCACACTGAAAAGCTTGGAATGGCCCTGCTCATGCCTTCGTGATTTGAAAGTGCACCCTCCTAGTTTGCATGCTCATTTTCTCATGCATGCAAGTGATTTTACACTGTCATTTATAGATTTTCATGTTCTATAATATGTAGTGACTCTTTGCATGTGATTTACAAGTATTGTTGCATAGTTAGGTGGTTTTAAGCTGATATTTTCACTATGAATGTGTTGCCCCAAGAAGGTGCTCATGCTACAATTATTGTTACTCTGCCGTCATCTTTTGGATCCATGTCACCTCAGAAAATGGCCTCTAAATAAATTTAAGAAGCAAGTGTTGATGATCTTGTAGAAGTGACAAAGCCAAACATCCCCATATATGCAGATACACAACGGTTTATCAAAAAAGACACAGAGATCACACCGAGCAAGATATATAATACATTCATGCAAGAAACAATTTCGAAGGACTTAGTTGAAGATGTGCATGCGTACATCGACATTAAGAAGTCCAGGATGCACAGGATCACATGCAGGTTCTCGGTCATCCCATGTGTGGAGGTGATTTAATGGATCATTACACATATGGATGACTCTCACCTTGTGCTTCATAGTGAGAGTGGTGGTTAGCTATATTACTATGAAGACATTTAGACATATTATAAGTGCTTAAGCCCAATGAATATGCAAATGATAAATTCTACATATGATGGGATGCCCTTGACATAGGTGATGTTATAAAATCTTGAGTTCGATAACTTGCTAAGTTTTGCCATTGGCCATATGAAGTATATCCGACAAACATTCTCAGATATTTGTATTAGTACTTGATAGCCATGTATTATCGGTTGTATGGTTGTAAGAATGTTGAGGTTTTTGAGGAGAATTTGATATACATGCTCAATATAATGGTGACCCATGGTAGAGCTTTTAATTGGGAAGATATATTATCATATGCATTGTAGCATCAAGTGGGGTAGGACAAAGCATCTTTACGGGTGAACCAAGCATCATAATTCTACATGTATACATTTCTCTTAGACGGAATCTATGCATAGTATGCGTTCTCGGGAATGAACTGGAATTGGACCCCTGAGGAGAAGCTCCCAATTTACTTTCACTGCATAGTGTTATTCAAAGAAAGATTTAGAGGTGTATATGAAAAATTGGTTGAACACTTCTTGGTAGTTATCTTTCAAATGATATTTGAGATTGATCTTCCTTGCATGAAAAATTACGTAAAGGAGTCATTATGAGATATCACAGACTGGTTTGAAGCTCTCGAGGGTACATACATTAGGTTCTTCAGTTTTTAGATATCCCCACATCTTATGCCATGATATGTGACCAACAAGGTGGCCACGCAAGAAGTTTCACATCAGTTGGACAAGGGATTGTCATGAATTATTCACAGGAGGAAGAAAGGCCCTTGGCCTATCTTTCCATTGAGGATCAGAATATATGAGTTAAAAAGTCATAAAGCAACAAAAACAAAGATAAAGGAGTTGTACCACGTACACTTCGCGACTAAATACTTCCATGGATAGGATCCCAAGTGAATTATTAGGAAAAATTTTCAAAGTATTGGTCACAATACAAGGTACTCATCGATGTCCACAAAGAAAAATGAGAAGATAAAGAAATAATACAATGCCATAATGAAGACACATCTAGAAATAGAGGCTAGTTCACCCCATGATCCATCAACCCAGGACTTTCAAGTGTAGGAAGAGGAGGAGATAATGCCTCAAGCAAAGAAAGTAGCTCCCAAGTGTTAGTCGATAAAAGGTTCCTTTTCAAACTCCTAATTATCCTCACATTAATTATCAATCCAAGCAAGTCTTCTTATTTCAAGAGTGTACACAGTATGTGGCAACTATTTAACTCAGAGAATAATGCTTCTAAATTGTAGTATAGATATTTTAAATACAAGAGTAAATGGATGCATCTAGTAAATTCCAATTGCAATTAAATAAAACTCAATCCTTTAACTAAATCAGATCTTACATTCATCAAAGTAACATCAACATCAGTTGAGAGTACAGTAGTGATAACTCATCCCTCTTTAACTGATTTAATCTAAATCAAACCCAATCCTCCATAATTAATTTAAACATCAAATGAATATCAATCTAAGAGTTTCAAAAACAATAGTTAATACTCTTTACAGTTGATTATATAAAGTGGAATATTTATCAAAGAAATCTGATATGAAATGAAAGCGAACTAAATCAATGACAATCCTGCAGTCTATATAAAATAAAGGGATTCTGTCAATACTAGAAAATGATAAACATCATAGCGATAAAATCATAGAAAGCGAGAATAATATCAAACCATCACACTTACGAGAATTAGAAATGTATGACACAGGTAGAGGAGTTGAAACCATAAGAGGTCGGGCCCTGAGCTGCCAACGAAACACTGCTAAGTTACTTCAGGAAACGTGAGGGAACAACAAATTTACTTATATATTAATCATCAAACTGAATGAGCATTACAATATATTCATGTTCTTCTCGACAACGAGAGTCTGTGAATACAATTACAGTTACAATAATACAGAAATTCCTCCCCCTTTCTTCTTACAAAAACCTCTCTTTTATAATCGGAAAGGGTATATAGATAAGTGATAAACGCGATCCCTCAGGATCTCTCGATCCTGATGGATTTGCAACAGTTTTCCATCTTCAGACATTATTTCCTTTCTCGCGTTGATCCTGTTGATTTTCTTTTGGATGTATCTGCAACCGCCGCATTCCTTCCTTAGCCTGTTGATGTTTGCTGTTTCTTGACAAGGAACATCATTTGTCCCTTTTGTTGTTTTCCTGTAGAAAGGAAGGTCATAATTAGCCAAAGCGTAACTGCAGATAATTTCTATATTTCTTACCATAGTTCCTTAACAGATTAACACATTGAGATATAGAAAGGATAAGAATAAAGGAAAAGGATAATAAGTTAATAGTAAATGTATACCTTTTCCATGATCAAACATACTCCCTTGCTTACCATTTTTCATGTCCTCATGAAAACCATGTAGTTTGTATGCAGAGCAGTCAAGGAATAAGCTGGAGAAGGAATGTCGTAAAGCGGTCAGAAACCATGATTCTTAGCCAAGAGCTCAAAGATGTGCCCTGTTTGTCCTTCAGGTAGTTCATATATACCCTTGTACCCCTCATCAGGATACCAAATAATAGGGTCGCGGAACAGACAACCTAGGCAATAAGGACCTTCTCTTAAGATGAGATTACTATAAGTGACAAAGAGTTCTGCAGCCCGTTTAAATTTTTTATAATTAAATGGCTCTCTATTCTATACATTGTTATTCGAAACTATCCATCTAAACTTGGCTATAGCCAAGGATATTTCCTGAATGGAGAGGAAGTATTCTACTCCATTTTGGACAATTTCTTTCTGAATAAGCCCCAAAATTTTGATTACTCCTTCCTTCTTCATCAAACTTTTGTGATTGGCCAACATTTGTAACGTCTGTTTTGGTTCACCTCTGACCCAAAGGTCCAGTCCATTTTCCTGCCTCTGGAATGTGTTATGAGCCTTGAACCATTTCAGTTGATTAACAACGAATGGAATAAAAGCTTGAAATTGCACATCCCCCACAAAAGGACGGGTTCTTTTTTGTTTCTTCCTCTAATACAAAATTATGTAAATAAAATTCAAACAAAAATCTCTGAACTTTTACCCCATGATGTTTGCAATAGTTTATGAAATCCTCAATTGTTTTTAATTCTGTAGGTTTTCTAGCCCTGACGGCTTTGATTTTCAGCTGCAAGTATCTTTCTAGCAAAAATAAGGCATAATTGTTGGAAGGGGATCTACATGCCAAGACATCAGTGTACAGTGAGCAAATAGTATACATTTGACTCATGACCTTCTCTAATCTGAGCTTCATTTTCTCAATTCTTTCCTCTGCCTTTCGGTATTTATCGAAGGTCTCACTTTCTAATGTATTCATATCCCGAAGTTTCTTTTGTAATTCCTGGTATTTTTGCTGGGATATAGTTTCCAGCTTAAGCCATTCTATGGTAAGCCGAGCCTTGGCTAAATCTTCTCGAAGATTCACTATACTGGGGTCGCTGCTCGTTATGATATCTTTGGCTTGAGTATTTGTCTATGTACTCTTGCTATGAGAATGGATGCCTATTTTTTGTGTCTCTTTGTTGTGGGAGGCACAAGCCTCTGTCTGGTTATCCATGCTGTAGGAGGATACCATCTCTGTCTGAATGGCTAAGTCATGAGAAAGTATAGCCTCTGTTTGGGTAGCTGCTTCTGCCAAAATTGCATGTTGTTCCCTAACAAGTTCAGTGAGTATGGGCTCAGTTTGAGTCCCTGTAGCTTCTGTTTTATGTAATTTAGTTTGGATGGTTGCGTTTATTGTTTCCGGGGTTTTGTCTGGAACCTTCCCCGCTGCTAACTTTCTTATTTTTTGCCTGAGCCTTTTTACTAATTTCCGCAGCCTCTGCTGTTCCTTCCTAAGCTTTTTAATTTTGTTTTTCTGCTTTCTAGGAGGAACGATTGTTCTGCTAATGGTCTCTACTCCTAACGAGCTCGGTTGCTCATCTTGGTTTTATTCTTCAAGAATTGTGTCCACTCCCTGGTTTGTTTCTATTTCTCCTGTTTGGCCTACATTCTCTGCATCTAGGCCTTCCTGACTGGGTTCTTCTTGAGACATATCACCAAGTTGGTTTACTTCTTCCTGAGTGGTCTCTACCCTTGTTTCTACTTCACAGTTTATGTTTTTTGATATAATTCTATCGTGGCCAGAGTTATTTGCAGATTGGGTTGCTCCAATGTTCAAATTGAGCAGGCTTTCGGGTTGTATGAAGTCATTCATATTGACCAAAATTTGGGCGAATTTGATATCATGCAGTAAATCACAAGGGGGGCTTGATGTTGAGGGAATTTCTAATTCGTCTCTTTCTTCTTCTTCAGAATGCCTTGATTCTTCCTCATGGTCTGACTCAAGGTTCTCCTAGCCTTCTATCTGTAATTGTTGTTCACTTCCCAGGCTAGACAATTCTTTGGGCTGACTGATACTATCCTCGGGGTTTTCAGCTACTTCTAGGTTTGTCCTCACCCTAGAGTAATGTCTGCGCTTTTGAGGAGTGGTTGTTGTAAGGGTAGTCCTTTTCTTTTTCGGAACAAGGTTAGGTGCAGGCAGAGATAGGCCCCCTTCAATGGAAAATACTAATTCCTCCCAACTTGATTGCTGCTAGGCGAGGTTGTAACTCACTATCAGCCTAATCAAGCAGTGGTGGCTCACGACTATTTCTACATGCTGGGATTTTTTTATGCTTCGAGCGGTATCATGCAACAGAAAATTCAAATACACAAGAAAATTCACAGAACATTTTTGTTTTAGAACAACTAGAGTTTAAGTTGATGTGGCCTTACCATGTCTTTTCGCCTGTCACATGTGATGTACTTTTGGTCGACTCTGGCTAGTTCTGCCCACGATTCTCCAAGGGATGATGGCCGAACTCCTTTGCATTTGACGGTCAGGTCTGTTATCACTCAGGTTGTAATAAAGGGATACGGTCGAGGTAACCACAGACCAACTTTGGACTACAGGTTCTAGCCCACCTGCAATCAGAGAGGGCTCTCTCTTTATGATTTAGCTTTATTTGAAAGGATTTAGGCTAGCTATTGAATTCGGGAGTTTTTGTTTTGATTTTGGTGGGAAGATTGATGTTTTCAGGTAAAGAGGCAGGTATAGTGTGAAAATTTCAAACCATTGGGCATGGAGTCAAAGAGTAGGACTGCTGGTGCGTTTTCTTGGTCACAAGAGAGGTATGGAGCAAGGTAACTGCGCATGAAACAATGTTTCAGGTTTAAAGGATGGAGTGAATGCTAAGTAATGAGAGGCAGTTAAGAATCTCTCAATCAGCTTAACAGGTGGAAACAACGGAGCCCTACCTAGGGGCAGTAAAGAATCCCTAGATAATTGGCAAACACAGGTGAATTAGGGTAAATATGAGCCAGAAGGAATTCATATTCATTACCAATTCATTCAGATGAAAACATAAAGAAACAACAGAAATTGAGCATAGAGTGTATTTAAACAAGTTCTAGGCTAATCTTTCTTTCTGCTATTTAGATAGCGGTAAAAAATGAACAGAGATAAGATGCACTTATTGTTTCATGCTGCAGCGTAGGAATTACATCTTTCAGTCTCTAGAAATCATTAACAACACATCAGACAGTGTCTGCTCCAGGCTTTCAACAATCTTTGATTACAGAAACAGTCTCAGGTATACAGTGCGAGTCTCTAGTGAGAATTATCAATCGACCAACCCTTAAAAGAGTACAGAGGGTGGTATATATAGGGAAAGCTCTCCTAACTGCCTTTATTACAACCTGACCTAAACAAGTATGAGAAATGATTACTTTTAACCTAATCCTATCCAGAAATAAATGTAAGAAAATATCTTGAGCTGCGTTGAGGGCAGCCATATCAAAACTGAGTAAATGTGTTGTCCTCGGTGGCTTGGTGTAGTGTTTTTGTAATAACTGTGCATGGGCTTCTACTCCATTGTAGTTCGGTGGCTTTAAATGCTTTAAATGTGATTTGAGAGCTGGGATGGGTTTGCACAAATTGATTTGACTTCGCTGGCTGCCATTCAATGTAACCTGCTTTGGGAACTGAAGGTTTTCATTAAACAATTTAACTGGTACACTTTGCTGCTTCATCTCTCCTCTGATACTCTTTGACAAATGAATTGGGTTGCGTCTCTCCTTTCGCTGTGGGTCAAATCACAAATTAATGGCCACTGTTCGGCCCTCTGTTTCTTTTAGAACTGTCTTCTGATCCTTTTTGCATGCTTCACAGAGAAAAACGGGTCATTCAGCACCTTTTGGGCTTGCTGGGGGCTGCACGATGAGGGGTTTTCCACTTCGGCTCATTTCCCGTAGCAGGCGCTAATCGCGCATGAAAAATTGCCTCAGAAATTGATTCCGGGCTTCCTAAGCACGATTTTCGCCTTTCGCCTCAAAAATTGATGATGACGTCAGCATGACGTAAGCGGGCGGGACCTAGTACGATGGATGACGTCAGCAAGATGACGTCAGCATGTACGGTGGATGATGTGGCAGGGACATGGTGGCAGTGACGTGGCAAGGGTGACTCGGCAGGAGGACGACGTGTGCAGATGATGTGGCGAGGTCCTGGGGCAGTCGTCAAGGGGGGGAATAGGCGGTTTATGGTTTTCGTCAGACCGCCTTTGGTACGGGGGCAGTTTCTGTCAGAGCGGCTTCGACGCAATAGAAAGCGGACGCGTGTCCTCCTGTACGGGGAGAAAACCACTGCAATATCGGAGGCTAATGTTCGGACGTAGGGGGTGCTCCGAAATCGGCGAGAGCCGTCGGATGTGGAGGGGGCAGATCGGAGGGCTGTCGGGACGGTTATCTGGCGGGTGGTTAAAGGACAGGGCCCGCCCAAATATTTAATGAAAAATGCGATGCGGCGGGGGGTTTGAACTTAGGAAAGTGGGTTTTGGGGTTCTTTATATAAGGTTCGGGCAGGGTAAATGCTTTAAATAATGTTTAATAAAACTTTTAAGCATTAATTTTTGAGAAATGATTGCGGAGGGGAAAGATAGAAGGTTTTGAGGGGTAAAGGGGTGAATGAGGAAGGTTATTAGCCTAATCAAATGTTAGGCTAATCTCAGGACACGGAAGGCTAATGTTGGGTTCTGGATGAATTCAACATTTCCAAGACTTTGATAAATATGGCTATAATGCCAAGGGATGGGAATATATACATAGGGGAGTTATATAGTGCTTTTTAGTAAGGGAAGGGGAAATGATGTAGGGAGTTAAATAGTATAGTTAGGAATTAATATGAATTTGTGAGATGAAGTGTGGGGGAGAGCCTAAGTTTGTGAACTGAACTTAGATATGGGGAGTGGATGAAAATGTGAAGAAATGATTTTTACACAAGGAATGTGGCTTCTTTTCATCAAGGAAAGCCCAAAATTGACTTAGTTTTTCACAAAAATGAAAAGATGACAGGACTATTGGGCAGATCCCAAGGTCCTCAATGGGATGTTAGTGAGTGATTTGGGGAATAAAAAGAATGGGGGGTTAGACATGCCTCGCTTGAGCTCCTTCATATAAAATGCCTGACATATGTGACCTGAATAGATGTAACACTTAAAAATAGGAAATGGATCACATGGCTTGATTCTGCAACCACAAAAAGTACCTACCCAGCCTACTTACCTAGCATTTTTTTTGCTTCTTTTGGTTTGGGTGCACTTGAACTTGCAGACCCAGCTTTACAATTTTTCTTTTCTCTTTTCTCCTATCTAAGTCTACACTTATTTCTGCCAATGGCCCAGATTAAGCAGTTGGGCTCCTTTGATTCTCTACCTATCTACAATTCTGCCAAGATTAAGCTGTTTGGACAGATATCATTCTCTATATTCTAAAACAGGAAATTGAAACCTAGGGAGGCCAAGATTAAACTATTTGGCCTTCCCTTAACTGAAAGAAATCTTCAAAAATGGAATGAAACAGTGGCAGTTAGACTAACACACTTTCATGGCATCTTGTGAAAATATGGAACATTGCAGCCTGCAAAGTATGACATATTTGGCATGTAAAAATGTCAATCATGAAAAATGAACACCTGTTGCAACAGGAGGCTAACAGTGGCTCCACTTGGGGATGGCTTTTCCTTGTGAAAAGCCAAGAACAGTAGGTCAGAATGCCTTGATCTTCTATGGCTGCTGTGGATAGAAGGAACTTCTTTGTGCTTGTTGTTAGATAATTGAAGCTTTGTAATATGAACAACATCCTCCTCAACTGAACTATTGTGAAATGCATAGCACTGCCTGCTTTCTTGTGCGTGTTTGCTATTATGTAGAATGTTGCCTGAGCATTGTACCTTTTGAAACATTCTCAAACATGGATCAAAATTGTTGTGTTTGCTTTACTTTTGCTTTGACCAAGGGTGTCGATATAAATCGAAAATACTGCTATACTTTGATCCCTCTGGCTAAAAACTGCGAACAGTTTGCTTTCACCATGAATTGCTTATGATTCAATAATGCTTCTCTTGCTGTTTTGTTGAGATCAGTGTAGGGACAGAGATTTTTGAAACTGGAACACTTGTATTGGCTGTGTCTTCACAAAATTTACTGCTGCTCCCTTGACAATTGGTTTGCTGATATAAAAATAAAAACAAAGTTCTGATATATACGAATATCATTGTACAAAAGATATACGCAAAAAGCCACACTGTATCCCCTAAACGGGATCATGGTAATGTTTAAGCATACGACCATTGACAGGGCCTTCTTCAGCAGTATTTCCGTCTATAGATTTGAGAAAATATGTGTTATTTCCCTGAACAACAGAAATAACGAATGGTCCTTTCCATAAAAAATCAAACTTGGCATGTTTGCCCTTGTCTTCTCTTCTTGAGCCCCACCTTAGAACTTTGTCATCAATGTAGAAATCCTCAGCCTTAACTCTCTTGTCAAACATCTTTTTGAGCTTTTCTTGCAGAATTTGAGCTCTGTCATAAACGTGTTCTCTGGTTTGCTGAAGATGAATGGTCTAATTAATTCTTCTTTGAATGTCATTTGGTTTAGCCTGAATTTCCTGTAATAGCTTGATAGTAGGAATGCCCAGGGATGAAGGAAATATGGCCTCCATGCCATATACTAGCCCATAAGGGCTCATCCCAATGGATCTCTTAGTTGAAACTCTGTCTGCCCATAGGGCATTTAACAGCTTTTTGTGCCAGTTCTTCTTGTTCTCTTCCAGCACTTTCTTTATGATGTTGATGAGGTTTTTGTTAGATGATTTGGCCAAGCCATTACCTTGAGGGTAATAAGCTGTAGAGTGGCCCAAGGTAATATGAAATTGGTGGCAGAAATTGATCATCTTTTTGGACTTAAAGGCAGCGACATTGTCAGTGATGATTTTCTCAGGGCAGCCAATTCTAGAAAGGATATTGCACTCAAGGAATTGGATAATGATGGTGTCATTGGCTTGCCTACAGGGAATGGCTTCAACCCACTTGGTGAAATAGTCGATGGTTGTTAGGATCCATTTGTGTTGGCCTGAGGAAGAGGGATGGATTTCTCCAATGAAGTCAAGACCCCATTGTTGAAAAGGTTTTTCGGTTGAGATGGGTTTAAGGGGAAAAGGTAACAACTTTCTCTTGCCCTCAAAGATTTGGCACTTGTGACATGACATGGCAAATTTCTTTACATCTGCAAAAAGAGAGGGCCAATAGAAACCGGCCCTTAAGATTTTATCAGCAGTGGACTTCCTATATAGATGTCCTCCACAGTCACCTGCATGGAATTCTTTCATGACTTGTTAGTTTCATTCATGGTTAAACAATTCAGCAATATACCCTCATGATTTCTCCAAAATAATGCACCATCTATTACACAAAACTTTAAAGCCTTCATTTTCAAAAATCTCTTCTTGGTCCTGGAAAATCCTGGGGGAGCACACAGGTTTAACAATACAAAGCATATATCAGCGTACCATGGGGATTGCGAAAATATTTCACTGATCTGTGGAGTCGCCAGATCCGGTTCATTGTCAAGCTGGTTAATGTCTAGGGCCTGAAAGTTTGTTTCAGACATCAGTTTGGCTAAACCTTGTCCCTTTATTAGCTTGGTTGGTTTTATTTCTATGTCATACTCAAGGATATTTGCTATCCACTTGCCTCTTTTGCCTTCTAATCCCTCTTGGGTCAGTATGTCTTTTACAGCAACGTGTGGGACATAGGCAATCACATGTGAATATAAAATGTATACTCTGAAATCCTTGATGGCCTTAACGAGTGCATAGGCCTGCTTTTCCATGATTGGGTACTTCAAAGGGGCGTCTCTTAAGGCTCGGCTGAAAAATGTAATCGGCTTTTCAGCTCCCTGTTCATCCTTTTGCAAAAGGACAGTAGCTATAGTATGATCAGATGCAAACGAAAATATGATAAAGTCTTTGTCAAATTGTGGGTTGGTGAGGACAGGGGTTTGGGTTAAGGCCGTTTTGATGCTTTTAAATGCTTGCTTGGTTTCAAGAGACCATTTTACCTTGGCATCCTTTTTTAACATGTTGCTTAACAGTCGTATCAGTTCAACTAGATTTGGAATAAATCTTCTTAGGAAATTGATCTTTCCAAGGAATGCTTGCAGCTCTTTTATGTTTCTTGGATATGGGATTTGGAGGATGGCTTGGATTCTTTTAGGATCAATTCTAATCCCATCTTTTGATATGATGTGGCCAAGTAATTTGCCTTCTTCAAGGCCAAAGAGAGACTTCTTGGGGTTCAAGGAAATGCCATATTTCTTGCATGTCATGAATATTTGCCTAAGATGCTTGAGGTGCTCTTCATCAGATTTGGAAAATGGGGTAAGATCATCAAGATAGACAACTAGGAAGTCATGTATTTCTTTAGCAAACGCAATATCCATTGCTCGTTGAAAGGTTGCACCAGCGTTTTTAAGTCCGAATGGCATCTTAACATACTTAAATGTTCCCCACGGTGTGGTAAAGGCTGTTTTGTCTTGGTCATCCGGGTGAACAAGTATTTGGTTGAAACCTCAAAAGCCATCCAACAAAGAGATTCTAGATGACCCCACTACTCTTTGTAGGATGTGGCCCATTTTGGGCAAAGGATAGTGGTCTTTTAGGGAGACTTGGTTTAAATTTCTCAGATCTACACAAAGTCTAATCTCACCTGTCTTCTTTCTTGTGGGAACAAGGTTGGATACCCATTCAGAAAATCTAATGGGTGCTATTATGCTTGCTTCAAACATCCTCTTCAATTCCTTCTCAATCATGGGAAGAAGCATAGGGTTAATTCTTCTAAGTTTCTGTTTGAAGGGTTTTTGGTTTGGTTTTAAGGGAATTATGTGTTGGATCACCGAGGTGTCATAGGATTTCAAATCCTCATAACTCCAAGCAAATACATCTTGGAACTCTTTAAATAAATCAATACACTTGGGCTTTTGATCAAGTGGCAAATTTTTGGATAGTTTGATCATTTTGGGATTCTCTTTTGTCCCGATGTAGTGTTCTTCTATAGCAGCGTTTAATGGTTGTAATTTTGGCTTTCTGGGAACATCATTGGCGTCAAACATGTCTTCTAATGGGGTTAAGCCAGCAGGCAGAAAATTATCCTTCAAGTCAATGATCTCTGCCTCTGTTTTGGCAATTTCTTCCAAATGCATTCGTTTCAGCTGTTCTATGTTTGTTTTGTCAAAAACAGTTGGGTTCAGGATCTGTTTGGCTGTTGCAGCTGTTACAGCTTGCTAATTTTCCTGCTGATTTTTAGTTGTTTACTGTTGGTCATCTGTCATAGCGTCCATGTCAATGTTAATATTTGAAAACTCATGCTCAAGGGTAAGGAAATTATTAATCTAGACATCATTCTCAAACACTTGCCAATCTTTGACGTTATTTGGGACAGCAGGCCTATGTTTTATTTCAGCTGTGAAGTGATGGTTTGGCTCAAAGGGAAGCTTGCATGTACTAGCAAAGGTGGCTAGGTTGTGTGCATGAATGTTATTCTCTCTTGAAATCTTGGCCAGGCTGAATTCAGTGAATGCAGTGAGTATATTAGTGGCAGCAGTCCTATAGGCCCTCATTCTATTGTCATTGGTTGCAAAGTTACCTTTCATCTGTTGTATGATTAAATCAGAGTTACCTAAAATGGACACCTTTGCAGCTCCTAGAGCTTTGAGCAGTTTAAGGCCTAAAGTAGAGCCTCATACTTTGCCATATTGTTTGTGCATTTGAAATTCAGTCTGTAGGCATGACCTTCTGCATGATTGTTATGTGTATTGTGAATCCATACACCTGCCCCTGCTCCTAACTTGTTGACAGAGCCATCAAACTCCAAATACCATGTGATTTCTTGGTTGTGGTTAGCACTAAGAGTTTCAGCTATGTTAGGATTGGGCAGACCTGAAATTTCTATTTGGGGAGCTTCTTCTAGCATGCTGGTTGCATTAATTGTTGTGACAGTCTCATGGGTATGTGCAACCGATTCTTCATTGATGTGTGCTTGTTGTTCTAGAGCCAAAAGCTCATCATCAGTTGGAGAATTTGTATCATCATTAAACAAAATAAAGGAATCCATATCAGAATGGATTGAGTAAATGGGAAAATTTTCAAGCTTGCTCTCACTACTTACCACATATTTCATAAGTGTTTCTCTGTATAGTCTCTTTGGTTGCCCAAAGACTGAAATCGTAGCATAGGAGAGGTCTAGTTGAAGGGATCCTTGGAGCTTTGCTCCCCATGATCTTGACAGGAGCATACCATATTTTGGTGGGATGTCAGCCACCACCACATCCATGAGGATGGTCTTGTTGGGATATTGGACTAGGGATACACACAAGTCTTTGATGAGGCCTAAACACTTGACCTGGCTTGTGTCAAAGGAAAACAAATCTTTGTAGGGTCTGGTAATATCAAGGTTCAGCTTTTCCATAACTGTCTTGGGCATCAGATTATGTGATGCTCCTGAATCAAACATAGCGTTGTGAAAAACTTTGTCATGTATATGCAAACTGACATAAAAGTGTGGAATAGGTCCATAGTTGATTTTCCATTAACTTCTGGGCCAAGCAGCAGTTCAGGAGTATCATCCAAAACATTTACATCGTCCTTATTCTCTGGTATTTGAAGTGATCTTTGAATTTGTTGCCTATATACATCGTGCTTGGCAAGTTTTGAGAGGGGGATGGATATCTTCAACTTAGCTATTTCTGCCTCTAAATTAAATGGATTTTCCAATGGAGTCTTGGTGTTGATAATGGCAATTTTTTCTGTTTCATTTGAATTATCTGGTATTTGCTCTTGTTTATCAGCGTTATGGGAAGTGATCGCCTGCGGTTTTTCGACTTCAGGAGAGTTTTTTGGAACGCTGTTCGAGTTTTGCTCAGAGGAAGAAGGTGGCAAAAGCTGATCTATAGAAGGCTGCGCTTCTGTAATGTCTTCTACAGTCACTTGATGCGGGTTTGGGGCAGTTGTATCAGCTGGTTCTGTTATGACAACCTTGCTCTTAATCTTGTTGGGCTGTTTGCCATCCTTTGTTTTGCTAGGTTCAGAAATGTCAATGGTCCTAGTTCTCAGCTTATATTGTTTGTGTACTTCATACACAGTAGTATCATAACCTTGTTTAAAATCAAAAGACTCACCAGACTTAGTGTGAAACTGATTATAGTTATGGTCATCTTGGTCTTCTTGGCTTAGAAAAGTTTGTTGTTCACCCTTTAGATCCATCAGGTTCATATGAGTATCTTCTAAGGGTTCACTAGAAGTAGATCCTTCAACATAGTTATCTTGAAAAGGAGGTCTTATGTCATGGTCTGGGCTAGACCTGCCAGCATTTGTGTTCTGCGTTTTCCTAAAATTTGGGTTCCTTATGGTATTGGGCTGTTGTCCTTCCCATGATGATCTTCTCTCAATGCTTTCTACTCTTTCTCCCAGCCTTTGCAAGCCATTGATAATAGCATCAAGCTTTTGATCAAAGGCTGAGGGTTCTTCCTTAAAGGTGGTTCTTCTTTCCCTTCTAGCTCTGTTCCTTTTGGCAATTAGGTTGGACTCTACGCTAACAACAACATTTTGCATGTCTGCAAGGGTCTGAGGAGCTCTTTCTTTTAACTGGTATGCAATGTCTGGGTCGAATCCATCAGGGAATTTATACAAGGCAAGGTCAGGTGGGGGTCTTAAGTTCTGTGGTATTGCATTATAGACAATATTGAATCTTGCACAGTACTCCAAAACAGTGTCCTGAGGACCTCTTTTAATTGTATCATATTCAGCTAGTATGTGCAAGGGGTCTTTCTTTTTCTCCCATCTGCTGGTAAAGGATTGGTAAAGCTCATCTGGGGTGGTTATGGAGTTTGCAGCAAGTGATCTAAACCAAGTTCTTACATCACCGATTAAAATTTGAACAAAAATTCTCATTCTCACGCTATCATCGTCTATCCCGTAGTTTTCAAAATAGTCTTGCATCTTTTTGGTATGCTGAAGGGCTGTGAAAGGACCGGTACTGTCAAAATAGGTAATTTTGGATTGATACTCCTGAGGTAAGGCCCTAGGATTAGTAGGAAATTGTAGGGGTGCATATCTATTAGCCATATTTGCTGGGATAAGTGGAACAACTGGGACAACAGGGATAACAGGGGTAACTGGAACGGCAGTAGCGGTAGTTGTAGTATGTGCAGTGAATGGAGGTGTGGAAGGAGTGCTATGAGATGTGGATGATGAACCAGGGGAAGCAGGAGTTGAACGAAATAAAACCTTGACTAGGGTTGGAACACAGCTTGGGTGAGTTGTTTCAGGACTCAAATCAGCAAAAGCTTCCTGTCTTTCTTGCTTCCTGAGGATCTTTGGGATTAAGTTCGAATTTTCAAAAGCAGCTGGTGGGTCTGGATCTGGATTTGACCTTGTATATCGTGGATTCTTCTTGGGAGCCAACTTCCGAACTGTTTTGGTGTTTTTCTGGGAATGCTTTTATAATTAACAAGGGACTGATCAGATTTTGGAATAGTTGTGTATAGTTTAAAACTAGCATGAAGATTGACTGAAGCAGCTTTTATCTACTCCTGTAAATGTAGAACAAGAACAGTTTCAAAGGCTTCCTGGCTGACATTCAGGCTTCATCTGTAGCTTTAAGGGATATACAGCAATTAGAAAATCAACTTTTCCAGTGGATTTTTACAACCTTCTTCGTACAATTAACTAAGGAGGGTCCCCAGTGGAGTCGCCATTATGTTATCACTCAGGTTGTCCCTCAGGTTGTAATAAAGGGATACGGCGGAGGTAACCACAGACCAACTTTGGACTACAGGTTATAGCCCACCTGCAATCAGAGAGGGCTCTCTCTTTATGATTTAGCTTTATTTGAAAGGATTTAGGCTAGCTATTGAATTCGGGAGTTTTTGTTTTGATTTTGGTGGGAAGATTGATGTTTTCAGGTAAAGAGGCAGGTATAGTGTGAAAATTTCAAACCATTGGGCATGGAGTCAAAGAGTAGGACTGCTGGTGCGTTTTCTTGGTCACAAGAGAGGTATGGAGCAAGGTAATTGCGCATGAAACAATGTTTCAGGTTTAAAGGATGGAGTGAATGCTAAGTAATGAGAGGCAGTTAAGAATCTCTCAATCAACTTAACAGATGGAAACAACGGAGCCCTACCTAGGGGCAGTAAAGAATCCCTAGATAATTGGCAAACACAGGTGAATTAGGGTAAATATGAGCTAGAAGGAATTCATATTCATTACCAATTCATTCAGATGAAAACATAAAGAAACAGCAGAAATTGAGCATAGAGTGTATTTAAACAAGTTCTAGGCTAATCTTTCTTTCTGCTATTTAGATAGCGGTAAACAATGAACAGAGGTAAGATGCACTTATTGTTTCATGCTGCAGCGCAGGAATTCCATCTTTCAGTCTCTAGAAATCATTAACAACACATCAAACAGTGTCTTCTCCAGGCTTTCAACAATCTTTGATTACAGAAACAGTCTCAGGTATACAGTGCGAGTCTCTAGTGAGAATTATCAATCGACCAACCTTTAAAACAGTACAGAGGGTGGTATATATAGGGAAAACTCTCCTAATTGCCTTTATTACAACCTGACCTAAACAGGTATGAGAAATGATTACTTTTAACCTAATCCTATCCAGAAATAAATTTAAGAAAATATCTTGAGCTGCGTTGAGGGCAGCCGTATCAAAACTGAGTAAATGTGTTGTCCTTGGTGGCTTGGTGCAGTGTTTTTGTAATAACTGTGCATGGGCTTCTGCTCCATTGTATTTCGGTGGCTTTAAATGCTTTAATTATGATTTGAGAGCTGGGATGGGTTTGCACAAATTGATTTGACTTTGCTGGCTGCCATTCAATGTAACCTGCTTTGGGAACTGAAGGTTTCCATTAAACAATTTAACTGGTACACTTTGCTGCTTCATCTCTCCTCTGATACTCTTTGACAAATGAATTGGGTTGCGTCTCTCCTTTCACTGTGGGCCAAATCACAAATTAATGGCTGCTGTTCGGCCCTCTGTTTCTTTTAGAACTGTCTTCTGATCCTTTCTACATGCTTCGCAGAGAAAAACGGGTCATTCGGCACCTTTTGGCTTGCTGGGGGCTGCGCGATGAGGGGTTTTCCACTTCGGCTCATTTCCTGTAGCAGGCGCTAATTGCGCATGAAAAATTGCCTCAGAAACTGATTCTGAGCTTCCTAAGCACGATTTTCGCCTTTCGCCTAAAAAATTGATGATGACGTCAGCATGACGTAAGCGGGCGGGACCTGGTACGGCGGATGACGTCAGCATGTATGGTGGATGACGTGGCAGGGACATGGTGGTAGTGACGTGGCAAGGGTGACTCGGCAGGAGGACGACGTGTGCAGATGATGTGGTGAGGTCCTAGGGCAGTCGTCAAGGGGGGGAATAGGCAGCTTATGGTTTTCGTCGGACTGCCTTTGGTACGGGGGCGGTTTCTGTCAGAGCGGCTCTGATGCAATAGAAAGCGGGCGCACATCCTCCTGTATGGGGAGAAAACCACTGCAATATCGGAGGCTAACGTCCGGACGTAGGGGGCACTCCGAAATCGGCGAGAGCCATCAGATGGGGAGGGGGCAGATCGGAGGGCTGTCGGGACGGTTATCTGGCGGGTGGTTAAAGGACGGGGCCCGCTCGAATATTTAATGAAAAATGCGATGCGGTCCGGGGGTTTGAACTTAGGAAAGTGGGTTTTGGGGTTCTTTATATAAGGTTCGGGCGGGGTAAATGCTTTAAATAATGTTTAATAAAACTTTTAAACATTACTTTTTTAGAAATGATTGCGGAGGGGAAAGATAGAAGGTTTTGAGGGGTAAAGGGGTGAATGAGGAAGGTTATTAGCCTAATCAAATGTTAGGCTAATCCCAGGACACAGAAGGCTAATGCTGGGTTCCGGATGAATTCAGCATTTCCAAGACTTTGATAAATATGGCTATAATGCCAAGGGATGGGAATATATACATAGGGGAGTTATATAGTGCTTTTTAGTAAGGGACGGGGGAAATGATGTAGGGAGTTAAATAGTATAGTTAGGAATTAATATGAATTTGTGAGATGAAGTGTGGGGGAGAGCCTAAGTTTGTGAACTGAACTTAGTTATGGGGAGTGGATGAAAATGTGAAGAAATGATTTTTACACAAGGAATGTGGCTTCTTTTCATCAAGGAAAGCCCAAAATTGACTTAGTTTTTCACAAAAATGAAAATATGACAGGACTGTTGGGCAGATCCCAAGGTCCTCAATGGGATGTTAGTGAGTGATTTGGGGGAATAAAAAGAATGGGGGGTTAGACATGCCTCGCTTGAGCTCCTTCATATAAAATTCCTGACATATGTGACCTGAATAGATGTAACACTTAAAAATAGGAAATGGATCACATGGCTTGATTCTGCAACCACAAAAAGTACCTACCCAGCCTACTTACCTAGCATTTTTTTTGCTTCTTTTGGTTTTGGTGCACTTGAACTTGCAGACCCAGCTTTACAATTTTTCTTTTCTCTTTTCTCCTATCTAAGTCTACACTTATTTCTGCCAACAGCCCAGATTAAGTAGTTGGGCTCCTTTGATTCTCTACCTATCTACAAATCTGCCAAGATTAAACTGTTTGGACAGATACCATTCTCTATATTCTAAAACAGGAAATTGAAACCTAGGGAGGCCAAGATTAAATTGTTTGGCCTTCCCTTAACTGAAAGAAATCTTCAAAAATGGAATGCAGCAGTGGCACTTAGACTAGCACACTTTCATGGCATCTTGTGAAAATATGGAACACTCCAGCCTGCAAAGTATGACATATTTGGCATGTAAAAATGTCAATCATGAAAAATGAACACCTGTTGCAACATGAGGCTAACAAGGTCCTATCCCTCATCCTTGAAAACTGCAATAGCATCTTGCAATTTTAATCTTTTATTAGCTCATACAGGTCCTTCCGCTGGTAATCTAGACACTTCAGCTATCACCGCATCTGTTACTGTGATTTGCCTTCCTCTTATCATAGATTTCCCGTTCTGTAAATTTTGTAGGAATTCAATATCAATTGCTTCGTTGGGTTGCTGAAACCATATGAAATATGCTATCCACCTGGCTCTGGCGAGAATTTCTCTGGATGTATCAGAAACAACCAGTATTATTGGTTCCCTGCACACTGTTCTTCCTCCCATACTACCTGGATTCTACAAACAGTTAGTATAGCAGAGATATCACAGCAATAGACAGAGCCGAGCTATGGAACAACAAGTTGTTATAATGGTTATTTTTGGATGATACTTTACAAGCATGAATACCGTTAACTAGAACTTGCTATTGTACCACTTACTCTGTAATTATGGAATGTTGTATTGCCCTGCACAATCGCATAAAGGATTGACATGCATACATAAATACACTGGAGGTTGCTCCTCTCCCCCCTTTAAAATGATAGGTTACCTTCAACTGAATGAGTGAAGGAATGATGTGCTGGTGGCAAAGTACAAGGGTGATAAAAGTGGCAAGGTACATATATTAATGATAAGATCAAAAAATATATCAGAGTGCTAAAATCGATGCATATATCGAAAATTATCAATAAGTGTAGAGATGTTGTGAGATGATTGAAAAAGGAAAAAGGACATTGGGCGCAGGAAAGATACTTTGCCATCATTATTCCACTTAAACTACTATGATTGATTTTTAAAAGATAGCACATGCATAAAGGTTCAAAAATAGATTGAGAACATAATCTCTCTGTAGTAAAGGTAAAAATAAACAAGAAAAGGGAGTTATAATGACTATTGATGTTAAAAATAAGACTCCAATACCATCAACAGCGCTTCTGTTGCCCATAGGTGTTGATAACCTCGACAGAGTTGCTTTTTCACCTTTTGGAACCATGATGCTCTATGTATAATTAAGAAAGTGCATTATGATGTCAGAGTGGAGACCAATGTACTGGCTTGGTAACCAAATGAATACATTGCCATTCACTAGGAAGGAGCGAAAGGTGGGCAAGCCGGCACGTGATGAGATCTCCTGTTCCAAGGACTTTATTTTTCTGATGCATCCATTGGATAATATCCCTAGTGTGGTGGCCATAGTGGGAATGCCACTTTGCTGCTTCCTTATGATCATGGAAGGCTGGCTCATGATGAGATCCCCTATCCTCATTTGGAAAATCATAGAATTGTTAGTAAACAGATATATATATATATATATATATATATATATATATATATATATATATATATATATATATATATATATATATATATATATATACTAGACAATACTTCCTATTTATATATAGAGGGTGGCTCAACAATCCTTAAAGGTAGGAATGGTGGAAGAAGTTTGAACATATCAATAGAAAAAAAAAGTATGCCCTTAACCTTATTTAATGATAATGAACAGAGAGAATTATGGGGATTAGGGATAAACCAACATGGTACAAATAATCAATCAATTCGATTTATAGTGAAAATAAGCACATTGAAGTGATATAGATGGCTGTGTCATTCCTCCTTTGATCAATACAAAGCAATCTCATTAAAGATGATAACATTCGATTTTCTTGTTCAAGTAAACTTCAAATTTTGTATCCTTCCATATATATTTGTATACTTTTCCTATAGAGGATCACAAGGAGTGAAATAATATTCAAAAAGTGCTTATTTCCTAAAGAAAACCTCACAAAAAGAGTGCTTCTCCTTATAGGGAATAGCAGTTGTTCTCTGTAAGGAAGAACAAATGAAAAATACACGCAGATGGTGCTATTCCCTGTAGGGAACATAAAAAGGATATATACATGAAAGTGTTGCTACTTATAGGGAACAACAAAGGAAATACATGACGAAAAAAATCATTGTTCCTTAGAGGGGACAACGGGTTGTTTCTTAGAGGGAACAACAACTATTCCTTAGAGGGAACAACAGTTGTTCCTTATAAGGAATAGAAAAAAGAAAATTGTTGTTCCTTAGAGGGAATAGCAATTGTTCTTTAGAGGGAACAACAAGAAAAAAAGCACAGACAACGTTGTTGTTCCTTAAAGGAAACAACAGCTATTCCTTAGAGGGAACAACAACTGTTCCTTAAAGGGAATGACAATTGTTCCTTAGGTGGAACAACGAGAAAACAAATACATACAAGATTTATGTTCCTTAGAGGGAACAACAATTGTTCCTTAAAGGGAACAACGGGAAAACAAATCCATACGAAACTGTTGTTCCTTAGAGGGAACAACAGTTGTTCCTCAGAGGGAACAACAACTGTTCCTTAGAGGGAACAACAGCTGTTCCTTAAAGGGAAAAATAAGAAGACAAATACAAGCGAAATTGTTGTTCCTTAGAGGGAACAAAAAAAAGCAGATGCACATGAAACTGATGTTCCTTAGAGGGAATGATAGCTATTCCTTAGAGGGAATAACAATTGTTCCTTAAAGGGAACAACAAAAGGCAAATGCACACGAAACCGTTGTTCCTTAGAGGGAATGACAACTGTTCCTTAGATGGAACAACAATTGTTCCTTAAAGGGAACATCAAAAAGCAAATATCCAGGGGGCTGTTACTCCTTAGAGGGAACGGCAACCGTTCCTTAGAGGGAACAAAAACTCTTCCTTAAAGGCAACAACACGAAAACAAATATGCAGGGAATTGCTATTCCTTAGAGGGAACAACAACTGTTACTTAAGGGGAACAACACAAAAATCTGTACACAAAATTGTTGTTCCTTAGAGGGAACGGCATTTTTTCTTTGGAGGGAACAACAACTATTCCTTAAAGGGAACAACAAGAAGAAAATCCATATGAACATTGTTGTTCTTTAGAAGGGACAACAACTGTTCCTTAAAGGGAACAATAAATATTCATTAGAGGGAACAACAAAGGAAAAGTAGAAAAAACAAGAGAACTTATATACAATTTATACAAGAAAATTCAATCAAAATAGAAAGAAAACTTTATGTACAAATTTAAAAAACAAATGAATTATTCACTGGGCCAATGCTGAGGACGGGTTGCCCTCTTTAGCAAGAATCTGTATGGTGGAACCTTCCCGTAATTGTTGGAAAAATGACTCCCTGGTAAGCGGTTTGTGATAGAGTCGTACTCGATGTCCATTCGCTTTAAAAGAGTAACTAGACCCATCAATGGTGGCTAATGTGAGGGTGCCATTATTATGCACCTTTTGTATCTCATAAGGTTCTAACTATCTAGTTTGGAGTTTTCCCAGGAAATCCTGGAACCTAGAATCATACAGGAGTGCCCAATCTCCTTTGTGGAAGATCTTCTTTTTGATAAGGGCATCATGCCATTTCACTCTTTGTTGTTGGAATAGTGTAGTTTGTTGAAGAGTTGATAGTCAGATTTAATCCAATTCATTGATTTGATGTAGCCTATTAATCTGTGCTTCATTTAAGTCCAAGCCTACCTCCTGAGCTATCCTCAATGTCTGGATTTGAAATTCAATTGGGAAGATAGGTTCTTTGCCAAACACTATTTGATATGGGGAATATCCTATCGTATTTCTCCATGTCATGCGGTACGCCCATAGGGCTTCTAGAAATCTGGTAGCTCAGTCACATCTATGTGATGCAACTGTCTTTGTGAGTATTGCCTCGATTACCTTATTGGTGCTTTCTACCTGGCCATTTGCCTGTGGGTGGTATGGAGTCGTGATTCTGTGCATGATATGATGATTCTTTAGTGTTGCAGCGTTCTTATGGCCTATGAACTATGGACCTCCATCTGTAATTACCTCTCTAAGCAAGCCATATCGCACGAATAGTTGGAAAAGAAAGTGGATTACCAAGTCCTCTGTTGCCCTTGGTAATGCTTCTACCTCCACCCATTTAGTCACATATTCTGTTGCGACGAATGTATGTATTTTGATTAGATGATGGGTTTATTGGACCAACGAAGTCTAACACCCATTGTTCAAAAGGTTCAATGACCAATTGCAGGTGCAGGGGCATCTCATCAAGCTGCCCAAGGCATCCCATTCTTTGGCAACTATCGCATGCTTGGACGAACTTCTTGGCGTCTTTAAAAATGGTGGGCCAATAATAGCACTTCTGTAAGACTTTGTGACCAGTCCTACGGTCTAAAAAATGACCACCACAAGGCCCATCATGGCAAGATTTCAGGATGTCGAAGACATCATCTTGCCTGACACATCTTCAAATGTGCATATCGACCCATGTATGAAATAAATATCCTTTGATCCAAGAGAATCGAGTGCTACACTGTACTATTTGTTTTCTTTCATTAGGCGTTAGGTGCTTCGATAATTTTCCCACTGCTAGGTATTTTGCGACATCCGCGTACCATGGTGTTTTAACGGTGACAACAAATAAGTGTTCATCAGGGAACTGGTCTTCTACTGTTGCTGATTCGTCTGTCGTTGGCATTTGTGAAAGGAAGTCTACTAGTAGATTTTCTTTTCCTAGTCGGTCTTTAATAATGATATCAAATTCCAAAGGATCAACCATCTTGTCACTCTTCCATTTGTAATCGGTTTATTGGGTAGATATTTAATAGCAGAGTGATCAATATAAAAAACCACAGGGTATCCTGTTATATAGTGTTTGAATTTATTGATAGCATAGATTACAGCCAAAAATTCTTTTTTTTTCAGTAATAGTATAATTTAATTCAATAGGAGATAGATTTTCGCTGATATAGTATATTACATATGGCTTTTTATCTTCCTCCTGGCCGAGAACTGCTCCAATGGCTGTGTCTGAAGCGTCGGATGAAATCTGGAATGGAAAATCCCAGTTTGGGCCCCGTAATACTGGGGCTGTTGATACAAGCCATTTTAAATACTCAAAAGTGATGTCAAATTTGTTAGTCCAGATGAAATCGATATTTCCTATTAATGCATATAATGGTGCAACAATTTGAGAAAAACTCTTTAGAAATCTTCTATAATAGCTATTAAATCCCAAGAAACTGCGTACCTCAGTTTGTGTGGAAGGGGTAGGTATTAAAAGAATTATCTGAATTTTTGTTAGATCTACCTGGATTCCGGCTACTGAGATATAGTGACCCAAGATGAGGTCGTCGGTCATCATCATGTGGCATTTTTCATGGCTTAAATAGAGCCTGGTATCAATGCATCATTGCAGAAATTTTTCTAATGTTTGTAATGCCGGCTCGTAGCCATCTCCGTAAGGTATAAAGTCATCCATGTACACCTCAAGCCCTTCATTTATCAGATCTGAAAAAATGCTGTGTATAGCCCTCTGGATTGTGGCAGGTGCATTGCAAAGCCCAAAAGGTAAGACCCTGTAAGCAAATGTCCCCCAATGGCAGGTAAAGGTAGTCTTTTCCTAGTCTTCAAGGGCAATTTGTATTTGATTGCAGCCACAAAAGCCATCTAGAAAAGAAAAGAATTTTTTTTCCTGCCAATGTCTCCAACACCTGGTCATTGAATGGAAGGGGAAAATGTTCTTTTTGGGTTGCTTTATTAAGCTCTTTATAGTCAACACATATACGCCACTTTCCATTCTTTTTAGGCACCAATACTAAAGGAGAGACCCATTTGCTGTCAAATATAGGGTAGATGAAATTTAAATCTAACAATTTTTGTAGTTCAACTTTAACAATGTCTTTAAGATGAGGGTTTAACCTACGTTAAGGTTGTCGAATGGGCCTGGCATCTTTCTCTATATAGATGTGGTGCATGCATAATTGGGGATCAATCCCTTTCATGTCCAGGTAATCCCATGCGAAGGCTTCTTTATATTTTCTCAGAAGTTGAACAAGCTTATGTTCCTATTCAGCAGTCAGGTTTTTGTTAATATTTAAAGTTTTTCCTGGTTCAATCTCTATGGTTTTTCTATTATAAAAAGAAGTTATTGGTATTTACTGGTCATTAATATCTTTTAAGGGATCTTCTTCTATTTCGTTATCGAGGGCTATTTCGATCATGTGACATTTTAGATGTGATACAACATCTGGTTGGTTAATGTAAGTGTTAATGATGTCATCTTCTGTTTGATCCTTGAATTTAAGAGCATCTTCTATAGTTAGCGGTGATCTAATGTTTTTAGTTAGATATGGTACAAGTTGTTTTCTAGTTTTGATTATTGTTAAACTTGGATGAGCTGGAGGATATAAGGCTAAATTCTTCACATTGCTTCCTCTTGCTATCGTCATGCTGCCTGTTTGACAACTTATGTAAGCATCCGCGAGTGCTAGCCAAGGTCTACCTAGAATTAGGGGATGTCCATCGAGTCGGTTTCTAGGATTGATGATCAGAAAGTCTGTAGGGTATTCCCAGGAGTCTACAGACACCATTACATCCTGTAATGTTCCTTCTGGTTTGACTACCGATCGGTCAGCCAGTTCCAACAAGGTCGTGGTTGGGTCCAAGGATGTAATGCCAAGATTTTGACAAGTTTTTGTTATAAGAATATTGATTGCTACTCCTAAATTGATTAATGCATTTGGGAAGGAGCATCCATTTATTTCCACAGTGACTATAGGTTTTCCTGGGTCCTCATATTTTATAGGTGTTTCTCTGCCAGATAGTAAATCAGGTAAGGTACCGACTACATGGACCGTTGGGGTTGTTTTTATTTTCCTCTTTGGCTTTTTTGTACACAATTCCTTAATAGCTTTTGCATAAATTGGAATGTCCTTAATAGCTTGGAGGAGAGGTATCTTTACACACAAATTTTTCAATTCTCCCAGAAGATCAAAATCAGGGTATTCTATTGGGCGGGGTATGATTAATATTTATGGGAATGGTGGACAAGAGGTGATCGTTTGATCATGAGTTTTCTATTTAACCATGTTCGCCACTTGTGTTGCTTGTTATACAAGTAATGGATCTTTAGTTTGTTTATTTTTATCCCCCTCTGACTCTATTATCCACCCAGATCTTAATTGAAGCTCATTACACTCCCTCAACTCAGTTTCTGGCTCAAATCCTTCAATAATTTGCACAGATTGAACTGGTTTGTTGTTTGGGTTCAAGTTGGGTTGGGCTGGGAGCTACAGTCGTAGATTGGTCTGGGGGTTTTGTTGCAATGTATAGGGTGCTAGCAGTGTAGGTTGAGGTCGGGGGATTGTTCTTACTAGCTGATTCATAGGTCTTTGCTAGTTTGACTGATAGTTTTGGTTCTGTGAGGTGGAGGGTAACCATTGAGATTGATATGCATTATTTTGCCAGAATGGTGGGAAGTAAGAAGAATTTGGTCAATTGGTATTTTGATTTGATTGGTTTGGCCAAGCCGACATAGGGAATGGTTGTTGTGACCAATTGGGAAAAGGTGGTTGGTTCTACCACATAGCTCCTGGGTATTGTTGCAAATTATATTACGAGGGTTGAAATAAAGAAGATGGATCAGTAGGCGTACCTATTTGTCCTAGTTGCCATTAGCGACACTGATTTAGCACATAGACTGGTTCTGTTTCCTCCTTTGCTTCCTTATATACTTCTTTTAACCCTAGGAGTGATGGGTAGCTTTCTGTGGTATGATCTTTAGTACATATGGCACAGGTTTGCACCATATCCAACGGGCATTCTTTGTGACTATGCTTCTTTCTGCATCTAGGACAAAATATCACCAAGTTTTGTTCTGCTTCAGCCTGATTTTGCTTGTGCATAATGTCCAATTGTGTTGTCAGAGTTCCCAAAATGCCTATTTTGAAATCCTCTAGCAAGTTGCCAATTTCTGCACGAGTTATACCTCCACTAGAGATTTTGTTGTCCCTGGAGATCATGTCACATTTTGCTGGTTTCAATCTCGTACTACCTCTTGAGGACCTGATACACAATTTAATAATGTCAGCATACTCTTCTTGATATATATCACCTTTACCCATAATATTTAATGTTTCTATCCATTGTTCTTTCATCCCTTTAATCAGTGTAGTTTTTATCACATTATCAAGTAAAGGCAAAGTTGCATAGGGAGACCGCTGGAGGTTATATTGAAATTGTTCCACATATTCTTCTAATGTTTCACTGGGTCTTGCTACCATTTGAAATATTTCATCTTTCAATTCCCTAGATTTGCATTAGTCCTGATATTTTTTTAGGAAAGCGGTTTTCATTTGACCCCAATCATTTATTGTACCACCACCTAATCCCATAAACCAATGCAAGGCTGCTCCTTTCAGTGTGGAAGGAAAGAGTTTTAGTTTTTTGGGGTCGGTGGTATAATCATAACCCCGAAATAATACATCAAATTTAAACAGAAATGCATTTGGATCCTCTGATGTTAGTCCATGAAATGTGGGAATATTTTGGATAGGGATATCTTTCATGGGTGCATTGACTGCTATGTCAACGATGGGATACTGCAATGTAGAGGTCTGAGGTACTTGTGTGTTGTTGTCCATTTGATCAAATATATGTCAGTACCCTTCCAGGATCTCTAAAGAGTTATTCCTAGGATGATTAGAAGGGCTGCGAATGATCTTAACAACACCCCCTCCATTTGGGATACTAGGCGTTCCTTGTTGAATTACTACCTGAGGGGATCTTGGCTCCTCTATTTCCCCTGTTTCTCCTCCTCCTTCACGAATATTACAAGAATTCCCTTCTTGTGAGGAAATTGGGTGTGAATTTTCAATCTCTTGAAAAATCTACTTAGTTCCCACTATTTTGGTGTGGACCTTAGCGTAGGCTACAGATGGTGAGCCTGTGGCCTGAAGGGAGACAATAGGTTTTCTGGTAAGCTCCGTACGCAGGTTCTTACCTTCCATTTTTAATACCCAGTTCTCTCTCAACAGATAAGAAGCAAATACCTAATTTAGATTTTTGTAATTGTGTTGAAAAGCGGGCTTAGGAGCAAGCACTTTACTTGCTCGTTATGTAGGTTCTTACCTTCCGTTTTCAATACCCAATTCTTCTTCAAAAGAAATCATCAGATGTACGTTACTCTTTAGAAATGGCTACACTCTCCTCGGCAATGACGCCAAAATGCTGGTCGATAAAAGGTGCCTTTTCAAATTCATAATTATCCTCACATTAATTGTCAATCTGGGCAAGTCTTCTTATTTCAAGAGTGTACACAGTATGTGGCGGCTATTTGACTCAGATATTAATGCTTCTAAATTTCAGTATAGATCTTTTAAATACAAGAGTAAATGTATGCATCTAGTAAATTCCAATTGCAATTAAAGAAAAATCAATCCTTTAACTAAATCAAATCTTACATTCATCAAAGTAACAACAACATCAGTTAATAGTACAGTAGTGATAACTCATCCCTCTTTAACTGATTTAATCTAAATCAAACCCAATCCTCAATAATTAATCTAAACAAAAATTGAATATCAATCTAAGAGTTTCAACAACAATAGTTAATACTCTTTACAATTGATTATATAAAGCAGAATATTTATCTAAGAAACCTAATCTGAAATGAAAGCCAACTAAATCAATGAAAATCTTGCATTCTATATAAAATAAAGAGATTTTGTCAATACTGGAAAATGATAAACAACACAACAATAAAATCATAGAAAGCGAGAATACTATCAAACCATCACACTTGCAGTAATTGGAAATGTATGACATAGGCAGAGCAGTTTAATCCACCTGAGGCCGGGCCCTGAGCCACCAGCGAAACACTGCTAAGTTACTTAGGAAACGTGAGGGAACAACAACTTTACTTATATATTAATCATCAAACTGAATGAGCATTACAATATATTCGTGTTCTTCTCAACAGCGAGAGTCTGTGAATACAATTACAGTTACAATAATACATAAATTCCTCCCCCTTTCTTCTTACAAAAACATCTCTTTTATAATCAGAAAGGGTATATAGATAAGTGATAAACGAGATCCCTCAAGATATCTCGATCCTGAGGGATTCACAATAGTTTTCTATCTTCAGATATTATTTCCTTTCTTGCGTTGATCCCGTTGATTTGCTTTTGGATGTATCTACAACTGCCACATTCCTTCCTTAGCCTGTCGATGTTTGTTGTTTCTTCACAAGGAACATCATTTGTCCCTTTTGTTGTTTTCCTACAGAAAGGAATGTAACAATTAGCCAAAGCATAACTGCAGATAATTCCTGTATTTCTTACCGTAATTCCTTAATAGATTAAAACATTGAGATATATAAAGGATAAGGATATAGGAAAAGGATAATAAGTTAATAGTAAATGCATACCTTTTCCATGACTCAACACCAAGAAAAGGATCAGGTATTCCTCGATAAGAAAGAGTAGTAAGAAATGAAAAGTTGGCCCTTTAAACTTAGGAGATATGTAAGCAGAACAGGAGAGGAAAGAAGAAGAAGAAGAAGAAGAGGAGAAGAGGAAGCAAGATGAGTTTCTCTAGAAGCAATAGGAAGAAGAAGAAGAAAGGAAGAGGATAGAAGGAAAGCAACAAATGCAGTCTTAGGAGGAGGAAGAAACACAGAGACTGGAAGAAGAGAAATTGACTCAGGAGATGGAGGAAGTAGATACCATAAAACCCATGGATGATGAACCAGGAACTCTAAAGGAACCTCCCCTTACAAGCGGTCATCTTCTATTTCAGGAAATGGGGATCACACCTCCACCGACCGATAGAGTCATGGATGTATGCAACATAACGTTTGATCAATAGAAGAAGAGGATCATGTAAAAAAGGTCGATATATTTCCCAAATGATCCTCAGAATCCAATCTCAATAGTAACCAAGAAGGTGATAACCTCCAACACTAGAAGAAATCCCAGAGCTATTATGGCGACAAATGTTGCATTCGCTACAACGACACAGGATAAATTTGAATATTTGTTGAATGAGAATGCTAGATTAAAGAGGGAATTTTTTGCAGTGAAGAAACATGCAGAAAAACTCGCGATGGAGAACCAATGATTTTTATCACAGAGCGACTATAGCACCCAAAGGAAATAAACCATGTAGGAAGAATTGGTGCCAAAGGAGGACATCATAGTGTGATTATATGATGAGATGATCTTTCTTCAAGAAGTGGTGTCCCCTCTTGTTGGCATAAAGAAGAAGGCATAGGAAGTGGTGAAGCTCTTGAAAACAACAAACAAAGCAGTTGATCAAATTTAGGAGTGGACTGCCAAGTATCCAGATTCCCCACATCATTTGAAGCATAAAAACAAGATTGCCATAGAATTGGATAGAGTTCAGTTGAGGCTCCATCACCAAAACTTCATGCGCCTTGGTGAACAGTCGATTAGTACCATTGTTGCATACAATCAATTGCACAACACATTTGAGTCTCTAACACAAAATCATGGATGCCTTCGATTGGTAAACTTGAGGCAATCAGAGGTAGGGAGATCATCTTCCCAAAGATATAGAAATATCTTGGGCAGATCAAGCAGGAAAGAGAACGAGAATGATTGGAGGTAACCAAATACAATACAGTGTAGTACGCCATTTCACCGACGAAATCTCATATGAAGCTTTCATGGCTATGGAATGATTAAAATTTGAGCGCCAAAAAGATATTGTTAGAGGCATTGGAGGTCAAGTCTCACTACATTGGGTACTATCCATCTTGGGTCAAAGACATATCCATTGAGTTTAGAGCTTGACACACTTACATTACAACTGAGATCCATGTAGAAGAAAATTACATATCCATTTTGATGAATCTTTGTCACATCCTCATTTTTTTCTTATATAACCATTGTCTCATTTGTAATTTGTCTTATGTAATAAATGGTATGTAATGAATTCCAAGGGACACAAGTGGAATATGAATGGCCACACATTGGAATGTAATGAGTCATGTTAGAATATGAATATTCATAGAAGTAAAAGAATCATGAAGAATCTAAAAGGTCATTGTACTTGTTATAAATAGCTCCTCATAACTCAAGCAAAGGGCTTTAGGAAGGCTTGGATACTAGAGGTATCTACTTGGATTATCTTGTAATACATAGTAGATAGGTCATTCTTTAGAGAAGAAAGTTGTGGCTTCATGTTACATTATTAGATACACTTCTTCATTCATGTAATAATGTACTTGGGATCTTACACTTTTAATCAGAAGCTCATTGAGACGACATTCCCTCATACATGTATTGTAGATGTAGTTGGATTATTCTAGTTATGTTTGTGGTATATCTTGCTTTATTTACATATTAAGTTAATGAAATAACTCATTGCTTAGCTATGGCTATTATTGAACTAATGTTGTTACCCTTTAATGATTTTTGGTTATTATGTGGACTAATATGCAAGTACTCATCAAGCCTTTCTTAGTTTCTCGAGGCCCCCTTTAGGATAGAACTATTACTTTTCTAATTGGTGGCTCGTTTCCCTCACAAGTTGTGCAATTCTCCCTCATATACCTTACATTGGGTGTTCACAAAGTTCACATTATTGCTTCTCCAAGGAATTTTTGTGTTCTCTTGTGTCTAACTGTAACTAAGACATATCCTGAAAAATCATTCCAATGATGGTCGGACTATATGACCGATGGGACTCCTACACCAAACAATGTGATTTCTTTTGGGACTTCACATCAGGGATATACCCTTACAATGTTGGTGGCATCCAACACCATCAACAAAGCAATATATACATTTTATGTGATCAAAATCTGAAACGAACTTACAGGTTGTGATCTGTATTTACCAATTTCAATTGAAAATACAGTGAAGTACTAGTTTTAGTCTTAAGTACTTGCAGCAGAGGGAAAATCATACGAATTGGACACATGGATATTCAAATCAGTGTTTGATACTCAAATTGCAACTTTGAGCACTTGGGTAGTTTTTTATGTTCAAATTGCAAGTTCAAGAATTTGGGTAGTTTTTGATGCTCAAATTGCAACGATTTAAGTAGATTCACCTATAATGTTCAAATTGCAATTTTAAGAGCCTAGTACATTTAGAGCCGGGTGTTAGGTCCCTATAATACTAGTGATTATGTTATGAAACCAGCTCAAGAAAAAGATAGAAAACATAGATCAACGCCTTAAAATTCAGCCTCTTCGAGGGGGCAACCTCCTTTACATTACATAAATGAACAATTATTGGATGATTCAAATGAAAAAACCTCCTTTTTATATATAGGAGTCTAAGGAGTCACAATATAACCTAGTCGACCTAACAATAATAATATAAAGCCACAAAAGTAACAATAGAGGGATTCTATGGGGCAGAGTAATAACAATATGGGGGCAATAGGGGCACAACAATATTAATAAGGGGTACAACTACAATAGTAATGGGGTAATCACTAGTATTATAGGGACCCAACATGCCCCTCTCCTTCAAAAAAGTGTTGTCCTCAATGCTTGAGTTGTTCAGGATGCTTCTGTATAAAATTCTCATCCTCCCATGTGGAATCTTCAGCAGATAAGTTCTTCCACTTGATAAGATACTCTGAAATTGATCAATTTCGTAGCTGTCGAGTTCTTGTTTCTGTGACTGCTTCTGGTTCCAATATAATTTTTCCTTCCTCGTCAAGTTCTAGCAATATTGTTTGAACTGGGAGCTTATCGCCTATAACCTTCCTTAAACATGAAACATGGAAAACTGGTGCAATCGAGAAGCTGCAGGAAGCTCCAATTTGTATGCCATAGTACCAATCTTTTGCAACACCTTGTACGGACCATAATACTTTGGTAATAATTTATTATCCTTCTTATCTTGCTTTAGGGACATTTGCTTATATGGTTGTAGCCGTAGGAATACCCAATCACCTACATCAAAACTTCTTTTGTTGCGATGTTGATCTGCCTGTTGTTTCATTCTATTCTATGCCAACATGAGGTTATCCTTTAAGAGTTGGGGACTTGTTGTTGATGTTCGATGTGATGTTCCACTGCTTGAACCTTAGAATTTTCTCTTAAATATGATGTGATGGATGGTGGCTGATACCCATAAAGTGCCATAAATGGGGCCATTTTTTTTGCTGTATGGAAGGAAGTGTTATACCACCATTCAGCCAGAGGAAACCATTTGTCCCATTGGGTCTGTTTATCAGATACAAAGCAACGAAGATATCCTTCCAAACATTTCTTTACTATCTCAGTTTGCCCATCAGATTGAGGATGATAAGATGAGCTATGAGCTAACTAAGTACCAAGACAAGAAAATAATTCTGTCCAAAAATTTCCAGTGAAAATGGGATCTCTGTCACTTACAATAATCTTTGGGTTTCCATGTAGCTTTTGAATTGTTTCCATAAATGCAGTAGAAACTATACTGGCTTTAAATGGATGTGATAATGCGCAAAAGTGTGCATACCTGGTAAGTCTGTCAATTACCACCATGATGACACTCTTTCCCTCAGACTTGGGTAAACCTGTGATAAAATCCATTGAAACCTCCTCCCAACGTTGACTTGGAATGGATAAAGGTTGTAATAGACCCGGTGTCTTAATTGTTTCAACTTTATTTTGTTGGCAAACCAAACATTCCGCCACAAACTTTTGAATATTTGATTTAAGGCCATCCCAAAAAAATTCCTTCTTAACCCTGTGGTAAGTTTTTAAAAATCCCGAGTGTCCTCCTAAGGGAGAAGTGTGTAATTCCATAAGAATATTTTGTTTTAGCTGGGAATTCTTACAGAGGTATAAGCGATCTTTGTGCCATAACGAATCATTTTGCCAGCTAAATGTATCCGACATACTGGAATCTTGTTGTAACTTTCGAATAAGTGCCCACACTTCTTCATCATTCTTTCATTCCTCCCTTGCTTCGTTTATCCAATCTGGTTGGATAATAGAAATGGCGCACAACAATGCTTCCACATCCTCATCCTTTCTTGAGAGTGCATCTGCCACCACATTTTGCTTCCCTTTTTTGTAGATGATTTCAAAGTCATAACCCAACATCTTTGTGACCCACTTTTGTTGCTCTTCAGAGGATAATCTTTGTTCTGAAAAGTATTTAAGGCAATCATGATCTGTTTTTACCTTGAAGTGTCTTCCCATTAGGTAGGGTCGCCATTTCTTAAGTGTATGGAGTATTGCCAACATTTCCTTCTCATAAATAGCTTTGTGTAAAAAGTTTCCCTTGATTGGACGAATTTCAAAAGAAATGGGTCTTTAATCTTGCATTAAAACAACACCAATTCCATTTCCTGAAGCATCACATTCCACAATAAAGGTTTTTGTGAAGTCCGGTGTAGCTAAGACAGGTGCTTGGAACATTGCCTCTTTAAGATGTTCGAAGGCCTTTGTTGCTTCTGGAGTCCATGAAAATGCATCTTTCTTCAATAGTGTTGTTAGAGGTGCTGCTATTCTCCCATAATTCTTAACAAACTTGCGATAATATCTTATCAACCCGAGAAATCCTCACAGATGTTTTATGGATGTGGGGATTTTCCATTCCTTAATGGCTTTAATTTTGCTAGGGTCTACCTTAACTCCTTCATGAGATACAATATGACCTAGATATTCCACCTCTTGTACTCCAAAGAAACATTTGGATCTTTTTGCATATAATTGTTTCTCCTCCAATAGTTGTAGCACCCTATCAACATGTTCAACATGATCCTTCCAAGACTTGCTGTAGATTAGTGTATCATCAAAAAATACTAACACAAATTTTCTAAGGAATGGTTTGAAAATTGAATTCATCAAACCTTGAAATGTTGAGGGTGCATTGGTAAGGCCAAAAGGCATGACCAAAAATTCATAATGACCCTCATGAGTTCTAAATGCTATTTTCATAATGTCTTCAGTCTTCATTCTGATTTGATGATATCCTGAACGAAGATCCAACTTGGTGAAGTAAATTGATCCATGCAATTCATCCAGTAATTCATCAATGACAGGAATGGGAAACTTATCTTTAATAGTGAGCTTGTTGATCTCCCTATAATCCGGACACATGCGCCATGATCCATCCTTCTTGTGCGCGAATACTACTGGAGTAGAGAAAGAACTTTGACTCGGTTGAATTATACCAGCCTATAGCATTTCTGCAACCATACGTTCAATTTCACTCTTTTGGGCATAGGGATATATGTACGGCCTGATGTTTGGAGGAACACTTCCTGGAATCAGATGAATAGCATGATCATGTTCACGAATAGGTGGGAGACCTTTGGGAGTCTCAAATACCTTGGAATGATTGTCCAATACTTTTTGGAGATCTGGAGAAATAGATGATTCCAATGTGGAAACATCTGGCGAACATAATTGTGCAATTACACCTTTTCGTTCCCTTTTTAGAAGCTTTTTCATACTGTTAGAGCTGATTATCCTTCTTGGTTTCCATGCAATACCCCTTAATTCAACTTCCTTTCCTTCCACAGAAAATTTCATGAAAAGTTCTTGAAGATTAAAAGCTATTGTACCCAAGGATTATAGCCATTGGACTCCTAATACAACATCAACACCTCCCATTGGAATGGAAAGCATTGGGCTAGTCAATACATATTTACCCATGGATAGCTTGATATTATGGCACTTTCCAAAGAAATTTATTGTTATTCATTTGCAACCATCACTTGACACTCTGGTGTTGGATATAAGAAGCAATTCAATTCTTTTGCTACCTTACAATGAATAAAATTGTGGGTACTTCCTGAATCAATCAACACTATTACCTTTTTCTTCTTAATTTGTCCTTCTATCTTGATGGTTTGAGGAGTGGTAATTCCTGGCAATGCATTACAAGATATGGTTGGATTCATTTGTTCTTCATCTAGGCTTTGTTCCTGGAGTATATCCTCTTCTTTTGACCTTTCTTGCTCCTTTTCTTCTTCCTCTTCACAATCTATGTAGAATAATTTCTTCTCAGCACACTTATGACCTTTAGTGTATTTTCTATCACAACTGTAACAAAGCCCTTTTGCTCTTTTTTCTTCCAATTGTTGTGGTGTCAACCTTATAGGTTGTGGAAGACTAGCGGCAACAACACTTCCGTCTTTATAGTTGTGAGTCGTATGCTTCCTAGTTGCCATAATTTTGCTTTCCATTTTTCTTGCTAACCTGAATGCCTTCTCTAATGAATCAGGTTCCCAAAGGCGAACATCATGTTGGATATTATCCTTTAAAGATCCTATGAACACATCAATCCTATGCTCCTCTAGAATATTTTTTACCCTTATTTTCAATTTTTGGAACTCCTCAATGTGCTCCATTATTGAACTCTTTTGTTTGAGACTTATCAATTGGCTAAAAAAAGTGCTGCTTTTTGTATCCTCATAATGTGCTATCAATTCTTCTGTAAAAATTGCCCAAGTGATAAATTGTTTACGAGAGAAAAGCCATTGATACCATACAAACTGATTTGGTTCCAAATATAAAGTTGCAATACGTACCTTTTGTGTGTTTCGCACATTAGTGAGATTGAAAAATTGCTCCATCTGTAATATCCATGTTGCGGGATCCTTGGAATCAAACTTCCTCATATTGATTTTTGGAATATGGTGCGTCTTCGATCCAACATTAGAGTCTATGAAATCATGATTAACGTTTCCTTTGTTTGCATCATGAGTTTTCTTTACTCCCCTTTCACCATTAGTAAGTATTTCTTGTAGAAAATTTGTCAAATCTGCCTTCAAATCTATCTTCAAATCGTCAATCTTGGCTTCCACGCCCTTTATCTTAGATTCCACGCCATTTATCTTAGCTTTTGTTAGCTTTTGTGAGAGTGAAATTTGTTGCACTTGGTCTTGTAATTTTGATATATCATGTAGCAGTTCTTCCTCTTCTTCATGAGTCATGCTAGAGCTTTCAGATTGCTTACTAGGTGTTTGCATTTTCTTTCCTTGGGGCATCAGTTACCGTTACTAATGCTCTACTATGCCCTTTGAATTCCTTCAAAATAATTTTTCAAACCAAGCTTAAGCAAAAATTTAAAAAATCTACACACCTTTTTTCACTTTGTGGGAGCTCGATATTGCCTCTCATGTATCTCTGTAATTTCGGATCATCCAGTTCTGAAATTGCGACCTGCAGTAGCCCTCTGTGTCCTCTTTCCAATGCCACCATCCTGACCCCAATTGGATTCTCCAATGAAGAGTTATGCCAAATCTCCCACAGTGACCTGATTATAGACTAATTCAGTAGAGCAAACTTGTACGACATTCATGAGTCACTGTTTTGACCTTTGGCTTTGAAAAATATATACAAGAAACTAAAGTTTGTCATCTTTTGTACCTTCTTACAAAATTTCAATCTGATGCTCAGAGAGAAGGTTATGATGATTTTCCCCAGGTCACCTGTTTGGAATGTAATTCAGGAGTCTGCAAAAAGACCAACTTCCTCAGATCATATCTCCATAAATATAGTGCGAAAAGCTCTGAAATTTGGATCCAAGGTTCAGCGTGATTTCTTCTGAAATTGTTTTTTTTTTAGCTTTTGAAACATCGCAGAAAAAAAGTTATAGTGAAAATGCCACGATGACTTGTTTGGAGCAGCGAAACCCTAGAATCCAAAGCTCTGATACCAAATGTTATGAAACTAGCTCAAGAAAAAGATAGAAAAGATAGATCAACGCCTTAAAATTCAGCCTCTTCGAGTGGGCAACCTCCTTTACATTAAATAAATGAACAATTCTTCGACGATTCAAATGAATAAACCCCCTTTCTATATATAGGAGTCCAAGGAGTCACAATATAACCTAGCCGACCTAACAATAATAATATAAAGCCACAAAAATAACAATAGAGGGATTCTATGGGGCACAGTAACAACAATATGGGGGCAATAGGGGCACAACAATATTAATAAGGGGTACAACTACAATAGTAATGGGGTAATTACTAGTATTATAGGGACCCAATTGGTTACCCCATTACTTTTGTCATTGTATTCCTTATTGTCATTGTTGTGACCCTATTGTCCCCATATTGTTATTATTGTGCATCCCAGAAGCCCACTATTGTTATTTATGTGGCCTTATATTATTATGGTTAGGTTGGCTTGGGTTATATTGTGACCACTTAGACTCCTATATATAGAAAGGAGGTTTTTTCATTTGTATCATCCAAGAATTGTTCATTTCTGTAATGTAAAGGAGGTTTCCCCCTCGAAGAGGCTGAATTATAAGGCATTGACCTATATTTTCTATCTTTTTGTTAGCTGGTTTCATAACATTTGGTATCAGAGCAATGGATTCTATGGTTTTGCTGATCCAAACAGGTTATCGTGGAATTTTTGCTATAACTTTGTTTTTACGACGTTTCAGATGATAAAAAAAAAACCCATTTGGGTTGAAATTGTTCTAAACATCAGGTCCAAACTTGAGAGATTTTCATGCTATATTTGCGGAGATATGATCTGAAGAAGTTGTCCTTTTTGTAGACTCCTGATTTACATTCAAAATAGGTGACCCGGGGAAAATAGTCATAACTTTTGTTTTGAGAATCAGATTGAAATTTCATAAGAAGTTACAAAAACAAGATGGACTATAGTTTCCTGTGTATCTTTTGCAGATCGTAAGGTCAAAACAATGACACGTGGCACTTCATAAAAGTTTTCTCTTTTGAAAAGGTATATAATTTGGTCATCTTGGGAGATTGCGCATAAATCTTTCTTGGTGAATCTAAATTCGATCAGCCTGGTGGCATTGGAAAGAGGACACAGAGGGCTACTGCAGGTCGCAGTTTCAAAATTTGAAGATTTGAAATTACAGAGATATATCTGATTCAATATCGAGTGCCTAGAAAGTGAAAAAAGGTGTGTATTTTGTTTTTAAATATTTTCATAAGCTTGGTTTGAAAAATTAGTTTGAAGGAATTCAAAGGGCATAGTGAAGCATTATTATCGGTAATTAATGCCCCGAAGAAAGAAAATGGAAACACCTAGTAACAACCTGAAAGCTCTAGCATGAATCATGAAGAAGAGGAAGAAATGCTACATGATATATCAAAATTATGAGACCAAGTGCAACAAATGTCACTCTCACAAAATCTAACAAAAGCTAAGATAAATGGCGTGGAATCTAAGATAAATGGCGTGGAAGCTAAGATGAATGGTGTGGAAACTAAGATGGATGGCATGGAAGCTAAGATGGACGACATGGAAGCTAAGATGGAAGCTATGATGGATGGTATGAAAACATTGTTACTAGAAAGGCTTCCTAATCGAAAAAATGTAGGAGAGGAAACTCATAATGAGAACAAAAGGAATGTTAATCATGATTTTAAGAATGACAACATGGAAGATTTGAAGAAAGACATTGAAGGATTGAAGGAAGGTTTGACAAAGTTGCTACAAGAAAGGATTCTTAATGGTGAAAATGTTGTAGAGGAAATTGATGATGAGAACAAAAGAAATGTTAATCATGATTTCATAGACTCTAACATTGGAACAAAGACCACCATGTTCCAAAGATCGATATGAGAATGTTTGATGGCAAGGATCCCATAACATGGATACTACAGATGGAGCAATTTTTCGATCTCCATAATGTGCAAAACGCACAAAAGGTACACATTGCAACTTTATATTTGGAACCAAACCAGTTTGTATGGTATCAATGGCTTTGCTCTCGTAAAGAAATTATGACTTGGGAAATTTTTATGGAAGAAATGGCAACACATTATGAGGATACGAAAAACAACACTTTTTTAGGCAATTGATAAACCTTAAACAAAAGGTTCAATGAGGGAGCACATTGAGGACTTCCAAAAATTGAATATAAGGGTAAAAAATATTCCAGAGGAGCATAGGATTGATATGTTCATAGGGATTTTAAAGGATAACTTCCAAAATGAGGTTCGCCTTTGGGAACTTGACTCATTGGAGAAGGCATTCAGGTTGGCAAGAAAAATTCAAAGCAAAATTATGGCAACAAGGAAGCCTACCACTCACAACTGTAAGGATGTAAGTGTTGTTTCCCCTAGCCATCCACAACCTACAAGGCTGACACCCCAACAATTGGAAGAAAAAAAAATCAAAAGGGATTTCTTATAATTGTGATAGCAAATACACTAAAAGTCATAAGTGTGCTGAGAAGAAATTATTTTACATAGATTGTGAAGAAGAGGAAGAAAAAGAACAAGAAACACCAAAAGAAGAGGATATACACCATGTACAAACCCTAGAGAAAGAAGAAATGAATCCAACCATATCTTGTAATGCATTGGCTGGAATTACCACTCCTTAAACTATCAAGATAGAAGGACATATCAAGAAGAAAAAGGTAATAGTGTTGATTGATTCAGGAAGTACCCATAATTTTATTCATTGTAAGATAGCCAAGGAATTGAATTGCTTATTATATGCAGCACTAGAGTGTCAAGTGATGGTTGCAAGTGGAGGAACCATAAATTGCTCTAGAAAGTGCCATAATATCAAGCTATCCATTGGATAATATGTATTGAATAGACAATGCTTTTCATTCCAATGGGTGGTGTTGATGTTGTACTAGGAGTCCAATGGCTACAATTCTTGGGTAAAATAGCTTTTAATTTTCAGGAAATTTTCATGAAATTTTCTTCGGAAGGAAAGGAAGTTGAATTAAGAGGTATCACAGGGAAACCAGGGAAGATAATCAGCTCTAATGGAATGACAAAGCTTCTAAGGAAAGAACAACGGGGTGTAATTGCACAATTATGTTCGCTAGAGGTTCCCACATCAAAATCATCTATTTCTCTAGATCTCAAAAAAGTCTTGGACAATCATTCCAAGGTATTTGAGACTCCCAAAGGTATCCCACCTATTCGTGATCAATATCATGCTATTCATTTGATTCCAGGAAGTGTTCCTCCGAACATTAGGCCTTATAGATATCCCTATGCCCAAAAAAGTGAAATTGAACGTATGGTTGCAGAAATGCTAGAGGCTGGTATAATTCAACTGAGTCAAAGTTATTTCTCTGCTCCAGTAGTATTGGTGCACAAGAAGGATGGATCATGGCGCATGTTTCCGGATTATAGGGAGCTCAACAAACTCACTATTAAAGATAAATTTCCCATTCCTGTCATTGATGAACTATTGGATGCATTGCATGGATCGATTTACTTCACCAAGTTTGATCTTCGTTCAGGATATCATCAAATCAGAATGAAGACTGAAGACATTCCAAAAATAGCATTTAGAACTCATGAGGGTCATTATGAATTTTTGGTCATGCCTTTTGGCCTTACCAATGCACCTTCTACATTTCAAGGTTTGATGAATTCCATTTTCAAACTCTTCCTTAGAAAATTTGTGTTAGTATTTTTTAATGATATACTAATCTATGGCATGTCTTGGAATGATCATGTTCAACACATTGACAGGGTGCTCAACCTATTTAAGGAGAAACAATCATATGCAAAACAATCCAAATGTTTCTTCGGGGTATAAGAGGTGGAATATCTGGGTCATATTGTATCTCATGAAGGTGTTAAGGTAGACCCCAGCAAAATTAAAGCCATTAAGGAATGGAAAATTCCCACATCCATAAAGCATCTGCGAGGATTTCTCGGGTTGATAGGGTATTACCGCAAGTTTGTTAAGAATTATGGGAGAATAGCAGCAGCTCTAACAATATTATTGAAGAAAGATTCATTTTTATGGACTCCAGAAGCAACGAAGGCCTTTGAACATCTTAAAGAGGCAATGTGCCAAGCACTGGTCTTAGCTACACTAGACTTCACAAAAACCTTTATTGTGGAATGTGATGCCTCAGGAAATGGAATTGGTGTTGTTTTAATGAAAGAAGAAAGACCCATTTATTTTGAAAGTCACCCAATCAAAGAAAAGTATGTACATAAAGCTATTTATGAAAAGAAATGTTGGCAATACTACATGCACTTAAGAAATGGTGACCATACCTAATGGGAAGACACTTCAAGGTAAAAACAGATCATGATAGTCTTAAATACATTTTAGAACAAAGATTATCTTCAGAAGAGTAGAAAAAATGGGTCACAAAGATGTTGGGTTATGACTTTGAAATCATATACAAAAAAGGGAAGCAAAATGTTGTGGCAGATGCACTCTCAAGAAAGGATGAGGATGTGGAAGCATTTCTTTGTGCCATATCTATTATCCAGCCAGATTGGATAAATGATGAAAGGGATGAATGGAAGAATGACGAAGAAGTGGGGGCACTCATTCAAAAGTTACAATAAGATCCCAGTGCATCTGATACATTTAGTTGGAAAAATAATTCATTATGGTACAAAGATCGTTTATACCTATGTAAGAATTCCCAACTCAAGCAAAATATTCTTATGGAATTGCATGCCTCTCCCGTAGGAGGGCACTCACGATTTTTAAAGACTTACCACAGGGTTAAGAAGGAATTTTTTTGGGACGGCCTTAAATTTGATATTCAAAAGTTCGTGGCGGAATGTTTGGTTTTCCAACAAAATAAATTTGAAACAATTAAGACCCCGGGTCTACTACAACCTTTATCCATTCCAAGTCAACATTAGGAGGAGTTCAATGGATTTTATCACAGGTATACCTAAATTCGAAGGGAAGAGTGTCATCATGGTGGTAGTTGATAGACTTACCAAGTATGCACACTTTTGTGCATTATCTCATCCATTTAAAGCCAGTACAGTTTCTACTGCATTTATGGAAACAATTCAAAAGCTACATGGAAACCCAAATATTATTGTAAGTGACAAAGATCCCATCTTCATTGGAAATTTTTAGACAAAATTATTTTCTTGTCTTGGTACTAAGTTAGCTCATAGTTCATCTTATCATCCTCAATCTGATGGGCAAAATGAAATAGTAAACAAATTTTTGGAAGGATATTTTCGTTGCTTTGCATTTGATAAACAGACACATTGGGTCAAATGGTTTCCTCTCGCTGAATGGTGGTATAACACTTCCTTCCATACTTCAACAAAAATGACCCCATTTATGGCACTTTATGAATATCACCCACCATCCATCACATCATATTTAAGAGAAAATTCTAAGGTTCAAGCAGTAGAAGATCACATCGAGAATCAACTAGAAGTTCTCCAACTCTTAAAGGATAACCTCATCTTGGCACAGAATAGAATGAAACAGCAGACAGATCAACATCGCAGTGAAAGAAGTTTTGATGTAGGTGATTGGGTATTCCTACGGCTACAACCATATAAACAAATGTCCCTCAAGCAAGCTAAGAAGGATAAAAAATTATCACCAAAGTATTATGGTCCATACAAAGTGTTGCAAAAAATAGGTACAATGGCATACAAATTGGAGCTTCCTACAGCTTCCCGAGTGCACCCAGTTTTCCATGTCTCATGCTTAAAGAAGGTTATAGGTGACAAGCTCTCAGTTCAAACAATGTTGCCAAAACTTGACAAGGAAGGAAAGATCATATTGGAACCTGAAGCAGTTAAAGAAACAAGAACTCGACAGCTACGAAATTGATCAATTTCAGAGTATCTCATCAAGTGGAAGAACTTACCCCATTACTAGTGGAATATCTAGTGTTTATCACATTAATTTTGTCATTATATTCCTTATTTTCATTGTTGTGATCCTATTGTCTCCATATTGTTATTATTGTGCACCCCAGAAGCCCGCTATTGTTATTTATGTGGCCTTATATTATTATGGTTAGGTCGGCTTGGGTTATATTGTGACCCCTTAGACTCCTATATATAGAAAGGAGGTTTTGTCATTTGTATCATCCAAGAATTGTTCATTGGTGTATTATAAAGGAGGTTTCCCCCTCGAAGAGGCTGAATTATAAGTCGTTGATCTATCTTTTCTATCGTTTTGTGAGTTGGTTTCATAACATCTTAACATTAGTGTAACAATTTATCTCCCAACTATAATTTCCTTGTGGGATTTTTCATCAGATTAAGGAAACGCTAAATTCAGAGTGTCTACATTTTTAATAGGATCAAGGAAAAGAAAAAATGTAACTGTATGTTTTAATCATCTTCACCGGTATCAAAATAGAGTGAATTATTTTACTTATCTTTGCAGGTAGTTTGAGAGCCACAACAGAGTGCATTATTTTTCTTATTTGTGCAAGTAGTTTCATAGCCACATAATTAGTCGAACAATTTTTCTCCCAACTAAAAATTTTGATCAGATTTTTAATTAGATTAAGGGAATAAATCACCGAATAAAAGGGTGATCTTGTCATTGCATTTTCTCATGCATTTGTTCCATAGATAGATATTCCTTGAAGTTTTGAAAGGTTCCATAGATGTGCCCTTGTGCTTTGATATTTAAAAAATAAAATAACAATAACTTGAAGTGAACCAGAAAAATAAAATAAAGATAATTTGAAGATACCTAGAGAAACAAAATAACAATAACTTGAAGAGAGCTAGAAACATAAACCTATTTAGTTTATGTGGTTTAGATTGTTTCTTTATCAGGGATTACTTTCCTCTTACAACTTTTCCAATTCATTGTTGAACTGTGTTGTGGGTTGGAAACTTACAGGGTACTGAAATGCTGACATGAAGTTCTCCAAATTGAATCCAAGCAACTATTGTGCTTTTATAAAATGTGTTCTTTCCTTGAAAAACTTACATGCTAAAATCGCAGCTCGCTGCACTTACATTTTATATGGACATTCCAACATCCCAATTTGTTTGACTTATGAAGGCTACATGGATAAGATAAAGTAACATTATAAACTGAATAACTCCTATATAAATCCACCATTGGATAGAATTAAAATGCACAAAAATTCCACAACCTAACCTTATGTTGACAAAGTACATGAAAATCAACATACTTGAAAGAAAAATTGAGATATCAGTTGGTGTCTGCATGGCTTCCGTACTAAAATCACCATACTTGAAAACAAAATTGAGATATTAGTTGGTGTCTACATGGCTTCGTACTTATATTTGTTATCAAATATTAGACTTACACAAATGTGGGTATCCATGCTGGTGGGTATTCATGATCCAAAATACTGGTCTTTTTGTTTGAGTAACATTTTTTGACATTGTGATAAAATCTTGGTGTTTCTTAGGCATAGCAATGTCATTCATTATGACCATGTTTCCCTTGAAGTTGGATTGGATATAACTCAAAAAATGACCAAAATCTCATCTTTTAATGTTCCATAATAAAATGTTTGGTTAAACAATGTTCTATATGCCCACAACACTATTTTGATGTCAAAGCTTAGATATCAAGCTGAAAATCTATCGACTTTTTAGCTGAGAATCTTTGAAACTCTTGGCTCGAAAATATATTAAACTCTTGATCAAGAGTTTCTATAAAAATGTTCATCCAAATATTATTTTAATACTTTTGAGTGAGAAAGGAAGAACAGAACCCTGCATCCTTCCAAACCAATAGTTTGTCTGACTGGGTCTGTATGTGCCTCCAAGCCAACAATATGGTTAATTTAAGCTAAAAATTCTTAATATGAATATGTTCTTATTAAATTTTTCAGGACGTCATTTATAAAATTCTTGTTTATGTCTATATAAAACTCTTCTAATTTTCTTTATGCCTAACACAAACTCTTTTTTTGTAACTACTACTATTTAGGCCTCCCATGGTATTTTTTTTCCATTCTTTCTGGAGTTTTTTTTGCTACCACATTTTAATTCAATAAACTTCTTTTTTGTAATTATTATTAGCAACCCAACTATATGAATTAAAGGGTTAGTAGACACTAATAGACATCAATCCATAATAAGCATCAAAATACTTCATATATGTGTCACGTTGCTAAAATTAAAAAAAAATCATAAAAACTAACTAAATTATAAGAATTAATATATAAGTTAAAGATATATACATTTTGTAACAAGGTTCTTAACCATAGAGATTTACCTGCACTTTATGATGAATATTATTAATCTGTTAATAGCTTTGTTACAATACCATGGGCATATACCATGGCTTATCAATAATACATGCCCAAAAAACCATAACTTGTTGAAAATGCAGCAAGAAAATCTAGTTTTGACTTTTCCTTGGTCAAACAAGATTAAAATTCAAATTTCTATTTCAGTAGAATACTTGGAGGTAGCTAACTGAGGTGACATGGATCTTTTCACTCAGTTAACTCAGTAAATTTGAGTTTGAGAAACTTGAGTTTAGTTCTACATGATTGATTGCTAATTTTCAGAAATCTATTTCAGTTAATTTGAGTTATTGTCAGTTTAACTAGTTATAATTGTCAGAAGAACTACTGGAGGTCAAGTTATGGATGCGTAACTTCAACAACACTCAATGATCATCCAGTTAACTGACTAATCAACTCAAAATAATTGCTTCATGCAGAGAATTTGAGTTACCCAATTGAGATGGAGATGCCAAGGTAGTCTACTACTAGTTATAGCATATTCCTATGTGTATAGGTGGTGCATGTAGTGAGAGAATGACCTAAGGCTATTATGCAATTCCTTGGTGTGAAACTGCTAAAAAGAATAGGGGAAAATTCCCAAGGGAACAACGCAAGGAAATAGGAGCTTGGGAAGAATTGAAATTGGTTAAATGTTGGGCCAAGATAAGTTAACCAGACAGAGGGATAAACTATACACTTGCAGGGTGTACTCATTCTTGAGAAAGCATTGTATTTATTCTCTATTCTCTGATTAATGCAATACAAATAGTAAGGGATTTTGAGAAATTTCTTTTCCCTAGATAAATCTGTGTATGTGTGATGTTTCCTTTTTCATGTCAATGATTCTTGTTTTATATGGTGAATTAACTTCCAAAGATCAGTAGAGTATCTTCAAGTCTTGTAAGCTAGAAAATTTCATGAGAAATATGAATCTACACATTAATTTCTACATGATATCAGAGCTCGAATCATTATAGAGAAGATATTTCAAAATTTTAATTGTAGGAGATGCAAATTTGAAGATCAGTGTTGTAGGTTTTCTTCAAGACTGAGAATATGGATTTGAATAGAATTAGGCTTAAGTATGCCTTGGAAGGCACCTCAAACTTTGTTGCATGGAAGGACAAGATGGAGGCAGTATTGAATGATAATGGGCTGCTAGAATACATAAAGACAAATGTAGGAAAACCCCAAGCATTTGATGCTCAGAATCTCGTTTAGTGGAATAAGGATGCCTCCAAAGTGAGGAGAATCATATTGGAGGGAGTTCAAGATCATATTGTCTTGAATATCCATGGAAAAGAGACTTTGTTCCCAACGTGGAAAGCATTGACCAAGTTGTTCGATAAAAATAGTGACCATAGCAAGATGTAACTCAAGGAAAAGATTTGAAGTATCAAGATGAAAAAGAATGACAGAATTTTGCAGTACCTGAGCAAGTTTACACAGTGTTGTGATGAAATTGGTGGGGTCAGTGTGATTGTCCTTGAAGAAGACTTAGTAGCTCTAGCCGTTTTGAGCCTTCCCAAGAACTAGAATAGCTATCAAGATTCAGTAAATGGTAGAGAGAAACTACCAAGTTGGGAGCAGTTATGGTCTCATCTAGTGCAGGAAGAAATAAGACGAAACACAAGAGATAGGACCTCATCCAATGGAAAGGATGAGGAGAAATGTGCTTGGATGGAAAGGTAAAGAAATAGAAGGGGAAGAAAGCCCAATCCAAAGTAGACTCAAGTCAAGTGGGAAAGAAGAAAGACTTGTCCAGAATTAAGTGATTTCATTGTCATGAATTCAGGCACTATGCAATGAAGTGTCCACATAAGAAAATAAGCAAGAGGACCGTAGGAGGAGTAGCAGGTGAAGCCTTGGCTTCACAGTTCTAACTTGATTTTACCCTCATTGCATGCATGGAAAGCACAATTATGGGTAGCGGTGCCTCATTCCACATGATGAGAAACAAATAATTTTTTAGTGATTTGGAGGAGAAGGATATCCATATGCACATCAAGATGGGAGATGGTTGAAGGTATAACATGATCGATATTGGTACAATTACTTTTGAGAGGAGTCTGGCTCCCCTCTCAGGCTCAAAGATGTGATGTTTGTATTGAGTCTGAAGAGGAATCTAGTTTCTGTAGTTGTGTTCAAAGGCCATGGATATGATGTGATATTAAGAAAAGGAAAGGCTTTCTCGAGACATTTTTCCATGGGACAAGTGGATCAGATTGGGGTTTGAGTGAAGAACCTATATAATTTAGATGTGGAAGACTATGCAGAATTGAGCACAAAAGTAGAGAAGGCGCATAGTCGAGATGTCGGTGAATTATGGCATAGAAGACTAGGCCATTCGCATCATGGCACTTTGAAGATCATGCAACATATTTCTATAGGCCTCCCCAAAGGAGCACTAGAGCAACGAGATACATGCAAAGGGTGTACATTTGGGAAGTACATAAAATCCACCTTCAATGATTGAGACAATAGGGTGTATGCAGTCCTTGAAAGGATCCAATTTAATGTATGTGGACCTTTCTCAAAACCCTCCATTTCCAAGCACAGATATTATTTTATATTTGTAGATGATTTCTAACGAAGGTTTTGGATCTACTTCATGTAGAAGAAATACCAGAAATTCTCCAAATTTGTTGAGTTTAAAGCACTTGTTGAGAAAGAAAGTGGCAGGAAAGTGAAGGCTCTTAGGAGAAATAACAATGGGGAGTACGTGTCGAATGAGTTTAAAACATTTTGTGAATAGGAAGGAATTTGACAGGAGTTGGGAGCACCCCATAACCCACAACATAATGGGGTGGTTGAGAGGAAGAACATAAGTATTGTGGGAGCAGCATGGGCGACGTTGCATGACCGAAGCCTACCTTTTCACTTGTGGGTTGAAGCATGCAACACGGTGATCTATTTGCAGAACATGAGTCCTCATAGGATTATTGGCATGAGTACACTAGAGGAAGCATTTTCAAGGAAGAAACCAAATGTGTCACACTTCAGGATCTTTGGATCATCAATTTACTGCCATGTTTCCAAGGAAGAAAGCAAAAAGTTAGAGCCAATAGTAGAGTTGGGCATATTTGTGGGGTCCACTGACACATCTCACAACTATCGTGTGTACTTTCCATCTCTAAGGATGAAAGTGGTTAGAAGAGATGTTAATTTTAATGAGGAGAAGGAAATGAGGTGTTCTCTTGAGAGGGAGTTTCAATTACAGCCTAATTAAGACCTTTTGGCTCCAAAGGAAGAACCTCAGGAAGTTGTGGAGCGGCCACAAGTAGAGGAACATAGAGTGGAGATGTCCGCTCAAGCAGAGACATATAGATAAGGAAGCGAACTAGGGAAGCTAAAAGATTATTGCAAGATCCTAGAGAGAATATGGGAGCACCCACATCACAAAGTAGGAAAAGGAGGTCACCGGATCAATACACTAGCTACATGGATCTGATGAGTGAGTTGGTAGAGACAGAGCCATCCTCATTTAAGGAAGTTGTAGAGAAATCAATATGGGTTGATGCTATGGTAGAGGAATGTGATTCCATTGTCATAAAAAAATGTTTGGGAAGTGTTCCAAAGACAAAGTCACAAATCATTGGCTAGCTCAAGATGGATTTACAAGGTAAAGCATGCAGCAAGTGCTACAATATAGAAATAGAAGGCTATATTTGTGGCGAAGGGGTTCTCTTAGGTGGAGGGAATTTACTTTGTGGAGACCTTTTCTCCAGTGGAAAGGTACTCATCCATGAGGTTAATTCTAGAATTGTCAGTGCAGATAGGGTGGAAGATCCACCAGATGGATATGAAGACAACATTCCTCAATGGGGTCATTGAGGAGGAGGTGTATATTCAGCAGTTAGAGGGGTTTTAGATGTTTGACAAAGAGTCACATGTGTATAGACTCAATCGAGTGTTGCATGTACTTAAGCAAGCACCTCGTGCTTGGCATACCAAGATTGATAACTATCTCACTAGTTTGGGCTACACCAAAAGTGAAGCAGATGAAAACATTTATCACATTGTGGTAGAAGGCAAATTATTGATTATTGTGTTATATGTTAGTGACTTGATCATTACTAGTGATCAACAACTGAACATATCTTGCAAGGAGGGCCTTGCAAGAGAGTTCAAGATGAAGGACATGGGCCTCATGTACTAATTACTTAGATTGGAAGTATGGCAAGGAGATGGGGAACTATTTTTATCTGAGGGAAAGTATGCCAATGATATACTTCAAAGGTTCCACATGGATAGGTGCGAACCCTTGGAGACTCCTCTAGTAGGAAACTAGAGGAAAGAGGATGCTACTTCAAGTGAAGTAGTGGAGGCTATCATTTACAAGAAGATTGTGGGCTCACTCATGTATTTGGTGAACACATGACCAGACATGTGTTATGCAGTTAACCATATTAGTCAAGCAATGGTTAAGCCAACCAAATTGTATTGGAAGGCAACAAATCATGTTTTGATATACCTCAGAGGCACTACTTAGTTTGGTCTTCAGTACAGACATACAGAAGGAGTGAAGTTGCAAAGATTCACAAATGCACATTTAGTAGGGAGTACATCAGAAAGGAAGAGAAAATTAGGAGGAATTTTCAGTGTTGGGTCCACAACAGTTTCTTGGTACAACAGGAAGCAGAGATCTGTGACACTCAACTCAACAAAAGCAGAGTACATGGCTGCAAGTCAAACAACATGTGAGATTATCTGCATAAAAAAAATATTCTTGTTGGGTTATTTGGTCAGAATATGGATCCTACAATGATTTTTTGTGACAATAAGTGTTGTATCAAACTCTTTGAGAATCTAGTATTTCATGATCAATCCATGCATATCAAAATCTGGTATCACCATCGACGATATTGTGTACATAGCCAGATTATGTTGTTGCAGTACATTCTAACAAAGGAACAAGATCCAAATGTTTTAACAAAGTCCTTGTCAAGAGGAAAATTCAAGTTCCATAGAAGCAAGATTGGGGTATCTAATAATCCCATTCTTACTGAGAGGGAGTGTTGATAATGTATCAAGAAAATATAGTTTTGACTTTTCCTTGGTCAAAGTAGATTAAAATTCGAATTTCTATTTCAGCAGATGTTAGGTCCCTATAATACTAGTGTATCCCCCTTATTTTTATTGGTGTACCCATGTAGCCCCCATATTTTTATTGTTGTTCCCCATGGAAGCCCACTATTTTTATTGTTGTGCCCCATAGAAGCCCACTATTGTTATTGTTGTGCCCTTACATTATTATTGTTATGTAGGCTCTAATTATATTGTGACACCCTAGACTCCTATATATAAAAAGGAGGTCTTATCATTTGTATCATCCAAGAATTATTTATTTATGTAATGTAAAGGAGGTTTCCCCCTCGAAGAGGATAATTTTTAAGTCGTCTATCTATCTATTTGTGAGTTGGATGCATAATATTTGGTTTCAGAGCTTTGGATTCTAGTGTTTCGTTGCTTCAAACAAGACATTGTGGAATTTTCACTATACATTTATTTATACGAAGCTTCAGAAGCTGAAATTGAAACCATGTGGAGCCAAAATCTTGGTGAACTTTGTGCAGGAATTGCAGTCTTAGTTTGATATAGTTTTTGAGATATGGTCCTAAGAAGTTAGGGTTGTTTCATGCTCCATAATTCAGTCTCAAACAAGCGACCTAGGGAAAATCATCATAAATTTCATTTCAGGCATCAGAATTGAATTCTATAAAAAGTAGCTAAAATAGCATGGACTGTAGTTTCATATGTAGAAATTTCAGGCTGAATGTTGAAACAATGATATGTGGTATACTATACAACCTTGTTCTACTAAAATGGTCCATAATCAGGTCATCGTGGGATATCTAGCATAACTATATATATATTTAAGAATCCCATATTGGTATGAATTCGCTTGATAGGGCTACCACAAGACCATATTTTAGAACTTGAAGATTTGAAATTAAAGAGTTACTACCATTTCAAGATTGAGCTCCTAAAAGAAAGAAAAAGGTGTGTATTTCTTTTTTAAATTGCATAACGTTTGTTTGAAAAATCAATTCAAAGTGATTTGAAGGGCATATTGAAGCATAAATACCAGTATTGGGTTCTAAAATTCCTCCCAAGAAAAATAATTCTACACCAATTAAGCTCTCAGAAATCTCTACTATGATGCATGAAGAGGAAGAATTGCAACATGATATATCGAAATTACAGGACCAAGTGCAAAAAATTTTGCTGTCACAAAGAGAAAGGAAAGAAAAAATAAAAGGTGACATGGATGGTTTAAAATGTTACATGGATGGTTTAGAATGATACATGAATGGTTTAAAATTAGACATGGAAGGTTTGAAGGAATTTTTGACAAATTTGTTGCAAGAAAGGCTTCCTGATGATGACAAGGTAATCCATGAAAATTATGATGAGGACAAAAGGAATATGAAGTACGATTTTAGAGACTCGAATGTGGGATTTAAGAACCACCATATTCCAAATATATATATGAGGAAGTTTGATGTCAAGGATTCGGTAACATGGATACTACAAATGGAACAATATTTTGATCTACGGGATGTGGAACCTCCACAAAAGGTATGTATTGCATCTTTATATTTATAACCCAATGAGTTTGTATGGTATATATGGCTTTGTTCTCATAAATTACTTGTCACCTAGTTAAATTCTATGGAGGAAATGATAACACATTATGAAGATACAAAGAGAAACACTTTCATTTGCCAATTGATAAATCTAAAACAAAAGGGTTCAATGGTGGAGCACATTGAATACTTCCAAAAATTGAATATTAGGGTAACCAATATTCTAGAGGAGCATAGGATTGTTGTCTTCATAGGGACCTTAAAAGATAAAATCCAACACGAGGTTCACCTTAGAGAACCTGATTCATTGGAGAAGGCATTCAGGGTGGCAAGAAAAGTTGAAAGCAATTATGGCAACAAGGAAGTCTACCACTCACAACTATAATGATGAAATTGTTGCTGCTCCTAGTCTTCCACAACTTACAAGGTTGACACCACAACAATTGGATTCAAAAAGAGAAAAAGGGATTTGTTATAGTTGTGATACCAAATACACTAAAGGTCATAAGTGTGTTGAGAATAAATTATTCTACATAGATTGTGAAGAGGAGGAAGAAACGGAACAAGAAACATCAAAAGAGGAGGATATACATTAGGAAACAACACCAGAGAAAGAAGAAATGAATCTGACCATACCTTGTAATGTATTGGCAGGAATTACCACTCCTCAAACTCTCAATATAGAAGGATATATTAATAAGAAAAAGGTAATAGTGTTGATTGATTCAGGTAGTACCCATAATTTTATTCATTGTAAGATAGCCAAGGAATTGAATTGCTTCCTATATCCAACACCAAAGTGTCAAGTAATGGTTGCAAATGGAGGAACTATAAATTTCTCTAGAAATTTCCATAATATCAATATAACCATGGGGGAATATGTATTGAATAGTCAAATGCTTTCCATTCCAATGGGTGGTGCTGATGTTGTGCTAGGAGTCCAATGGTTATAATCTTTGGGAACAATAACTTTCAATTTTCAAGAAATTTTCTTGAATTTTTTTGGGAAGGAAAGGAAGTTGTATTAAGGGGTATCACAGGGAAACTAGTAAAGATAATCATCTCTAATGGCATGAAAAATCTTTTTAAGAAATAAAAATAGGGCGTAATTGCACAATTATGCTCATTAGAGGTTCAAACATCGAAATCATCTATTTCTCCACATCTCCAAAAAGTCTTGGACAATCATTACAATGTGTCTCAGACTCCCAAAGGTCTCCCACCCATTCGTGATCATGATCATGATATTCACTTGATTCTAGGAAGTTTTCGTCCAAACATCAGGCCTTACAGATATCCTTATGCCCAAAAAAGTGAAATGAATGTATGGTTGTAGAAATGCTAGACGATGGTATAATTCAACCTAGTCAAAGTTTTTTCTCTGCTCCAGTAGTATTGGTGCACAAGTATGTTAGAAAAATATTACATATGACAGAGAAATGCAAGACATATAATATGCAACAAAAAAACAAACACATAAAACCAGAGAGACACAAATATACGTGGTTCACCTAGTTTGGGCTACGTCCACCTCAAACAGCCAGTCCTTCCTCTCTATTATCCACCAAAATGAAGAGACACAACCTACAGTAGATCCGCTATAATATCCTCTATTTTCTCTCACAGTCTCACCTATTTGTTTCTCATTCTGAGAATACACATATATATTCCACAGCCTTAGTACAATACCCTCATACAAAGAGAGGGGTTGCCTTCTAGGGTTAAAAACCTAAACTAAACATAAATTCTATCATCAAATCATCTTTCTAATGAATGGCCCAAATTGACTAGAAATTACTATACTTTTACAAAGCAAATTTACATCTGTTTTTAGCCCCCTCGCATGGAGGGGTGTACAATCTTCCTGGGGTATACATCCAACTGAAATAAAGACCTCTAAATTAGGATGATAATCATGCTCCATACCCAACAAAGTAAGATGGATCATGGTGAATGTGTCTAGATTATAGGGAGATCAACAAACTCACTATTAAATATAAATTTCCCATTCATTTCATTGATGAATTGTTGGATGAATTACATGGAGCAATTTACTTCAAAAATTTGGATATTTGTTTAGGATATCATCAAATTAGAAAGAATACTGAATACATTCTGAAAAAAATATTCAAAACCCATGAGGGTCATTATGAATTTTTGGTCATTCCTTTTAGCCTTATTAATGAACTTTCCACATTTCAAGCTTTGATGAATTCCATTTTCAAACCCTTCCTTAGAAAATTTGTGTTAGTATTTTTTGATGATATACTAATCTACAACAACTCTTTGAAGGATCATGTTCAACATGTTGGCAGGGCACTCAAACTATTGGAGAAGACAAAATTGCATGCAAAAACTTCCAAATGTTTCTTTGGAGTACAGGAGGTGAATATTTGGGTCATATTGTATCTCATGAGGGTGTTAAGGTAGACCCTAAAAAAATTAAATCCATTAAGGAATGGAAAATCCCTACAACCATAAAGCATCTTCGAGGATTTCTCGGGTTGACAGGGTATTATTGCAAGTTTGTTAACAATTATGGGAGAATTACGACACCTCTAACATCATTACTGAAGAATAATGCATTTTCTTGGACTGCAGAAGTAACGAAGGCCTTTAAGTATATCAAAGAGGAAATGTGCCAAGTACCAGTCTTAGCTATGCCAAACTTCATAAAATATTTTATTGTGGAATGTGATGCTTCAGGGAATGGAATTTGTGTTGTTTTAATGCAAGAAGGAAACCCCATTTCTTTTGAAAGTTGTCCAATCAAAGGAAAGTATTTACACAAACCTATTTATGAGAAGGAAATGTTGGAAATACTACATGCACTAAAGCAATGGTGACCTTACCTAATGGGAATACATTTCAAGGTAAAAACAGATCATGATAGTCTTAAATACTTTTTGGAACAAAGATTATCTTCAGAATAGCATCAAATATGGGTGACAAAGATTTTGGGTTATGACTTTGAAATCATCTACAAAAAATGGAAGCAAAATGTTATTGCAGATGAACTCCCAAGAAAGGATGAGGATGTGGAAGCATTGCTTTGTGCCATTTCTATTATCCAACTTGAGTGGATAACCAAAGCAAGAGATGAATGGAAGAATGATGAAGAGATGTGGTCACTCATTCAAAATTTGAAGCAAGATCCCAATACATATGATACATTTAGCTGGAAAAATGATTCATTATGGTACAAAGGTCACTTATATCTTTGTAAGAAATCCCAACTCAAACAAAAGATTATTCTGGAATTGCACACCTCTCCCTTAGGAGGGCACTCACCATTTTTAAAAACTTACCATAGGGTAAATAATATATATATATATATATATATATATATATATATTTATTTATTTATTTATTTATTTATTTTTCTGGGATGGCCTTAAATATAATATTCAGAAGTTTGTAGCATAATATTTAGGTTTCCAACAACATAAGTTGATACAATTAAGACCCCAGGTCTGTTACAACCTTTAGTCATTCCTAGCTAGTGTTGGGAGGATGTATCAATAGATTTTATCACAGGTTTACCCAATTTTGAAGGAAAGAGTGTCATCATGGTGGTGGTTGATGGACTTACCAAGTATGCACACTTTTTTTCATTATATCATCCTTTTAAATCTAGTACAGTTGCTACGGCAGATATGGAAACAATTCAAAAGTTTCGTGGAAATCCAAAGATTATAGTAAGTGACAGAGATCCCATTTTCACTGGAAATTTTTGGACAGAATCATTTTATTTTCTTGGTACTCAATTAGCTCATAGCTCATATTATCATCCTCAATTTGATGGGAAAATTAAGATAGTGAACAAATGTTCGGAAGGATATCTTCATTGCTTTGTATCTGATAAACAAACACAATGGGTCAAGTAATTACCTCTAGCTGAATGGTGGTATAACACTTCCTCCCATACTACAACAAAAATGACCCCATTTATTGAACTTTATGGATATCATCCACCATCCATCACATCATATTTAAGAGAAAATGTAGAAAATCTTGTAGATTCACAAGCTCATGCAATGTACTAAAGCACATGACAAGAATCTACTTATACTTTCAACTAGTGGAAGCCAATAGATCGATGAAAACAATATGAACAATAAGAAGACAAATTAATGGCACATAGAACAAGATGCATATGGGGTTGGGTGTGGAGCCTAATTATTTTCTTTTTTTGTAGGCAATTTTCCATGGGGTAAAAAATTTTGGCCCAAAATGGAGATGTGGCCAAAAAGTTTGGTAAAAAATGCAAATGAATGTGGTTGAGTGAATGATGAATTGATGAATGTAAGGTTATAATAAGGTTAATGAATGTAATAAGGTGAATGAATAATGTAAGAGGTAAATGTATATAATGTAGGGTGATGTAGGATATAGGGTAATGTAGGATGATATATACATGGATAGGGGTATTGCATATTCAAGTTTAAACTAGTTTATCAATCTTAGAAAATTTTTCAAAATTGAAGGCATTAAGAATACTTTAAACTTACAATACTTTCCTTTCACTTGATAGCTCATTGTCAATGCTTTTCTTCTATTGATGATGACCTTAGCTCTTTTTTCAACACTTGACCTTTTTCTAATGATGACGATACTTTGACCTCAAAATGAATTCTGCTGAATGATTTTGTTGGATTGTAGATGCTTGTAGCTGCTTCTCAGGTCCCTTTGATGTTGATTTTAAGATGAATAATCATGTCCCTTCTGCAATAACACATGTCATTGATCTTGTTTAGGTCCCTTACAAATAAATATTGATTATGATGTCTAAGGTCCCTTAGTACTTTCCTTTCACTTGATAGGTCATTGTTAAAGCTTTTCTTCTATTGATGATGACCTTATCTCTTTTGTCAACACTTGACCTTTTGCTAATGATGACAACACTTTGACCTCAAATGAATTCTATTGAATGATTTTTGGATTGTAGATGCTTGTAGTTGCTTCTCAGGTCCCTTTGTTGTTGATTTTAAGATGAATAATCAGGTCCTTGTGCAATAACATATGAAATTGATACTGTTCAGGTTCCTTACTGATAAATATTGATTATGATGTCTTGGGTCCCTTATGCAATACAACTGCTTGATATTGAAGTAGCTTGAAGTAACTAAAATTGAGTCTTGATAAGCATACAAGGTTTGAGATGGAAAGGATAACAAAAGCAATAATGCTTTTGTTTCCCTCTCCCTCTTGCTTATTTTGAGACTTGTCCTCAAGTCTTCACATTTATTTTCCAAAGAAGAAAATATTCAGTATTAAAAATAAGAATCAAATGAAAATGAAATAGAACTCTTTTATTTTTCAGAATTCATACTAGCCAAGTAACTTGGTTTTCCAGTATGAATTCAGGTTTGTATTGTGCCAGGAATCTGGATTTTCACAACCAAACCTCTTTATTATTTTTTATTTTTTTCTTTTATTTTTATTTTTTGGATGGAGGTGGGGTGTAATGGAGTAGGGAAGTATGGAAAGCTTATGAAATTAGGTTAGTTTGAAGTCATGATCCAGGAGTAGATGGATAGATAAATATTAGATCTGGACTTCAACAGGAATGATTGTGGAGCTTAGAATACAATATGGTAGATGAATAACATCATGAAAAATATGGATTATGAAATAATTTGTAGGAAATGGATGTGACTTATCATGGTCCAAAACTTGACTTGTTCTTTTGATGATTAACTTCATGTCTTTTGCCTCGATCTGAATCCATGTTGTAGGTTTGTTGGTGTTGTTGGTCAGCAACTGAAAGCAAGCTTCAAGAGTTTTGAGTTTCTTTGAATGAACTCAACATCAAGTGAATTCCACTTTACTTTGACTTGGATATTTTCATTTCATATTCATATATATGAATTTTTAAAGATTGACTTTGAAAAGTCCTTCATCCATGGAGTTCACTCCTTAATTCTTCTTATGACTTGCAAAAACATAGCATTTTCCTACAATACAATATTAGATGATGGAGGAAGAGAGGTGTACAATATCTCTTCATCCAATAAATATGTAAAATAATTACAAGAAATTCTTAAAAACAAGTCCAAATATGATATACAAAGAAAATGCATTTGTTTACCCCTTGAGGAATGGTGGCCAACCTAGACCTCCTAGCGGTATTTTGTTCACAAAATATTTGTTTTATGTCCAATTAGAGTGATTCCAAAGCCAAGTTAAAGTGAATTCATATGAATACTTCTATTATAAATAGGTTTTCAAAATGGTTTAAGATGATATGCTAAAAAAGATTAAGATTACCTTGTTTGATAGAGTTGCTTGTGAATTTTCGACTAGACCAATGGTCATTATTTGGAGTGTAAATTTTTCGTTAAAGATCAGATTGATGTGATTCAAATTGGAGATTAAAGTAGATATATTTTTGTATATCCATTAGAAACAGGTTTTTAAAATCCTTAGGTTTGTTATCACAGATTTTTTGATGAACAAACCTAGGAGGCAGAGTTTCACTATGTTGATTTTAAGACACACTGTCACTAAATGTGGCATAACTTTGTCATTTGTCCTCCAAATGGGATGATTAAATTTTTTATTGATATATACTTGAATATATCTCCCATATAGACATTTTTGAAAAGAAGATGATTGGTATGATAAATATGCCAATGAACAGTCAAGACCTAGAATTGTCACCATGTAGATTTTTCAACAAGAAGTTAGTATGTTGAGCATAACGGTTTCATCTGATATCGGATTGAGGTGATTCAAATTGGTTTGGAAAATATATCCCAAGGTATATATTCCCTATAAATATCATGTTAAAGTGTTTCCATTAGACACCTCAAATAAAGGTTGTACTAACTCTGTCCTCAAAATTTCACTTGAGACCTAGTTTTTATTTTGATCATATTTTTTTATTTGTGATCCAAATTGAAAATTTAAAAATGGATTTAAAAACTATATTTCAAGAGATAACTTGTTTAAAAACATTCTTTGAAAATGATCTTGCATTTTTCCATGAAATCCTTCCAAATGAATATTGAACAATGATTTGAAGAATTTATTCATGAGAGTTTGAACCAAAAGTCTTATTGTGAACTCATTCTACCTATTTATTTATTTATTCTAGTCTATCCTACTCTATTGTATAAAAAAAAGTCATTCTCTCAAGTATAAGAGGATTTACAATGCATCCATTTCCGTAACAACATCATAAGCAGATTCACATCCAATTTTGAAAAATATACCTTAATGAATAATTCGACTTGAAAAATTAGTTGATCATAGAGATTTGATGCTAAAGAATGTTGCAAAATGGAGTGGTTTTGTGGCCTAATGACTAGTTGAAACCAAGTTTTGAAATGATATTGTTTTGTTTGGTTCCCCTTAATTGTCATATCACAAAGTTATTCTTGTGTAATGTGTTCAAAATCATGAATGCACAAGGGATCATATGCTAGATATTCTTGAATTTCTAGATCTATTATTTGAACTTCATCGCATGTGATCCATAACTCATTAATCTCATTACAAAGATAACCAGAAGAAGTTTCTAGGTTCTTTTCTTGTGGATCCTCTTCATGGATGCTTTTTTCCTCTTCCATATTTTGAAATGAAGATTCATCCCTAGTGACCATTCTAAATTTTGGACAAAGGTTTAAGAAGATCCTTGTGGTGGGATACCCTCCTTCTCTAAATAACTTCTTTAACATCATGTTTTGTAGATCTTTGTTTTGCAAATGGAATTTGTAGTTAGTGAGTTTTTATTAGTGGCTGGGGGCTTTGTTTTGGGATCTACCTTTCATATCTTTTTCTAGTGTCATATAGAAACATAATGGAAAAATCCTAACTACAAATTTTTATTTTGTTTTTGTTTAAAGCTTCCTATTTTGATTAAATATGAATGTGCTTACCTGAAAATGACACCAAAAATGTTAGGTCAAATTACTAAGTAAACTAATGCAGGTGTTTTACTTGTCAATCCGGGTTTGCAGGTTTGGAAGCACGTCCAAAGAATATGGATTTAAGGTAAAGTCAATTTTGGAAGGCACGACTCAAAGGTTAAGGGAAATTCATATTGAAAATAAGTTCTAAAATTAAAGAAACTAAAAAGTCTTTGATTCAAGATGCAGTGAGCAAAGTAAGAGGCTCCTAACTTAGGAGGTCCTAGTTTTCCTTGCCCCAGTACTATCCTCAAGAAGAGAAACTAAAGAGTAGTAGTTTGTGATGTATAGAAATCAAGAGAAGGGGTTCCTAACTTAGGAGGTCCTGCTTGTCCTTCCTCACAGTTCTACTCCAACAACATTACCATTGCATCAAATTATAAACTCGAATTCAAGAAACAATTCAAGAAATGCAAAAGGATGATTTTTAGTTGTGGTTCATAATTTGATAGAAAGAGAATTTAACTTAAATCCTTGGTTGTCCTTTCGTACGCAAATTAGATTTTAAACCAAAATCATCCAAAAATCATTCAAAAATCATAACACATCTAAGTAACTGAATCATAAAACTGAAACAAGAATTACTGAATCAAAACTATGTTAATTTATACAAAATTTAACCGAAGTGTACTTAACTTGGTATGGGGGCCCTCCAACCTTGCCTTGTACACCTGAAGAAATCTTCAGCTAAAACTAACTTAATAAAGCATCCACAGCATGAACAACAAATACAACAGTAGAAATGATTCTTCAAATTATCTCAAAAGTCTCCAATAATCTTAATACAAAATTCCACTTTTTTTAATGGTCCATAAACTCTGTTTAAATACGAAAATCATAAAAAAACTTTGCTGTAATGGCTCTAATAGCCTTATCAATTCTAATCCATCCATATAGGTTGAAATCATCAAGTCTGGTTCATAAAATCAGGAAAAATCCTACAAAATAATAAATCTACTCCTTTTTACTAGGAATTCCTGAATGACAGGTCAAGTTTGACCAGCGTTGACTGGGATTTTTTTGCTCAGTTTGACTGAACCAATAGGTGTTTCTTCATCCTTGGTTCCCAATATTTCCAAATATGTGCTCAGATCTCGCCTAGGTGTCACGCACATATGACTTCCATGAAGCTGCTACGAGAATTTTTAATGCAGTCCAAATTTATTCTTAAAACCCAATTTTTACAAAAATTTCCAAAAATTGAAAAGCTTAATTTAGTTACGTGAATATGAAAAATAGGATTAAAATGAGGCATATACAGGTGAAATAGGATGCAATATGGTGGTAAATAAATGGATTTAGGATAGGCAAAGATGACCAAAATTGAGGGCCAACAAGCATCTTACTCCTCTGTGGGAATGTACTCTAATAACATAATCTGCCTCTATACATAATTTGTGAGATGATGATATCGGATATCGATATGCTTGGACCGATCATGAAAAAATAGATGTTTAGAGAGTTTGATACAACTCTAATTATCGCGGTAAATCATAGTTGGATCCCTATGCTGACCAATCAAACCAACTAGGATCTTCCTCATCTAGATAGCCTCACATGCTACCTAACTCGTAGTCATGTACTCTACCTCCACCGAAATGAGTGCAATTGATCTTTGTTTCATGTTGTACCAAAAAGTATCGCTGACCCAATCCTTAGGATCCCTCTTGATGTGCTCTTCATGTCAGATGGACTCCCTTCCCAATCTGCATTAGTGAAGCCTTGAAGCTTGATTCCCTCTGTTCGTCTGTACCATAATCCATACTCATAAGTGCCCATGAGGTATATCAACACATGCTTTTCACTTTCCAATATAGCTTGGTAGGCTTAACCATCGCTTGACTAAGTTGGTTCATTTCATAGCACATATCTGGTCATGTGTTCACCAAGTACATGAGTGAACCCACAAGCTTCCTGTAAACAGTAGCTTCCACTACTTCCCTAAAGTAGCATCCTCCTTCCTCAAGTTACTTGCTATAGGAGTCTCCATGTGTTTGATACTCTTCATGCAGAATCTCATGAGTATCTTGTTCGCATACTTGCCTTGAGACACAAACAACTACCCATCTCCTTGCCATACCTCCATGCCAAGAAAGTAATGCATGAGCCCCATGTCCTTCATCTCAAACTCTCTTGCAAGGTCCTCATTGCAAGATTTGATCAGTTGATCATCACCTGTCAGTATGAGATCATCAAAATAAAGTACAATGATTAACAGTTTACCTTCCACCACTATGTGGTACAGGTTCACATTCGCTTCACTCTTCGTGAAACCCAACCCAGTGAAGTAGCTATCTATACTGATGTACCAAGCACAGGGTTCTTTCTTCAGCCCATGCAATGTTCTCTTAGGCTAGCACACATGTGACTCATAGTCAAAGTTCTCAAAATCTTCAGGCCACTCTAAGTACACCTCTTCCTCAATCATGCCATTAAGGAAGGTTGCCTTCAGATCCATCTGATGTATCTTCCAACCCATCTATGCTGATAGTGCCAATATAGATCTTATTGATGAGTACCTTTGAACATGAGAAAATTTCTCATCATAGTCAATGCCTTCTACCTTTGAAAAGCCACCGGCTACAAATCTAACCTTATGCTTTTGCACACTACCATCTGCAGCTTGATTTACCTTGTAAAGCTAACAAGAGCTCACCACTGACTTGTCCTCCAGTCTCAAGACCACATCCCAAACACTGTTACGAACTATGGAGTCATACTTCTCCACCATGGCATCAACCCAAACCAATTGTTGCCTTGCTTCCTTAAAGGAAGATGGCTCTATCACATCACATTCACCCATAAGATCCATGTATCTAGTGTACGTCTTAGGTGACCTCCCCTACCTGTGCTGAGAAGTGGGTGTTCCCACATTCTCCCGTGCATCCTCCAACAATCTATCAGCCCCTTTGGTGTGATTTCTTCCCTCTCTAGAAGATTTTACTTGAGTGGATCTCTCCACTCCCAGATCCTCTACATGTGGCTGCTCCACATCAATCTGAGGCTCCTCAACCTTAGGAGCTAAAAGTTTCTTATCCACATGTAGCTCAAGCTCCCTCTCAAGGGAAAGTTACATGGCCTTCTCCTCATCGAATCTGACGTCCCTGCAAACCACTATCATCCTACTGGTCGAGAGGTACACCCAATAGTTGTCAAGTGTATCAGTGTACCCCACAAATATCCCCAATTCTATTGTCGCTCAAGCTTCTTCCATGCATATTTGGTCACATGGAAATATACCAATGACCCAAAAACCTTGAAGTGACCAACATCTGACCTCTTACTAGAATAAGCCTCCTCTAGTGTCTTCATCTCAAGTATCCAATGTGGGCTATTGTTCTGAACATAAACCATTGTATTGCATGCCTCAGCCCACAAGTGTAGTGGTAGGCCCTGGTCATGCAACATTGCCCTAACTACCCCTACTATGCTTTTGTTCTTCCTCTCGGCCACCCCATTCTGCTGAGGATTATGGGGTGTCATAAGATCTTGTTTAATCCCTTCTGTTGCACAGAATTTATTAAACTTGTTTGAGACATACTCACCACCGTTATCACTCCGTAGAGCTTTAACCTTCTTGCCAGACTCTTTCTCCACCAATTCTTTAAACTCACAAAATTTTGTGAAAGTTTGATCCTTTTTATGCATGAAAAATATCCAACATTTACAATAATAGTCACCAAAAAATATAACATTATACCTGTGTTTGGTCATGGATGTTGTCAAGAATGGTCGACACACATCTAAATGGACTCACTCTAGAATACCCTTTGCTCAATTGTCTTTGTCGTGAAAGGAATACTTGGTGTATTTTCCCAAAGTACACCCCTTGCATGTATCAACTTGCTCAAGCATACCTTTGGGAAGACCAGTAAAGATCTCCTGCAATATCTTCAAAGCTCCATGATGCAAGTGGCTCAATCACCTGTGCCACAACTTTCCAATGTCTCAACCTTGCACCCTTTCTACTTTTGTGCTCAAATCAAAACACTCCTCTAGCTCCATCTTATAGATATTCTTAACCCAAGTCCCTATCTTCTTTACTTGACTTGTGGCTATGTGTCGAAGGAACGCCTTTCCTTTCGAGAATATCACATCGCAACCTCTATCCTCAAGCATTGAAATGGATACCAAGTTCTTCTCTAGTCTGAGCACATACATAACATTATTCAAGAGGAGTGGAGCCCCATGCTCCTTCTGAAAATTAATCATTCTCAATCTAGTAACATTATACTTCTTGTCATCACCCATCTCAATGTGCATCTGGAGATCTTTCTCCTCCAGGTCACTAAATAACTCTTTTTCGCCAGTCATGTGGAATGAAGCTACACTATCTAAGTACCATACGCTTCGCATAATTGATGACACCATGCATGCAATGAGGGAAAAGTCCAATTAGAATTGAGAGGCTAAAGCCTCACCCACTGCTCCTCTTAAGGACTTCTTCTTGAAATTATTGAGTGGAAAGTTTGTAGCAAAATGACCCAGTTCATGACAATGAAAGCACTTAACTTTTGTCATGTCTTTCTTCTTACCTCCAAGATAAGAGTCAGATTTGGAATTGGAAGATTTCCCTTTACCCTTATTTCCTTAATCACTAAGGCATAATTCTCTTCATCATCAGTCTTTAATGAGGAGCCATCCCTAGTGTTCCTCCTAATCTACTCCTGCATCAAATCTGACCATGGTCGTTGCCAATCTAGCATCTTCTCCTGACCATTAACAGAGTCCCAATAACTATGCCAACTCTTTGGGAGTCCTAAAAGATCAAGACTCACCATATTATCCTCGGCAACTGTGATTCCAACACTTCCAAGTTCATCACAACACTAACTGAACTTGGTCAAGTGTTTTGGAATCGTCTTGCCTTTATCCATTTTGATTTTTGAAGTTTGTCCTTCAGTGCCAATTTCCCTTGTTCACTATTGTTTTGATACAAGTCTGTAAATGTTTTCCACATATCATATGGATTTTCCTTTCCATGGAGACTCGAGACAATGTGATCTCGAACTGCCTCAAGGATTATCCACCTCGCCTTCGCCACACAATTCTTCCATTCGGCCAAATTTTGTGCATCAGATTCTATTGGCTTAGGAATTTCTTGATCAAAGAATTCATTCAAGCCATTATCCTCTAGCACAGCCTCCATTCTATCCCTCTAGGATATAAAATTCGAGCTTCCTTCCAAGGCATACTCGAGCTGCAAACCGTACAACGCCATCTATAGATCCTTAAATATGTATTGCAAATTTGAATTTCACCTGTAACCAAAAACTGAAAACTTTGAAATCTCCTTTAGTATATTTTTCTCAACTCAGATACCATGTAGAAAATGGTATGGATTCACAAGCTTATGCAATGTACTAAATCACAAGATAAGAATCTACTTCTACTTTCAACCAGCAGAAGCCAATAGATCGATGAAAAAAAATGAACAAGAAGAAGACAAATGACTGGCACATAACGCAAGATGTATCTGGGGAAAGCCACTACTCAAAACCCCACTATATGTATTTCATATATCAGAAATATGAATGAAGATACAAAGCTTGTTCTCATTAGAACGATTTTGCACAAGTATGCTCAACTCTCTCAGCTCACAAGCTAGCTCTTAGCCAACACTTAGCCAATTCTGTAGCTCTCCAAGCCCTAATATTTTGCATAATTCCTAGGATATAGCTCGTATTTAAAGGGAATTCCTTCTTCCAAAACTGTGCAATCCAATCTAGGTTGACTTCCCGATTACTTGCATGATCTATACAAATGGTTGTACATTATCCTTGCACTTTAGTCTCAACTAGGTCTTTCTCAGAATTGACATGGATGAGTTTCTGATGAGGGAAGCTTCAGTTAACTAGAGTGACACTTGTGGATGCACGAGTGCACCAATTGAATGTTAACTCTCTATTAGTTCCACAAACAGTTTGGAACTAATTTGACTGAACATAACTCAGTAAACTAAGAGATCTAATTTCCAAATCAATTTAAACTCATATTGGATCCCTAAAACTGGAGAAAATATACATGACTACAGAAAGAATTCCAACTTGAAATTCCTAAGTTAATTAAACTTAATTAACTATTTATAAGTTGCTATGAGAATAAATTCGATTTTAATTCTCAGTTTAATTCAAGGACAAATTAAACTAGAATTTCTTCTTATCATTTCTCAAGAGAAAATTCTAAGGTTCAAGCAATGGAATATCACATTGAGAATCAACAACAAGTTCTCCAACTCTTAAAGGATAACCTCACTCTGGCACATAATTAAATGAAACAACAAACAGATCAACATCACAGTGAAAGAAGTTTTGATGTAGGTGACTAGGTATTTTTATGGCTACAACCATACAAGAAAACGATTGGTACTATGGCATACAAATAGGAGTTTCCCGCATCTTCCTGAGTACAGTCATTTTTCCATGTTTCATGCTTAAAGAAGGTTATCAATGACAAGCTTCCATTTCAAAAGGTTTTTTTGGAACTTGACGAAGAAGGAAAAATCATATATTTGCCTGAAGCAGTCACGGAAACAAGAACTTGGTAGATATGTAATCAATCAATTTCAAAGCATCTCACTAAGTGGAAGAACTTATCCACTGAAGATTCCACATGGGAGGATGAGAAGTTTATACATAAGCATCCAAAACTACTTAATCGTTGAGGACAACACATTTTTGAAGGAGAGTGGCATGTTAGGTCCCTATAAGACTAGTGTATCCCCCTTATTGTTATTGTTGTACCCCTTTAGCCCCCATAATTTTATTGTTGTGCCCCATAGAAGCCCACTATTGTTATTGTTGTGCCCTTACATTATTATTGTTATGTAGGCTTTGATTATATTGTGACCCCTTAGAATCCTATATATACAAAGGAGGTCTTGTCATTGGTATCATCTAAGAATTGTTCATTTATGTAATATAAAGGAGGTTCCCCCCTCAAAGAGGATAATTTTTAAGTCATTGATCTATCTATTTTTTAGTTGGTTGCATAACAACATAATATTGTTAGGTAATTAACTGAGATGACATGGTTCTTGTCGCTTAGTTAACTCAATCAATTAAATTTGGAGACACTTGAGTTTATTTATACATTATTGATTTCTAATTTTTAGTAATCTATTTCAGTTAATTTGAGTTATTATTAGTTTAACTAGTTCTAACTGTCAAAATAACTAGTGGAGGTCAAGTATTGGATGTGTAACTTCAACCACACTCTGTGATCAACTAGTTAACTAGTCAATCAACTCAAAATAATTGTTGCATTTAGAGAATTCAAGTTACCCAGTTGAGGTGGAGATTACAATGCAGTATACTATTAGTTGTAGCATATTCCCATGTATACAAGTGGTGCATGCAGTCAAAGATTAACCTAAGTCTATTGCGCAATTCCTTGGCGTGAAACTCCCAAAAAAAAGAGGGGCAATTTCCCAAGCAAAGAAAACAAGGAAATATGAGCTTGGGAAGACTTGAAATTGGCTAAGTGTTGGGCCAAGATCAGTTAGTCAGGAAGAGGGATAGACTATACACTTGCAAGGTGTTCTCGAGCTTGAGAAAACATTGTATTTCTTCTCTATTCTCTGATTAATGCAATACATATAGTAAAGGGTTTTGAGCAGTTTCCTTCCCCTAGATAAGTATTTGTGCATGTGTGATGTTTCCTTTTGCATGTCAATGATTCTTGTTTTATATGGTGAATTAACTTTCGCAGATTAGTAGAGTAGCTTCAAGTCTTATGATTTAGAGAATTTCATGAGCAGTATTGAATCTACACATTAATTTCTACATAACTAAATTCATATGACACCTGTTCATATGAAATTTTTTAAATTAATAAATTTAATTGAAAACGAAAAAATATATCCCCGATGGGGGTGATAGTTCATAATGCATTGGGGATTGTGGAATGGTTTTCCACCCAATGAGTCCTCCCAACATATGGTGTTTAATTTGAAGCAATCAGGTTGTACATAGGCTTGTGTGAAACTCCAATCCATCGCAGGGTGGATTTTAATGGTATATACACTAGTCATTTTGAGCATTAGAATATTGTACCTATGGGGAGGATGATGGAATTTTTGTCAACAAAAATTAGAGCACCATATAATAGGAAGAAGGATGTATGACATGTTGTATGGTTGTGTGCTGAAGGATTTGTAGATATATGAGGGCAAGGCGCTCTATCTTATTCCAGTGGAGGAAGGGTGAATCTTGTGAGGACTTTACCCACAAAACCATAGATAGCAAGAACCCTTGTGTGAGGTGTTGGATTGTATGGGCCTAACCCAGGTTCAGAGGTGATTTAGCCAAGAAAATCCTAGTACTACTGGCCCTTTCGGCAACAGTCTGCAGAGCGCGGACTAAGGTCTCAACCGAAGTAGTATGGGAGGGTGCTAGAACTAGGTTTCCCCACCCTGGGGTTGTCTAATGGGTTCCTAGAGGTTCGTGGTCCGACCCGTCGCTACGCGCACTTGCTATTCCTTTGCAACCAGTGCTATTGTTTCCATGCATCCCTACTTGGGGCGCGACCCGTATAATACCCAAGTTCTTTGCTAATTAACTGATTACTTAACTTGTGTGTGTAAGATTGATGGTTATTACTGCATATTCAGCAATCATATTAGTGCGCACAATACATAAACTAATATAAACATAAATACGATAATGCACAACAAATACACAAAAATAAGAATCAACTTCTCTTTATTAATCTTCAATCTCGATTATAGACTTGAGACCGCCCTGCGTACTCAGCTGCAGGGGTTCGCATACTCAGTCGTAGACTCTACTAGGCCTTTGCGCACTTAGTTGCAGGGGTCCACGCACTCAGCTGTAGACTCTACTAGGCCTCTGTGCACTCAGCTGTAGGGGTCCGCGCACTCAGCTGTAGACTCTACTAGGCCTCTGTGCACTCAGCTGCAGAGCCTCTTCCTACTACTACGACCTAATACACTTAGAAGCCTACCCTAAGCTCGAACCATTCCTTCACTCTTCACTCCACTATCCAGTATCTTTTCAACTTAGAGCCTTGCTCTATTTATACAATCCCATGGTATGTGGACCATGGGTAGGCCAACATGACTTTAAATTACATTACATTACTTTAGGGCGAACAACCCTATGACTTAACCTCTACTTGATGCTCTGCCCCCGTAATTCATGGAGTCTTACAAAACCTTTGACCAAAACTTGGGCTTTGAGCCCCAAAACCTACTGTGGTGGGATTCCATGCCCAACACGAGGTTACCTAGAAATTTGGAAACATGCTACATGTTAGGAGGCCTTTCAAGAGGCAGTCAAATTATAAGCTCGAAGTACCATCGATGGATTTGGTCTTAGAACTACTATGGGTTATCCACACCAAGTACACAATTCTTAGCTTGGTTAGTAATATCGTGTTGGTCATTTGTGTGTGATTTCAGTTTTCAGTTTTACCATGTATGTTAGAGAAGACCAAGTGTCTGAGAAGGTGCATTGTGGTTTGTTTCTATTGTATTCGCTTGGAAATTTGAGAAATATAGTGGTTGGTTGGTGGAGGATGAATCATTATTTCATATACTTATGTGTTGTGAAAAAATTGGATTCCAGTGGTGCATGGGGATGCTCTAGCAAAAAACAAAATCTTGACCAAAAGGCTAATGGTATGGTCCTGGCAATCACAGAATTCTCTGCATTCTAGGTCAAGATTCATTTGAATCCCTTGGGAAGATTGGCGGATTTCACCTTCTTAAGGGTTGGGATAGGTAACAACAAGGTGAATGTTTTCATGCATGATTTGGTGTTCCTTGTTGTAGCTACGGGGGGCCTTCCTAGTAAGAAGTTTTGGTCTTGGGGGTGTTTGAATTCTAAAACCCCATGAAGGAAGGAGGGGAATCCACGGTTGCATTTGTGGACTAGTTGGTGTAGCAACGATGATTCCTATATTGGTTTAGAATTTTGGAAAAGGTGTTAAATATGAAATCTCAGTGAGTTTGGACGTGTTGTGGGTTAGAGGCTAGGGGTATTCAAGTGAGACCGCAACCTAATGAACATGTTTAGGGAGAAATTGTGGACCCTCCTTTCGCTCAATCCTTTCCCTCAGTGGTGAAAACTCCATTTCTGGTAGACAGTGTGAATATCATTCGACATTTGAGCAGTTCCTTAGATTAGCTCAATTGGGCCTGGTAAGATGATCATAATGACATTCTAGACTTCATGAATCACATTCAACAAAACTTGTTGGAGATACATGATATATTGGTCAATCTATGAAGAGGTAAATGATGCATTCATGAAGGCTCAACCGTGTTAAAACAAGGTTGGTTCACATGGAGGGGCATGCTCACTATGAGATCAATCCCCCGCCATCTCTTGGCTTAGGTACAGATCACCCTATCCCAGTAACTTTTGAAGATTCTTGATGATAGTTGTTAGTTGTTGGGAGCAGGGTTCCCCAAGGGCAGTTTTGGGGCTAAGAGCCCATGCTAAGTCAATATTTGTAATATAATTGTAAATACTCCGAATTTTGTGTTTGTGGAGCACGAAGGTGTTATGTGTCAAAAAATGTAGTCTGCCCTTAGTTTTGTAAAGTAAAGTTGGCTGTAAGAGACCTACCCATGGTCCACGAACAATGGGATTGTATAAAAAGAGCTAAGCTCTAAGTAATTAGAAAAAGAATGAAGAAAATGGTAGATCATATAATTGAGTGATAGCTCTAAAGAAGAAGTCTAAGTCTTGGGTCGTAGCATAAATAGAGGCTTTGCAGTTGAGTGCGCAGAGGCCTAGGGTAGAAGTTCACAACTGAGTGCGCAGACCCTTGCAGTTGTGTGCGCAGGGTGGACAAAGGCTGTAAACTCTTGGAGCATATTAATAAAAGAAATTATTCTTCATTTCTTTGTCTTTGTTCTGTTGATGTGTTTGGATATTTTATACATGAATTTCCTTTATTATGCTTATATGATGCGTGAATGAATGCAATTACATTGAATAATTGAATGCAATTATGAATATCTGCTTACATTATGTTAACTTTAAGTATTTGACGAGATAAGAAAATCACTTAGAATAATTGAGGAATCTACACGGCACGCTCCCATAGCAGTGCAAACGTATCTGAGGCACAGGTTAGGGCTGCGCAAAGGTCAATCGTCTACTTTCACGAAGGTATTGAAGGCCAGAATAGAGGGTTTATCTTGCAAGCCCTAGAGCAAAGCCACCTACACGAAAGGGCTAGTAGTTTAGGAATTTTTTGGATAATTAATGCTGAACCTGGGTTAGGACCCCTCAAGCCAACAAATGGTTCCTTTGTTGGGACAAGAATCTGCATAAGAGTTGTTTGATGTCGTATCACTAGAATCCAACTAAGAAGGAGATTGGAGATTGGTTGGATAGAAATATCCATGAATTCGCGGCACAGGAGAACAAAAACCCGCAAGTGACAAAGGAACAGTGGTTGGACAGATACCTGTATATAGAGATCCATGAGATCTTTTTCTGCTCCTTCCCTATTGAGCTATATGAGTGGATTGAAAAGCTAGCAAATAGCCAAGGAAGGTGGAAACGTAACGGCCCTATTGTGTGGACCCCAGAGCTAGTGCGAAGGTTGGAAGCATTGGAGGATAAGATTTCCCGCGTTGTTGATCATTGGCTCGATCACGTGATAGGAGGATTTGTGACTGAGTTCGCAGTTGACACTTCAGTTAGCTACAATGAGGCAGAGTGATTCTTTTTCAAAGGACTGCGAGGTAAGTACATAAAATCTTTGAATACCTAGATTAAAATGATATTGTGCAAGAAATGGGTTATGCATCTACCTTGATGTTCGGGACTACATGAAGTGAAAAAACTTACAGGAACAAAGGAAAAAAGGGTTCGAAGTATAGTCCCTTGATTTCACCTCCGCGAGGTGACGAAGAAGGGATAGCGAAGGTTTCTCTGCAAAGTGCAATTCAGTTAATAAGACAAGGATTCCTACGAATACCACCTCTACCCACACTGTAGAGCTATAAAAAGGGTCTCTTTCACCTCTAATTACCTCACATTAATATGTCAATCTGGGAGTGTTTTGTTATTTCAAAGAGTGTCTCAGTCTGAGGCTATCATTTGTCAGAGTAATGCTAGTAGTACAACATTCAGAAATACAAGAGTAAACAGATGCTTGTCTACAACTAAGTTACTTCAAAAGAGTAAATCACACACTCAGAAAACTAGGCAACTTATCAGTCAAGGGTTCGGCAACGATAACCCATCCCTTTGGAAACTGATGGAAAGGAAATTAGAGAATAGACCACGGGTCTGGGAGCTAGACAGTAAATGCCAAGGCTCACTACAGCCTTAGATCGTCTCTCACACCAAAACAACAAATGCTAGTAAATGGAACGGCAGATAGAAAAATGGAACAACAAATAAGAAATCGAACAGCAAATCTAGAATGGAACAACAATTCTGAAATGGAACAGCAATTCTGAAATGGAACAACAATTCTTAAAAGGAACAACAGCTAAACAACTAAGTCTCACGAGCAGTAATCAAACTTAATCTACTAACTCAAATGCATTAATTGTAATCAAACAGAAATCTTTCACTCTTAAGGTAGATCAAGTAGCACACACTAATGGAACAACACTGATTACGGATAAGTTATGGAACAACGCTTGGAAACCATATACGCACACAACACGCTTGAATAGTAATCCGATCTAAGCATCAAGCTCAATTAGAAGGAATACGACTGCATTTCAGAAGGGAACAACATTACTTCTCAATCCAACAATCATAAAGAACACAACTTTCCAGATGAGTCCTGTAACATGAATGTACAACACAAAAGCTTTGTAATAAAATAGCAACAATATTCAGTTAAGACTAATAATATTCAATCAACTCTGAAAGGAACAGTAATATAATGTAGAGTCAATACAACAGTTTTGTCTGTAGAAATCTTAATGAATTAATCTTAACAGAGCATGTGATGTAAACTTATAAATCATATCAGATTACCAAATAACGATGCTAAGCAAACCACGTAGAAATAAAATCGTAATAATACAGAAGCAAGTGTCCTCCAGGGTCGGGCCCTTAGCCTCCAAGGGTACACCGCTTTAGGTTAATCTAGATGCAGAGATGGAATAATCATTGAGTTTGTATTAATGCATGAAACAAAAGTACACTGAACCAGTTCTTATCGAGACTCGATGATCAAAGTTTTGATCTTAACAGAAATTACATAAAAGCATAATCATGTCTAACTCTCAAATCTAACAGTGTTGTCCCTTTATATAAGGGTGACGGCAGAGATGTCTAAGTAACAAGATAGATAAAGTAGCGATCCCTCAGGATCAAGGATCCTGAGGGATTCGCCAAACCATTAATCCTTAATCATCTCTTTTCCCTCCTGCGCTGAGCTGGTGTCTTCTCCTCCTTTTCAGGGCCGATTTGCTTTGATCTGCTTAACCTTGTTTGCACTCGGTCTCCCGTCAAAGGGACATCGGTTACCTTGTCCTTGTCCTTTCCCTTAGCACATCAACTCCTCGTTTTCACCCCTTCCTGCACAAGGGAATGACAATTGTTAGCGGTTAAGTTTTGCATATTAATCCCACATCTTTTGTTATAATTATTTATCGTCTTCCAAGTTCATGATGCAAAAAGGTTTACAAGTTCTATTGAAAAGCCACTGAAATGATAATAAAAAACATACCTTTTTAGTACTCCACACACCCCCCTGCTTACCCTGTTTCATGACCTCATGAAAACATTGTAGTTGACATGCAAGGCAGTGAGAGAATAGGCTGGAGAAGGAATCTCATGCGAAGGCCTACAGCCATGATTAGTAACTAGGTAGTCAAAGAAATGGCCTGTTTAACCCTCAGGCATCTCATACAGGGCTTGGTATCCGGGTGCAGGGTGCCAAATAATAGGACTGTGGAACCTATATCCTAACCAGGATGGCCCTGCTCTCAAAATGCTTTCGCCATAAAGGTGCAAACGATTGGCAGCTAATTTAAAATTCTCATACTTAAACGGTTCCCTGAGCTGGATATTCGGATTAGAGATTTGATACCGAAATTTAGCTGCATCAATGGAAAGGTCTTTAATAGAAAGAAAATATTCTAATCCTTGTCGAATGAGTGCTTCATGCATGGGTCCTAATGTTTCAATGACACCCAGAGTCCTCATGAGGTTTCTATGTGCTTTCCACAACTGCACTGGGTTCCTAAGCTCAACCCTTACCCACAAATCTAGGCCATTTTCTTGCCTCTGGAAAGTATTATAGGATTTGAGCCATTTAATCTGATTAACCCCGAATGCGATGAATGCTTGCAATTGGATGTCTCCAACAAAAGGGCCAGGGTTCAACTCAGTCTCCTGGTCTAGTACAAGGTTATGGAAATAGAATTCACACAACAGTCTCTGGACCTTCACCCCGTAGTGTTTACAGCAGTCTATAAAGTCATTGACAGTGTTAATTTGTATGGGGGCACCTGCTTTAACAAATTTTATTTTTAATTGAAAATATCGTTACAGTAAAAACAGGGCATAATTTTTGGCAGGGGCCCTACATGCTAAGACGTCATTGTATAAAGAACACAAGGTATCCATCTACTTGATAACAGTATCTAGCCTACGAGTTACCTTTTCAACTTTCTCTTGTTCCTTCCGCCAACCTTCAAATTCCTGGCTTTCGGATTGATTGACGTTCCTAAGTTGTTGTTGTAGTTCTTCATACTTCTCGCGAGGGACCGTTTGCTCTCTAAGCTTTTCTGCTTCTTGTTGAGCTTGTTTCAACCCCTTGCGCAAGGTTACTGTTTTTGGATCTCTTCTACATGCAGCAGTGGAGGCCGAGATTTTTACCTGAACTTTCTTATTGCATTGCTTCGAGTTTAGAACCCTTATCACCCCTGAGGGTGGTGCCTCCGTCTGAATTTTCTTGTCACAAGTCATCATATCATCCATTTCTATTTTAACATGAATATCAGTTTGCTGCTATTCCTTTTCAAATGGAACAACATTCTGTTCTTCAGCATCATTTAGAACAACAATCTGTTCTTCAGCATCATTTGGAACATCAGCTGGATTTTCAACAGGGTTTTGAACAGCAGGACGAATTTTGGTCCTCTGCCTTTTTGCCTTGCAGAGTTTTACTGGAGTGGTCACCTTTTTCTTCCCTGTCGTCTTTCTCACCCTCTGCCTTGATTTTAGGATCCTGATATGCTGGTGGAGCTGGGCTATTATGCTCAATAATCTTTGTTGTTACTTTCGCAGTTCTTTAATTTCCAAAGTTTCATTAGAAAGAACAGCAGGCTGTCTGCTGCGGCCTGGGCCGTGACTAGTCCCTGGATCTTCCTCCTGGGGTGTTTCTTCATTGTTCTTCTCCGACTGTTCTGTGGTAGGAACCTTAACTGGTTCTGTCAATTCTTGGGAAACTTCTTTTTCTACCCCTACTTCCTCCGGAATTTCTTCCGGTGCCTTAGGAATGGATTGTTCCTGTTCAGTATCTCTTATTCCTTCTTCATCATGAACAGGCAAATTTCCTTCTTCTGCCTCTTTTGCATGTGGTTTTTCAGATGCATTTTCCTCTTGGGGTTTGGCATGGAGGTCTGATGGACTAGAAGGTTGGCCATATTCACCCATATTGGCCAAGACTGTGGCCAATTCATCTTCTCCCACTGGGTCTTGTGGTGGGCTACCTTCCTGCTGTCCCATTTCCCCCTCCTGCTTGGATTGTTCAGCTTCTGCCTCAGAATGCTCAACTTCTGTTTCAGAATGCTCAGCTTCTGTTTCAGAATGCTCAGCTTCTTCCTCATTTTCTTCTTCGGATTGCTCGTCCTCCTCTTCAGATTTCTCGGCCTCTTCTTTCTCTTCTCCTTCAGATTGCTCTGCTTCTTCTTCTGGCCGTGAGGATTGCTTGTCCTCAATTTCTACTGGCTGGCTGGTGCTTTCCTGGAGCTTTTCCAGCCTTCCTCGTATCCGAGCTAACCGGACCGATTTCCTGCATTTCTCTGGCTGTTCGGGTGTACCGGTGGCATGCTTATGCTTTGTCGATTCCTGGCGTGTTTCTGGACGTTCGGATGTACTAGTGACATGTTTTTGTTTTGCTAATTCTCTCTATTTTTCTGGTCGATCTGGTGTGCTGGTAGCATGTTTACGTTTTGGGGATGGTGTTGTCAACCCACCCTCAATCATTGCAATTAGCTCTTCTCAGCTGCTCTACTACTGGGTGAGGCTATGACTAACAATTAATCGAATTAACCCATGGTGACTGACAACTGACTCTACATGTTGTGCTTTTTTTAAGCTTCGTGCAACGTCATGAAGTAACGAATTCAAAAGTGTAGGTAGATTTACAGAGCATCTCTGTTTTAAAACAGCTAAGAGTTTAAGATGTCGTGGTATTACCACATCTTTTCTACCCTCGCAGGTGATGTAGCTTTGCACGGTTCTTTCCAATTCTTCCCAGGGCTCTCTTAGCATTGCTGGCAGAACTCCCTTCCCTTTAATTGTCAAGCTCTGGCCTTCATCCTGGAAGATTTCTATAATCTTCTATAGTCTCTCCTTTTTTAACGTCCATATAGGTCCGGTGGCTGGTAGTCCCGAGACTTCTGCGATTATATCATCGGTGACTGCTGTCTGTCTCCCCCTTACTGTGGAGTAATCCTCCTGTAGATTCTGTAGGAATTCAATTGCCACTGTCTCGTTAGACTCCTGAAAACGATTGAGATAAGTCAACCACCCTGCTCTTGCCAGGATTTCCAGGGCAGCAGTGGAGACTGTAAACACCTGCATTTCCCTTCGGATTGCTCTTCCTCCCATGGTTTCACTATGAATTCTCAATGGAACGGCGGCTGTTCGTGTCATTGAAACACAGAGAGGGAAATGGCTTATGAACAGCAACTTGTGTAACAAAAATAGAAATAGCATGTTGTTAAGCCGTGCCATACCCTAGTACACAACTTTCCCGAATAGTGAGATGACACGTAATCCAGGGAATAATGAGGTTAACCTCCCCCCCGCAATGTGATAGGCTGTCCCAGCCGTCAAATAAAGGAGCAGCACCCGATCTGCAACAGAGTCATAAAGGAACATCGTATGAAAATATGCCATGTTTAGAAAAACAACGAATTACCGAAATCGAGGCGTAAAGTTGGATCGCGTATTATGTAAGCGGCTGTTGTGATATGACGTGAGGCTGGGGGATAGGACGTCTGTCGTACTTGCCAAATCTCATGTGGTCATTGTCACTTACTTTGCCATGATTGGTGGTAATAAATTTTCATGTGATATATTAGTCGGGAAATGATATATGATTAGTTCCTAGGATATAAGAAACAAAAGAGTATTAGTATCTTACCTATTGGTATAACCAATGTGACTTCAATATCATTAACAATTCTCTGCTGCCAACAGGTGTCCATAACCTTGACAGAGTTGTTTATTTCACCCCTAGAACCATGATCCTTTGTGTGTATGTTAGGGAGTGTAATGTCAAAATGTAGGCCATTATGCTGGCTTGGTAACCAGTTAACCATAATGGTATTCATGAGGAAGGAGCGAAAAGTGGGCAGACCGGCTCGTGATGAGACCTCCTGTTCCAAGGTTTGTTTATTCGATATACCTTTTGGACCATATCCCTGGTGTGGTGGCCATAGTGGGAATGCCACTTCACTTCCATCCTCATGATCATGGTAGGCTGGCTCTTGATGAGACCCCCTATCCTGCCTTTGACAACTTATAAGTCATGTTTACTTTCTTTTTTCTTTTTTCATAAAGTACTTTTCCTTATTTATACACAAAGGGTGGTTGAACACTCCTTAAGAGTAGGAATGGTGGAAGAAGTCTTATCATCTCAATAGGACGATATAAATGCTTTGCTCTTATTCCTAAATAATAATCAAAGAGGATTAAAAGGATCGTCATGATAAAGATAACCAATCAGAGCAAAATTAGTAAAACAATGACAAAAGATGATAAATAAGTGTGTCCTTCCTTTTTTCCTCTTACCAATGCAGAGCCTTATAAAGATAGCGAATTATGATTTGCAGATTTCAGTATGTTGTGATTTGTATTCATTGCATAAGTGCATAGCTGTATCTTAAAGACTTGAAAGAACAGGAGCAAGAAGCATCCTCAATTTAGATCAGCAAAAGGAGTAAGCTGTTTCACAAGGAGAGCAAATGCATGCTAGTGGTGTTCCTTTTGGAAAAAGGAACAACAAAGAACAATAGATAGCAAAAATCCAAATGTCGTTCCTTTGAAAAAGGAACAGCAGAACACACCAATGCCGTTCCTTTGAAAAAGGAACAACAAAAATAAAAAATTCTATTCCCTTGGAAAATGGCAGCAAAACACTCAAAATTCCGTTCCTTTGAGAAAGGAACAGCAGCAACCAAAAATGTTGTTCCTTTGAAAAAGGAACAGCAAAAGATGCAAAAATGTCGTTCCTTTGGAAAATGAACAGCAGAAATCAAAAATATGTTGTTCCTTTAGAAAAGGGACAACAAACACACAACAGTGTCATTCCCTTTGAAAAAGGAACAGCAAAAATCGAAATGTTGTTCCTTTAGAAAAGGAACAGCAGAACAAGCAATTGTCGTTCCTTTGAAAAAGGAACAACACAAAATCAAAGATGTTGTTCCTTTAGAAAAGGAATAGCAGAAAATCAAGAATGCTGTTCCTTTAGAAAAGGAACAACAAAAAGTCAAGAATGCTATTCCTTTAGAAAAGGAACAGCAGAAAATCAAGAATGTTGTTCCCTTAGAAAAGGAACAATAGAAAATCAAGAATGTTGTTCCTTTAGAAAAGGAACAACAGAAACACGCAAATGCCATCCTTTTGGAAAAGGAACGGCAAAAATCGAAATAAAAGGAACAACAAAAATGACAGGAAAACATTAGTTCAAACATATGTACAAAAAACGACTCAAAGAAAAGAACTTAGGTACAAATTGTAAAAAGAAATGAATTTCTTAATGAATTACAGGTGAGGAAGACTTCTCTTCCTCTCCCAAAATCTCCATATCAGTGTCTCGGCGTAGCTACTGGCAGAAGGACTCCCGAGTGAGTGGTTTGCGATAGAGACGAACTCGGTAGCCATTTACTTTCAAGGCATATCGAGAACCGTCAATTGTGATTAGAGTAAGGGTTCCATTGTCATGTACCTTCTGGATTTCGTATGGTCCCAACCAACGAGTCTGGAGTTTCCCAGAGAAGTCCTGAAACCTGGAGTCATACAACAGAGCCCAGTCTCCCTCGTGGAAGACTTTGTTTTTAATGAGAGCATCATGCCATTTAGCTCGCTGTTGTTGAATCAGGGCTGTATTTTGAAGTGCAGAGAGCCTAATTTCGTCCAACTCATTGATCTGCTGTAGTCGATTAATCTGTGCCTCGCTTAGATCTAAGCCAACTTCGTGTGTTGTCCGTAATGTTTGGACTTCGAATTCTATGGGGAAAATGGGTTGTTTTCCAAACAGTAATTGATAAGGTGAGTAACCAGTGGTGCTACTCCATGTTGTTCAGGTAGTCTGGCAGCCCAATCACGCCTGTGTGACGCAATGGTTTTCATTAGGATTGATTCTATTACCTTATTGCTGCTTTCTACCTGTCCATTCGCCTGTGGGTGGTATGGAGTAGTGATTTTATGTTGGACGTGATAATTGTTAAGTGTTGCAGCTAATCTATTCCCAGCAAATTGTGGTCCACCGTTTGTAATTATTTCTCTTGGAAGACCATAACGTACAAATAGATGGAACAGGAACTGTATGACAGAGTCCTCTGTAGCTCTAGGCAATGCTTCTGCTTCAACCCATTTGGTGACATATTCTGTTGCCACCAGAATATATGTTTTTTGATTTGATGATGGGTTGATAGGTCCAACGAAATCAAGAGCCCATCGATTGAATGGTTCAATGACTAACTGTGGTTTCAGAGGCATCTCGTCAGATTGACCAAGACGTCCTGCTCGTTGGTAGCTGTCACAGGCTTGGACAAATTTCTTTGCATCTCTGAAAATCGTGGGCCAATAATACCCTATCTGTAGCACTTTATGTCCAGTTCTGCGCTCAGTGAAGTGTCCACCACATGGTACATCATGATAGGCTTTTAGGATGTCAAAGATTTCATCTTCTCGAACACATCTCCTGATATGCATGTCTGCCCCTATGTGAAACAAATAGCCCCCAATCCATGAGAATCGAGCACTCTTCTAAACAATCTGTTTGCGCTCATTAGGGGTTAGGTGTTTAGGTAGTTTACCTACTGTGAGGTAATTGGCAACATCAGCATACCAGGGTATTTGAACAGCAACAACAAACAGATGCTCATCCAGAAATTGATCTTCAACTGCTGCTGCATCAATTGGCTTTGGCATTCTTGAGAGAAAATCAGCTACAGGGTTTTCTTTGCCAGGTCGATCCTTGATTGTGATATCAAATTCCTGCAATAAAATCAACCATCTAGTTATTCTGGCATTTTTGACAGACTTATTTGCTAAATATTTTATGGCAGAATGATCTGTATACAAAATAACAGGATATCATGTAATATAATGTCTAAACTTATTGACAACATGTATTACAGCTAGGAATTCCTTTCAGTAACAGTGTAATTTAATTCAACAAGGGATAAATTTTTGCTGATGTAATAAATAGCATATGGTTTTTTATCCTCTTCCTGCCCAAGGACTGCGCCAATGGCTGTATCTGAGGCATCAGATGATACCTTGAATGGCAAATCCTAGTTTGGTCCTTGAAGGACTGGGGATGTGGACACGAGCTTCTTTAAATTCTTGAAATCACGCTCACATTTTTCTGTCCAAAGAAAATCAACGTTACCAGTTAGTGCATATAAAGGTGCAGCAATGTGCGAATAATGTTCTATAAATCGTCTATAATAACCAAAAAATCCAAGAAAGTTGTGTACCTCTGTTTGAGTAGTAGGAGTGGGAATAAGCAAAAGTATTTGGATTTTGGCCGGGTCTACCTAAATGCCAGCTGCTGAAACATAGTGTCCTAGGATAAGTCTTTTAGTCATCATCATATAACATTTTTCGTGGCTTAAGCAAAATCTGGTAGCAATGCAGCATTGTAGGACCTTTTGTAGGGTGTCTAATGCTGGATCAAAATCATCTCCATATGGTGTAAAGTCATCCATGTATACTTCAAGTCCATCATTTATTAAATCTGCAAAAATACTAAGGATAGCCCTTTGGAATGTGGCAGGAGCATTGCATAAGCCAAAAGGTAGAACTCGATAGGCAAATGTTCCCTAAGGACAAGTAAAAGTAGTTTTGTCCTGATTTTCAGGGGCAATCTGAATCTGATTGTATCCACTGAAGCCATCCAGGAAAGAAAAGAATTTCTTTCCTGCTAAAGTATCTAATACTTGGCCTATGAATGGGAGAGGAAAATGGTCTTTTTGTGTTTCTTTATTTAGTTCCCTGTAATCCACACAAATTCTACATTTCCCATTCTTTTTTGGTACCACCACAAGTGGAGAGACCCATTTACTATCAGAGATAGGATAGATAAAATTGACATCTAAAAGTTTCTGAAGTTCCGCTTTTACCACATCTTTTAAATGAGGATTAAGTCTCCTTTGAGGTTGACGAACAGGTCTAGCATCCTTTTCTATATAAATGTGGTGTGTACATAATTGGGGGTCAATTCCTTTCATATCCGGGTAATCCCATGCGAATGCTTCTTGATATTTTCTTAACAAATGGATGAGCTTTGTTTCTTGTTCAGGTGTGAGGTTGGCATTAATGTTTAAGGTTTTTCCCGGTTCAATTTCCACAATTTTACTATTTGCAACAAAAGTAATGGGTATTGTTTGATCATGTGTATCTTTCAGTGGATCTTCTTCTAATTCATTATCAAATGCTGCTTCTATCATGTGACACTGTGTGCAGGATCCGGATTCAGTTTGACTAATGAAGTTATTAATGGCATCATCTTCTGTTTGGTCTTTAAAATCAAGTGCCTCTTGTATAGTTAATGGAGATCTAATGTTAGCAGTAAGGTATGATACAGGGTGCTTGTTAGTTTTAATTATTGCGACACTTGGCTGCGCTGGAGGATATAGAACTAAATTCTTGATATTTGATCCTTTGGTTATGGTCATATTTCCTTGCCGGCAGCCAATGTAAGCATCGGCAGTGGCAAGCCGAGGTCTACCTAAAATCAGCGGGTGTCCATCAAGTCGGGTTTTTGGATTAATTATTAGGAAATCGGTTGGATATTCTCAAGAATCTACAGAGACCATGACATCATGTAGAGTACCCTTCGGCCTAACCACAGACCGGTCAGCCAATTCTAGCAAAGTAGAGGTGGGTTCTATAGATGTAATGCCGAGCTTTTGGCAAGTAGTGGTATTAATTGCAGCTCCTAGATCAACTAAGGCATTAGACAGGGTCTGACCATAAATTTGAACAGTTACAATTGGATTTCCTGGGTCTTCATATTTAATGGGTGTTTCTTTCCCTGATAGTAAATCAGATAAAGTGTCGACTACTTGGAATCTTGGATTATTTGTTATATTCTTGCTTGGTTTCTTTATGCACAATTCTTTGATAGTTTTTGCGTATATAGGAATGTCTTGAATGGCTTGGAGGAATGGAATTTTTATGTACAGATTTTGTAATTCTCCCAGAATGTCAAAATCAGGATATTGTAAAGGTCGAGGTATGACTAATCGTTCTGGGAACGAAGGAGAGGATGTGGTTGCTTGATTATGAGTCTGATGCTTATTCACATCCTCTTGTTGCAACAGATGTTCTCTTGGTAACTGATCTTCAATGTGAACTGTTTTATCTCCCTCAGTTTCAATAATACGTCCAGATCTTAACTGAAGATCGTTACACTGCCTCAGGTCGGGTCCTATTTCTGGTGATTCTATAATTTGGAGAGATTGGACCGGTCTGTTATTTGGATTAGGGTTGGGTTGGGCTGGGAGTTGCGATCTCAGATTAGACTGGGGATTTTGTTGTAAGGCTGGTAGTGTAGGTTGACGGAGCGGAATAGTTCCTATTGGCTGATGCATCGGTCTCTGCCAGTTTGTCTGCCAGGCTAAACTTTTTGAAGTAGGGGGAGTCCATTGTGGAGGATATGGGCTACTTTGCCAATATGGTAGAGTGTAAGGGAAATTTGGACAACCAGATTGGCTTGCTTGATTCAGCCACGGGTTTGAAGAAGGAAACGACTGTGGTGACCAGTTTGGAAATGGGGGTTGGGACTGACTTTGCCACATACTATATTGTTGAGCATTATATTGTGGAGGTTGAAAAGAAGAAGTTGGGTCTGGAAACATACCAGATTGTCTCGGCTGCCACTGACGGCGCTGGTTAATCAAGTACACTGATTCTGATTCTTCCGCTTCCTTATATACCGCTTTCAATCCAGGAAGTGAGGGGCAGCTCTCCGTAAGGTGATATTTTGTACAGATGGCGCATGTTTGGACTGTATCCAGTGGACATTCCTTGTGACTATGCTTTTTCCTACATCGGGGACAAAAGATCGCCAAATTATGTTCTGCCTCCATTTGCTTCTGTTTAGCCTGCATAATATCAAGTTGTGTAGTTAGTGTCCCTAGGATATCAGTTTTAAAATTTTCCAATAAATTTCCAATTTCTACATGTGTTACTCCTTCTGTTGAAATTTTTTTATCTCTTACAAACTGATCATGTTCTGTCGGTTTTACTCTTGTGCTGCCTCTCGAACTCCTGATACATAAATCAATAATGTCAGCAAAATTCTCTTGATAAATATCCCCTTTTCCCATGATGTTTAATGTTTCAATCCATTGTTCCTTCATACCCCTTATCAATGCAGTTTTTAACACAGTATCAGGTAAAAGTAGTGATGCATAAGGAGATCTTTGTAGATTGTACTGAAAACGTTCCACATACTCCTCTAATGTTTAATTCAGTCTAGTTGTCATTTGGAATATTTCTTTCTTTAATTCTCTAGACCTGCAATAATCCTAATATTTTTTTAAGAAAGATTCTTTCATTTGACCCCAGTTGTTTATAACCCCACCACCTAATCCCATAAACCATATTAAAGCGGCCCCTTTTAATGTAGAGGGAAATAATTTCAATTTCTGGGGGTCGGTGGTGTAATCATATCCCCTACACAACACATCAAATTTAAATAAAAATGCATCCGGATCTTCCAATGTGAGACAGTGAAATGTAGGGATATGTTGAAGAGGGATTGCTTTCATGGGCGCATTTGCTGCAGAATCCACTATAGGGTATTTTAATGTAGAGGTTTGAGTGTTTGGCTGATTCTCAGCCATGGGGTCGAATATATGCCAATAACCTTCTAGGATATCTAGGAGGGTATTCCTAGGTTGAGAGGGAATGGCTTTAACAAGGATAGATTTAATAGCACTTCCTCTATCTGGGATAATGAGAACGCCTAATGTCTGAGGATATTGGGTTCCTTCAACAATGATTTTTGCAGCACTCCCCTTATCTGGGCTATTTAATGGCTGATTTGTTCCAATAGGAGATCTTGGTTCCTTGGTTTCCCCTGTTTCTCCTTCTCCTTCACAAAGATTGCTGAAATTCCCTTCCTGCAATAGTTCTGGAGTAGAATTTTCAATTTCTTGAAAGTCCTGCTCTTCAGTTTGACTATGCACCTCAGCAAAGGCCACAGATGGTGATCCTGTGGCCTAAAGGGAACTAGTAGGCTATTTAGAAATGATTTTCCTGGTTCCTACTGATGGTTGAGATTCTGCTTTCTTATATATTTCGTCTATGAAGGTCATTCGACCAAGGGTCACCGGCCCCTTAGCTTTTTCAGGTTTGGGTGGAGGTTTGATATTTTTTTCTGGTTTTTTCTGCTTAGTCATGCACTCAAATGAACCAGTAGATTCTATTCAAACAAAGCAACATCAAATCTGTTAGGAAAGTGGACAGGGGAGCAAGGATTTTACATGCTCCGTACGTAGGTTCTTACCTTCCGTTTTTAAAATCCAACTCTTCCCTAGCAGGTTCGTACACTACTCTGAAAAAAAGGACAAATGGCTACACTCTTTCCTCGGCAACGGCGCCAAAATGTAGAGCTATAAAAGGGTCTCTTTCACCTCTAATCACCTCACATTAATATGTCAATCAAGGAGTGTTTTGTTATTTTAAAGAGTGTCTCAGTATGAGGCTATCATTTGTTAGAGTAATGCTAGTAGCACAACGTTCAAAAATACAAGAGTAAACGGATGCTTGTCTACAACTAAGTTACTTCAAAAGAGTAAATCACACACTCAGAAAACTAGGCAACTTATCAGTGAAGGGTTCGGCAGCGACAACCCATCCCTTTGGAAACTGATGGAAAGGAAATTAAAGAACAGACCACGGGTCTGGGAGCTAGACAGTAAATTTCGAGGCTCACTACAGCTTTAGGTCGTCTCTCACACCAAAACAACAAATGCTAGTAAATGGAACGGCAGATAGAAAAATGGAACAACAAATAAGAAATCGAACAGCAAATATGGAATGGAACAACAATTCTGAAATGGAACAGCAATTCTGAAATGGAACAACAATTCTTAAAAGGAACAACAGCTAAACAACTATGTCTCGCGAGCAGTAATCAAACTTAATCTACTAACTCAAATTCATTAATCGTAATCAAACAGCAATCTTTCACTCTTAAGGCAGATCAAGCAGCACACATTAATGGAACAGCACTGATTACGGATAAGTTATGGAATATCGCTTGGAAACCATATACGCACACAACACGCTTGAATAGTAATCCGATCTAAGCATCAATCTCAATTAGAAGGAATACAACTGCATTTCAGAAGGGAACAACATTACTTCTGAATCCAACATCGTAAAGAACACAAATTTCCAGATGAGTCCTGTAACATGAATGTACAACACAAAAGCTTTGTAATAAAATAGCAACAATATTCAGTTAAGTCTACTAATATTCAATCAACTTTGAAAGGAACAGTAATATAATGCAGAGTCAATACAACAGTTATGTTTGTAGAAATATTAATGAATTAATCTTAACAGAGCATGTGATGTAAACTTATAAAGCATATCAGATTACCAAATAACGATGCTAAGCAAACCACGCAGAAATCAAATCGTAATAATACAGAAGCAAGTTTCCTCCGGGCCAGGCCCTTAGCCTCCAAGGGTACACCACTTTAGGTTAATCCAGACGCAGAGATGGAATAATCACTGAGTTTGTATTAATGCATGAAACAAAAGTACAATGAACCAATTCTTATCGAGACTTGATGATCAAAGTTTTGATCTTAACAGAAATTACATAAAATCATAATCATGTCTAACTCTCAAAGCTAACAGTGCTATCCCTTTATATAAGGGTGACGGCGGAGATGTCTAAGTAGCAAGATAGGTAAAGCAGCGATCCCTCAGGATCAAGGATCCTGAGGGATTCGCCAAACCGTTAATCCTTAATCATCTCTTTTCCCTCCTGCGCCGAGCTGGTGTCTTCTCCTCCTTTTAAGGGCCAATTTGCTTTGATTTGCTTAACCTTGTTTGCACTCAGTCTCTCGTGAAAGGGACAGCAGTTACCTTGTCCTTGTCCTTTCCCTTAGCACAGCAACTCCTCATTTTCACCCCTTCGTGCACGAGGGAATGACAATTGTTAGCGATTAAGTTTTGCATATTAATCCCACATGTTTTGTTATAATTCTTTATCGTTTTCCAAGTTCATGATGCAAAAAGGTTTACAAGTTCTACTGAAAAGCCACTAAAATGATCATCAAAAACATACCTTTTTAGTACTCCACACACACCACCTTCGATTTCACCACCCTCACCTCTAACTTCACCCATACCGCCTCCACCTCCACCACAGTTCAGTATGGAAAATACAGTGAAGCTGCCTTTGTTCAAAGGCTTGGAAAATGAGGACCTGGACGAATTCTGGTTCATTGTGAGGGTTGTAAGGGAAGCTCAAGGTGTTACAGATGATCATATAAAGAAGGTGACACTGGTTAGTGCTCTGCAGGATTGTGCGCTAACCTAGTATGTTAAGTACTCTAATGATAACCTGGATGCTGGAGTGGTGACATCCAGGTAGCACTGAATAGGGAATTTAGTAGGCCTAAATCTGAGGTACAGTCGATTGTGGGATTCAAATAGATCAATATAAAACCAGGCGAGACACCTTGGGAACTAGATCAGAGGTTGAAATGTACAATCCACGAGGCCAACATGAATTTGACATATGGACAACATCGCGAGTGGTTTGTAGCCTCGCTACTACTACACTTAAGGAGTGCGCTGTTGCAGCAGAAGATAACAACTTAGGCAAAGGCCTTAGAGATTGTGATGAGGCTACATGAAACCCCGATACAAGATCCAAAACTGGGGGTTCAGTAGATCCACGCGCAGATGAAGAATCTGTGCCTTGAGATGCAAAGTCTGAAGCAGGGCAGGACGGTTCGACCAGAGGTGAGAAAGGAGGTATGGTGCTCGAAATGCAAGAGTTAGGGTCATGACAAAGACCATTGCCCGGTCTTTGCAAACTATATTGCAGGAGGCAGACCAATGCCTTTAAGGCCACATGATCAAGCCAGACCTAGCATGGGGCCTACATTATGGTACGCTATCTGTCACGTAGCCGGAAAACATGCCACAGATAACTGTCACTTGCTACAGAAGTTTGTACAGAAACCGCAACAGTTGTTCTACAACTTTTGTAGGTCGGTGGGGCATGATGAGTGTACTTGCAAGAGCTATGAACTGATTATGGATAGAACTCCAACCTATAGGGTTCAGGCCAAAATGTGACCCCTTGACCAGAGCACAGGAATGGCGTGAATAAGATTTGAGGGGAGTGGAAGAGGCCGAGGTGGAGGAGGACTTGGTAGAAGTTGAGGACGGTTGATTTGCTACAATTGCAGAGGATCGGGACACTATGCCCGCGATTGCACTAATACAACGTGTCCGTCATGCAAGTATTTCACACTGTTTGATCATGAAGCAGAAGACTTTCCTATGGTGATAGCTAGGATACATGATAAAGGGGCACTACCACCTCCGCTGACTCAGAACCTGCAAATGATGAGGTCTGAACTACCCGAGGAAGATCCAAACATAAATATAGTGCTTAGAAGAGGAATTACGGTAAGAGATGACAAGGGGAAATAGCCAAAATATAGTACATGGGTTCACAAAGCCCCGATAAAGGAGGTTGAGTTCGATTTGGAGCACGCACGTGAAACCTTCATGGAAGCTAAGAAGGGCTTCGCGGAGGCCTCCACCTCAGGAAGCAAGGATAAGCCTGAGTAGGAGATGGACCCCTCTATGCTTATAACTTTCCTGGAGACCTGTATGAAGTAACTACGCGACAATATGGCTATGAAAGGGTTATGAGAACTCATCAATAGATGTGTTGTAACCACACCAGGTGAGCCACGTGTAGTATGAAGGATTGGCAAGAATAAAACAAGGATGGGACAGGAGATGAGACTGACTGCACAGATAGGAGAGTATGAAATGGATCAGGTCATTTTAGACCTTGGGTCAAATGCGAATGTCCTACCTAAGCAGAATTGGGAGTGAATGGGGAGACCTGCACTGCAATGGTCTCCGATTCAACTAAGGATGGTGAATCAGTAGAAGATCATCCCCATGGGGCGGTCGCAGGGGGTGACTGTGGATATTGAGGGAGTGAGCGCATTGGTTTACTTTGAAGTAATAGAGATAGTGGATGACAACAATCCTTATCCTATGCTCCTGGGAATTGACTGGGCTACTAATACGAATGGGGTAATCAATCTATAGAAGCGAAAGATTATCCTTGAGAAGAAATCACTGCGCGTTATAGTACCCCTCGATCCTACTGAAGGATCGCGTTATACTCAATCTGTTGGTGATTATGAGAGTGATGACGACATGGACTATATTTATAAGATAACCATGCAAGACCAAGATTGGGTGAAACCCACCATGGATGGACGGATTACATGGGATCGCGAGAGTTCCTGCACTTCGGACTCCGATGAAGAAATATAACACTGACAAAATTAGTTACATGAAGTAACTATGCTAAATTGCAACATGATGATCCAGTCATTGCACTGTGTGTCTTCAGAGGAAATCTTCCTACTTATGATGGTATGAATGAGGTAGATATATTTTTGGATGCAAGTTCCTGCACTTCTGACTCTGATGAAGAAATAGAACGCTGACAGAATTAGTTACATGAAGTAACTATGCTAAATTGCAACATGATGATCCAGTCATTGCACTGTGTGTCTTCAGAGGAAATCTTCCTACTTATGATGGTCTGAATGAGGTAGATATATTTTTGGATGCATTTGAAAGAGAGGCGCCTGAAAAACAACACTTCCAGGCATTGGACTGGGCACTGCATGCTATGCCAGCAAGATGGTGGGGTACGCACAATGGAAGCTTTGATGATTGGGGCGAATGTAGGAGGGTGATGAGAACACGATTTTGGAAGCCTAAGATGCGACTGACAGACAAGTATGATGGGCAGAATGATCTGTGCACACATCTGGCGAAATGGACCTAGGTTTATGGAGAAAAGCCCCAACCTGAGTGGGTGCACTTGTTCTGTCATACCTTAGATTTTGTCCTAATGAATTGGTATATAGAAACAGATCTCTGCCATGGGACAGGTGAATGGGATATCCTGCGTGAAGGATTTATGATGACATTGAGTTTTGAGGGTGGGTTTGATAGTATTGATGAAGCACTACAAGAGGTGAAAGCAGAAATATTTAGGATACCACAAGATCCTTTAGACCTGATTCAGCTTGAATGGGCTACTCAACTGAGTAATGCATTAGAATGCTATAATGTAACTAGTGAAGAAGAGGACAAGGATCCGCAGAAGATTAACATTCCAGAAACAGAAGGTCACCGCGAGGTTTAGGGACCGCAAATTGAGAACCCTGATATAACCGTGCCGTTGAAAATGAAACAAGTGAACATTGGTATGGAGGCAGAACCAAAATTCATGAAGATTGGAGACTATTGGGATGACGCGACAGTGGATAAGGTAATTGAATTGCTCCATGAATACCAGGACTTATTCCTTACCAAGTTTACGGATCTGAAAGGAATAATCAGGGACCTAGGAATGATGAAGATCATGTTAAAGCCAGATGCGAAGCTAGGTAAGCAAAGGCCTTACCGTCTTAATCTGAAATATAAGGAGAAGGTCTGCTTAGTGCTAGACAAGATGCTCGAAGCAAGCATCATTGACCCTACGGAAGAATCTGATTGGGTAAGCCCAATGGTGGTGCAAGAGAAGAAGCAGAAGGATGAGATAAGGATATGCGTGGATCTCAGAAATTTGAATGATGCTTTTGTTCATGATCCTTTCCTGACTCCGTTCACTAATGAAGTTTTGATAATGTAGGCAACGAGGAAGCATATTCCTTCACTGATGGGTTTTCTGGGTACCACCAAATCAAAATCGCGCCAGAGGATAGGAGCAAGAAAACCTTTGCAACTGAGTGGGGTTGTTTTCAGTACGCTATAATTCCGTTTGGATTGAAGAATGTTCCTGCAATTTCTTGTGTGTGGTTGTTTCAGCATTCAAGGAATTTATTCATAAGTTCCTAGAGGTATATTTTGAGGAATTGAATGTATTTGGGCTGGTTAAATGCCATGTAGCAAGCTTGCGACTGATCCTGGATACCTACCGAAGATACCAGATCATGCTCATTCTCAAGAAGTATTTTTTTTGTGTTCCTTTTGGGAACTTGTTGGGGCATGTGGTTTGTAGACAGGGACCGATCGTAGACCCTGTGAATATTGCGGTGGTACCGAACTTGGAAGTGCAAAGGAGTGTGAAACAGCTGCGCACTACTCTAGGACATATGGGATATTACAAAAAGTTTATCAAAGGCTACGCCCAGATCACCGCACCTATGGAGAAATTGTTGAAGAAGGACATCACGTTCTGCTAGAATGATGATTGTACGAAGAGCTTTGATATATTGAAAGAAAAGATGGTTACTGTGCCGATTCTAGTCTTCCCAGACTCGAAGAAAAAGTTTCATGTACATGTTGATCAATCATGTATAGCTGTTGGTGTCCAGGTATGAGAAATTTATTCACCCATTTTCCTACATTAATGTATCAATCCGGGTGCGTATTCTTTTCAAGGCAACACGCAAGGTATATGCAGGGGAAAGGTTACAAGGGTTTGTGATTACCAAATCAAAGCATTGTTGAAACAGAAATAGAAATTCAGCTGCAGAACTTAAAAAGGTATTCACAGTGACCTAAAGAATCTGCAACAACAATCAAGAAATAAACACAGCAGTAAACAATACACACATAACAAGGAAATACATAGCACCTAATCAGAAGAGTGGGCCCAACTCTTTGATCAAGGCTATTTTACTCACAGCAAAAGATAGATCAGCAAAAAGGTTTGTATTTTATTAATCTAAACAATGTTGTTACAATACAATGTAGGGTCTGGGTAACCCTTGATACAGGAATGACCTGTCTTTTATATAGTACAAAGGGGAATAACATCTCTTCCCAAAACTTGGCAACCATATGCCCAAAGATATACATTAGTTTAATCACATCACTAGCGCTGAGAGAGAAAGAACAGGAATGATCCAAAATGGGTTGAGAACAGCTGTAATTCAGTTATGTTGTTTCGTCGTGGTTGATCAGCTGCTGTGAATCGCAGAATTGCTACAATATGTCATGCGGTCTACACCTATGCTCCATAATCTCCAGTCATGATATGTTTTAGTGGTTTGCATAGGTAAAACCCTTATGACTCTACTTCATTAATTAAATATCCCAAGAGACGATAAAGGGGAATTACCTCATAGTTTTACATAGTAAATGCATGCGAATGAATACAAAAGGGATGAAAAGAGGAGTGGAAATGTAGGGAAAATATAGGCTAATTTGGTGCCCAACATCTCCCCTCAACTAGCCTTTTGCATGCCCTCATGTAGATCGCCATCTCTGCAGGTCTAGGTTGGATAGGTTGTGTGCTTCATGAAGTCGGGTGAGATTGTATTCCTCAGCCATTTCTATTCCTGGAACCTTAAACCCCTCGGAGAGAGGAACTTCCTTCCACCAATCATTTGGTACACTATATGCTAGGGTATAGTGCTCTGCTAGAAACCAATGGACAGGTACTAAAATTGAATTCCCATCCACCGAACCCCACATGTTTGGATGCATGCCACTATCTTGGCACCCTGCCGAGTGCTCATGAAAAATTTGGTGCTCCAAACGGTTCTCTGTTCTAGACAGATGTGGGTGACATCATCCACCTTTTCCGACAACTATTCAGGGCCTCAACTTGAAACATGACCAATTGTTTGACACAGATATCGATACACCACCTTTGTGTCCTCAGAATCCGTTCCTTATTTCCCATAATTTCTAAAAATGTAGTGTGCTTATTGTACATAGTCATTGATCTCTCAGGTTCTCCTCTTACCATAAAAGGCTTCATGGCTTGATTTGACTCGAATGTGTTAGAATCTTTCTGCCAGCTTATCTTATTGAAAGTGTAAGAGGTGAGGGACCTTAAATGAATTTCCCCCACATATGGAACCAGATTAAATTCTCTCTCAACACGCAAGAGATACCCATGCATGTAAAGCTCACACATCAAATGCTGAGTTGGCACATCATGGGCTCTCAATATCCGGAGGAACTGTACAACGTCCTCAATATTGTGACTAATTTCTTTCTATATTCTTTCCAAACAGAAGAAAATAAAATGTTCATGCAAAAATAAAGAATAACTAGAAGCGGGAGGACGACATACCATCATCTCCTGTGCTAAATGGAGCATCTGCTCTTTGTCAATTTTCAACTCTGCCACTTGCCTTTCCACCCACTCCACCTTGAGTTGCTACTTTGCATGCCTCAATTGCATTATACCAATGCGCAGAACATATTCGAAGATAGCCGTGGATGCTCGTTCTTGGGCTTTCTTCACTTCGTTCTGATATCGCGCTGCGGTGGATTTCCAGGTTTGTACTTTAGCCGTTAAAGAAAACTCATGACCTTCAAAAATATTCTATAGGGTCTGTCTGAGTGGCAACAAAGGTTGTTTCTACTCCATCTACCTATGTCCCTGCTTCGGCTGTCGTGGTTTTGGGATTCTTACCCCGCCGCTTATATTTCTTCAGTTATTTCTCCAACTGATGCATTTGCCTTCTTAGCCTCTTGACCTCTGTTTTGAGCTGCGTTGTTTCTTTGAATTGTAGCTGATATTTCTGCTTCATAGGCAGCCTTCGTTGCTCACACAATTATACCCATTCTTGTTTTACCACCACCTCATCTGGTACTGCAGCTGGTTCGACAGGTGGTGGATTACTCGAGGGAGTATCCATAGGGTTAATCGATGGGGCTGCTTTGCTTGGTCTCTCTTCCTGGGGAGAAGCCACTTCCTTACTGTCTCCTGCCTCGTCCTACTGTGAAGCTATCTCGATAGGTGGCGGGCTCACTTGATGGATGTCCATCGGTGGTTCAGCCAAACTTTCCCCTCTAGGTTCCCTCGTTTCAAAAACACCTACCTCTTCCTCTATTTTGGGTTCCTGGGAAAGGTCTCTGTGGAGGTCTGCGGCCAACAAACCTGTGGCAGTTGGTTCCTTATTCAACCCATCAAACTTCAAAATTGGCGGAATGACAACATCCTCCTCTGTGTGTCAGGAAGAGCGAGACACCCTCACTCCTTTTGGAATGGAGAAGTAAGAGGAAAATTGAAATAATTTTCCTACCTGATCTATCTCGGTCCCAGTTGTGGCCTCGGGATCTTTCCCTCTGTCTGCAATGTCTCTACTTTGGGTTGAAACCCCTGCCTATGCAGTCCCCTGTTTTGAGGTTGATGCTGGTTCTTGTGGAGCAGCGTTAGTCTTAGCATCTAATTCCTCTGCAATCTCCAGGGTCGGACAAGTTGATGGTGGTTCTTGTGTAACACCACCTTCTGTATCCAATAGTTCTTGAACAGACTTGCTGGCATTGTTTCTTCTAGCATGACATTGATAAAAATGGATTGTTGCATCATCACATCAATTCCATCCATTATACCCATAGCCTCTCCATCTGTTGGCCCCATGGTTCTTTCAGCTTCAGGCCCCTCCCTGTTATCGGGAAAACTAGTGTCTATTCAGAATTGCTAGTCCCACTAAGACGGGTAGCTATCTTAGAAACAAACAAACTAAAGTCACTTGTGTTTTCCTTTACGAGAGACAGATGAGAAAGAAGCAGAGAGTACCAACCTCAGTCTTTCGCTTGGATCCTTGCTTATTTCCTTTCCCCTTCGATAGAATCTCACCACTGCTTCCTTACTTGTCCCGCTTCAAAGAGCACCTGTAGAGTCACAACAGCATAATACCATCAAATCATAGAGATCTATCACTGTAAACAATATAGGATCAGATATATATTGACCATACAAATGCATATATCAACACAATATTCAGAGGTAGACAAGAATATGGAGGAAAACTCAAATAGCTTTATTGATAGAAGTAGTAGAAGAAAGGATTACAACCACTTCGTTTTACCTAGCGCCATCCTCCCAGCTTGAAAGCCCTTTTCACCTCATACAAATCAAGATCACCCAACAATGTCTTCAAAGAGAAACCACCAGCACTTCTTTGCAAATTACCAAATTCCAACCTCTGGATCTCTGGGATGAGGGATCCATATATATATATGTTTGTAGAGGGGTGAGTCAGATTCTGGGATTTTTATTAGTGTCATCTATCTGATAGTTCTTAGTTCCACTTGGAGATTCCATGATCTCTTACTCATCCCTGGGAGAATTCAGGGAGGCAAGTGTCAAATGAGCATCTTCTAGAAGATTCTCAGGGTCTCCACCCAGCAAACTGCTTGTGCCATTTGTCTGCTCTTGCTCATCACACCCTACAGAAGGGATTTCTAGTATGCATCACACTTTTTGCATGTGGTAGGTGAGATGCATCGTACCCTTAGCACTGGGCAGTCTATATGGTCCTGCTTTGACTAGTTCTGAGTAATTTTTCATGGAGAACTTCTAGGAGATGATGTAATCAGCTGACCTTGCTCCTTTAGGGTATGAAACAACACTTTTAGGGACTTAGAAGCCCTTGGTTTATGGACATATGTGATTGGGGGTTGCAGTGCCCAAATATGTCTATAATAGCTGCCCCCTAAAGCATGAGGCCGTAAATCTTTTTGATGTCAGGTGAAATGCTTTATAGTGAGGATCCGAGGTTTTTCGAACTGGAAGGTGACCTGTAATAAGATACAATACAATAAATTATCTTCATAATATTTTCATGATCTAGCTGAGGCGGACATTCCCATGCTTAGCTTGATAAATTCATTTTCATGTACATAGGCCAGACAACCGTCTGTGTGCAGATTGATGATTCTGGTAGAGCCATCATCCCTTAGTTTGGACTATTATCTGTGCAGCAATGATGTACATTTGATGTCTTTATTTTCTTGAATATATCGCAACCCGGATGGATGAAACTAGATCTGAGGTCTTCAAAACTCATTCAATCTTTGCGTCAAAGTACAAGTCGATCCATGTGAAAAGATGTTCTGATGTCGAACATGGAAAGACATCGCTTGATTATCAGCCAATGATGTAAGCTATTAACAGGCGTGAGAGGAATCACTGATGATGATGATGACCCTCAAGGTACTGCAGTACAATTCGCGTGGTGTGAATACATGAGTCGATGTCAAACACCACGCAAAATCTTTCGGTCAAAGGCCATTAATGTAAACCTATTGCCGGAAGTGAGAAACTTGCAATCGAGGAATGCAAGTTTCAAAGTACTGAAAGGGTGGTTCCTAGGTCGGATTCTTGGATAATGAGATGATGTCGACAAGAAGTGACCCATCGTAGGAGGGCATTAATGAATCCCACATCTACGACACAGAATGGAGCAAATGATTTTGTGGAGGTGAAAACAATCTGATGATACAAGGTTCAGGGTGGTGGTCATGAAAGAATGAAGCGTGAAGGTATTGCAGCGGATGAGACACAAGTTGGGTTGGTGAATTCTCTGAGCGACTTCTCTTGAACATATCAGTGAAACTGAAATGGATTGGTAGCGTTAACCCCAAAAATGGATGGTATGGTGGACTAATGGTGATATGATCGGTGAACGGAATAACCCAACCCGACTCAATTATGGTGATGGAGTGAAAGTGTCATGTTCAAGAGCGACTTGCTACCAATAAATTTTCTTCAAGTTTTCTTCCCAATTTTCCCCAGTCATTTTTGACCAGTACCTCTTTATTTTTTTCAAGCTTGAGGAGGATAACATATGCTTGTTCTATAATTTTCCCTTCAGGCAAACCCGTTGCTATGATTTAACGAGCCTAGCGACAGAGAAACTCACTCTTGTTTGAATGGACAAGTTTTTCGCTATTGTTTTAACGTGTTTAATGACAAAGATAACTTGGTCCTTTTCAATTTTTAGAGAGTCTGAAAAGAGATGGAAAGGAAACTCCAATATTCCTTTTTCATCGTATAACCCCTTAAGTCTGAAAAAGTATAAAACAATGCGAAAGGGATGACTTTTCGATATTTTTAATGAGCCGAACAAGACAAACACTCGATATTTTTGTGTAATAATCCCTCAGCTCCAAAAAGATTAAAATCTAGAGGAGGGATGGCACTTCCAATCACTTTAACAAGCTATGGAGGTCAATTGCTCGACAAAATTTTCATATTTTATGAGTCAGATGAAAAGAGCTCAAAGGAGACTCGTTTTTGAGAAACGAGTGATATTTTCAGGTAGCAACTGGTTCCAGGTGAGGGTTGGAACTTTCCAATCACAGTAGTGTTAAGAAGATGGCTAACAGAATCACTCGTCATAGTTGTTCCTTAAAAGGGGTAAACAATCAAATGGAGGCATACGAGGCTAAATAGAGTGGAGGTGATAGTAAGAACATGACCAAGGCTCAAAAGTTGATGATAATGCATTCACAACGGTTATTTACTGGTGGTGGGTTCATTTTTTAATGAGCTTAAATTCTGGTGGAACATATGCTCATTGCTAGGTTTAATTTTTAACGAGCTTGAACTTTGCGTAAAATGCTCGTGATAATGGTCATTGATATGCAATTCACCGTTAACACTATGTTCTTTTGATGGTAGTATTACCTGTTCAATTGCTCCATAAAACTAATTAGAAATGAGGACATATGCTTGAAAAATGAGTTAAAAAACTAATACCCTACTTAAATTACGTGAAAGGTAACTTAAAAATAGTTTTTTTTTATCCCTCATTTTACCATTTCATTTGGAGTTGTCACTGTTGGAGCTCTCGAGGTGTTTTCCCCCTTGATTTTCATCAGTTGATTCTAGGAGATTGTGCAGATGATTTTCGGCGTCATTTAGACCAGGTTGGAGCTAAGCTTGAGCTCTTCAATTGCATTCTTTCCTTTTTGAATTCTGAGCATGTTTTCCTGCTTTTCTGGGCCCCTGGGGTTTGAACTTTTTGTTCTACCCCCATCGCACCTAGTATACATCGAAAGGTGCGATGCATCATAGGTTGGCCACTGGCTAGTCAGGATGCATCTCACCTAGTACACAGCTAGGGTGCAATGGGCACAAGGAGGAAAACTTTTGCACTGATTTTTCATGGAAAATTTGCCTGTTTTTTTCCAAATTAGGATCCTAATTCTTCTCTTGTTTTCTTTTCAGAGATTCATCAGAGCAAAATGGTTATTACATGGCATGAACGTGAGCATGAAGAAGAGGACATGGTTGCCCTACATGATCCGGGTATGGTAACTGCATTGTGGAAGTATGGCTTGCTCAAGTTCTTTTGCATGTCTTGCATGAGGCAACAAATCAGCTTGTAGCAATATTTCCTCGATGCATGGGATCCTAACAACCAGGTGTTCCAGATAAGAGGCAAATCTATCCCCATGATTGTTGAGGACATTTACTTTTTTACCGATTTATCAAGGCATGGTGCCCCTCTCTCATTATCAGGTTTTGCCTGCAGGGGTGAATCTATGAGGGATTATATTTGCCGATACTGTAGAGAAGGATCTTAGCTGAGCAGGGACGGCAAGATCAGTATCTGAGATGTCATAGACCGATCCTTGAGGACTATTTTATTCACCTTTGCTAGATTGGCTGGTAGCGTGGCCCTTCACTTGGCCAACGGGTCCTATATGCAGTATGCCTTGGAATGCCTTGAACCCAAGGTATTCAACTGGTGTGATGTAGTACTTCCAGTGATCAAAGAACAACTTACCAAGGTGAAAAATGAAATATCTAAGAACTTTGGCTATGGTTCTATTCTGACCGCTTTCACTTTGGAGAGGATCCCACTGATGCAGCCACAGTACATCTCACTTGGCCTACCACCACCGACTGAGCCATGGATGAAGAGATGGGTTGAACTTATGGCCAGACATGCTGGTCAGTCGCAAGTTTCATTCTCTGATGCTCTCTTCAAGTGGTTCAACCATCAGCAAATGGTTTATGCTGAGTATCCATATGCTGGGATTGATTTCTGGGGTGACCCAGATTTGGTGCTACCACCTGGCGAGCAGTGGGGTGTCATAGGTAAAAATCTTTGACCATATCTCTATTTATTGTTTTTATAATGTTCTTGTGTTTTCAAATGTTTATCAAGGCTAATCAAAACTCATTTTCTTATGCAGATATTGGGCTAGTGTGACCAGCAGTGCGCCCTAGAGTAGCAGCTGTCGTTCCAGTAGGAGAGGCCGTTGGGAGGGCCATTCTTCGCGACTTGGATGTATCCAAGACCCTTGTAGTGTTGCAGGATCAGATCAAGGGTCCCACCCTTGTATTCCGGACGTGAGGGCCGATGAGCTGCCTCTGAGATTATAGTGCCATACCATCGGTGTGCCAAGCCGACGGACTAGGCTCTTGTGCATGATCGCACATGCGGTGACTAGTTATCACCAGCACCATTAGACTAGGGTTCCCCCTTGCATTTTGAGTTTTTGGGTCATATGACTAATTTTGTCTTGGACACAGAACACTATGTACAAAATATAAACAGTTATATATATTTTTGATTTTCGGAGCTTTATTTTGGTTAAGTTATATGATCCTGATGCAGTTATTGATAAAATTCTTTTCTTTTACAAATGTTGCAAATGTCTATCTAACACATAATTTGCTAATGAATTGGTTAATGTGTTTAAGTTTCTGGAAATATGCTGATATTGAATAGAATCGAACTGCCTTTCCAAAATCTTTACCCTTAGGAGCATGCGATAAATAGCTGAATTCCGAACGGAATAGATGCCGGTAAACTGTAGAATGAAGAGCTGTGAGTCTAGCCTGACGACAATTCGATGTATGCCATGCGCAATGGCATCAGAGAGGAGTTGTATCAACGCGCTATATTCAGTGATGTTTTTCATTGATTGACCAACACACACCCCTCTGAAACTCACTAACTCGCCGCTTGGACCAAAGATGGCCCAAGCTGCAGAAGATAGGTTCTGCATGCTACGACTTGCCCCGCCGATGTATCCAACAAATGATTCCAATGGGTTTGACATCTGCAACAAAATGCAAAAGTGGATCACCTAACCAAAATGATCACCCTTAACGAAAACAAAAATGTAACAAAAGCATATGAAGAGGTTACCATGCCGAGTCAAGCATAGTAACGCTTAAGGTACAACCCGTTTTGGGGTCACGATAGTGGTATCCCATCATACTTTACTAGCTCATAGGCTCCTTTTGCTAATGTACATGTAACAATGTAGGGACCCATCCACAAAGACTGGAACTTACCTGCTCCCAATTTATCAAATTCCTGATTGTAAAGTAAGACCAGGTCGCCTTCTGAGAAAACGCAAGGTTTGTCATTTTTTTCAAATTGTGCTTTGACTCGTTTCTTATGCGCTTCATTAGCCAAGGTGGAATAATGACGGGTTTCATCCAGTTGGATTAACTCTAAGAAACGAGCCTCTTCCTCTAAAGTTTCGGGTAGGAGGTCAACTGTGAGCTTGAGAGACGAAATTTCGCACTAAACTGGTAAGATCGCTTCTAGGCCATACACCAGTTGAAAAGGTGTAAACCCAGTCACATTTCTTACTAATGTCCGGTATGCCCACAACACTGAGTACAGAAGTAGGTGCTAACTCCGTTTATGGACTCCAATCATCCTTTTTAGCATGTGTTTCAGGACTTTGTTGATCACCTCAACCTGCCTGTTAGCTTGCGGATAATATGGAGTAGAGCTGTCGTGGGACAATCCTAATTTGGCGGCCAGTTCAACCACTATGTGATTGCGGAAATGCAATCCATGATCTATGACTATAGCTTGTGGAATGCCGAACCTGGAGACCACATGATTGAAAAAGAAAATAGTGGCCGTTTCGCCGCTGTTGTTTAATGTAGGCATCGCCTCAGCCCATTTCGTAAAATAGTCAACTGCGACTATGATATACCCATGCCCCCCAGCCGAGGTGGGGTTACATTGCTTGAAATCTATGCCCCATTTGGTGAATGGCCCAACAAGAACTACTGGATACAGAGGTGCGGGTGGTCTTCTGGTTTTGCGGTCGAAGATTTGACAAGCATGGAAACTTCTGACTGCGGTTATGCAATCTTTGAACATTGTTGTCCATAGGTATCCTGCTCATAAAATCTTTTGTTCTGTAGCATAACTAGATTTATGCCCCCCACATGCACCTGAATGACAATCATTTAGGACTTTTTTGGCCTCCTGATGGGTGAGGCACCTTCGCAGAACTATATCGAGACCACGATGGTAAAGTGTATCACCGATGATCATGTAGTATTTTGCTTCGTATCAAGTACATCGTTTTTCTGAGCGAGAGGTATTAGACCTATACGTTTGGGTTTGGAGATAAATGATTATATCTCCATACCATGGATCGCTTGAAGATATCAGAATAAAAAATTCATCCACGATTGTTGCTTTAGATGTTGAATCATTGGACGACGATGGGAAATCACATAGTAACTCCGCGAAAACCAGAGCTTTCTTTGATTTGGATTTTACGAATTCTAGATAAAACTCTTACAAAATTGCTATCCACTTCAAATATTTTCCCCCAAGCAACTGTCGTGACAAGATGTAAGTCACGGGGTTGTAATTTGATAGAACGGTAGTTTTTCGAAAGAGAACATAGTGTCGAAATATCTGCATTTCTTGAACAGCTGTGAGAGCCAGCTTTTCAACATAGGAGTACTTGCTTTCTGTATCATTTAAGTTTTGACTTAGATAATAAACAGGATGTTCGATTCCATTGTCTTCCTGAACTAAAACCATTGCGATGGTCGTATCTGCTGCAGCTAGATACAGGTTAAAGTATCTTTGATAATCAGGAGTGTACATTAATGATGCTTTTATTAGGGATTCCTTTAGAGCATCAAAGAAAGCTTGCGCGACTTGATCCCAGTTGAAGGGTACTTCTTTTTTCAAGAGACGCGTATAACCTTTAGCAAGTTCAGTGTAGTTTGGAATGAACCTCCTCAGAAAGTTCGCTTTCCCTTGGAGTTTCTGAATCTGAAGCAAATTTGAAGGTGGAGGAAAATCGATGATTTCCTAAACCTTGCACGGGTCGAGACGAATTCCGTCCTTTGAAACTACAAAGCCAAGTAAATGACTAGAACCGACGCAAAACACACATTTGTGTGTATTGAGTCTTATTTTGTAGTGTCGGAAACGTAGAAATATTGCTCTCAAATGCTGCGGATGATCGGTTCGCTTTCGCGAGTGAGCCGAAAGATCTTCAAGGTATGATTGAACGACGTTCTTGATGTCATGGAAGGCATAATTCATTGCCCTCTAAAAAGTTGCCCCTGCGTTCTTTAAACCAAAGGGTAGCCTACAATACGCGAATGTGCCCCACGGATAGATAAATGCATTCTTTGACTGGTCCTGTGGGCGGATATTTATTTGATTATACCCGGAAAATCCATCCATAAATGAAAAGATTTTACATCTGGCGGATTCATCAATTATCTGGTCAATGAAGGGTGTAGGGTAGTTGTCCTTTGGACAAGCATGATTTACATCCCTGTAATCGACACACACTCTAATTGTTCCTTGCTTTTTCATCACAGGAACAATGTTTGATACCCAATCAGTTAGAGGAACCAGGTAAATGAAACCAGCATGGAGGATTTTTTCAACTTCTGCCTTGATGGCAACGGCTTTCTTTGGGTGCACCTGCCAAAGCCATTGCCTTACTGGTTTGACATCTAGATACATCTTAATTTCGTGTTCAACTATGCTCGAGTCAATGCCTAGAATTTCTTCATATGACCATGCAAAGACATCTCTGAACTCACAAAATAGAGCATAATATACTTCCAGTTCTGAAGAAGAACAAGATTTTCCGACATGAATATTTTCTACAACATCTGGTTTGGTCGAGATATTTATGGCGATAGTTTCTTCAATATTGGACAGATTTCACTCGAAATCCACCGTATTTATAGTATTTGATAGAAAATCAAAGGCTGATGGATGATTAAGGTTGTCGAAGTAATATTCATTGTAATCCAGAAGATGGGAATGATGGTGGTAATCTTCCCATGGTGCCCCCTCTATGTTCATTGACTGAACAATTCCTTCATCTGTAGAATGTACATTTGACCAAGGATCTGAAGAGGTACCATACTCCTTAGATGTTAAGTTATGGTATGTTTTATGCTTATAACAGTTTACTTCTTTTTCTTATTATATTCCACCAATTAGCAATCACATGTACATAAAGTAAAGTGCAGATAGAACATTAAACGATCGACAGAAAACAAGCCAAGATAAGAGACACAAGATGTGGCGGCTAGCCAGGGACAAACCCCACAATGTGTGGGGAAACCGTTTGATCAAATCTTCTTTTATCTTCAATAATTCAGTAGAGAGAAATAGTACAATAAATCTGATTCATATCAGCAGTAGCAAACCCTAGATCAGTAGCATCAGCATTAGCAGCTTCATTATCAAACTAGGGCAGACCATATTTCACAAACTGACAGTCAGATTGACTTCATTCCACCACCAAAAGTTGCGGCTTTCAAAGGAGATTCAGATGAACCTACAGTGTAGTTCAGATGAGGAGATATTCTAGGCCACGCAAGTCAATCTTTACTTTTGCAGTTGCAGCTTCAGTTTCAGCAGTTTCCGGCTTCAAACTAGGGCAGTCGATATCTTGCAAACCGTTCGTCGGATTGAATTCATTCCACCACCAAAAGTTGCGGCTTTCAAAGGAGGTTCAGATGAACCTACAGCGTAGTTCAGATGAGGAGATCTTCTAGGCCACACAAGTCAATCTTTACTTCTGCAGTAGCAGCTTCAGTTTCACCAGTTTTCAGCTTCAAACTAGGGCAGTCGATATCTTGCAAACCGTTCGTCAGATTGACTTCATTCCACCACCAAAAGTTGCGGCTTTCAAAGGAGATTCAGATGAACCTACAGCGCAGTTCCAAAGGGAAGATATTCTAGGCCACTCAAGTCAATCTTTACTTCTGCAGTAGCAGCTTCAGTTTCAGCAGTTTCCAGCTTCACATGTGTGAGAGAGAGAGAGACCCATTTCAGCGCAGTAGAGAGAGAGATGTGATGAGATGAGTAAGTCCAAATGAGGAAAAGTTCTCTTATATTTATACACAACATTGGTGGGTGAATAGATGCGACTGTTGGGCTTCTGAGCCTACATGAGTTGTAGGTCGGCTTGATAATAATTCCATAATTAAATTAAATTCATATCTCCATGAATACTTATCGGAATCGGATGATCTTTATATCAATCCTACACCTCTCGACGAGAGGAATCTAATAAAAATATTATCAGCCATGAATAATATGACCCACATGAAGTTTTTCCCTAGTTTCCAATTTTAACATTAGACCTATCTACCCAAATGCTTGATGAGCATTCATTTGGGTTTGCCTCCCATGCCGAGAACATTGATTGCTACAATACTTCTATTGGGCTTGGAGGCAATACCTGGTGATGATCCATGCTAACATCATGTTTGGATATCTTCTGAATGGAAGATACCATATTACAGGTTCCTACTGTGGCCACTTCCGCTAGGTTGTTTGTAGGCGGTAGGGAAAAAGTACCCATCAATGTAGGGTCTTTTAGCAGGCCTACTCCGATATTTTGAAGCAACTGAGAGCTTTTGTGGATCATCAGGATGCCTCCCGTAACTTGTGAACTGTTGGGGAGAAAGGTTTGTTGGTCATCGATTATAATTCCTCCTTGAAAAGGAAATGCAATATTCCTGAAGTACGTTGACACAACAGCAACCATAGCATAAATCCAAGGCCTTCCCTGTAGGATGTTATAATCAAGATTTCCATCAATAACTTCAACATCAATTTCTATTGTTTTTTCCCCCAGTTCAACTTGTAAGTTACTCAAAATCCCGTATGGAGTGTATGTTCATCCATCGAATGCTTTTAACATTGTTGATGATCGTGACAAGGGTGGTGATCCTAAAGTTTTCCAACAACTCATTGACACAATACATGTAGATGCCCCCTCATTAATAATTGTTCGATGAATAGTTTTGTTGAGGGCCTTCACTTGAATGAGGAAAGCGAGTTGAGCTGGTAACTCAAGTTCATATCCTTTATGATTAAAGGCCACAAGATTGGAATCCGCTGGGTCAATCCCACCTATTGCTGATAATAGAGCCTGCTTTTGGAAGGGGCAATTTTGTAGTACTTCAAGTGTCGACATAACGGACGGTGATTGGGCCAGGTCCTCTACTATATTATAATTCTGTGCCGCTCTGGCACGAGGATCAAATGTCAATTTGTGTACTACTCCCTTTGGCAGCTTTATCGTTATCTTAGGAATGATGGGTGGCACAACTTCTGTCGAAGTTGTTGTCGAACTACTAGGTTGATCAGTAGCCTTGTTGTTCGACAGTTGTGGATTCCCGTAATCTTTATTCCTTGTTGATATCAAAGCATCATTTTGTTGTTTTGAAATGGACAACATAAGCACTTGGGATGGGGAAGCATTGTCGCTAGCAACTAGATTGGTTCCTGGGTTTGGAAATGGGTCAATCAATACTGTTGAAGTTCTTGAATTCTTAAAGATTTTCTTAACTTCAGCTTTATATGGACAATCTCTCATCCAATGATCCTCATCGCATATGAGGCATGGTTGACTAGGTTTCTTTTGCCCAGAAGGGTTTGCAGAAGATTTTTCAGTAGACAAATCATCCTATTTCTTCTTTTTGCTCTTCCCTTTCTTCTTGCCCCTTGGTTGCTTCGGTTCTTTGTCTTTGTTGGTCGACACGACATTAACCTCTGAGGCTAGAAGTTATTCATTTGCATTTTGACTGGAAATCTTACGGGCTTTTTTAGATGTAGCCTTTGTCGATTTCATGCTTGTCGTACCTATCATGCCATCACCGACATGAGAGTCTTTGTTTGACTTAGGAGGAGGAGGAACGAAAAATTATGGCCTTGGAGCATCAGGGATTTTGTCATAGAGTGTGCTAGACTGAGTATAGATCAAGTCTAGATATTGCACACGAGCAATGACTTGCTCTTCAGTGACGACTCCTCCCTTTGCCACATCTTCTGTAATAGAAGGTAACAAGGACTTAATAAACCATTTAGCTAGTAGCTGATCAGGGACATATGTTTTTACCATTCCACGATGACGTCGCCATTCACGAATATGATTAGATATGTGAGTGGCCATCGTTTGTTTGAAATTGGTAAGAAGCTCTGTTCCTGTTTTGTACCTTATTGGTAACTGTCACATGGAATGAGTCGATCTTGCGGACAAGATAGACCTTCCTAGAATCTAACAATATCTAGTGACAAGAAAGCCAATCAAAAACTATCTTTCTCTAAATATGCATTTATAAACAAAGGAAAACAAGTGTTTAGGCCTACCTTGGGTCCAATGCATGTTTGTCGAAGCCTCGCTCCTTTGATCCAAATGAGCTCCCTTGTTGTGAATCTACAAACACAAACAAGCAAACAAATTAAATAGCACCTGAAAAGCCAATATCATAAAGCATACTTAACATGATGATCAAGGAATTCATGAAACAAATGACATAAGACAATTTGTTGAGAAAAATGAATTTGATTGTATTAATCTAAATCAAAGAAGAACTTTACATCCTGTGCCTTGATGCTGTACAAGCTCCTCCCAGGGTCCAACAAGAAGTCTCCTCTACTTTGACAAGTTTCACTCTCTTCCCAATGAAGCCAAAAAGGTATGTGATTTCTCCTCTCAAGCTTAACTAGAAAGTCTCAATTCCTCTAGCATTTACCCTAAAAAATGTTCAGCTTCTAACCTCCCTAGCAACCAGCCCAATGCCTTAATTTATAGTGCAACGGAGGGAAGTTACTAGGTCCTCCTTCAAAGGGATAAAGCCCTCCTTCAAAGGGATAGCTCCTCTCATCAAGGGATTAGCTCCTTCTCTTTTGGGATGCATGAACCACCTAAGAGCGACCAATCCACGTCAAAATTCCTTCTAGAATCATCTATAATTAACCCAAAGTGAGTTTTTTATAATAAACTTGTGCCTTTTTGACTTTCACAGGGGTCCACACTCACTCCTTTAGGGACAGAGTGGGCAGGTCCGCAGTTTTTGTGAACAAGGGGTGCGGGACCGCAAGCAACAGTGAGAGAAAGTGCGGAACCAGAGCTTTGTTGATTTTTAATATCTTTCTCTCATTTTCAAAGCTTGACTTGAAGAGCTGAGGTCTGAGACTTGCTTAGGAGGACAGTACAAGTGATGATAGACCCATACTGACTGCTAGTCATGGTGACGATATTTTTGTGTAACAGATTGCCCCCTAAAGTGCGAAGTCTGTAGTAGATGAGGATTTCATTTATCATTTATCATTTAGGAAGAGTGAAGTACTTTATCATTTCAAGGATCATCTTGTGGAGAGCCTCGTTGGAACTTGTAAAAACATTAAATGCAAAATATATATATGAGATCATATCATCACTGAGGTAGGCATTCCCATACTCAGATCAAAACTGACTAGAAAACTAACTACTGCTCTGATATAGGAATGATCTTGTAATAAATCACAAGTATAGACTCACGTAGACATAGTATGGACGCATCCATCTATTTATGAATAGTCCACAATATAATGAATACAAAATTCCTCGCAGCTTGGATTGCGGAAACTAGATCCAAGGTCTTCATTTCTGCTTCGCGAAACAGTACGATTCTATCCATGCGAATGAATGTGTTGGAGTCAAACATGGTAGAAACCACTTGATTATTAGTAAATGATGTAAACTGTTTAACAAGTGTGAGAGAAACCACCAGTAATGTCAATGGCTCTCAAAGTACTCAGTACAGTCCACGAGATGTGAATAGATGTGTTGATGTCGAACATGTCACGGAGTCTTTTGATCAAAGGTCAATGATGCAACCTGTCGTCGAAGGCGAGAAACCTGATGTTGAGGCATGCAGATCCCAAGGTACTGACGATTTAAAGATCATATTTCTAGATAGTGAGCTGAAGTCGATAGAAAGCGATCCGTCGTAGGCAAGCCCACAACATGAAATCATAGATCAAGTTGAAGAAATTTAGTTGCAAGGACTGACTCAGGGATGGTCAAGATGGATGAAAGATATTTTGCAGATGAATGGCTTATTGGCAGTGACCTCTTGAACACATAATGACACAGCAGATGGTTTGGTGACAATTGACCCAAAGTTAATACCCAGACACCGGCTGAAGACTTTCAATGTGGTTTGATCAACTGTTAGGCAAAGGATTTCCCAACCCAGGTGAATAAAAGTGTCGTGTTCAAGAGTGGTTACAAAGTATGACAAACAGGCTCATTTTTCTCTCTTTTCACCCACCATTTCTGGCAAGTACCTCTTTATTTTTGACAAGCTTGAGGAGGATAACATTTGCTTGATTATAAGCTCATCCTTCGGATGAGTCCAACTTAGTTTAAATTCGAACCCTAAGAAGGAGTGGTTTGTTCCTATTTGTAATTGAACAGGTCCTTTACTGTTAAATTTTAACGAGTCCAGTATAGGAGAAACTCGGCGTTTTTAAATTTTAGAGAGTCTGAAAAAACTTAAGAAGACTCCAGGGTTGACCTTTTTCGTCAATTTGTGTCTCCCAAGCCCGAAAAAGTATAAAATAATACTTGAGAGAACCGCTTGATCTTTACGACCAAGGAGTACTTTTCGTAATTAGTGCCCCTGATCTGAAAAATTAAAAAAGCGATCAATGACACGTCCTTTTATAACCAATATCGAATTTGAAACGACAAAAATTCGGCAATCTTTTCATGTTTTTACGGTCAGAAAAAGAGCTGTAAGTGGACCGTCTTTTTAGTTTCATTTTAACGAGTTTAAAAATAAAAACTCGGCAATATTTTCATGTTTTAGGAGTTAGAAAAGAGCTTAAAGGTGACTCTAAATGTTTTTTCGTCGAAAATGACCGAGTTCGCCTGAAAAATCTATTATCCTGAACAAAAATTGCAAACATTACTCGTACCTGTTTGAGATGGATAAAAATGCTACAAAAGTTACCTTTCTAAAGTGAAACATAAACAAATTTATAATTCATTTATTCAAAAAACTTATAAAAAGGGCTTTCTTCAATTCATTTTTACCTTTTGAGATTTGGGTGAGAAAATAGTGCTTTTGGTCAGAAACTTCCCGTGAAGATTGCGGAAAATCCATCCGTCGAAATCGAACGTCATCTCCTCCAGGTAATCCACATCATCCTGCTCTTCAATTTTAACCGTTTCAATTTGTTTTTTAGGGTTTTATTTCATTTTTTAGAGGGTTTTTAGGCTAGAAACCCGCGCACGGGGCCCGCAGGCATAACACTAGCAACCCACGGACCCCGACTTTTTCTCAATGGGGAAAAAGTCAGGGGTATGCACCTTCCATGAAGGCAAGGTACAGACCCATGCACTGTCTCTAATAGAGAGGGTGCGGTCCCCGCAGCAAGGGTTTTTAACCTAAAAATTCTCAAAATTGACCCAAACAATTTAATTTTTTACATTCTGATTTGCCTTTTTGTTGGATGTAGAGTATACATCATGCTTGATTGGTGAGAACAGGAGCATGAGGACGTAGATCTTGCCACGTTAAATCACCAACCTTCGATCGATGCATTGAAGGCATGCAGCTTGTACAAATTCTGGGCCATACCTGGCATGAGGGCCCAGGTGGACTTCTTGCAGTGGCTGGTAGACAGGTGGAGCATACAGGACCAGTGCTTCTTCATTGGTGGCCACCAGCTCGAAATTGAGCCGGCAGACATATAATTTTTGACTGGTTTGCCTAAGAGAGGTGAAGACTTGACTCTATTCGGGACTAGGCCAGGTGGCCAGTCTGTCGATAGCCTCTGGCTAGAGTTCTGCAACAACCAGGCTAGAGACAAAGGGATAGACATTAAAACCATATCCCGTCCTGAACTCATGGTGATCGCGTTTACTGTTACCAGGCTTTGCGGGAGCGCCGCACTACATATTGCCACTGGATCCCAGATGCGGATGGAAGTTGACTGCTTTTGAGGCACCATCTTCAACTGGTGCAATGCTGTGTTGGCTAATGTAAAAGGCCAACTGATCAGAGCCAAGAATGGACAACTGAAGACCTTTGGTTATGGTGCTTTAGTTGTGAGCTTTGGTCTGGAGAGGGTCTCGATGTTGGTCCCGCAGCACCTCACTATTGGAGCTGGGCTTCCTCGAGAGCCCAAACTGATGCGATGGGTTGCAGTTATGGCCCGTCATCCTGACGAGGGGACAGAGGTCGTTAGATTCAAACCTGAGTATTTCCATTGGTTGGAAAACCAGGTTTTTGCTATTCAAGACTTCCCTTACGCTAGAGTAGATTTTCATGGTGACCCAGACATGGCTCTTCCACCAAGAGAGAAATGGGATGACTCAGGTAAAATCATTTTCAACATTTTCCTATTTTAATTTTTTTTTGTTTTTTTGTCATCCCAAAACTGATAGTAAAAGTTTCAAATGTAGATGTGGGTCCACAGCGACCAGCCGCTCTTTCGCCTTACGAGAGGAAACAACCAGCTGTAGCGACACCAGCCCCACAGGACGAATCAGCAGAGACCTTGGTTGAGTTGGAGAGTCATCTAGAGTGCTTGACAGGGGACATTCCAGAGACCGGCATAGATGACATTCCTCGTCGACTACAGCACTATGTGATTGGGGTCCCAGGACCTTTTAGGAGGTTCCTTTGTAAGGTGGCCCGTACAGTAGTTTCTTATCGAGATCATCACCAGTGATAGGATGATCGCCTATTGTAGACACATATGACATTTTTGCTTTTTGTACTTATCATTTTTGCCGATCATAAGGTGTTTTTCAACCTATGATCGAGGACGATGTATATTTTGACACACTCCTATATTATACTATATCACTATTACCGGCTCATCTTGTAAAAGATGTTATGGAATGCTTTTAAATTTACATGTATGATTATTGCAAATGTCTACTTAACATTCGAGAAGCAATTGCATCTGCTAATGTATTTAAAGATCTTGGAATATGTTGATATTCAATATAATCAAATTCACATTCCAAGAGACGCACTCTTAAAAATAATCTCAATAAAACAAGATTTCTAATGGCATATACTCTATTAAGCTGTAATACAACGAGTTCAGAATCTAACCTCACTATCAAACTCTGAATCCCAAATGAAATATATTCAGATAATAACTCAATCACTGCACTATACTCGGCAATGTTGTTTTTTGTTTGACCGAGGCTTACCCCATGCATAGATACCAACTCGTCAGAGGGCAAATAGATAACCCAAGTTGCGGAAGAAATGCTCCGTGTATTACGACAAGCACCATCAACAAAACCAATGTATGTTTAGAGAGGCATCGACATCTGCAATATCAAGAGTAAGACCAAGATAAGCAGGAATAATGACGAAAAGCACTCTCTAAGCTAAGCACACTTTTTAAACTAAAACACACCAGCTAGAAAGAAAACTAACCTAACTAAAAATCTCCACACCCATCCTTAAAGCATAATACCTCTTCAGGTAAAGACCATTTCTGGGTTTACCTAAAGAGTCCCCGTCAAAGTCTACCAATTCATAGGCCCCTTTTGCTAGCTTTCGCTTGACAACATAGGGACCATGCCACATAGGAATGAATTTTCCAGCGCCTAATTTATCATTAGCTTGATCGTATAATAAGACTAGGTCTCCTTCCGAAACATTTCGAGGGGTCACATTTCGATCATACTGAGCTTTAATACGTTTTGCATGAGTTTCGATCGCCAATGCAGCATCATGTCGATTCTCATCTAGTTGAGGTAAGTATAACAAACGTTTTTCCTCTTCGGAAGTGGCTGGAAGTAACTCAATGGCCATTTGCAATGACATGATTTCGCATTCAATGGGTAACACAGCTTCCAGACCATAAACTAGTTGGAAAGGAGTGAACCCTGTTGATGTTTTTACTGAGGTTCGATACGCCCAAAGCGCTGAAAATAACATGTTATGCCAATTCGACCGATGAATCCCAATGATTCGTCGGATCATGATAACTAAACTTTGTTGATGGATTCAACCAAACCATTAGCTTGTGGATAATAAGGAGTTGAACTATCGTGACACAAGCAAAGTTGGCCTGTAAGTTCGGTCATCATAACGTTTCGAAAATGACGCCCATGATCAATGATAATCGCTTGTGGAACACCAAACCTAGCAATTATATGATTGAACACGAATATCGCAGCTATTTTTCCATCTGCCTCAAATGTAGACATCGTCTCGGCCCACTTGGTAAAATAATCTACCGCAAGGATGATATACGCATGCCCCCCGACTGAGTGAGGGTTACATGTAATAAAATCGATACCCCATTTGGCAAAAGGACCAACGGCAATTATAGGGTGGAGAGGAGCAGGTGGAGCGCGCATCTTTCGATCAAAAATTTGGCAGTTGTGGCATTTTCGGACCGCGTTAATACAATCTTTAAACAAAGATGGCCAGAAGTAGCCAGCGCGCAATATCTTTTGGGCTGTGGCATACCCAGACATATGACCGCCACACGCTCCAGAGTGACAGTCATTTAGAGCCCTTTTAGCTTCCTTGAGAGGCCGCCCCACGGCGATAAAGAGTATCTCCAATAATTTTGAATTGTTGGGACTGGAATCGTATTTTTCGACTTTCTGACCTTGAAATTTCTGGCCGAAAGGATTGGGTCTGGAGATAAACGATGATATCCCCATACCACAGATCTAAAGTGCTGATTAGAAACAAGGATTCGTCCGCAATGGGCTCCTTCGCCACAGTTTCCGTGTCAGCACGCGGGAAGTCACACATTAACTCTGCAAAAACTAAAGATTTCTTAGACTTAGATTTTTCAAATTCCAAGTCGAGCTCCTGCAGGATCACAATCCATTTTGAGTACTTGCCCCCTAGCAATTTCTTGGTCAAAATGTAGATCATAGGGTTGCAATCAGAAATTACTGTAGTTTACATAGTAAAATGTAGTGATGAAAACGTTGGATAGCTTGAACAACTGCCAATTAGCTTAGTTGGATTTAAAGTTTGACTAAGGTAATATATCACATGTTCAGTACCGAATTCATCTTCCTGAACTAACACCATTCCAATGGTGGAATGGGAGGCGGCGAGATACAAGAAGTAGTCCTGGTTGTAGTTGGGAGGATGCAATAACGGTGCATGGGTCAACGCGTGCTTTAGTGCATCAAAAGATTTCTGAGCTATCTCATCCCAATAGAATGGAGTATTCTGTTTCAACAACCGGGTAAAAACCTTTGTAACCTTGGCGTAGTTAGGAATGAATCGTCGTAAAAAGTTTGCTTTCCCTTGCAAACTTTGGAGTTGGCAAAGACTCGAAGGAGGAGGCAATTTGACAATAGCTTCAACCTTCGAGGGATCGATGCGAATGTCGACTTTCGAAACAACAAACCCCAGCAACCGACTCGTTTCTATACAGAAAACACACTTGTGTGGATTCAACCTAATCCGATAATGCCTACAGCTCATAAGATTGCTCGTAAATGGATGAGATGATCAGCTCGATGTAATGAATGAGCAGGCAAATCATCGAGATAGGGTTGCACAATGTGCTTGATGTCATGAAACGCATAAGACATGGCCCTTTGAAAAGTTTCCCTGGAATTCTTGAGCCCAAAAGGTAATTTGCAATAAGCAAATGTCCCCCATGGACAAATGAAAGCCGTTTTTGGTTGATCGGCAGGTAGAATATTGATTTGATTGTATCCGGAAAAACCATCTATAAAGGAGAATATTTCGCTACCGGCACAATCATCAATGATTTGATCGATATAGGGAGTTGGGTAATTGTCCTTTGGACATGCTCGATTAATGTCCCTATAATCGATACATATTCTTATTGTTCCTTTCTTTTTGTTAACCGGAACAATATTCGATACCCAATCTGTTAACGGAATCGGATAAATGAAACATGCTTTGAGTAATTTTTCAACTTTTGCTTTAATGGCAGCAGCTTTTCTTGGGTGAATCTGATGCAAACGTTGCCGGATGGGTTTAGCGTCCGGGTAAGTTTTTATTTCATGAACAACAATTGCGAGGTCAATTCCTGGCATTTCCTCATATGACCAGGCAAACACATCGCATAATTCTTGGAGTAGGGCCTTATATATTTTAATTTCATCTTTTGTACACAAGGCACCTATATGAATGTTTTCAACAATTCCAGGCTTAACCGAAATGTCAATAGGAATAGTTCGAGAAATGTTTCCCAAATTTAACTCTGAATCAGGGTTTTTCATTGGATTCCAAGGTTCCTTGACATATTCAGTCGTAAAAATTGATGAAAAATCATTTTCAAAATGATCATTCTCGGGTAAGAACGAAGATCTGTGATGGAGATCTTCCCATGGTAAATCATCGACACATAGGATTTCACGAATTTTCTCATCAGAGTGAACAAGTTTGGAAAACGTTGTTGAATCTGAGTTTGATGTGAAAAGTTATTCCTCATGGACCACATTCATTAAGTCAGTTTTGGTTGAAGATGGGTTGGAAAACGATTGCACGGCCTGATATGCAATTTCATATGGACTCAAAGGCATAACATCACCAAATGAGTCTATCTCAGATTTAGAAGGTACGATCCAAGGATCATCATAAACAATGGTGTCTGACGAAATCATATGAATGGTTGCAAAGGAAGACGATGCGTTGATCGGAGGAAAAGGAAAAGTTCCCAGTAAACCGGCATCTTTAACTAGTCCTACTCCAACATCCTTATACGGGATAGTCGTTTTACCGACATGCTGAATGCTTTCAGAAGAGGCTGGGTCGGATGAAAAGTAAGCCAGCTGGTCTATTGTTATGATCTTTCCATTATGAGGAAACTTTATAACTTGAAAGACCGATGAAACGACAGCTGTCATAGCGTAAGACCAACTACGACCCAAGAGAAGGTTGTAATCTAGAGGGGCATCAACCACCTCCACATCTAGATTAACAGTTTTGCCTTCAACCCCTATAGGTAAATCCTGTAGAATGCCAAAAGGATGAAACCCACGGCCATCAAAGGCCTTTAGAATCATCGGGGATTGATTTAGTGAAGGAGAACCAAGCGATCTCCAACACTGTATCGACATAATACATGTTGAGGCTCCCTCATCAATCACAGTCCTATGAATAGGTCTATTTTTTACTATCACTGGGATCTGGAAAGCCATTTGATGAGGTAAGCGTGGTGTACTATTTTCTAGATCGAAAATTATAAGGTTCGAGTCCTGAACTTCAATAGACCCTATAGCTGACAAAAGTAATTTATGTTGTGCTGGACATGATTGCAGCACTTCCAAAACCAACATTGCTGAAGGTGAAACAACTAAATCTTCAACAATGTTATAGTTCTGAGCAGCTCTCGCATGTGGATTGAAAGCTGACTTTCGAAGTATACCCTTGACAGGCGGTTTGATTACTAAGTCTGGATTAGGTTTCTCGATCTGTAGCGGATCGGAATCGGGAGCTGAGGTTGATGGGTTAGAATGAGAAGATTCTACTTCTTTACCATCAACAGGACTTTTACTACCATAATCATGTGATCGTATCGCAATCCTAACATGGGACATCATCAGTATGGGTTCTTCATTGGCATTTGAGGAAGAACCTATCATCTTACTGTCTTGACTTGGAAAAGGATCCTTCAAAACAGTAGGCGTTTGGGAACCTTTGACAATCTTCACAACCTCTGCACGATGAGGGCAATCTCTTGTAAAATGCTCTTCGTCAAAAATGAGACAAGGATAACGAGGTTTGTGTTTCTCATCATTTGATTCCGCTTTTTCTGGTTTCTCTTTTGAATTTTTATCTGTTTTATTTTTCTTCTTCCCTTTCTCCTTACCACTGGATTTTGATTTGGCTATAGATGACTCTACAACATGAATATCTCCATGGAAATCTCCATGGAAGAATCTCTTGTCAGGGAATCTGGCAATGTTATGATAGGAGAAGAATTCTTTTAAGACTTCCTCTTACTTTTGGTATTAACCGTACCAATCATACCGTCAGCGGCATGAAACCCTGAAGGAGCTGCAACGATTTGATTTTGCTTAGGAAGATCGGGGATTTTCTCGTGTAACGTACCTGACTAAGTATAAACTAAGTCAAGGTACTGTGCTTGAGCAATTACTTGCTCCTCAGTAATGACTCCGGCCTTAGCTACATCCTCAGTGATCTTTGGCAATAAAGATTTTACAAACCATTCAGCTAAGATCTGATCCGGAATAAAAACCTTCACTAAACGCCGTCGACGTCTCCATTCATGAATATGATCCGAAATGTAAGTGGATGTCGACTGCTTTAATGAAGTTAGTAATTCCGTGCCATTGTCATATCTGACTGGCAACTGAAAATGAGTTAAAAACGAAGTAGCTAACTGACTAAAGTTATAAAAAGTGGCTCCCGGTAACTCAATGTACCACTTAGCCGCAAGACCAATTAGAGTGCACTGGAAAAGCCTTAAACAGATTGAATCATCTGAAATGGAATTAGACGCACACCAGAGGTGATAAGTCATCACATGGTTCGACGGGTCCTCTCCTGATTTGCCTTCAAACTTAGGAATATCACTAGGCAACTTATTCGGCATTGGCGGCCAAAACGAAAGATAGTTAATGGGATCGTTCGTTAGGCGCGACAAGTCAGGCAAGTCCAAAGTTGCGATAAACGGTAACTGACGATTAGGGTCCCTAAAACTCTAGGTCATGAGACCAGCCCCAGGAGGAGGATATCCAGGATAACTAGGAATTGGAATTGCATTTGGAATATTATATCCTCCCGGAAAACCAGGATTAACTGGACCATACTGGGGTTGTTGAGGTTGTTGATATGTATACCCAGGGTACGGTTGATACTGATAGACTGGCTGCTGCACAGTAGGACCGAATTGGTACTGTCCCTGGTACGGTTGATAAGTAAATTGTGGTTGACTTGTGACAACCATACTTGAACCAGGTTGCCCTACAAGCATCTGAACCGAAGTTTGAATTGTGGATCCAGACTGAGGTAAATATGTCTGAGGAGTTGATACAGGAACAGTAGAAACCGGAGCTGTCGATACTCCAGAAGTAGGTGGGGTAGATTGAATAGATGTTTCAGCAGTCGTTTGAGGCGGAGTACGAGGCATACTAGGCCTAGGCTGAGAAACTACTGAAGATACAAAAGTTTGAATAGTAAACTGGACAGGTTGCTGGGGTGAACCAGAAACTAAGGGTTGTCTAGTTTGAGATGACAACTGTACATTCAGTTGCAAGACCTGTTGAGTTTGCGATGGATCCCACACTAAGTTCATTCCAGGGTACGAACCCATAACAGGTTGAGAATATTGAGGACCATAACCGGGTTGGGGGTAGGGTTGATAATTCAAGGGTACATTTCCTGTTCCTTGAACATATGATTGACCGGAGAGTGGTTGGAAACCTGGGTTCGAGTACTGACCTTGGGGTTGATACCCTTGAGGCACGTACTGATACTGGGGTTGACCTTGAGGTACATATTGATACTGGGGTTGACCTTGAGGTACATATTGAGTTTGGGGTTGACCTTGAGGAACGTACTATCCCGTAGGTATGTACTGTCCTTGAGGTTGCCCCCCAGGCGCAAATTGGGTACCTTGAGGTTGCCCCTAGGCGATAATTGAGGATTTTGAGGTTGGCCACCTTGAGGTTGAGGATTAGGAATAGTACTTGACATCATGAGAATATTTTCTACACTCAACGGCTTAGTACCATTGTTTCTAGTTAATAACCCTTGTTCAATGGGTTGAGGAGATGCTCCCGCAAAAGTACCAGAAAGTGACTGATACCCAGAGGGAATAGAAGGACCGCCGTACAAAAAGGATTCTGGCGATTGAGAAAACATGGACGACTATCTTGAAATATTTAACGGAGGATAGTAACCTCTAGGTGTTGGGTGATAAGGAATACGAGGTGGTGAAAAACTTAGCCCCGGGTTTTCCAAAAAATTAGTCATTGAAAGATACCAAGCACTGCTCCTAGGTGGACTGTAAAAAATTGATTCACGCTCCCTAAGTTCAATAACAGGTTGATTTTCAGGGATAGGGATGCCTACTTCTTCTTCCGGAGTAGCAAGTTATTCAATAGCTATAAGTCCAGAAGGAAGATTTTGGGTAATTATTCTTTCTACCCAGGGTGAACCAGGACCACTAGAAGTTGGAGAGGTAAACCCCAATGTTGGAGTAGCAGCAAATTCACTTTCAGGTTCGGATATTTCAGGTTCCCCACCTATATCACTAGTAGATGAAAAGCTACCAATAATTTCAAAAATAGACGCCGATTGTGGATTATAATCTGCTACTAAAGCTTGAAAATCAGGATGTACCACCAAAGAAGACTCTCCTTCTTCAGGTGACCCAACTCTACTATCTCTAGGAGTTACGAGGGCTCTTAACCCTTCAGGCTGGCTCGGTGAAAACTCAGGAGGTTGGCCCCGAATTCTACGGGACTTCCTCAGTAATTCAGCCACGATTAAAAAATTTTAACTACTTCACACGAAAACAAAGTAAAATATCAATCAAAACCACCTAAAGCCTCTAAAGAACCAAACAAATTTGAATCACACGCCTAAAGAATCTAGGAGATCAAACCACACACAAACAGTAACTTTCCGTACTGAAAACACTAGTTGGTGATGAAGCCCAACGTCGCAAAGCTCAATACAGAAATGGCGGTTGGAACAGTTACCCTGGAAACCTGCTTAATGAATAGACTGGCACAAGTTCCTCAACTAAACCATCTCGAGTGAAGAGAACCCCCCAGAAAATCCAAGTGAGTCTAGCTGACGTCTGCTCCAGGTACAGTGGGATCTTCCCACCACTGTCACCTTAGGAAGAATCCTATAGAATATGGTCACTAAGGTTACCAACGGAAACAAATATACCTGGGGGAACAGTCTACGATCCGATACGCACGCAAGGGCAGAGTAACAAGCTCAATCCCCTTGAAGGCTCCTTGACATAATCCAAGGTTTACCAACAAGTGACCCCAGGCTCCTCGATAATGGTTAATCTGGTTTACCGTTTTTAATACGTGAATATCTGGCATCGTTCCCAATGAGGAAGGATTGATTCCCACACTGGTTCGGACACGATCTCATGCTTCTCCTTCAAGAGGAGCTTTCCCAGAGCATAAATGCAACAATTGGATTTCTCTTCTACCGCAAGATACAGCTACTTGTTTGTTTTACTGCCTTGGAGAGTTAATTACTCCCTACTCCAAGACACTAGCCTAAGCTATGTTGGTGTATCAGAGCCCTAGAAACAAAAAGATTACTAGATAGATTTTAATTTAAGCGTTATTTTTATTGGTTTTTGTTTAATTCAAGAGGTGCGGAGATGAAACTCGTGGTGTGAAGACTTGACTCGAAATCACTAAAAAATGCACTTAAGATGATTAAGCAATATTTTCTCTTCAATGAACTTCTAGCTAGGAAAGAGTTTGAGAGTTCAAATACTTGTAAACACAAATCTTTCTTAACAAACAAATTAAAAGAAGAGCTTTTTGTCTTTTCCAATGCACTCAAAATGAGACAACTAGTCATTTTCACAAAAATTTCCCTTTTCTTTCAAAACACTCAAATACTACAAAAACAAACTTTTTCCAAAAGAGATTTTTTTTTTTTTTTTATAAAACACTCAAAACTATGGAAATGACTAATCTTGAGATCTATAAACTATAAAAAACTATTTGAAGTCAAAGCTTACAAGATGTCTTTTTCAAGGATGTTTTACTTATCTATAAGCAAACTAAGGACTAATTTGTCCAGAATCACAAATCAGTCAAAAAACAACCAATTTTTGTTTTCTTTTCTAAAAATGAAATCCAAACTTTTAACACAAGCTTTTTCGAAGTTTTGTAAAGAGGAAACACAGGTGGATTCCTCAACAAAGGTAGATTTTGAAAATGGTCAAACTCATAAGAAGGCTAGTAAAAACCAAGGCGATCTGAGGCTTCTACAGCTTCTAAGTTCAGATCTACTACAAGACCAAAATGAAAACCAAGCCCAACAATCAAAACTTCTAGGAATTTCACCTAAAACCCTAACACCAATGGAATTAACCTAAGAAAAGCTTCTGACAGGTTATATGCAGGTCTGGGCAGGGGATAATAACATCTAAACAAAAACTGATCTGACTAACAGAGAAAATCTTAGGTTTTCCAAAATTTTGACAGGGTCCGCAGGCCCACAGTTAACACAGGTGCGGTACCACTCTGTGCTAAAAGAAAAAGTGCGGATAGGTCCGCACTGTGTCCCAAGCCGAGGGTGCGGTCCTCTCCCAAAGTTATGAAAAACAAAAAATAATCCTAGATCTACTAAATCTACCCAATTCCACACACAACAAGCCAAAAACAGAAACAAAAACATAGTTTCTCAGGTCAAAGTAAAAACAAGGAAAAAATCAAGTCCCCAGTATGGTCGCCATTTTGTCACACGGAATGAGTCGATCTTGCGGAAAAGATAGACCTTCCTAGAATCTAACGATATCTAGTGACAAGCAAGCCAATCAAAAACCATCTTTCTCTAAATATGCATTTATAAACAAAGGCAAACAAGTGTTTAGGCCTACCTTGGGTCCCATGCAAGTTTGTGGAAGCCTCGCCCCTTTGATCCAAGTGAGCTCCCTTGTTGCGAATCTGCAAACACAAACAAGCAAACAAATTAAATAGCACCTGAAAAGCCAATATCATAAAGCATACTTAACATGATGATCAAGGAATTCATGAAACAAATGACATAAGACAATTTGTTGAGAAAAATGAATCTGATTGTATTAATTCAAATCAAAGAAGAACTTTACAACCTGTGCCTTGATGCTGTATAAGCTCCTCCCAGGGTCCAACAAGAAGTCTCCTCTACTTTGACAAGTTTCACTCTTTTCCCAATGAAACCAAAAAGGTATGTGATCTCTCCTCTTAAGTTTAACTAGGAAGTCTCAATTCCACCAGCATTTACCCTCAAAAATGTTCAGCTTCTAACCTCCCTAGAAACCAGCCCAATGCATTAATTTATAGTGCAATGGAGGGAAGTTACTAAGTCCTCCTTCAAAGGGATAGCTCCTCTCATCAAGGGATTAGCTCCTTCTCTTTTGGGATGCATGAACCACCTAAGAGCGACCAATCCATGTCAAAATTCCTTCTAGAATCATCTAGAATTAACCCAAAGTGAGTTTTTTAGAATAAATTTGCACCTTTTTTACTTTCACAGGGGTCCGCACTCACTCCTTTAGGGACAGAGTGGGCAGGTCCGCTGTTTTTGTGAACAGGGGGTGCGGGACCGCAGGCAACAGTGAGAGAAAGTGCGGAACCAGATCTTTGTTGATTTTTAATATCTTTCTCTCATTTTCAAAGCTTGACTTGAAGAGCTGAGGTCTGAGACTTGCTTAGGAGGACAGTACAAGTGATGATAGACCCGTAGTGACTGCAAATAGTCATGGTGACGATATTTTTGTGTAATAGTAACTAAAAATGGGTCAAAAAGGTGGTGGCAAGGGCGCTAAAGTTATCAAATGAAGCTCTAGGAAATTCGATGTACCATTTTGATACCAGACCAGTTAACGTCCGTTGAAAAAGGCGAAGCCTAATTGAATCAACATTTAGGGTGTTGGAGGAACACCATAGATGAAAGGTCATCACATGATTCGATGAATCTTCACCCGGATTTCCATTAAATTTAGGAATATCTAACGAAATTTTATGAGGAATTTCTGGCCACCAAGGGGCATAAGCAATTGGATCGTTCGTTAGCTGATTTAGATCTGGTAACTCTAAAGTCGCCAAGAAGGGCAACTTCTGATTCATGTTCGGCGAAGCGTACCCAGGATAGGATGGGATCACCTGAGTAGTGGGTCTCTGCATACCAGCATAATGCATTTAATGTTGATAGCTTTGATAAGGTTGCTAGGCATAACCAATTTGGGATGATTGATGATAACTGTTTTGAATATACGGCTGCCCATTACCTGCAAAGCTTTGGTGCTCAGGTCCTTGGTAAGCTTGCTGGAATTGCAGTTGTTGATATTGCACTAGCCATGGCTGTGAAACCATTTACTGTTGCCCACTACTGGATGTTTGACTAAGATGAGGGGTAATAGTACCCGTTTGAGCCTGAGTCGCTCCAGTTAAGGAGCCACTAACCAGCGATTGTGGTTACGTCATAGAGATAAGAGGTTGTTATATTACGACCTGAGAAACTTAAGGTTGGCATACAATAGGTAATGCCTATACTTGCGACACTGTCACAATAGATGGTGTAGTGGGGATATTTGACACAAGTAGACTCGGTTGCATTAAGTATACAATTCTTGGTTGTTGAGGCAGTATTGGCACCCAACCACTGGATGTGATTCCATTTTGACCCGAATTTGGTTGAGAAATCTCATATGGTTGTTCTCCCGGAGGGAACACTGAAAGGGCATACTGCCCTCCATACGACAACAATCCAGTGTTGACAAGGAAGATCAGCCTTTGGAGACCGGACTACCCAAATTGATACTATCATGAAGGATCAATTCGCTGAGACTCAACATAATAAATTCCAGGTATTATTCCAGACGAACAAACGAGAATAGACCATACTGTTGAAATAGTCCCTGGGTGGACTCCCTCTAGCAGTTGAGAGCTAGTTGGGACAGATGGTATGCTAGCGAACGTCGTCGGAGTGGTGGCAGGAGGTTCTGCTACTGCTATATCGGATGAAACAGTCCTAGATGTTGATGGTTGCCCAGACATATCGAGTCTGTCCAAAAGACTTCCTAGCGATTCTACAGGAACTTGCGATGAAGGGGTGCTAACTTTTGAAGTAGAAGGATGTAGGTGGATCCTAGTTCTAAAATGATATGGAGTACAGGATGGAAGATCCTCCGTAATATCTTCTATAGCTATCAATCCAGGTGGAAGAGGTGGACCGTCAGGTCCGTAAAATAGTTCTCGTGCCGAAGAAGGTATAAATTCTACAGCGACAGATGCTGGAGGGTTAACACCTTCCGAATCAACTCTAGATGGAGCTGGTTCAGGAATATAAGTGTTTACTTGTTACACTAGGATCAGTTCTAATGTCCTCTTGTAACTGCGGAACTTCTTCTGTAGAGGCAGGGATACCAGAAATGGTTGGAGTAACTGGAGTCTCAAAGGATGTTGAAACACAAGTTTCAAACAAACTAGGAGACTTTGACCTAGTTAAACGAGTTCACTTGGCTCGGAATGGTTTTGTTTTTGGAGTCAAAGATGGTTGACTCATCAGTCTCCGTGAACGACGGGGTTTTGATTGACTTTCTTCCATGATTTCGGATTATTTGATCAACTCAAAATAAAAGGGGAAAAATTTTATTCCGAATTAAATGAATTTTAGACGCTTCAACACAACTTTCTTTTTCAATTTTTAAGAGTCAAGAAAAAGCTAAAGATGACTCTAGTCGCCTTTGATTTTTAATGAGCCTGAAGTGACAAGTGCTCAGATGGACCTTTTCCTTTAAGGATTCTGAAAAGTAATGAAAGAGACTACTTTGGAAATATAGACAGAGGGATTACCAAACCAATCGCAAAACTGCAAAATACTTTTTACGGTACGACAATCAATCTTCCCGTATGCTATGTTCAGTGCATTGCGATCGATAGGGTGGTAGACATGGCTTCCTAAGGATAAAGGATATAGCCTATTGTGGTGTCCCATTATATACTCGACGGTATGTGGGAGCACAAGTCCATACTGTCACTTGTCATCTCAAAGAGGAGGAATCACCCAACCTACGATGAAAGCGACAGTTACCAGGCTTTACGACGCCAGAATATGTCTCTAGCCTAGACTTCTAGATGTTGTGCGTTAGGTTCTAAAGTGTTTTTATGTTCATTGAATTTATTTTACAGTTGATCTTTCTTAAGAAGTTCTCCTTTAAGGTTCACCGCGTGATGTAGACATACAACTCCTAAATATGCAATATAAGATGATAAACAGTCATTTATTCTTCTTCTTGCAATGAAAATCCTAGCTACTAAGGAAAGAGAAGCAAAATCCTTTCAACATAGAGTAGAGAGCACAAACTAGATGCACTGTCCTAAATCAAAATCAACAAGTAGTATAAATGCAAATGCACATGCATGTATTTGTTTTCCGCTTTCTTAATGTGTGAATGACAAAAAGAATGCTAGGTACAAATATGAATTATTTCTTCTTTCAAAGCGACAGTACTAATGATTTTCTTTTCAAAAAACGATCAGAAGGCAAGACGACACTTTGCAATTTCAAATTGAAACTGCTTTTGACACTTGAAATACTATAAATTTAGATCAAATACAAGAGTAACAGTGTAATCGCCTATCAAAAAGAGGAGGATTCTTTTCTTTGACTGAAAACGACACTTGCGACACTTTCAAATCAAAAGATGACAGTTTGATTAAGCTACTATTTTGTAAAGGAGAACTGTAAATGGAGAAAAATACATAAAAACATTCACAATTCTTTGTACAATGGAGGCTGGATGATGCAAAGGAAGGGGGTTTCAACAGTGGTCTACTAATCACAGACAACAAAACTCCTAAATAAAGCTGAAGACAGTGAAGAAAAAACCAAAATTTGGAGGCAGAAACAGTCTTACCTGATCATCACACCTGTAACACAGGGAAACAGGGATGCATCCCACCTACTGCACACGGGAGGTGTGATGCATCTAGTCTGCCAAAAGGAGACAGTGCGATGGTCCAGGAACGAGACTTTAACTTGGTTTTTGGTCACAGTTTGCAGCTTAGTTCAGGGATTTAGGCTGAGCTAATGATAGTCAGTAACTACAAAGTATAGGGGCTGATCTAATGAGGTTACTTGAGCTACCTCTAGGGCACTTAGGAATGTTTGCAAGTCAATTTTTCAGTTCATAAACAAACCCAAAGATTGACTGAAGCAGTGTTGATCTACTTTGCACTTGCATAGAAAATGTAGTTCGAAGGCTAGCTGGCTTAACCTCAGGCTCCGTCTGTGGTTTATGAATCAAACAAATAGAGACAAGCAATCAAACTATTTGCTCCCCAGTGGAGTCACCATTTTGTTATCGAGAAAGCTAGTGTCTATTTAGAACTGCTAGTCCCACTAAGATGAGTAGCTATCTTAGAAACAAACAAACTAAAGTCACTTGTGTTTTCCTTTACGAGAGACAAATGAGAAAGAAGCAGAGAGTACCAACCTCAGTCTTTCGCTTGGCTCCTTTCTTGTTTCCTTTTCCCTTCAACAGAATCTTGCCATTGCTTCCTTACTTGTCCCACTTCAAAGAGCACCTGTAGAGTCACAGTAGCATAATACCATCAAAGCATAGAGATCTATCACTGTAAACAATATAGGATCAGATATATATTGACCATACAAATGCATATATCAACACAATATTCAGAGATACAATAGAATATGGAGGAAAACTCAAATAGCTTTATTGATAGAAGTAGTAGAAGAGAGGATTACAACCACTTGGTCTGACCCAGTGCCATCCTCCCAGCTTGAAAGCCCTCTTCACCTCATACAAAGCAAGATCACCCAACAATGTCTTCAAAGAGAAACTAACATCACTTCTTTGCAAATTACCAAATTTCAACCTCTAGATCTTTGGTATGAGGGATCCATATATAGATGTTTGCAGAGGGGTGAGTCAGCTTCTGGGATTTTGATTAATGTCATCTCTCTCATAGTTCTTGGTTCCACTTGGAGATTCCATGATCTCTTACTCATCCCTGGGCGAATTCAAGGAGGCAAGTGTCAAATGAGTAGCTTCTAGAAGATTCTCAGGGTCTCCACCTAGCAAACTGCTTGTTCCATTTGTCTACTCTCACTCATCGCACCCTACAGAAGGGATTTCCAGTATGCATCACACTTTTTGCATGTGGTAGGTGAGATGCATTTCACCCTTAGCACTGGGCAGTCTGTATGGTCCTGCTTTGACCAGTTCTGAGTAGTTTTTCATGGATAAATTCTGGGAGATGATGTAATCAGTTGACCTTGCTCCTTTAGGGTATGAAACAACGCTTTTAGGGACTTAGAAGCCCTTGGTTTATGGACATATGTGATTGGGGGTTACAGTGCCCAAATATGTCTATAACACTCCCGTGATGGTTCATATTCCTCCATTGGTTCTACGGTCAAGGGTGGTTCTTGTGGGACACCCTGGCCACAATATTAATGACTTCCTCCACCTTAGCCTAATGTGGTCCCTCTTCACTTATTACAGTGCTGCTAATTTTCTCCACTGGCTGCATGGTCGAGGCTAGTTCTTAAGAGATAACCTTGTTCATGGTGCTGGTGACCCTTTCTATATTGGCCCTTGCTACAACACTTCTTCTTCCATTAGTTCTATGGTCGAGGCTGGTTCTTGTGGAGCAGCCTCGACTATCATCTCTGGTTCATGCTCCTAGTTCTATTCCAGCCCCTCGAGTTCCATCTCCATTTCCTCTGTAACAGGGATTTCTATCCCCTGGACTCGAGAGCTCCCTTCCTCTAAATCAAGTGCAAATTCAATCGCAATCGCCTCGCTAAAACCCTGCAATATGTCGAAATAGACGTTCCACCCTACATTTTCAAAAACCTACAATACTTCTTTATTGTTTCGGACCATTGTAGTGCCCTCCGGCTCATGGCGCATAGCCAACCAACCCATCATTGTAGGAACTGGATCAATATGATGGCTACAATCGGCTGGTAGGGGGAGAGTAACAAAAACCCAATAGACTATGGAAATAATGTTATCATGGTGGCCACGGGGTAAAAGAATGGTAATAATGGTTGGTACACCTCGAAAAACACAACAAATAATGGTAGGGTATGGCAGTACAGGTGAATCATTATGGTGATTGAATATAGCGTACTAAATGATTGGTAAAGTTCTTGGCGTATGATTTCAAATTCCAATGCATTGGAATCATGATTACAAAATTGCACAATTTTTTGTTTCCATTCGCATTGGATTTGGTAATGATGTGATATGATTATGATTTTAGGTATTCCATCATTTATTTGTGATGGGACCCCCCCACCTTAAATGCATCTGTCTACGACACGTACTAGTCTCTTCTTTGGAATATTTTAATTAAATCCGTAAGAGTCAATGAAGGCATACCAGGTGACCTACCTAGTGGTGGAGTAACAGCAAAAATAATTGGTGGAGTAATGGCAATGGCGGAGTAACAACACTGACGGAGTAATAACACCAGCAGAGTAACAGCACGACGAAGTAACAGCAGTGGTAGAGTAACAAAAACTACAGAGTAACAACACCAATGGAGTAACAACAACGGTGGAGTAACAACACTAGCAGAGTAATAGAAATGGCAGAGTAACAACAAATGTGGAGTAGCAACACCGATGGAGTAACAACAATGGCGGAGTAACAGCACTGGCGGAGTAATAACACCGGCGGAGTAAAAACAACGGCAGAGTAACAACACCGGTGGAGTAACAACAATGATAGAGTAACAGCACTGGCGAAGTAACGACAACGGCGGAGTAACAACACCGATGGAGTAACAATAATGACGGAGTAACAACAACTGGGGAACAACAACACCAATGGAGTAACAACAACGACAAAGTAACAACACCGACGAAGTAACAACAATGACGGAGTAACAACACCGATGGAGTAACAACAATAGTGGAGTAACAACATCAGTGGAGTAACAACATCGATGGAGTAACAACAACGAGTGTTACTTGAAAAATTTCTCAATTTCTCCTTATCATAATTTGGTTCTTATTCCTGGAAAAAAGACAAACAAGTAAGTAGTAACAACATCAGAAAGATGTTTGATGAAGACATCTTTAGAAGTTGGACAGTGGTATAACTCTAGATGATGTTCGTTCACTAGGAAGGAAGTATGATTTTCATCTACTGTAACCAATCTAACTATTCCATTATCGAATACAACGTCCACTTCATAGGGTCTCATCCAACAAGTGTGAAGCTTTCCTTTAAAATCTTTGAATTGTGAGTCATAGAGCAAAGCCCAGTCTCCTGTATGAAACACCTTATTCTTGATAAATTTATCATGCCATTTCATTCTTTGTTGTTGGATAGTAGTGGTTCTCTGGACAGCTATTGAACGAATCTCGTCTAACTCATTGAGCTATTCCAGCCGGTGTTTTTGGCCTATGATAAGTCTAATCCCACCTCCAAAGTTGTTCTGAGCATACTGATCTCGAATTCTACTGGAAACAAGGGGGATTTCCCATAGACTAGCTCAAATGGTGAGCACCTGGTTGTTTTCTGCCATGTCATCCTATATGCCCAAAGAGCTTTTGGAAGTTTCTGCGACCAATCCTGACGATGACTTGCTATAGCTTTTGCCAAGATATTTTCCAATGCCTTGTTTTTGCTTTCTACCTATCCATTCACTTGGGGATGGTAAAGAGTTGTCACTCTATGTTTAACCCTGTATTTCTGCATAAGCCTCTCTATCATGTGGGATGTGAATTGTGCTCCTCCATCTGAAACAATTTCTCTCGGGGTACCATATGGGGCAAAAATTTCTTCAAAAATGAGATCTGCCACCACCTGGTTTGTTGCTTTCGCAACTGCTCTAGCTTCCACCCACTTAGTCACATAATCAGTACAGACCAGGATGTGAACCTTCTGGTGGGAAGGTGGGTTGATGGGTCCAATGAAATCAATGGCCCACTTCTCAAAAGGTTCAAGGACTATCTGGGGCTATAATGGCATTTCATCCTATTTCCCAGGTTGTCCCATCTGTTGACATCTATCACATCTTTGGACATAATCTCTAGCATCAAGAAATATAGAAGGCCAGTAGTATCCCATTTGCAGCACCTTGTGGCCTATTCTTTTATCTGCAAAATGTCCTCCACAAGGTCCACCATGGGCGGCCTTTAATATCTCATAGATATCATCCTTTGATACACAACGCCGAATGTGTCGATCAACCCCTATATGAAAGAAGTATCCTGCCATCCATGAATATCAGGTACTATGATGAATGATTTTCTGTTGATCCTTATATGAAAAATGATGAGGTACCTTCCCTGTAGCAAGATAGTTAGCAATATCTGCATACCATGGAGTGTTAGCAGAAATTGAAAAGAGATATTCATCTGGAAAGCTATCTTTGATAGGTGTACCTTCGACATTATTTTCTAACCTAGACAGAAAATCAGCAACCACGTTGTCCTTCCATGGTTTATCTACTATGGTAATATCAAATTCTTGAAGTAGCAAAATCCATCTTGTAATACGACCAAGAGTAACGGGTTTATTCATCAGATACCTGATGGCTACATGATCAATGCATACAAAGGTGGGATAACCAGTGATATAGTGTTGGAACTTGTTGATGGCGTAGATGACAACAAGGAATTCTTTTTCAGTCACTGTGTAGTTTAACTTAGCAGGAGCCAAGTTCTTACTAACATAGTAAATGCATATGGTACCTTATCCACTTGCTGCCCCAAAACTTCCCCAACTGCTGTTTGGGAAGCATCAGCATGAATATGGAATGGTAATGCCCAGTATGGTCCTCTAAGGATCAGAGCACTACAGACTAGTTCCTTGATCTTCACAAAGGCTACATCAAAGTCATCTGTCCACACAAAGTGCCTGTAATAACCAGCACAACCGATAAAGCTATGTACCTGAGTGGGTGTTCTAGGTATTGAAAAATGTTGTATTACCTTTATCTTGGCTGGATCCATCTGGATTCCTGTAGTCGAAAGCAAGTGTCCCAGGACTATTCCTTCGTTCATCATCATATGGCATTTTTCCGTACTTAAAGAGACATGCATCTACTTGCATATTTCAAGAACTTTTTCTAACATCCCCAATGCTTCTTGGAATGAATATCCATATGCCATGAAATCATCCACATAAATCTCAACACTATCATCCATTAGATCAAAGAAAATCCCTAAAATTTCCCTCTGGAATGTTGCAGGTGCATTACAAAGACTGAATGGGAGGACTCTGTACGTGAACGTTCCCTAAGGGCATGTAAATGTGGTCTTATCCTGATCTTTAGGATTTGGTTGTACCCGTTAAATCCATCCAGGAAGGAGAAAAACTTCTTCCCAACTAATGTATCCAAGAATTGGTCAATGAATGGTAACAAAAAATGGTATATTTGAGTTGCCTTATTTAATTCTCTGTAGTCCACGCATATTCGCCATTTACCATTTTTCTTAGGGACAAATACCAATGGAGAAACCCATTGGCTGTCTGAAATGGGGTTGATAAATCCCATGTCCAAGAACTTTTGGAGCTCTTCCTTAATAATGTTTTTTAGAGCAGGGTTCATTCTTCTCTGGGGTTGCCTCACAGGATGATAGTCCTCCTTAATGTATATGTGATGGGTACATAGATTAGCAGGAATCCCATTCATATCTGAGTAGTCCCAGGTGAATGCTTCTTTGTGTTTCCAAAGAACATCCAATAGTTGTTTCTTTTGGGACTTTGATAGATCTAGATTGATATTGAAGACTTTTCTTGGTTCTATTTCCATGGAAATACCGTCATGGGACGCAGTTGTAGGTAGCTCATCGAATCCATTTGTTGTTCCAATACTTTCCTGAGTCTCACAACTCAAGATGGACTCCAGGATTTGCTGATTCAAATATGAAACAGAATAGGAACCACTGATAAAGGTAGTGATTGTGTCATCTTTTGTTTCGGTTTTCAACTGGAGGACCTGTCCAATAGTAAGAACTGGTCTTAACTCCTCATTTCATGATTCAAACTCTTTCATGTATAAATATTTCTTGTGGCCTGTTGATTTTTCTGATGGGTTAGGTTCTCCGGGAGGATATAACACTAGATTCTTAGTATTTTGTCCATTTGAAATAATCATATGTCTAGATTGACACCCAATATAAGCATCGGTGGGTTCTAGCCATGGTCTTCCTAGAATCAGGGGATGGCCTCCAGCTGGAGACTGTGTTTGGAGTACTAGGAAGTCCACAGGGTAGTGCCATGAATTGACCGAAATTGTGATATCTTCTAACTTCCCTACTGGTTTCACTGTCGATCGATCTGCCAGTTCTAATACTGTAGGTGTGTGTTTCAAGTTACGAATACCTAATGCATGCATGGTTTCAATAGTGATGTCATTTATGGTAGCACCCAAATCTACCAGCACATTTGGAATTTCTACCCCATTAATTTGCACAGTTAAAATTGGGTTCCTGGGATCCCCATACTTTATAGGCATGGGCCTTCCCATCATGAAATCTGATAACTTCCCCATACTTTATAGGCATGGAATTTCCTACCAGATACTTTTGTTGATCGAATACCTTGTTTTTTCCTTGCAACTTCCCTTGAGCACTGGATGCACAACTCGCAGATGGTGTCAAAGTTCTCCTTTGATATATCTCCCTTTTCGACTATATTTAACAATTCCAAAGAGTCCTCTCGAAAGGCCCGGAGAAGGATAATCTTCAAAATGTCCTTATCCAAGTCAGAGTGGCCTGATCTATGCAATGTGTATTTAAAGCATTCCACACAGTCTTCCATATTGTTATCCTCTTTCTATGTAAATTTGAAAATTTCTTCTTTAATATCCCGTGATTTACAGTAGTCCTGGTATTTCTCCAAGAAAGCAGTTCTCATCTCCTCCCATGTGGTGATAGACCTTCCCCCAAGACCCATAAACCACTGCAGGGCTATCTCTTTTAACGTAGCAGGGAAGATTTTCAATTTCCGAGGATCCATTATATAATCATAACCTCGACACACAATGTCAAATTAAAAAAAAAATGTGTCGGGGTCTTCTGAAGTGAGCCCATGGAAACTGGATAAAGCTGTTAAAGGAATGGGCTTTGTTGGTGCACTAGTCCCAAGATCCCCAATTGAGAAGTTAATAGTAGAGGTCAGAGGTGCCATGAATATCCTCCAATACTCACCGGGGATTTTAGCAGGATCCATCGGAAGGGCTTTTCTCATAGGGATTCGAGTTTCCTTAACAGCACTCCCTGTATCCTTTGGTGATAGAGGTGTCCCTACAATTTCTTCCTTGCTGTGATAGTGGCTTGACCCTTCGGATCTCCTCTTTGCGACTTCTTCTTCCCTACTGGGATGGACCATTCACTCGGATGCTTTACTTGCAACTTCTTATTCTTCTTCTACGAGCAACGGTATCCCTTTATCAAGCATATTGTTTCTTGTCTCTTCGGCTGCTGGAAGGGCCTGTTGTATCGAATCAGCAGGGGGTGTTGTGGACAACACTGTTTGATCTAGAGATTGTCCCTTAGATCTTCTCTGCGAACCTGGCCTCATGGATGCATGGGAAGATTCCTTTGATTCCACTTTTGCAATGATTTGTTGGATATAAGTATTCCTTCCCAAATCATGTCCTCCATTCTTTGGGGTTCTCGCTCTGCCCCTTTTACTTGGCTCTCTGTTCATACAAGTTGGTGTGACAAAAGATGTTGCTATCAAACCACAGTGCTCAAGGCCTAGAGTAGGGTCTCAAAAGACCATTCCCTCCCAAGGACGACAGATCACATTGAAAAGAGAACAATTAATGGAAAAAGAAAAGAAAATAGGAACCTAGGGTTTAGGGCCTAGAGCAGGGCATCAAAGGACTCCTCCCTCCCCGGGACAAGAAAACTAACCAAGAAAAATAGCACACACACGAGAAAACCTAACACTTTAAGACCTAAAGTAGGGCATTATAGGACCCCTCCCTCACCAAGGCGAGTGATTGGGTTTCTCAAAATCAAAACAAAAAAAATGCTAGGGAAATCTAAGCTCAGGGCCTGGAGCAAGGCGTCAAAGGACTCCTCCCTCCCCAGGGCAAGAGATCGGCCCTAATAAAAACAGGAAAACAATAAAAGCGCAAAACAAATGAAATACATACGCTCAGGACCTAGAGCAGAATGAGAAAGTTCGTTCTCTCCCCAAGACAAGAGATTGACCCTCTGGTTGATACAGATCGTGTCTTGCACGTTGTTAGCCTCCCCGGAAATGGCGCCAAAATTTTGGTGTCCAGGTATGACCAATTTATTCACCTCTTTTCCTACATTAATTTATCAATCCAGGTGCGTATTCTTTTCAAGGCAACATGCAAGGTATATGCAGGGGTAGGGTTACAATATATAATCGACCAAGGGTTCGTGATTACCAAATCAAAGCGTTGCTGAAACAAAAATAGAAATTCAACTGCAGAACTTAAAAGGGTATTCACAGTGATCTAAAGAATCTGCAACAACAATCAAGAAATAAACACAACAATAAAAAACACACACATAACAAGGAAATACGCAACACCTAATCAGAAGAGCAGGCACAACTCTCTGATCAGGGTTGCGTTACTCACAACGAAAGATAGATCAACAAAAAAGTTTGTATTTTATTAATCTAAACAATGCTGTTAAAATACAATGTAGGGTCTGGCTAACCCCTTATATAGGAATGACCCGTCTTCTATACAGTACAAAGGGGAATAACATCTCTCCCCAAAACCTGGAAACTATATGCCCAAAGATATATATCAGTTCAATCACAACACTAGCGTCGAGAGAGAAAGAACAGGAATGATCCAAAACGGGTTGAGAAAAACTGCAAATCAGTTATGTTGTTTCATCGTGGTTGATCAGCTGTTGTGAATCACAGAATTGATGCGATATGTTGTGCGGTCAAAACCTACGCTCCATAATTTGCGGTCATAACATGTTTTAGTGGTTCGCATAGGTAAAAACCTCATGAATCTACTTCATTAATTAAATATCCCAAGAGACGATAAAGGGGAATTACCTCATAGTTTTAAATAGTAAATGTATGCGAATGAATACGAAAGGGATGACAAGAGGAGTGGAAATGTGGGGAAAAGATAGGCCAATTTAGTGCCCAAAAATAGCGCTGGGAGTGGTACTGACACAGGCTGGCAGAGAAGGATGGACCATCCTATTTAATTCACAACCCGCAGATTATCCAAAGAAGAGAAGAACTATTCCACCACTGAGCATGTGGGGCTAGCTATGGTGTATGCACTCCAGAAGTATAGGCAGTACTTGCTAGGAGGCCATTTTAAAATGTATACGGATCACTCCGTGCTAAAGTACCTGGTCAATAAGCCTGTGTTGGGGGAAGAATCTGTAGATGGCTCTTATTGTTCCAGGAGTATGATTTTGAAGTTGTTGTGAAGCTTGGATGATTGAATGCGGGACCAGATCATTTGTCGCACATCGAAACAGGGGAGGAACTTGCTAAATTGGAAGAAGGATTGCATGACGCACAACTATTTATAGTGCATGTCATGGATGGTCATTTTGAGGTTATAATACACTTCCTAACAATAGGAATTGCACTGGAAGGATACACTATACAACAAAAGAAGGAATTAGTGGTGTTTGGGGTAGATTTCTTTGTCATTGCTGGGCATTTGTACCAAATGGAGACTGATGAGATATTGCGACAGGTATGTACCTAAGTTTGAAAGAAGCAACATCCTCATGAACGTTGATGGGGGCGCTGCGAGAAGAAATAATGTAAGGAGAGGAACCACGCAGAAGATTCTACACGCAAGGTTGTGGTTGCCAACCCTTCATCAGGATTCAAAAGCATATTGCAAGGCGTGTGATCTATGTCAAAGAATGGGCAGGCCATCGCGGAGGGATGAAATGCCTTTGAATCCACAAATGACGTTGCAACCCTTCGAGAAGTGGGAAATAGATTTTGTAGGACCCATTCAGCCACAAGGAAAGACAGGAGAAAGGTACATTATCACTACGACGGAGTATTTGACTCATTGGGCATAAGCGTAGCTGGTGAAGGATTACATAGGCATGATTGCCGCAAATTTCCTATTTGAGCATGTACTGACGTGATTTGGTTGTCCAAAGATCTTGATGAGAGATTGTGGTACACACTTCCTGAATGAGATGATTAGCACATTGATGGAGGAATTTCAGGTATACCACTAGAAGAGCACACCTTATCACCCACAGGCCAATGGGACAGTGGAGGCGTTCAACAAAGTGCTCAAAAACATGTTGACCAAGGTTTGCAATGCTTAGCGAATTGATTGGGACCTATGCATACCTACAGTACTATGGGCTTATCGAATGACATGCAAGAAGTTGACTGGACAAACTCCTTTTAGGATTGTCTATGGTGTGGAAGTGGTAATGCCTATGGAATACATCGTGCCTAGTTTGCACATAGTAGTGCTCATAGGCCTGATGGACCAAGGAGCCCTAGAGGAGAGGCTCGTACAGCTGGATGAGCTCAAAGAGGAAAGATTTTTGGCTGGATTTCTGTTACACTAAAAAATGTCACCATGACCACTTACAGTTAGTATGGCTCAAATCAACAGTCATGCTACCCTCTTAGGCAAGTCTTATGCCTCTGCTATCCATCTCAAAATCAAAGAAGAGAGAAAGTCTTGTCAAAAATATGTTTATCTCTGGGGTCGCAGGTTCTCTCTAGCCTTACCTGCGGGGACGCTGACCATGTTCACAAAAGGTGCGTCCTTGGACGCTCTGTATGTTAAGGGACAGGTGCATCCTTCTGTAAAAGGCAAAATGCGCGAGTTTCATCTTAAAAAGTTACTTGTGGTTACTTCTAGAACTTTCTAGAGGTCGGTTTGATGAATTGGATGCGCCTCCAGTTGGTTCATGTATCTCTATTAAGGGGGAACTTATCCCATCAATAAGGGAGCTATCCCACCCAAAGAGGGGGACTATCCCATTGATGGTGGACCTGAATAACCTCTTTACAGCACTATAAATAAAGACATTGAGCCAGAGGGAGGAGAGGTTGGAGCTATACATTTTCTTTGGGTAAATGCTGCAGGAATTAGGACTCCCATTTAGAACCTTGTGAGGAGAGATTGTCTTTGCTTGATTCTACTTGGAAGTGGGTGAGCTTTGTCAAAGTAGAGGAAAACCCTTGATGGACCCTAGGAGGAACTTGCACAACACCAAGGCCAGGTTGTAAGAGTTTCTTTGTTTCATTATTAATACAAACTAGTTTATTTTTCTCAATAGCTTGTGTTAATGAGTTATTTCATGTGTTCCTTGGTCTGCATGTTGAATATATGTTTTATTATATGAAATGCAAGTGCTTGGTAATTGTTTGATTGTTTGTGGTTGCAGGAATTGACTTGAAGGAGGAGCTCATCCGGATCGGCAAGGACGGACTACAACAACCGCGTTTTGGAATAAGGTAAGCCTAAACACTTGTAGTTTTCATGTTTTAAAAGGTATATTTAGAGAAAGATCACTCCATTTTGTCTTGTTTGTCGCTAGAGAGTTTAGACTCCTAGGGAGGTCAGTTGTGTCTGCACAAACGACTTTTTCCGCCACGACAAATTGGCGACTCCGCTGGGGAATCCATTAATGTGAAAGTCTTTTCCTTTGTGTGAACTTTGCTCTGAGAAAATCATTTTTATTTTCTGGTTTTTGACTGTGAGAATTAGTATTTGGGTGGCTTAGCTTTAGATTTAGTTAGATTTGGTTTTTCTTAACTTTTCCAGAAGGACGCACCCTCTGAGTACTGCACAGTGCGTCTTTGGACGCGCTGTTGCCGTTTGCACAGAGCGGGCCCGCGCCTGTTCTAACGGGTTGCCTGCGTCTTCCTGTAAAAATTTAGGAAAACTCCATTTTTGCTTTAATTGCTTTTAGATTTTGGTTTTTCTTAGTGTTTTCTGCCCAGATCCTTTAGTACCCTGTCAAAAAATTTTCACCTGAACTTGTTTCATTAGCATTCCTGCTTTTAGCTTTCATCAATTGGGTGTTTTGAGTCTCTTTTTTGAGAAATTCTTAATTTGATTTCCTTTGGTCATTACTTGGAGGTTTCTCTCAGTGTATGAGTGTTAATCGCCTTTGAGTGTTTTTATATTTTTGATCTTTGGAACTCTCACCCAATTTTCTCGACTTGCACTTGATTGGTTCTTAGATTACATTAGAATCATCTTGTGTTTGAGAATTCTCTTGCATAGATCACATTTGCATAATTAGAGTTCTCAGTTTCAGAATATGAATGAAAAATGTGCATAGATTACATTTGCATACTTTTCATGTGAATTGTGCATAGATTACAATTGCATAGTTTACATTCTGAAAAATCAATCGTAGATTTAGATCAGCTTTCTTTGATTTGAATTTACACAAAAATAAAAATAAAAATTGGTTTGGAATTGATTTGCATTAGTTTTTCTTGATGAAATTAGTGCATTAGAGAATTTGTTAAATTTTCTCTTAATGATCAATTTTTTGCATTGTTGGAAGTGAATGGAAACTCTCTCCTTACTCTAGTTAGGATTCATCGAATTGAAAGGATTGCATTATCATATTCGATTGCATTCAGTTGAGTCGGGTCATAACACCATTGGTTTCATCTCCATTTACCCATTTGAGTAATAACAGCCTTAATAACACAGCGCTTAATTAAAATTCATCTAATAATTTTTACATTTCTAGGGCTCTGAAACACCAACATAGCTTAGGCTAGGGTCTTGGAGTAGGTGAGTACTTAACTCTCCAAGACTACAAAACCAAACAAGTAGCTGATCTTAAGTTAGAATCAAATCCAATTGTTACATTTACACTCTGGGAAAGCTCCTCTTAAAGGAGAAGCACGAGCTCGTGTCCGAACCAGTGAGGGGATCAATCCTCCCTCGTTGGGAACGACGCCAGACAGTACGTATTACAAACGGTAAACCTCGGATTAACCATTGTCGAGGAGCCAGGGGTCACTTATCGGTAAACCTTGGATTATTGTCAAGGAGCCGGTAAGGGGATTGAGCTTGTTACTCTGCCCTTGCGTGCTGTCGGAGTTTAGACTGTTCCCCCAGGTGTACTTGTGGCCATTGGTAACCTTAGTGACCATAATCTTTAGGATTCTACCCAAGGTGACGGTGGAGGGAAGGTCCCACTGTACCTGGAGCAGACGTCGGTTATACTCACTTGGATTTTCCGGGGGGTTCGCTTCACTTCGAGACGGTTAAAGTGGAGGAACTTGGTCCGGTCTATTCATTAAGCAGGTTGCCGGGGTAACTGTTCCACCCACCACTTCTGTACTGAATTCGGCGATGTTGGGCTTCATCACCAACTAGTGTTTTCGGTCCGGAAGGCTACTGTTTGTGTATGGTTTGACTCCTAGATTTGATAGCGCGTGTTAATTTGTTTGTTTTTACTTTTAGAGACCATAGGTGTGAATTGTGAATTTTAGTTGTTAGGTGTGAATTGTGAATTGTTAATTTTAGTTTTAAATTGTTAATAAAATTCACTGAAGTTGAATATAATGGCAAATGTTCCGGAATTTATCAACCTAGGAACCCCTCCTAATGAGAATCCTAGTACTTTTCCTTACTTTGGAAATGTTGGTCCTCCTTATATGGCTACTTTGTCATTACCTGGATTTACAATAGGTTTACCGATATGGTTATTTTCAACTTCGTTGGCCCAAAGTACTCCAATTGTTCCATCTCAATCGGATGCTTCACCTCAACCGAGTTCACCATCTCAACATCACCAACCTTCTGTTGACCCTTTACCTTCTTCGCCTAATTTTTCTTCCTCCATTTCTTCCTCTTCGCCTGGTAAAAGCCTTGATGCTAGTAACCAGGAGGCTAAGAAGAAGAAGAAAGGGAAGAAGAAAAAGAAGAAGAAGAAGCAAGATAAGAAAGAAGTCAACCAACCAACCACGACTGTAAGTGTTAGTTGTGTTGAGGCAAACTCTGACATGCATCGTAAACCCAAATACCCTTGCAGGCTTTGTAAGGGTGACCACTTCCTTGTCAATTGTCCTAGTATTCCAAAGGTCTTGGAAGTATGGTCAGAAAAATCTCATCAACTTTCCGTTGATCCATCAACCAGTGATAGTTAGGTTCCTGGGAAAAAGGGTAAAATTAGGTTTCCTTGTAAGTTATGCAAAGGGAGTCATCAAACTCACATTTGCCCTCACATGGATGAAGCCTCAACATTGTTGGAAAACCTTACTGTTCCACAGCAAGAATTTCCAACTGGTTACCGTAAACTTTCTCCCAACCTACCGTCAACTGACGGAGTGATTGATCTAAATTCAAGTACAGTCAATCACACTCTCCCATTGGAGAGTGAAACTCATGTCACTCAGGTTGATGATCCTTTAGTTGATCAAGTGGTCGATTCAATTTCACATTCGGTCGATCCCACTTTCCATTTAGAGAGTGAACTTCATACCGCTCAGGTTCTTCTTGTTACATCAGATTCTTCTATGCCGGGGGGCATTTCACCTGTTTCTACAGAACCCCCTCCAAGCACTGAGGTCTTTTCCTTTGATTGGAATAGACTGACAGAACCTCGTCTTCCTTCCTCCATCCCTTTCCAAATCATTGTCAAGGCTGGTGGTAGGGACGTACATCGTACTCAGGTAGATGAGGGTGCTTCTGTTAGTATTTTATCCTCAACTGTTTGGAAAGCTTTGGGTTCCCCTCAGCTTGCGCCTATTACGCAGAATCTGAAAGCTTTTAACAGAACCATTAGTGAACCTTTAGGGATCCTTCCTAAGTTTCCTATTACCTTGGAAGGTAAAACTGTCTGTATCGATCTTATGGTAGTTCGAGGTCCCTTGGATTTCAATTTACTCCTTGGGCGAGACTATGTTTATGCAATGAAAGCTGTCGTATCGACACTCTTTCGTGTGATGTCTTTCCCTCACAATGGCAGTATTGTGACTGTAGACCAGCTTTCGTTCCCTAGTCTTGTTTCAACTACCAATAGTATGACACCCCTAAATGTTCCTGATTCTAAAGTGGTGTCTACCCTGCCACGGGTTAATTATGTGGCAACTGGTCCCATGTTTTCAGTTACCGATGTAAGTGAGCTTGATTTAAATCCGGTAATTGACATGGAAAACTCTATGGGATTATATGAACACGATGTTCTTATCCCTTTTGAGTCTCTTGACATGTGTTCTTTTCCGAGAACTACTCTTCCTTCTGATGAAGACCTCTTGGAAGCCATGATCAAGGTGTGTCCATTGACATGTCTTTCTTCCAGTTGGAAGCCATGATCAATGTGGTGAGGATAGTTTCTTCTAGTCTCAACCTCGTTAAAAAATGAAACTGGAAGTCATGAGCATAGTTCCTTGTCTTGTGTCAAGCTCATTAAAAAATGAAACAAGGAGTGGTGAGGAAAGTTCCTTTTACTGTGTCAACCTCGTTAAAAAATGAATCAGTGAGTACGAGGATAGTTTTTTCCTGTATCAACCTCGTTAAAAAATGAAATAGGCTGTAGTGAGGAAAGTTCCTTTTACTGTGTCAACCTCGTTAAAAAATGAATCAGTTTGTGAGGATAGTTTATTCTAGTCTCAACCTCATTAAAAAATGAAACTGGAAGTCATGAGCATAGTTCCTTGTCTTGTGTCAAGCTCATTAAAAAATGAAACAAGGGTTTTGAGGAAAGTTCCTTTTACTGTGTCAACCTCGTTAAAAAATGAATCAGTGAGCATGAGGATAGTTCTTTTACTGAGTCAACCTCATTAAAAAATGAATCAGGTAGATTTTAGGTTAAATAGGTAGATTGTAGAGCGTAGTCATGAGCATAGTTCCTTGTCTTGTGTCAAGCTCATTAAAAAATGAAATAAGGAGCATGAGGAAAGTTCCTTTTACTGTGTCAACCTCGTTAAAAAATGAATCAGTGAGTACGAGGATAGTTTTTTCCTGTATCAACCTCGTTAAAAAATGAAATAGGCTAGCATGAGGACAGTTCTTTTACTGAGTCAACCTCATTAAAAAATGAATCGGCTAGATTTTAGGATATGTAGGTAGATTGTAGAAAGTAGGGTTTTGAGGACAGTTCCTGTTACTGAGTCAACCTCATTAAAAAATGAATCAGGTTTGAGGATAGTTCCTGTTACTGAGTCAACCTCGTTAAAAAATGAATCAGGTATGAGGATAGTTCTTTTCTTGTGTCAACCTCTTTAAAAATGAAACAACTCCCTTTTCAAGTTAAATATTGAAAGTAAACCTTCATTTCATCCAGCCGGTTGAATGCAATGAAGCCTGGGGGGCATGTACCTCGCTTTGCATCATTATGCTGGGGGCATGCGAAATTTTTGAGCATAGTTCCTTGTCTTGTGTCAAGCTCGTTAACAAATGAAACAAGGGTAGGTTAATTAGGTAGATTGTAGAGAGTAGTTATGAGCATAGTTCCTTATCTTGTGTCAAGCTCGTTTAAAAATGAAACAAGGGTTTTGAGGATAGTTCTTTTCTTGTGTCAACCTCACTAAAAAATGAAACAACTCCCACAAGTCTTTCTCAGATCTTGAAAGTAAAGCTTCATTCCATCCACCTCATTGAATGCAATGCAGCTTGGGGGGCATGTACCTAGTTTTGCGTCATTATGCTGGGGGCATGTGAACTTATAACAAGCATAGTTTTTCGTTTCAAGCTTGCATAAACATGAAACTGAATCCGAGCATAGTTCTTTTCCTGTGTCAAGCTCGTTAAAAAATGAAACAAATCCTCCTCTAATTGAGTCGAGAGTTTGACTAGACCTCATAGATGTTAGGTTGTACGTTTAGGTTAGTTATTTCAGTTTTTGCATAATTTTCTTACAGTTTTAGGTCGAGTTTTTCAAATGATCTCATTCTTGAACCTTCATTTCATCCACCTTAGTTGAATGAAATGAAGCTGGGGGGCATGCACTCTAACAGTTATGCTTAGGGGGCATCAAGCACAGTTTTATCTCTGTTTCAAGCTTGTGTAAAAATGAAACTAATTTGAAGCATAGTTTTTATCTGTTTCAAGCTTTTGTAAAAATGAAACCTATCTCGAGTCAATTTCAGTTATTTTCAAGACTCGTTAAACTCATGAAAATCCCGAGATTATTTTGCTATTCTTCATTCTCGTAAAACAAATGAAAATGCCGAGTTCTTTCCGTCTTTTCCTTCTCGTAAATTAAATTGAAAGTCGGTCATATGAGTACATTTTTATCCCTTTTTCGAACTCATTAAAATTTACGAAAAAGTGAAAACCATGAGTACATTTTTATCCCTTTTTCGAACTCGTTAAAACTTAAGAAAAAGTGAAACCTTGGAGTTCTCTTTTAAGCCCTGTTCAGACTCCTAAAACATGAAAAGATTGCCGAGCGTTTCTTTTACACTCGTTAAAATGGAATTAAAAGACGGTCCCCTTTTAGCTCTTTTCTGACCGTAAAATCAGGAAAAGATTGCCGGGTTTTTGTCGTTTCGAACTCGATAAGGAAATAAAACGACGTGTCCTTGATCACTTTTTACTTTTCAGGTCAACGACACTATTATGAAAGCACTCCTTGGTCGCAAGATCAAGCAGTTCCCCCAGGTATTATTTTATACTTTTTCGGGCTTGAGGGACACAAATATACGAAAAAGTTCAACGTGGAGTCTCCTTTTGTTTTTTCAGACTCTCTAAAAATGAAAAACGCCGAGTTTCTCCTATACTGGGCTCGTTAAACTTTTACAGTAAAGGACCTGTTCAATTACAAACAGGAACGAACCACTCCTTCCTAGGGTTCGAATTTAAACTAGGTTGGACTTGTCCGAAGGATGAGCTTATAATCAAGCATATGTTATCCTCCTCAAGCTTGTTAAAAATAAAGAGGTACTTGCCAGAAATGGTGGGGGAAAAGAGAGAAGAATGAACCTGTTTGTTACCTTTTGTCTCAAAAGAAACTTTATTACCACTCTTGAACACGACACTTTTTCATTCACCTGGGTTGGGAAATCTTTTACCTCACAGTTGATCAAACCACTTTGAAAGTCTTTAACCGGGTTCCGGGGATTAACTTTGAGTTATTCGTCACCAAGCCATCTGTCGTGTCGTTATGTGTTCAAGAGGTCTGCAAGCAAAAAACTTTCATCTGCAAAATACTTGTCATCCATTTGACCATCCCTGAGTCAGTCCTTACAGCAACATTTCTTCAACTTGAACAATGATTTCGTGTTGCGGGCTTGCCTGCAACGGGTCGCTTTCTATCGACATCGACACATTATCTAGAAAGATGACTTAGGAATCGACAGTACCTTGAAGTCTGCATGCATCAATGGCAGGTTTCTCGCCTTTGACGTCAGTTTACATCATTGACTTTCGATCAAAGGATTCCGTGAAGTGTTCGACATCAAAACATCTATTCACATTTCATGGGTTGTGCTTGGTACTTTGAGAACCATTGACATTACTGGTGGTTTCTCTCACGCTTGTTAACAGTTTGCATCATCGACTGGTAATCAAGTGGTTTCTAACATGTTCGACATCGAATCATTTAATCACATGGCTAGAATCGTACCAATTCGGGAAGTAGAAATGAAGACCCTGGATCTAGTTTCTACCATCCAGGCTGCGAGGAGTTTTGTATTCATTATCTATGTAGACTAATCATAAACAGATGGCTGCGTCCATACTGTGTCTACAAAAGTCTATAAAAATGATGTACTGCAAGATCATTCCGGTATCAGAATAGTTAGTCCATTAGTTAAAGTTTTGAATCTGAGTATGGGAATGCCTACCTAAGTGATGATATAATCTTATACATGTATTTTGTGTTGAAAATTGCAGGTTCCAACCAGGCCATCCACAAGACAATCCTTGAAATGATAAAGCGCTTCACCCTTCCTAGAATTACAAAACCCTAAATCTATTCCAGGCTTCGCACTTTAGGGGGCAATCTGTTACACTAAAAAATGTCACCATGACCACTTACAGTTAGTATGGCTCAAATCAACAGTCATGCTACCCTCTTAGGCAAGTCTTATGCCTCTGCTATCCATCTCAAACTCAAAGAAGAGAGAAAGTCTTGTCAAAAATATGTTTATCTCTGGGGTCGCAGGTTCTCTCTAGCCTTACCTGCGGGGACGCTGACCATGTTCACAAAAGGTGCGTCCTTGGACGCTCTGTATGTTAAGGGACAGGTGCGTCCTTCTGTAAAAGGCAAAATGCGCGAGTTTCATCTTAAAAAAGTTACTTGTGGTTACTTCTAGAACTTTCTAGAGGTCGGTTTGATGAATTGGATGCGCCTCCAGTTGGTTCATGTATCTCTATTAAGGGGGAACTTATCCCATCAATAAGGGAGCTATCCCACCCAAAGAGGGGGACTATCCCATTGATGGTGGACCTGAATAACCTCTTTACAACACTATAAATAAAGACATTGAGCCAGAGGGAGGAGAGGTTGGAGCTATACATTTTCTTTGGGTAAATGCTGCAGGAATTAGGACTCCCATTTAGAACCTTGTGAGGAGAGATTGTCTTTGCTTGATTCTACTTGGAAGTGGGTGAGATTTGTCAAAGTAGAGGAAAACCCTTGATGGACCCTAGGAGGAACTTGCACAACACCAAGGCCAGGTTGTAAGAGTTTCTTTGTTTCGTTATTAATACAAACTAGTTTATTTTTCTCAATAGCTTGTGTTAATGAGTTATTTCATGTGTTCCTTGGTCTGCATGTTGAATATATGTTTTATTATATGAAATGCAAGTGCTTGGTAATTGTTTGATTGTTTGTGGTTGCAGGAATTGACTTGAAGGAGGAGCTCATCTGGATTGGCAAGGACGGACTACAACAACCGCGTTTTGGAATAAGGTAAGCCTAAACACTTGTAGTTTTCATGTTTTAAAAGGTATATTTAGAGAAAGATCACTCCATTTTGTCTTGTTTGTCGCTAGAGAGTTTAGACTCCTAGGGAGGTCAGTTGTGTCTGCACAAACGACTTTTTCCGCCACGACAATTTCACCAGCAGGTCCAAAAGCAGCGTGAAAAGGCATGGAATGATCGACACATCAAGCTATGCACATTTAAGGTAAAATGGCCTAGTTTTGGTATATGATAGTAAGTTTGATCAATTTCCAGGGTGTTATAGACATATTTGGGCACTTCAACCCCAATATTATATGTCGATAAACTAGGGCTCTTTAACCCCTAAAAGAGTTGTTTCATACCCTAAAAGATCATGGTCAACTGATCACATCATTCCCCAAAAGTTCCACTTGAAAAACCATCCAGAATTGGCCTAAACTAGACCATATTGACTGCTCCATTGTCAGGGTGTGATGCATATTGACTTCTACACTAGCTAGGTGCGATGCATACTAATGAGGCCTTCTGTAGGGTGCGATGAGTGAGGATGGACAAATGTTCGAGACAGTTTGCTACGTGGATGCTCATGGAATATTCTAGAAACTTCTCCTATGACACTTCCCTCTCCAAATTCGCCCAGGGATGAGTAAGAGATCCAAGAAATCTCCAAGTGGAACCAAATGCAACAAGTGGAATGGAACTAATAAAAAACCCAGAGATGACTCACACCCTTGCACACATCTATAAATGGATCCCTCATCTGAGAGATCTAGAGGCTGGAATTTTGTAATTTGCAAGGAAGTGCTGATAGTTTGTATTTGAGAAAGAGCATTGTATTGTTGGTGTGATCTTGCTATTTCATGAGGTGAAGAGGGCTTCATGCTAGGAAGATGATGATGGATCAGACAATTGGGTTGTAATTTTCCCTTCTATATAATAAAGTTCTTCGAGTTTTCTTCCATATAACTATGCAATTGTGAATCTTATTATTTGTGAATGCCATTGTATGTTCATTATATTTCTAATTTCGTAATGATTATGATATAATAGGTCAAGATGATTTGACAGTTCTTTGTTACTGTGTTTCTACAGGTACTCTCCAAGTGGGATAAGTACGGAGAGGAGTTGCAAGCTCTGTCAAGGGGGAGAGAGATCAAGCAAGGAGTTAAGTAGAAGATCTAGGTTGGTTCCTTTGTCTTTCTCTTGTCTATTATACATAGAAGAAATCACGAATTTCTTTAAACTGTTGTTTCTAGGGTAGCTGCCAAACCTAGAGGGTTAGTCAATTGAAAAGACACTATTTTTCCCAGAAACAAAATGGCGACTCCGCTGGGGATCGAATAGATGTTTGTTTGTTGTTATTGTTTGTTTTATAAACTATAGACGGAGCTTGAAGTTAGCCAGGTAGCCTTCGAACTACTCTTGCTCTGCAATTGCATAGTAGATGAATGCTACTTCAGTCAATCTCCAGTTTAGTGTATAAATTAAACATTTGACTTACAAGAATTATAGATGCCCTTTTGGTAGCTCAGTAACCTCTCAAGATCTTGCCTCTGTACTTTTCTCTTTACTGTCCATCATAGCTCAGCTTAACTCACTAAAATCACCTGCAAATTGGATCCAAAACCCACTTCAGTTGCGCTCCCTGACCCATCGTAATGTCGGTCACTTCAACCAGTGTGCATCGCACCTCTCAAGTCTGTAAAGTGTGATCCATCCCTGTTTCTGTGAAGCCCAGGTGCGATGACTGACTGAACCTATTTCCATTCTTGAAATTTTGGGTTTTTGTCCTTGTTTTTAGTTCTGTTTAGTTGATTTGCTACTTATGAACAGTACCTCATTACTGAAGCCTACTTGCATTACATAGATCAGCCTCCATTGATTAGGATTAGTAAATGTTTTTGTGTATTTTTCCATCATTTACAATACTTTGTCGAAAAGTTGCTTAAATCGATCTGTCATTTTGGTACAAAAAGTGTCGTAACTGTTGTTTTGTGTCAAAAGGAGAAGTGTCGTTGAGTCTTCCATCCCTAAATAGTCAATTGAATTTTTTTTCAATTATTTGATTTGATTTTTTTATATTTGAAGTGTCGAAAGCATTTTCTATTCGAAATTGAAAAGTCTTGTTTAGTCTTCCTTTCTATTTTGAAAAAGAAATTGTCGAAATGTCTCTTTGAGTAAAATATTTCAGATCTTTGCTATACTTAGTTTTCCTTTTTGGCATTTTTCACATTAAGGGGAATGAAAAACAAATACATGCATTTGCATTTGCATTTGCATTTAGTCTGTGTGCGAAAATTGATTTAGGAAAATGCATTAGTGTGTGCTCTTTGCTCTTTGTTTGAAAGAATTCTAATTTTATTTCCCTAGTAGCTAGGATTTTCATTGATCAAAATAAACAATGATTGTTTATCACTATAGACTTCATTTTTTGGAATTTCAAACCAACATCGTGCGGTGAACCATTAAAAGGAAAACTTTAAAAAAATATCAACTCTAAAATAAATCTCAATGAACATAACAACGCTTTGGAACCTAATGCAACACATCTAGAGGTCTAGGCTAGAGATGTGTTCCAGTGTCGTAAAAACTAGTAACTATCATTTTCATCAAAGGTTGGGTGATTCCTCCTCCTTGATACGACAAGTGATAGCACAAACTTGTGCTCCTCATACTGTCGTGTATATATTGGGAGACCACAATAGGCTTATATCCTTTATCAATAGGAAGCTGTGTCTGCCGCCCTATCAATCGCAATGCACTGAACACAACATTTGGGAAGATTGACTGTCGTACATAAGTCCTTGGTAATTTCTCTTTAATTTATCACCAAGGTGTATATTGCAGTTTTGTGATTGGTTTGGTAATCCCTCTTTCTAGATTCTCCAGAGTAGTCACTTTCGTTCCTTCTTGACTCTTTAAAAGAAAAGGTCCATCTGAGCACTTGTCACTTCAGGCTCATTAAAAATCAAAGGGGACTAGAGTCATCTTTAGCTTTTTCTTGACTCTTAAAAAATGAAAAAGCAAAGTTGTGTCAAAGCATCATTAAAATTTATTAATTCAGAATAACATCCCTATTCCTTCATTGATCTTAGGTTGAGATAATGGAGTCCACCAATCAAGGAATCCCTTTTGAGGGGAATCCTAGTCCATTTTCTTCTTGGGGAAATATTGGTGCTCCGTATATGGCCACATTTTCCCTTCCAGGAATTACAATTGGCCTACCAGTATGGCTTTTCCCGACCTCTGTGGTTCAAAATACCGTTATTCCTCCATAATCGAATCAGTATCCAGTTGATACTGAAGTTGACCCTTCACCTTCTTCTTCGTTTGTTTCTCCCTCCCCTTCTTCCTCTTCGCTTGGTGAAAATAGTGATGCTAGTAACCAGGTGGCTAAGAAGAAGAAGAAAGGGAAGGAGGAGAAGAAGAAGAAGTCGATTCAGCAAGGGGACAACCATGAATAATCTGGTGAAAATCTGTACATTAAATCTCCTAAACCCAAATTTCCTTGCATAATTTGTAAAGGAGACCATTTTCATCGAGACTGTCCTTGCCTTCCTCGGATCTTGAGAGAATGGTCTCCTCGTTCACACCATCAGGTGTCATCAACCTCTGGTGATCATGTTGACAGCACACCATCAACTAGTAATAGTGAAGTTCATGGACAGAAAGGAAAAGTCAAAGTTCCATGTAGGTTATGTGAAGGGGACCATACCCTTCACCGTTGTCCTTTTTTGGATGAAGCCAAAAGAGTCTTGGATAACTGTCCTACTTCACCACAGTGACTCCCATCTGGATATAGGAAGCTCTCCCCAAGTCCTTTACTAGTTGAAAAACTAACTGACTTAACTCAACCGTCTTTCAAAACACCTATCATTGAAAGTGAATCTTCTGAGTCCATTCCCGATGAAATTCAATAGGTCGAGCTGACAGTTGACCTAGTTTTACCTTCAGAAGATCATACCCTTCTCGAAGAGAGTAAGAATGATACCATTCAAATTCTTTTTATTACTTCAAAGTTTGATGAACTTGGGGGAAATCCGCCTGTTCCTTCACAACAGGAGGAAAATCCCCTATTTCCCGCTACTCAAGGGGTTAATTCACCCATTTATTCATTACCCCCTCCAAGTAGTCTAGTTGCTTCCTTTGATTGGAATCGACTAGCATGATCTCGCCTTCCTTCTTATGTACCATTCCAGATCATAATACAAGTTTACAAAATGATTGTGTCTGGCACTATCATAGATGAAGGGGCATCAGTGAGTATCCTTTCCTCAACTGCTTGGAAAGCGCTTGGTTTGCCATCGCTTATGCCTATTACACAGAATTAGTCAGGCTTTAACAAAGGAACCAATCGACTATTATGGATCCTTCCTAAGGTACTGATAACTTTGGGAAGGAAAACCATTCACCTGAACGTGATGGTAGTCCCAGGACTGTTAGACTACAATCTACTCCTTGGACGAGACTATGTTTACAACATGGAGGCTATTGTTTCAACACTCTTTCGAGTGATGTGTTTCCCGCATGAAGGAAAAATTGTCACTATTGACCAGCTTTAATTCCCCGTTCAAGCATAGCTCCAAGTCAATCATCATCCCAAACCGGTGCTTGTACATCAGTGGTATCTTTTCAACCTGCATTCCATCCACCTAATTACCATGAGTAGTCTGGTGAATGTAATGAACCTTAGGGGGCATGCACCCTTGTCTATTTGGCGGATGAACCTAGCTGAAAAGATAAGTTTCCCTGTAGGCTATGTGATTGGTCTGAGACACCATTCACCTTTTTCCATTCTGTGGATGAAGCTAAGGAAGTGTTTTGTCTATTCTGCGGACGAAGCCAACAGGCAACAGCTCAGTGCACAACCAAAGTTGTGGTCATCTGTGTTGAGATGGACGGGCTTCACACAAACATTTCTGTGCCTACCGAGTAACTCGAGGGTGAGTCACGATGTTTTTGTTGGGGGCCTGTTGGGAGCGGGATCCGTAAGGGCAGTTTTGGGGCTAAGAGCCCATGTTAAGTCAATTTATGTAATATAATTTTAAAGACTCTGCATTTTGTGGTTGTGGAGTGTGAAGGTGTTATGTGTCAAAAAGGGTAGTTCACCATTATTTTTGCAAAGTAAAGTTGGCTGTAAGAGACCTACCCATGGTCCACAGACCATGGGATTGTATAAAAAAGAGCTTAGCTCTAAGTAGTAGAAAGGAAGAGAAAAAAGATAACGACAGATAATGTAATAGAGTGATAGCTTTGAATAAGAAGTCTAAGTCTTGGGTCGTAGCATAGATAGAGGCTCTAAAGTTGAGTGTGCAGAGGCCTAGGGTAAAAGTCCATAGCTGAGTGCGCGGACCCCTGCAACTATGTACGTAGGGTGGACAGAGTCTGTAAACACTTGGGAGATATTAATAAAAGGAGTTATTCTGCAATTTCTGTGTCTTTGTGCTATTGATGTGTTTGAATATTTTAGGTATGAATTTCCTTTATTATGCTTATATGATGCGTGAATGAATGTAATTACATTGAATAACTGAACACAATTATGAATATCTACTTATGCAGTGTTAACTTTAAGTATTTGATGAGATAAGAAAATCACTTAGAATAATTGAGGAATCTACATGGCACGTTGCCATAGCAATGTGAAAGCACCTGAGCCATAGGTTAGGGCTGCGTGAAGGTTGATCATATACTTTCACGAAGGTATTGAAGGCCAAAATAGAGGGTTTGTATTGCAATCCCTAGAGTGAAGCCACCTACGTGAAGGCAGGATATAAGAAATCAAACAACATCACAACCATCTCAGGGTGCAGAAACTTGGTTCTAGCATCCCCCCATACTGCATCGGGTGATACTTTGATCCGCACTCCGCGGGCTTATTCCGAAAGGACCAGTAGAGTAGGGATTTGTTTGGCTAATTAACACTGAATCTGGGTTAGGCCCCCTCAAGCCAACAATAGTATTTTGGTTTTATTGGCTTTTTGGAATTTTTTTCCTATTAGTCTTTGTAAACCTATGCCACTTTGGAATTCTTTATGTATCTAGGTATGCACCTATTGCCTAATAAATCTAGTAAGAGTGAGGCCAATAGGTTTTTGAGAAATGTAATTAAAAATTGTAAACTTTTGACTTAATAGAAAAACCTTGATTGAAAAAAAAAAGGAAAAAATATAACTACATTAGAGATAAATCCCAACCTTTGATTAGTGTATACCACTATGAATATTTTAGAATATTCCGTGAAGGTTAAATCCCTACCATACACATAATAATCATTGATAATTATATTAAAATTTTGGAAGAACTATTCCAAAATAGACACACATGTCGATGTAATTATTATTATTTTTCATAAAAAGTAATCTTTAATTAAACAAAATTATATGCACTCTTCAAGGTCACTTATTTGTTCAAGAAGATTGTATATGAATATTTTCCTTTTAGGGTATTCATATTGATAATTACATTGTTTTTATTCATGGAGTATATTGGTTATTCAATGATAAAGATTTAGCAATAAATCTCTTAATCTGCAACTACAAAAAGAAAGTTTTCTTTTGTCATCCTCAGTCTCTCTCAATTGTCTAGCTACAGCGAATAGTCATGAAAAAATTCTGACTGGACAACTTTTTTGTTTTTTTATTTTCCATATGGTTTGGTCTAGTTCTAAGCCAACATTTGAGAGGGCATCAATGTCTTGATTCCTACCCATAAACACTTGATTATATGTGATATGAAAAAAGAAAGAAACTAAATGCTAAATATTTTGAAAAATATGTTGAACAGAGTAGTTATGAATACTTGAAAGGCCCTTCATCCAATTTATGACTAGTAATGAGTTTCCATAGATGTGAAGATGGGTTAGCCATGTACTAGATCAAGGTACAATAATGGTTTTAGAACCATGATATCAACAAAAACGTTAATTGCAACTACAAAAATAAAACAAATGCTAATAAGTGAGTGGAAGTGGGGAAAGAATTTTCCTTGCACCTCCTTGAGTGTACCATTGAATAAATCCCAATGCTTGTTAATTTGGATCTACAATACTAGGTGAGGTGACTTATGCTAAGATTTTGTGGGTTGATGGAATGTGTCTAGGATTTTTGGACTATGAATTTTTATCCTAAGGGTTGAAGGTCCCTTCTTCCAAAAAATGATGTAATCTCAATCTAGCCGTACTCCCCAAACAATCATGAGGGGGAGTGCTTTATTATTTTTCTTGTGTTGTGAGGTGAACCAGTTTAAGAGAGCTACTTCGATGGAGGACCCTTCCAAGACATATGATTTTCTATGATATATTCTTAATTCCACTCAAACAAATTGTGGTCCAAATTGGATCATTATATTATTTGTCATCCATCTTGACACTTTTTGAGTGGAAAAATGGATGAAACAACTCACAAGACCATTTTTATTGGTGGGTCCCAATTTGAAAAATTTGGGTCTTAAACCTTTCAAAGTAGTTTGAGGCATCAAATGATGTTTTCTTGGGGAAATTTTGTATGATTAAGTCTGGCACACCCCCTAGCATTATTCTACACACATATAACTTTCCAGGCACAAGAATTTCCTCAATTGGAGTTTGTAAGCAAAAGTTATGTGACTCGGAAGTTGACCTTCTTGTTTTGACCACCATAATTTGAAAGGATACTACCTCAGCACTCATTATTCATGAAAAATGGGTTAACCATGTGATCATGATGAAGACTCTAAAAGAGTCCATATTGAAACTCTAGCTAAGAGTTGAACTAGTCAAACTTAACCACTAGTAGGCTATCAGGTTGTGTTATAACCATACCACTAGGAGGGAAACGGGTTCCATTCTATTCGAGCACACTTTATTCCATAAATGAGAAAAGTAGCTAAGAATGGATAAAGAGAAAGAGAAAACATAGAGGGTTTCTATAGTGTAGCAACCCATAGCCACAGGTGATCTCCCTCTTTGTACTTGCATCCTTTTCCATTCATAGAAAGAGAGAGCATAGCAGTCTCACCTTCAAGTTAGGCTTTTTATTAAAAGGGTTTCCCATGTCATGCCTTGTGTTATTATGGTTTTTTAGTCCCCATTCTATTTGTTCTTTACTTATAACAGCCCACCCCACACTCACCCATTTTTACAATCTCTCCAGGATAAACATGAGCCGAGAGTTACTATGACATGACCCAATATCCAAGTTCTAGTTATGGAAATGGGGTCTACGATCCTGAAACTTACTGCAACTTCCCAGGAACACCAGACCATCAAGATGTCTTACAACATACACTGATTATCTTACCCTGAGTTGGAACTATCTTTTCACCTAACCTCACAACCCAGGGACATGCATGCCAAGTTGTGCATGCAGCCAGAAGGCTCCATCCACATGCATATGCCTTCCTCCATGCAGCTACAACCAATATTTCTCAGTTAAGAGACTACAGCCAGAAGCCATGTTCCATATTTTCAGGGCTAGCTAGATATTAACTACCTAGAACAACCCAGAATTGTCCAAAATTCAGTCTATGATGATGATAAATCTATACAATCTATACTAAGGCAAATATCTTGCCCAAACTTTCAAAACACATGATAAACATTTCATGAAACACATGTTAAACATAGTAATTATACGTTGTGAATGCATATCTGTTCACTATCTCATTCATTTCACCAAAGAATCATCAAGAAGGCTCACTACCCTTCTCAAGATAGCTACAACAACACTTGTTAGCTCTTACATTAATATACTCATTCAATAAATTACTGAATCATGAACAAGATCCATAACAAGAGAACATCATTTAACCATGCCTATAACCATCATTTAACTAGAATGAATCCATGACAAACTAGTTATAAAATCAACACAATAACTAATACATGTGCTCATTGATCTCAATAAGAAATAACACATAATAACATATGCATAAAGCCAACCAAGTTAGGGACTTCCACATACCACCCAACCATAGATTGGGTTGAAACAAATCTATCTTTTAGCCAATCACCCCTATGCCATATTCCAAGCATGAATATGGGATCACATGGGATAGACGACAATAAAACTAGCCATGGCTTCCAGAGGTTAAACCACCTCAACCCTCCACCACAGTGATTTCACCTAAACTGGTACAGAAATCACCAAAACCAAAACCAACTTGGATGCCTCTAACTTATTCACCATACCTAAAGAAATTTTCCTATATCAACCTATTTGCCAAGAGTTCCAGGAGAATGCCCATCTCCACCCTCGACCCTTGGAAATTTTCCTAAGACCACCTCACTAGGATCCGAAATCTATTGGCCATATGAAGCTTAACCAAAATAGGGAACCCACTACATCATGGTTATCCAGGAAATGGCAAGGCAAGATTGAAACGAATGTTAATCCAGGAAAATCCCATGTCAATGACAACAAAGTAACCAAATAACCAAGTGCATGCACCATGCATTCAAATCTCAGCAAGGAAATCACACATGTAATCTGTTACTTGCAATGTTATCTTGTTGTAGGTGCTTTCCCAACATTATTCTTCACTTCCCACAAATTCCTTTGCTTGCTTTCTTGTTTTTTTCCAAGTGCTCTCTCTCTCCAAGTCCAAGTGGGAATGCCTCAATGTCCAAGTGAATTCTAGAATGCTCCAAGAGTAACTAAGAAGTGATCAAGAGTAACTAAGTGTGACTAAGAGAGGCATATAATGTTCTCCCTCTCCTTTTTTTTCCTTTTGCCTTTCCTTTTCCTTCAATTTCCTTCGTTTTCTCATGCATGCATATTCTTCTCTCTTCATCTTCATTTCTTCCTAGTTTCCTTTATTTCTTTGACTAATTTTCATTTATTTCCTTTTTCCTTTACCAATGCCAATGCCAATTTCCATATCCATTAATTAAACACAAGCGATGCCCACTATAATGTTTTTCCCCTCATTCAACTTTGAATATTGTTGGGTGTGGAGCCTGATTATCTTCTGTATTCAAAGTTGTTGCCACATTTAACCCTAGTTCAAACCGGGCAGCAACGCCACCCGTAAAATATTTTCTACTGGCGGGTCTAGGGGGGGTGGCTGTGACCTTTTGGGAGCCCCCTCCCAGCTGTGGGATCGGGAGCAGTTCCCCCGAAGCTAAGAATAGATGTAAAATTGCCTTGTAAAATGTTGTAATTTTGTAGTAAATCCGGGCCGTTCATTAGGTGGAGATCTGACGATATAAGTTATGCTTAATTTAGGGTTTTTTGCCCTATAAGGCAACCCCTTGCTATATATGAGGAAATTGTATTGTGTCTATGTAGATCTATATTCTGAGTGAATAAAAGAGAGGAGATTGAGAGCAAAGAGGGAGTTACAACGGACCTACTGTAGGTTGTATCTGTTCAGTTTGCTGGATAATATAATAAAAGAAGGACTAGATGTTTCTCCGTGGATGTAGCCCAAACTAGGTGAACCACGTATATCTATGTCTCTCTTGTTTTATGCATTTTCTATGTTTATATTTTTGCAATATTTTATGTGTTCCATTGCTTTGTAATATATAATTTTCTAACAAATATGTGTCCCATTACCTTGGTTTTATTTATTTATATGGAAAATCAACCTGGGGTATAATAATAATTTTCATATATACACAATAAACATTAATTAACAGATCCAAAAATCGATGGAGAAATTGACCCTCATGGTGTATATTTTTTATTTTCTAATATATTTTAGTATATGTGTTGTGACAAACTATCTGATGCAGGAGCATGAGGCTTGGAGGAAAAAGGCTTCGATTTTATTCCAAAAATACAAAAAAAGTTTACAAGCAAAGGAGTGGTATCCTATAGCTATCACTTTACAAAGCATTCTAGATAAAATTTGAGCTAGAATTCAAGATTTGGATTATCTTGTAATAAATTCAACTAGTTAGGCTTAGTTGAGATTCTCGAGGAGAATATCTTGCAGATTAGATAGGTTTAGGCAGTTTCGATCCATTGATTGAGGATTTGATTGTTGTACGTAGTGGTATTTATGTAAGCTTTTAATTAATGTGAAGGGATTTGGCTGAGGAGGATTAGAATGTAAAATTTGAAGTCTCTCTGTATTTCTGTGTATTCCGCGCATAAATGTTCAATCTCGGAGGTTTGAGGTTCCTTCGAAATATTGCTGAATGTTGTTGATTTCTATTTTGGCCTTTAAAACTAGATTTTATATAATCTTGTGTTATCGCGTTTAAATATTTATTCACTGTGTATTGAGTTAATTGGGATAAATTTCAAACCCATAGAGTTAATTTAGCGATATCCTGAATATAACTTAGACATAGTTTAAACTTGGAGGAAGTGCTAAAACCTTGGTGGAATGAGGAAAACTTGATAAATTCTCAAGAAACCTAGGAAAAAGTTCTGAACCATCCGATCGGCAGATCCTATAGATCTAATGGTTATCGCATTCCAATAGGTGCAAAAATTAATAGAATAGAAAAGTGGTCTTTGAAGGTGAAAGTTGTTTCTCATGCGGTCTCAACGTGGTAAGCTATATTTTGAAAATTCACGCAATTAGCCTTAACAGTCGACACGTAGTACGGGAAAACTACTTTTCTCACGTGCTCTTGGCTTGTTAAACGTCGCGCAAGAATCCACATGAGATTACGCGTCAACCGTTGGATCAAGTGGGATTGATCAACAGTGGAGATAATTTAGCTACTTTGCGAGCAGGGAAAACGATAATCGTTGGATTGAGTGTTGAGATCGATGGCGGGGAATTAACGCGATAAAGGTTTGTGGAATGACGGATGCGATAAGGTTTTAAACTGAAGTTTTAATTCCTTTTGATTCCATGGGAAAAGTGAAGGTTTTCCTTATTTCAGGTAAATTCAAAAATTCTGTTATTTTCATAGAATAACTAAAATTAGAGGTTGATGACTGATTTTCCAAAGGAAACCTGAGAAGAAGTCTTGCCTGAAATTTAAGAGATCGTTTCTGGTTTTGAATGATTATCACTAACACCTACACCTAGACCACCATTAGTGGTATCAGAGAAGCTTATTGACACTGATAAGGAGCTCAAAGATTGGAAAACGAAATCCAACATGGCTTTCAGAGTTGGAGGAAGATGTGGTCAAAGAAGAGGAAGACCAGTTGCAAATGTTGAAGTGTTGGAAGCTATGCAACATATGCAAGCTATATTAGAAGCAGTGGAAATTGGAAATCAAGGATATGTAGATACTGAAGATGTTACTGAGCCTGAAGTTGAAGCTGCAAAAGTAGAGGAACTTGCAGAAATTACTCTTGAAATGAGATTCTTTAAATCAGTGTTAGGATCCACATCTAAACCCAAACTTGAGGGTACAATTTTTACAGGAGGTTTAAACACTAAGGAGTTGATAGACTGGATTAATGACAAGGATAAATTATTTGATTATGAAGAAATAGAAGAAGGAAAGAGAGTGAAATTTGTTGTCAAAAAATTGAAAGGACATGCAACACTTTGGTGGGATGGAGTGCGGACAGAAAGAAAAAGACTTAGTAAGCAGCTAATTAGAAATTGGAATAGGATGGTGGAAAAGTTGAGAGGTAAGTTTTTTCCAAGTGATTATCAACATACATTATTTAGACAGATGCAAAATCTTAGACAGAGGTCTTTGACAGTGAAATAATACACAGAGGAATTTTACAAAGTGAGCATATGAGTTGGACAAATTCAAGATACAAATGAGAAGGTTGCAAGATACATAACTGGTCTCAGAATGGAGATCCAAGATGAGATAAGTTTGTTGTTTCCTAAAACGGTAGAAGAGGCTTATTAGATGGTATTGAAGGATGAAGAAAAACTCATGAGGAAGAAATCTACTAGAAGTAGAGGTAATTTTTGAGGAAGGGGAAGTCAAGGTGGTAGAGGAATATCTACAACACCTAGAGATGGAGCTAGCAACAACTTGAGTCAACATACACCCACATGCAAGTGGTAGAAGGAATTTTTTTAGAGGAAGAGGAGGCAGATGTAGAGGAAGAGAAATCAGATGTTACAGATGTAATAAGTTTGGACACAGAGCCTATGAGTGCCCAGAAAATGTAGGAACAAATCATATAAATGTAATTGTTGCTAAGACTGAAGAGGGAGCAACAAAGTTGTCAGAAGAAGAAAATGTACTAGAGAAAGGGGAATCTTTGGTAGTCAACAAAGTTTTTTTAAAGCTAGCAAAGGAAGTTGTTGAACTGGCACAGAGGAAGACTTTGTTAAGGACTATGTGCAAGGTTCAAGGAAAATGTTGTCAAATGATAATTGATAGCGGCAGTACTAATAATTTGGTCTCTATAGAAGTGGTGGAGAAGTTGAAATTAAAGATAAAAAAACATCCAACACCTTATAAGGTGTCATGGCTTCAGAAAGGACATCAGTTGTTAGTGAAGGAACAGTGTAAAGTGGAGTTGCAGTTGGGCAGATATAAAGAAAAATTCTGTGGGATGTGATGCATATGGATGTGTGTCACATATTGCTCGAAATACCTTGGCAGTATGACAGAGGAGCTATGCATGATGGGAAAAAGAAAACATAAAAATTTGGTAAAGATGGTGTTAATCATACATTGTTGCCTATGGAAGAAGAGGATGCATCAAGAAAATCTGATCCAAAAACCTTATTTCTGAGTGGAAAAGAATAATTGCAGCAAATTGAAGAGGATGAGGTAAATTTTGCATTGATTTGCAAACCCAAGGTAATAATGACTTCCACTAAAATTTCTGATTTACCAATTGAAATTCAAGAGATGCTGGAGAATTATTGTGATGTCATTGTAGATGATTTGCCTAATGAGTTACCACCCATTAGAAAAATTAGTCATCATATAGATTTAATTCCAAGAGCAAATCTACCAAATAAAGCAGCTTACAGGATGACTCCCATAGAAAATGAAGAAATTAGGAAACAGGTTCAGGAACTGTTAGATAAAGGACTGGCTAGAGAGACCTTGAGTCCCTTGTGTAGTGCCAACAGTGTTGAGTCCAAAGAAAGATGGAGGATGGAGAATGTGCACTGATTCAAGAGCCATCAACAAAATAACAATCAGGTACAGATTTCCTTTACCTAGAATTGAAGATTTGATGGATTGTTTAAGTGGAGCAAGGCATTTTACAAAGCTAAATTTAAAAAGTGGTTATCATCAAATAAGGATTAGAGAAGGAGATGAATGGAAAACTACTTTTAAAACAAATGAAGGATTTTATGAATGGATGGTAATGCCTTTTAGGTTATCAAATGCTCCTAGTACATTTATGAGGCTAATGAATGAAGTGTTGAAAGAATTTATTGGTAAATTTGTAATAGTATATCTCGATGATATATTAGTTTACAACAAATCTAAAGAGGAAAATATGAGACATCTGAGTTATTTCTTACAGAAGCTGCAACAAGTTACTGCTAAATTTAAAGAAATTTTCATTCATGAAGGAAGAGTTGGTATATTTGGGCTTTGTTGTTTCTGCTGATGGATTAAAGATGGATACAGAGAAGATTAAGGCAATCATAGAGTGGCCTTCACCAAAAAGTGTTTTTGAGGTAAGAAGTTTTCATGGTATTGCTAGTTTTTTAGAAAGTTCATAAGGAATTTTAGTAAGATCTATGCTTCTATTATTGACACTATAAAGAAGGATAAACAACCATTTAAATGGACCGCTGAAGCAGAGAAGAACTTCCAATTGTTCAAAAAGAAGATCACTGAAAAACCTATTTTAATTTTGCCTGATTTTAATAAACCTTTTCAAGTGAAATGTGATGCTAGTGGAGAAGCTATTGGTGGTGTTTTAAGTCAAGAGGATAGACCTGTAGTGTATTTCAGTGAAAAAATGAATGAATCAAAGAAGAAATATTCTTCTTATGATAAGGAATTTTATGTAGCTGTATAGTCATTGAAAAATTGGAGACATTACTTGGTGTCTAAAGAGTTTATACTTTATTCAGACAACCATGAATTGCAGTACATTATGCAACAACCAAAGATTAGTCAGAAACATGCAAAATTGGTAGAATATCTTCAAAGTTTTAATTTTATATTGAAGCATATAATTGGCCAATCAAACAAAGTAGCAGATCCTTAAGCAGAAAAAGTATTTTAGTTCAGGAAAGTCAAATTCAAGTGTTGGGTTTTGATTTTCTTAAGGAACTACATGAGAAATATTTAGATTTTAAAGAGGCATTTGAAGCTTGTAAAAATCCTTTTTTGTTAGACATAAGTAAATGGCTGGATTTTTTCTTGCAAGAAGGATTGTTGTTTAGAAGAAATCAGCTATGCATACTAGATTGTTCTATGAGAGAAAATTTAATTAAGGAGAAACATAGTGGTGGACTTGGAGGAAATCTTGGTGCAGACAAGACTTATGAACAGGTGAGTCGGTTTTATTTCTGGCCGAAGATGAGATCTGAAGTGGAGAAGTATGTGAAAAATTGTAAAGTCTGTTAGTATGCAAAGGGAAGGAGACAAAATACAAGTTTTTATGTTCCATTACCTATTCCAGATAGACCTTGGGATATGGTAAGTATAGATTTTGTTTTGGGTTTAACAAAAAATCAAAGAGGAAATTATTCAATTTATGTTGTAGTTGATAGATTTTCTAAAATGGCACATTTTATTCCATGTTATAAAACTAGTGATGCTACTCACATTGCTAATCTATTTTTAAAGGAGATTGTAAGGTTGCATGGGTTACCTAAGAGCATTGTTTCAGACAGAGACATCGGATTTGTTGGTCATTTCTGGAGGACATTGTGGAAGAAGCTTGGTACTAAACTGAGTTTCAGTTTAGCTTATCATCCTCAGACTGATGGACAGACTGAAGTTGCAAATAGAAGCTTCGGTAATCTTCTGAGAAGTCTTACAGGTGAACATTCAAAATAGTGGGATCAAATTTTGACATAGGCTGAATATGCTTATAATGATTCTCCTGACAAGAGTACAGAGCAGATTCCATTCCATATAGTTTATGGAATGCACCCAAGAGGAGTGTCTGAATAAAGAAACTTGGGCAAAGATGAAATGAGAAGTGCTAAAGGAGAAGATTTTGCTTAAGAGATTCAAGCAATACAGGAACAAGTAAAAAAACAGTTATAGGATAGCAACATAAAGTAAAAGAGCAGAGTAGACTTGAAGAAGAGAGAAGTTAATTTTGAGGTTGGAGATTTAGTTTTAGCACACCTGAGGAAAGAAATATTTCCATAAAGGAAGTATAACAAGTTAAAATTTGTTGAAAATAGCAACAAGAAATGCTAAATATAGAAGTGCTAAATATAGTACTACTATAAACTATCATTTCGAGATACCTTCCTATTTTAGCCAGTCCCTAAAATAAAATAGAGAAATAAAATTCGAATTTGATCTTATCAGTTGTTTGTAAAATAATTAATTAATTCACAATGAGTTAATTAGTTAAGGAAAATCAAACATGAAGTCTATGTGGGGACATGCAATAGTTTCTCCATTAATTGAGGAATTTATCCATCCATTAAAGATATAAGGATGAGTTGTAATATTGAGTTGTAATTAGTTGGTTGAGTTAACTAAGTCAAGTCCAGTTAGATTAATTCAAACAATTTTTTGAATTAATGAGAGCTCAGTTAGTTAATGCATGCATGCATGTAACTTATGCACTTCAGATAACTGAATATTCTCTCATAAATAACTCATGCATGTTAGTTTAGACAGAGACCCAATTGAGATCAGATGGAGGGGTTGTGTACTATCAGTTGCTAGAATATTCCATTGTGAATATTCCTTGCATGCAAAAGGAATTCTTTCCTTGAGGATTGTGCAGTTACTTCTTCAGGTTTTGTGAGTGTGATGAGGCCAATTCACACATGTGGCTTCACTGGACCCCAAGAAAAACTACACAAGGAAATAGGAGGCTTGGAGGGCTTGAGGAGGACATATACAATGTTTATTCAGTCAGTGAGCTGTAATTGTTTGATTGAAGAGAGAGCAGGATAGCTTGAGAGCTGATTCTTTCTGTAACTTGAACAAGATTTCCACTTGTATGATAATACAGAGATTGGGGTTTTAGGCTGAGGCTTTCCCCGGGTTATTTCTTCTGTGTTATGTGTGATTGATTTCTCATTCTCAGTTATATGTGTTCTCTTGATCTTGCTGAATTCAATTAAGCTTCTGCAAAGTGTTGTAGAAGTAGATCTTGTATTGTGTTTTAGTATATTGCATAATCTGTTGATCTACAGTGGGAATTTCTACATGGTATCTGAGCAAAGGTGATCAAGGCAAAGAACAGTATACAAGAAGTTTGAAGTTCAAAGTTTGTGGTTCCTAAATATAGAAATCGAGTTCTTATCACATCTCAATTTCACCAATGGTGTTCAGTGGTCTAAGACTTGAGTACGCCCTTGATGGCAACTCGAATTATATATCCTGGAAGAATCACATGGAGGCAGTATTAGAGGATAATGGTCTAAAGGACTTCATTGATCAAGAAGTCCCCAAGCCGACTGATGCTACTCAACTGGCAGAATGGAAGAAATGTGTGGCTAGAGCAAGGAGAATCCTCCTAGAGGGAGTTCAAGATCACATTGTCTCGAGCCTCCATGGGAAGGAGATACCATTTTCAATGTGGAAAAGATTGAAAGATATATACCAGAACAACAATGACCAGAGGAATCTGGCGCTGAAAGAAAAGCCTCGTAAGATCAAGTGTGAAAAGGGCGACACAATCTCTACCTATCTGAACAAGCTCACCACCTACAGGGATGAGCTTGGAAGTGTAGGGATCACAACCACTGATGATGACAGGGTGAGTCTTGCACTCCTCGATCTTCTTAAGAGCTAGCATAACTACCAAGACTCGGTTAATGGAAGAGAAAAACTACCAGATTGGGAATGACTTTGGTCGGATCTAATGCAAGTGGAAATAAGAAGAAGCACCAGACATGGATCCTCATCGAAGCAAGATGATGAAGAAAACCTAGCCTTAGTGAGTAAGGCGAGGAAAGGGAAAGGGAAGGCGTCCCATCCCAAATCTGATTCTTCCCATGGTGGGAAGAAGATTGAAAAATCGAAAGTGTGATGCTTTCATTGTCATGAAGTGGTCCATTATGCTACGAATTTTCCATAGAAGAAATCAAAGAAGGGTTCCTCGAAGGGATCTGATGGTGAGGCATTGGCCTCATAATTTGAGTTAGATGTCTCGCTTATTGCATGCATGGTTTCATCCATGGTGGGATGTGTGTGGTACCTGGACAGTGGAGCTTTATTCCACATGTCAGGTGATAAGAATATTTTCAGTACCTTGGAGGAGAAGGATCTCCAGATGCGGATCAGGATGGGTGATGATGGGAAGTACCATGTTTCAAGTGAAGGTATGGTTGTGTTTCAGAGGGAGCATGGATCTCCCCTCACCCTGACTAATGTAAAGTATGTACCAGGTCTGAAGAAGAATATTGTGTATGTTGCTATGCTAGAAGATAAAGGCTATGATGTAGTATTTAGTAAAGGAAAGGTATTCCTGAGGCATATCAGTACTGGATAGGCAAAGAGAATAGGGATTTGAGTTAAGAATCTCTACAAGATGGAGGTAGACGACTGTGCTGCTTTGAGTTCCAAAGCTGAGATGGTGCAGAGCCAAGATGTTGGTGAGCTATGGCATAGAATACTGGGACACTTGCACAATGGATCCCTGAAGATCATGCAGTGGATTTCTACCGGATTACCCAAGGGAAAACTTGAGTAGACGAGTACATGCAAAGGTTGTACCTTGGGTAAGTATGCAAAATCTTCCTTTCCGGATCAAGACAGTAGAGCTGGAGCAATCCTGGAGTGAGTTAACTCAGATGTTTGTGGACCCTTATCTACAACCTCCACTGCTAAACAAAGGTACTATGTTATTTTTATTGATGATTTTTCTCGTAGATGCTGGATCTACTTTATGCAAAAGAAGGATTAGACCTTCTTGAGGTTTTTTGAGTTTAAAGCCTTGGCATAGAAAGAATCTGGAAAGAAAATAAAAGCCTTGCATAGCGACAATGGTGGAGAGTATGTCTCCCAACAGTTTAAAGAGTTCTGCGCTGCAGAAGGAATTAAACGGGAACTGACGGCACCCCATAACCCACAGCAAAATGGGGTAGCCGAAAGGAAGAATAGATCAATTATGGGAGAAGCTCGAGCGATGTTGCATGACCAAAGCCTACCACTACATTTGTGGGCTGAGGCATACAATATAGCAGTATACTTGCCAAACGGAAGCCCGCACCGTATACTTGGAATGAAGACACTTATGGAGGCCTATTCCGAGAAGTGACCTGATGTAAGTCACTTCCGAATCTTTGGATCATCAGTTTATTGTCATGTGACCAAATATGCCATGAAGAAGCTAGAACTAACAACTGAGTTGGGAATACTTGTGGGGTACATGGATACACCCCACAAATATCGAGTGTACCTACCTTCCACTCAGAGGACTTTGGTATGCAGGGATCTGAAGTTCGATGAGCAGAAATCCATGCAAGTGTCACTTGAGAGGGAACTCAAGTTGCATGTAGAGGAGGAACTTTTAGTTCCTAAGGAGGAGGAGCCTCAGATTGATGTAGAGTAGTCCCATGTAGAGGATCCGGGAGTGGAGACATCCACTCATGTTGATACTTCCATGGATGGGCCGAAACGCTCAAGGGAAGCTAACAATTTGATGTTGGATGCGTGGGAGAATGTGGGACAACCATCTTCTCAACACAGATAGAGGAGGTCGCCTGAGCGATAGACTGGGTACATGGCCCTGGTTGGGGAGTGTGTATATATCGAACCCTCTTCATTCGAGGAGGCAATGCAGCAACTAGTCTGGGTTGATGCAATGGTAGAGGAGTACGAATCTATCATTCAGAACAGTGTGTGGGATGTTGTCCCAAGACCTTAGGGTAAGTCAATGGTGAGTTCCAGATGGCTTTACAAGGTAAAGAAGGCAGCTGATTGTAGTGTTGAGAAACATAAGGCAAGTTTTGTTGCCTGGGGTTTCTCACAGGTTGAGGGGATCAACTACGATGAGACTTTTGCTCCCGTAGCAAGGTACTCATCGATTAGATCGATATTGGCACTACCAGCTTAGATGGGGTGGAAGATCCACCAGATGGACGTGAAGACAACATTCCTCAATGGGAAGATTGAGGAGGAGGTATACATTGAGCAGCCAGAGGGTTTCAAGACCTTTGATCGTGAGTTGCATGTGTGCCAACTCAAGAGGGCTTTGTATGGGCTGAAGCAAGCACCCCATGCTTGGTACACTAGGATCAACAACTATTTCACATTTGGGCTTCACCAAGAGTGAAGAAGATGTGAACCTTTGCCACATCATGGTAGAAGGTAAACTATTGATCATTGTTCTTTATGTTGATGATCTGATTTTGACAGGTGATGATCAGCTGATACAGTTTTTCAAGGAGGACCTTGCAAGAGAGTTCGAGATGAAGGACATGGGCCTTATCCACTACTTTCTAGGCATGGAGGTGTGGCAGAAAGATGGTGAAGTATTTGTGTCTCAAGGAAAGTATGCCAATGAGATACTCAGGCGCTTTCACATGGAGAGTTCAAGCCCATGCAGACTCCTCTAGTTGGAAACTGGAGGAAGGAGGATGCTACTTCAGGTGAGGTAGTAGCTACTACTATTTATCAGGAGCTGGTGGGTTCACTTATGTATCTGGTGAACACACGACCCGACTTATGCTTTGCGATGAACCAGCTAAGTCAAGCTATGTTTCAGCCTACCAAGATGTTTTGGAAGGTGGCGAAGCATGTGCTGAGATACCTCAGAGGCACATCTCAATTCGGATTGTGGTATATACGGGCAGAGGGAGTGAAGCTTCAGGACTTCGCAAATGCGGATTGGATAGGGAGTCCATTAGACCAGAAGAGCACTTCTGGAGGAATCTTCACCTTTGGTTCAGCTGTAGTTTCCTGGTACAGTAGGAAACAAAGATCAATTGCAATTAGCTTAGTAGAGGATGAATACATGGCTGCTAGTCAGGCTACATGTGAGGCCATTTGGATGCGGAATATTCTAGTGGGATTGTTCGGTCAAAGGATGGATCCTACAATGATCTACTGCAATAACCAAAGTTGTATCAAACTCTCTAAGAATCCAATTTTTCATGACAGGTCCAAGCACATTGATATCTGGTATCACCATCTTCGAGATTGTGTGGTCAAGAGGATCATTTTGTTGCTGTATGTTTCGACCGAGGAACAGGATGCAGATATTTTGACGAAGGCATTGTCAAAATGCAATTTCGAGTTCCACAGTGACAGGATTGGGGTTACTGATAATCCCTTTATTTTTGAGAGGGAGTGTTGAAAATAGCAACAAGAAATGCTAAATATAGAAGTGATAAATTTAGTACTGCTATAAATAACATTTCGGGATACCTTCCTATTTTAGTCAGTCCCTAAACTAAAATAGAGAAGTAAAATTCGAATTCGATCTTAGCAGTTGTTTGTAAATAATTAATTAATTCACCATGAGTTAATTAGTTAAGGAAAATCAAACATGAAGTCTATGTGGGAACATGCAATAGTTTCTCCATTAATTGAGGAATTTATCCATCAGTTAAAGAGATAAGGATGAGTTGTAATTAGTTGGTTGAGTTAACTGAATCAAGTCCAGTTAGATTAATTCAAATAGTTTTTTGAATTAATGAGAGTTCAGTTAGTTAATTCATGCATGCATGTACCTACTGCACTTCAGATAACTAAATATTCTCTCATAAATAAGTCATGCATGTCAGTTCTGACAGAGACCTAGTTGAGATCAGATGGAGGGGTTGTGTACTATCAGTTGCTAGAATATTCCATTGTGAATATTGCTTGCATGTAGAAGTAATTCTTCCCTTGAGGATTGCGCAGTTACTTATTCAGGTTTTGTGAGTGTGATGAGGCCAATTCACACATGTGGCTTCACTGGAACCCAAGAAAAATTGCGCAAGGAAATAGGAGGCTTGGAGGGCTTGAGGAGGACATATACAGTGTCTATTCAGTCAGTGAGTTGTAATTGTTCGATTGCAGAGAGAGCAGGATAGCTTGAGAGCTGATTCTTTCTGTAACTTGAACAAGATTTCCACTTGTATGATAATACAGAGATTAGGGTTTTAGGCTAAGGCTTTCCCCAGGTTATTTCTTCTGTGTTATGTGTGATTGATTTCTCATTCTTAGTTATATGTGTTCTCTTGATCTTGCTCAATTCGATTAAGCTTCCGTAAAGTGTTGTAGAAGTAGATCTTGTATTGTTTTTTATTATATTGCATAATCTGTTGATCTACAATGGTAATTTCTACAAAATTTGAGAAAATTGGACCATGCAGAGTCTTGAGGAAATTTTTTGCAAATGGATATGAAATTGAATTACTCCCTGATATTAGAATATCTCCAATTTTCAATGTTGTTGATTTGTACAGGTATGAAAGTGGAAATGTAGATGATACAATAGAAGACAAGGAAGAATAAGAGATTGATTGGGTGAAGCAGTTACCTACAACAAAGGCATTGCAGCTAGAGCAGATATTGGATAAGAGAGTATTTAAAAGGACAAGGGGACAAGAGTATTTTTAGTATTTGGTCAAGTGGAAGGATCAACCAATTGTTGATGCTACCTGGATGATAGATGTCGTGCTACAGAAGTTGGCTAGTTTTGTATAAGATCTCAAGGATAGGAGCCCATGAAGAATTTTGTCCTTAGGAGTCTGATGCAGGAGCATGAGGCTTGAAGACAAAAGGCTTCGATTTTATTTGAAAAATACAAAAAAAGTTTACAAGCAAAGGAGTGGGATCCTTTAGCTGTCACTTTAAAAATCTTTCTAGATATAATTTGAGCTAGATTTAAGGATTTGGATTATCTTGTAATAAATTCAAGTAGTTATGGTTAGTTGAGATTCTTGAGGAGAATATCCTGTAGATTAGATAGGATTAGGTAGTTTCGATCCATTGATTGAGGATATGATTGTTGTATGTAATGGTATTTATGTAAGTTTCGAATTAATGTGAAGGGATTTGGCTTAGGAGGATTAGAATGTAAAATTTGAAGGCTTTATATTTCTATGTATTCTACGCATAAATGGTCAATCTCGGAGTTTTGAAGTTCCTTTGAAATATCGCTGAATGTTGTTGATTTCTAGTTTGGCCTTTAAAACTAGATTTTATATAATCTTGTGTTATCGCGTTTAAATCTTTATTCAATGTGTACTAATTTAATCGAGATGAATTTTGAACCCATAGAGTTAGTTAGTGATATCCTTAATATAACTTAGACATAGTTTAAACTTGGCGGAAGTGCTAAAACCTTGGCAGAATGAGGAAAACTTGATAAATTCGCAAGAAACCGAGGAAAAAGGTCTGAACCATCCAATCGACAGATCCTATAGATCTAACGGTTATCGTGTTCCAACAAACGCAGGCATAATAGAATATAAAAGCAGTCTTCGAAGGTGAAATTTGTTTCTCGCGTGGTCTCAAGGTGGTAAGTTGTATTTTGAAAATTCACCCAATTAGCCTTAACAACCAACACGTAGCATGGGAAAATTGATTTTCTCATGTGCTCTTGGCTCGTTAAACATCGCGCAAGAATCCACACGATATTACACATCAACCATTGGATCAAGTAGGATTGATCAATGGTGGAGATCACCCGGCTAGTTTGCAGGTAGGGAAAGCAATAACCATTGGATTGAGTGTTGAGATCGATGATGGATAATTAACGTGATAAAGGTTTGTGGAATGACGGACGTGATAAGGTTTTAAACTAAAGTTTTAATTATTTTTGATTCCATGGAAAAGTGAAGGTTTGCCTTATTTCAGGTAAATTCAACAATTCTGCTATTTTCGCAGAATAACTAAAATTAGAGGTTGATGACTGATTTTCCAAAGGAAACCCGAGAAGAAGTCCCGCCTAAACTTGAAGAAATCGTTTCTGGTTTTGAATGATTATCAATAACACCTACACCCAGACCACCACTATCCAATGGAATATCAATAAAATTTTATGAATCATAATGGTACTAGAGCAGGTTTATTTGATTATATTTTGGGGAGTTGTAGGGGATCCATATTGGTGAAGCCGAAACTCATAATATCCCATCCATGGTTGATGAATATATTAATAAACCTCAAGTCTAATCTCGTAGAGGAGAGGTTTTCATTCATAGATGCACAAGTAGAATATATAAATCGCAATGTGATCCTCGTCATGGAAATCCTAATCAATAAGATTGGGTTATTCAAAGAATATTGGGATTCTAACATAGAGGTAAAATTAGACGAGATATTAGGAGATCAAGAAGAATCAAAGAGGGATCCTAAGAAAGAACCCAAAAAGGATAAACTCAGTTCAAGTTCCATGAATCATTCATAGTCCATGTTCAATATGATAACAAAGTTGACATTGAGCCACATAAATATGAGATTGATTCTTTGAGGTTAAATCATTGGTTGTAGTGGTTGAAAGTTTATTTTTTTTATTATCATATAGAGGAAGAATAGAATTTTTTTTTTCTTATCTGACATTAGAGGGCCATGCCTTGACTTAGTGGGAAATCCACAGAGAATCCCTAAGTTTGGAGGGAGATCCTTTAGTGACTAGGTGGGAGGATTTCAAAACTCTCATAAGGTCATAGTCTTGCGTATCAGGTATGTAGAGGACCAATGGATTTGGTGGCATTACTTCAACCAAAGACAAGAGAAAATGTACAATACACCACATAATTTAGAAATATGGCCATAATGTTGGGTATCTCCACAAAGGACCCATACATACTCTTTAAGTATCTGGGGGGTCTACACAACCATTTGCAAAAGAAAATTTTGTTGGTCAAACCTAAAATGATGGATGAAGCTTTTATACAAGGATAGTGCTTGGAGAACATTTGCTAGATGAAAGGGAAATCAAGTGGGTCAAAGAAGAAGGAGCACCAAGAAGCTTCCAAGGAGGGGAAGAAAAGTGGAAAGGGGAAAACATAAAAATATAGTAGCCATAGAACACCAGTGCAAAGATCCAACAATCCCTATAACATTAATGACCATATTGAGGAGAAGTGTTGCAAGTTTCATTTCGATCTGAACCTAAAGAATAGAAAAAAAGATGTTAAGAAGAAAATATCATGTCCACTAATTTAACCAACTAGGTGGAAAGAAACTCGAATGTGGATGCCAAGAGATTGTCTATATAACAATGCAAAATGGGGTGAATCTGTGTATTCTTCAGCAACAGGAATTGAAGGAAATGACCAGAATATTCCATATAAAGATATAGGTTGAAAATATGAAAATTAATGCTTTATTCAACTCAAGATAATAGAAAAATCTCATATTTGAATATTTGGTCAAGAAACTCAAACTAGAGAGTCATGGCCATCCTAGCCCAAATCCATTGGGATGAGTAAACAAGGAGGCATAGATAAAGGCAACCAAATTGTGCAAAATCAAATTTTCTATAAACGTTGATTTTATTGATGAAGTAGAGTTGGGTGTAGTTATAATTGATGTACGTGGAACTTTTTTTAGGAATCCCTTTATGTACACACATGATGCGATCTTCATGCAAAGAGATAACCAATATAGCCACATCAAGGATGGAAAATCATTCATCATTGATGTGTTGGGTGTGGAGCCTTATTATCTTATTGATTCAGAGCTTTCAGCTACGTTGGACCCCAATTCCTAAAAGGGGCAACAATGCCTCCCTATGATAGTCGTCAGGGGGGTCCAAGGGGAGTGATGACTACTTTTAAAGAGCCCCACTGGCGAGGGTTTGGGGAAAGTGCCCCCGAAGCTAATAATAGATGAAAATTTTCCTTGTTAAATATTGTAATTTCGTAGTCAATTTGGGTTTTTCATTAGGTAGATGATCTGATGGTAGAAGTTATGTTAATTTAGGGTTTTTTCCATAGAAGGAAGCCCTTGGTTTATATGAGGTAATTGTATTGTGACTGTGTATGATCATTCCGAGCAAGAAAGGGAGAGGAGACTGTGTGAGTGAAGAGGAAATTATAGCGGATTTGTTGTAGGTTGTATCTCTTCATTTTTCTAGATAATATAAAAGGAAGGACTGGTTGTTTCTCTATCAACATAGCCCAAATTGGGTGAAGCATGTATATCTGTGTCTCTCTCTTTTATGTGTTTTATATCTTTTTGTTTCCATAATATTTTATGTATTCCATTTCTCTGTAATATATAATTTTATAACATAATGTGCACAAGGGTAAGTCAAAAATCTCACTAGTAAGTGCCAACCAAGCCAAAAATCTTATAAGTTATAGTCAGAAATATGTTTTGTTATTTTCAAGAGAAAATTACTTAGTAGAAGATTCTAGGAGAGCTAGGTCATCCTTTTGTGGGGTGTACTAAGGAACAAAAACAACAACTTGAAGATTTTATAGACATGTATAGGGGTGTGTGTTCCTAGAGCCTAAAGCGATACCACCCAAGAGTGAAGTGGAGCACGAGATCCAACGGTTGCCAAACTCTTTGATGCTAAAGATTTAGTTGTACAAATAGTTTGTTATGAATGCAAATGAGGTGAAGAAGCACTACTAGAATATGGTGTCATTTGACCAAGTACCTCACCATGTGGGTCACCCATCATCATTATGCCAAAGAAGGAAATGCCTTAGTAGATGTGTATTGATTATAGGGAATTAAACAAAATTACACTAAAGAAGAAGTACCCCCTACCTAGGATAGATTATTTTCTTGATCAATTGCAGTAAGCCAAATATCTCACCAAGCTGGACTTAAAGTCGAGATATCACTAAGTTCAAGTCAGAGAAGAAGATACTTGGAAGATAACCTTCGAAGCTAGAAAGGTTTGTATGAGCGGCTCTTCATGTCATTTTGCCTATGTAATGCACCAACTACCTTTATGAGGATAATGAATGATATGTTACATCCTTTTATAGATTAATTTTGTTATTGTTTATTTAGACGATATACTAGTATACACTCATACCTTGGAGGAGCACATCTCACATGTGACGTAGGTGTTAGAGAGAGTAAAGAAGCATCTACTGATACCAAATATTAAGAAGTGTGAGCTTTCACAAAAATATTTGGTGTATCTGGGATATGTGATAGGTGGGGGAGAGTTGAAGATAGATCCTACCAAGATGGAGGCCATCATGAAGTGGCCCGTACCTACTAATGTTTTTGAGGTTAGGAGTTTCATTAGGGAACCATAGTACTTGATGAAATTCATAGCCTCATTTTCAATATTAGTAGCATCACTGCACACCATAATAATGAGTGGAAATATATTTCATTGGGAAATGGTTAGTAGAGGGTGTTTGAGGCATTAAAGAAGAATATCAGTCAAGTACCAATTCTAGCATTACTGAACTTACAACAACCCTTTGAAGTGGAGACATATGGGAGTGGGTATGCTATGGGAGTGGTCTTGATGTAGGAAGGAAGGCTTGTATGTTACCATTATAAATTATTTCATGGCTTGGTTCTCAACTACCCTACCTATGACAAGGAGTTCTATGCCCTAATACAAGTTGTGAAGAATTGGAAACATTATCTGACGGGAAAGGAGAAAATAATCCACATGGATCACCGACTAATACAATATGTGTAGGCCTAGAGTAAACTACAATAGACCAAGAATTACAAGTGGATTGGGTTTCTACAACAATTTCATTTAATGAACAATTACAAGAAGGGAAACACAAAAAGGTTGGTTGACTTGCTTTCAAGGCCACCCACATCAAATATCATAGTTTTGGGAACTGTTATACAAATGGAGCCTTTCACCCATGATGCATAGAGAGAGGCATACATAGAGAATGAGGACTTCAATGAGGTGTTTCAATAGTTGAAAACTGGAGTCATGCATAATGGTCACAACACAATTGAATATTATCTCTAGAATGGATTACTTTTGTAACATGTTAATCCCACATCTACCCAAGTAATCAACTAACCAGGGCAAATATGCGACGATGGTTACTATGAAGGGATTCAACCTCATAAGTCACCTTAAGGAAGTGGAATTGATGGAAACACACCACACAAACCTTCCACCACAACAACAGAACTCCCAGGTGCCATCCCAACCACTTAGGTAACTAACCCTTGAGACCGAATGAAGTTTTAGTGCATCAAACCCCTAGATGCTCCCTTGATATGAACAAGGGTGCGTCTGGGAGGCTCCAGAATCTCCCAAAACAAGGGAAAGGGAGCTTCTAGGGACTTTTTTTCCTAGTGATGTGTTTGAATTTTTCAAGCCCATAGCCTAGTCACTACTTAGAACTCAATGATAGGTTCAAAAATGAAATTTCCCAGTGGAAAAAAGATACATTTTCAAAAAAATCAACAAGGACTAGACTAGATCCCTACTAGCCATGATAGGAATTTCGTCAAACATGTCACAAACATGAAAGCTAGAGGTCTTAACAATGGAGTTGAGCATAGGGGTCCCATACTTATGTGAGAATCACTAAGAAGCATTGATGTCTCAACACATTAGCTGCAATTTCATATATTACTTCATAGATACATTGTTCATTCGTTTACAAGTAAAACGTGATGAGAGACATACATAGCCACTGGTATAATACATGTTCTTAACCAACATATTAACAACATAAATACCAAGGAAATGATAGACATATAATACACATATGAACCTGTATAATACTCATGAAATAACAAGGAGAAATAACCTCATATTAATGATGCAAAGGCCAACCATGTTTGGGACTTCCACGAACCACGCGCCCATAGATTGGCTGAACCAAATATTTCTTTCAACCAATCACCCCCATGCCATATTCCAACCATGAATTTTGGACTTAAAATAAAACTCAACTTGGGATTCCCGAGGCTATACCACCTCACCCTCATCAACAGAAATAGGCTTTACCGCAATCCATCCCAGATCACTAGGCCATAAAACAAGTATGGATGCCACCAAATTTCTCCACCTACACCATGAGTAATTTATTTTTCTCTTAGCCTCTTGTCTTTACCGCAATCCACATCGAATCACCAGGCGCTAACTAAGACTCTACCCTCTAGGCTTTACCATATATCCCGCCATTCATTGACAAGGATTCCTAGGCCTAATCAATGGCAACCACCTCTAGGATTTACCGTGTATCCCGCCATTAACCAATCGATGATTTTGAGGCCCACCGAGGCACACAATACCTAGCTTTACTACAATCCATAGTATAGTTCAGGGGTCACTAGGCCAGTGGATTTACCAAAATCCACAATTTGGTTCAGGGATCACTAGGCCATGTGTTATTTCTTTCGTAGATCCACCTCACTCAGCTCTGTATCCATCTACAAATCCAGCTTAACCAAAACATGAGAACCCCATCACACCATGGCTATCCGAAAATGGTAAGGCTAGGCTGAAAACATTGTCACACCTAGAAAATCCCATGCCATGACAACAAATAACCACATGTAATACCATGCATGCCAAATCCAACAAGGAAATCACGCATGGAAATCGATGCCTGTAAAGAATCCTACTGTAGCTGCTTGATCCTACTATTCCTTGCCTATTCCTTCCTTCCTCTTACCTTCTTTGTCTTTCTTGATCGAATGCCAAAGTGCTCGAAGAAAACTCTAAGTGTCCAAGAGTGAGAGAGAGAGAGAATAATGAGAGAGGTTCAAAATTGAACTGACAAAAGGTTACACTGACCAAACCTGAGAAAAATCTTGCCAACTGATCCTCATAAGCCTTTTTATCAATGAGGCTTCTATTTTCTTCAATTTCCATTATTTTCCTTCATTTTCCTCTTCACATGAAACTTGTGACCTTTCACCTTCCTTTTCCCCTAATTTCCATTATTTTCATAATTGACATGCCAATTAATACCTCTTGTCTTTCCAAAGCCTTTTCCATTCCATTTTCCAAATTCCTTTAGCCATAATAACCAAAATGAACACCCACTAGGTTGTTTTTCCCAACATTCAACTTGGAATACATGTCCCATGACCTTGGTCTTATTTTTCCTTTATTAACTTTTATTACAAGGAATTTTCACTAGGGTTGTTACAACTTTACAAGTTAGAAAAGTTATGTATTCCTAAAGGTGAGCGACTACAGTTGATCAAAGAGGCTCACACCTCCAATGTTGCAGGCCATTTTGGTGTAAGGAAGACAAAAGACAACATATAAAGGCATGTGTATTGACCTAGGATGTAAGAAGTTGTAGGTAGGTTCATAAGTGGATGCATTATTCGTTGTACTAGTAAGCCTATTAACATGAAACAAGGTCTATACCATCCTTGCCTAGTAACAAGAAACAAGGTCTATACCATCCTTACTTATATCCAATCATGCTTGGGAAAGAATTTCCATGGAATTTTTGGAAGGTTTACCAATAAATAGGAAGAGACATGACTACCTATTTGTGGTATTTGACAAGTTCATCAAGATGTGTGTTCTAATGCCATGTAAAAATACCATCACTTTGAAAGAAATAATGAACTTGTTCTTTGGAATGGTCTAGTTGTACTTTGGGATATTGACATGAGATCATTAAAAGTGACTTAGTTTGTTAAATTATATTAAATGATTACTTAAACCATTTTAAAACATGAGAACAAAGCATGAATAACTTAAATGAAGCTGCAACGTAAAGAAGAAATGTAGAGAATCGAGAAGAAGAGCAAATAGGGACACAACCACATGATAAAGAAGTTCGTCCAGTGTGGCTTGCATATCTATGTCTTGCATCCAAGGGAGTGGCCTATTCTATTGTTTATGTGGTAAGCATTAAAATATTTGTTACATGAACAAGTCTTCAATCTGCAAGAAGAAGCCTAAAAAGTGCATCTAAGGTATTGGTGTTCACAACCACTTTCTCCCTTCTTATTGTTAAAAACTAGGCTCATAACTCACTTACAAATAAGCCTTTGAAACTTATACAAAATAGAGCTCTCTTCCACCAGGAAGTGGTATTGAAAAATAAATTAGAAACTCTTTGCAGTTGCTACAATAAAATGAGCTCCAAAAACCTGTTTACGAAAAGGCTTGTAGACTTCAACTCACTCGAATAGATCTTGGCTCTATAATGCTCCCAAGTCTCCAACCATGGCACACTAGTATTACTTTTGAAATATAAAACATTAGAGCCCTCTCGACACCCGAGATTGAGTCAGTGAGGTGTTTACATATTATTTTTCATATCAAAACAAATCAACGTGTTATACTATCATGGCTCAATCAAGTCTGGACCTTGTTAGCACCTAAATCTACCTTAGGCTAAAGGAAGGCAAAATTCAGGGTAACCACAAACCACGCTCAGTCTGGTAGCTAGCCCTACCAGAACAGGAGAGGGCTCTCTCCGAGTCACGCTCAGCGAATAAGTAAACAGAATGGTCTGAGATGACTAACAGTGAAATATTGATCTTAGGCTAGTAAGTAAATATGGATACAAGAATTAATTTTTTATGAATGACTGAGTTTCTGGGATGGTATCGGACCAACGAACAGAAATGAGCAGAGAATTTAATACAAAGGCACAGATTACTTCGTGATGCAAGGCAGGTGGAAAGTCTAGCAATTTAGTTTGAAATAACGCGGAATGGAGGAATTTCTTAGGAGGGTGAAAAGGGCATAAGTACATGAATCCTTTTCAACAGAAGAAGAACACTGAACATGAAATTTTCCCACAGGCAGAGCAATAAAAATGAATTCTACCTTATCTAACTTAGAAAATTTCACTGGAAATGAATATGAAATGAACTTTGAAACATTACGAAATGCATATGAAACATAAGAGACACATTTACTACACTCACAAACACATGAATCTCATGAAACAGAGCTGCTGCCTTTCATTAATCCTCTGTCAAAATATACAATGAAGAACTAAGTTTCTCTCCCATAGTCTCCCAAAAATTACAAGCCAACCAACCTTTTGCAAATAGTTTGCATACAATATATAGAATGTGCCATGAATAGATAGAACACCCAAGGCTTGGGGAGTTACTCGAATCATTACAAAATGGAGGTGGAAAGCCAACCATTAGCTACAGGTGCAACGTTACAAAAATGACAAATGGCTTGGGTGATTGCTCGCCTTCCTTTGCCACTTGCATAAAAGCCAATCTGGAGTGAAAATCCTTTAAATTCCACCTTAGGTTCCGAGAAAATATAGTGCAAATGATCGGACCCACTTGGAAACTCGCGAATCGAAATTTCGAGAAAAGGGCATGATTTTTGGCCTTTTTCTCTATATGCGCCGCACCACTTTGGAGGCTGTTTTGAGGTACCTGTAGGAGTCCAAAATGTGCCCAAGTGTGCTTGCTGGAAAGCCTGACATGTCTACTTTCCAACCCAAGTATAATTTCTGAATTTAGTGCTCATTTGCCCCTCCAAATCTTCATTCTCCCAAGACTGCTTCCTATGTGTCAAAATAGGGGCAGAGAGGTCATTTTTTCAGTGTTTTTGACCTCCTGGAGACTCAAATCATGCCCAAATTTCTTACCCAAGCACCAATAGTCGTGATTTTGCATGCTGAACCCAAAAATGTGAACCATTTGTGATTTGGAGCTCCCAATCCTAAGCGTCGTGCCAGTGACACGACGCACAGGGAGAAAAAACGTTTGTTGTGACAAAAAATTTGCCATGTGACCAAAATTGCCCCAAATTTATTGAAATTTGGGTTGGAGCTTCCTTATCAAGTTTTATTCTAGGCCAAAGAGGCTTTGGCCAATATCTGAAGTCAATCGAGCTCCCTTTTCCTCTTTTTCTTCTTGATTGCCTTCCTCAATTTCACCTTCAAATTCTTGATTCGGGCCTTGCATACTTTGTTTCGCGCCATGTAGTGGAAAGCCATGTGTCTCAATAGTGCATGGTCCTTGTCAGCCTTGTCCAGCAGCCTCTCCAAGTGCATGTTAACTCTCTTGAGGTTGGCCTCCTGATCCTCATTAATCTCTTGCTCCAATGACGTGAGCTCAACTCTTCTCCTTTGTGCAGCTTGACGATGCTCACAAATGTTTTGTAGCTCCATGATCGCTTGCTGATCCTCAAGCTGTTTGTTCCTCTACTCCAGGTATTTCATGTTCCACTTAGCCCTCTCCAAGTCAAGGGACAAGGCTTCAATCTCTGATTGCTTCTCCTGGATGATCTCTCTAAGCTGTGCATTTGTCGGCTCTATATCTGTCTCATCATCATGAAGGAGAAGGAATTCGGTCTCTCGTTCACCTGATGGCTCACCTGAAGGCCCCTCATCCTATATTGGCTCCTTTCCTTTGTCCTGTTCCTATGATGCTGATGGAGGAAACAAGGCCCCTTCCACCCTGGGTGGAGATAACACTCGCTTTGCTGCTGCAAACAAATGTCTAGCACCCCTCTGATATGTGATGAAAACCGGAACACTAGTAGTCTCATGGCGCTCATACCGACGAGAAGGTTCACCCTCTTGCTTAACCTCTGATAATACCTATGAAGTGCTGAAGAAGTCACGTGAGATGAAATCATCCCAAGTAATGCCCTGCAATCCCAGTTGATGAACCACCAAAATCTTAATAAGAGCAAAGTGATAAACACTGTTAAGTTGCTTCTGAGGGGTCTTGCGCTGCATGAAGGTGTTCATCCTCTCTATGTTCTTGCAAATGAAAAATTGGATGTTCATCATCCATACCCTAGTAAAGTGCATGAGCAACCTAATGTGATAGGCATATAGACGAGAGAACCTCCCCTCAGAGCTGAAGTACTTCATGATCAACTTCATGAGTGGAGCATATTCATCTTTCAAATATCTAAATGGAAAGACTCTTGTGAGCTGCCTCAAGCAACTGGCCTTAATGTAAGGCTCATAATGCTTCTGATTAACTTTTTTTTTCTCGTGCCATGGTTCTCCAACATACGGTATGTCGGTTGCTAATGAGATAGTTTCAGGTGTCAGTGTGAAGGTGACCTTGGCAAAGATAGAGTGATCTCCATGTAGGTGAAGCACAAAAAGACGGGCCAACTCATGATGAACTCGAACATTAGCCACTCTTTGACAAAATTCAAAACATGATAGATGCTGGAAAAATGACATAGTAAGAGGGCAGGCCTGCAATTTAGTGAGGGTGGTTGGCTCATCCCTAACATGTTTGCCACTCTTGTGATGTCTCCAAGGAGCCTGCTCTTCCGAGGATGAGTCACTTTGTGTCTCCATCTCATACTCTGATGAATGTTGTGATGCCATGACTGCTGTGTGTACTGTATTAAGGCTGCCCTTTCATGATGGTGTGAATCTGGGTGCTTTTGTGATATCTGCCACCAAGGGGAACAATGAAACAAAAGGAAGTATTAGGAGGGGAGTAATGTGATGGGAATAGGGGTTATGGGGAGAAGTTTGTTTAGGGATATGTAGGGGGTTTTGGTATTTGATAGGGTAGGTTTTTTGGGGTGTTATGTTGACAAATAAGAGGAGGGGAAAGATAATAGGGTTTGGTAGTGTTTTAGGGTAGGGATAATAGGAAAAATGAGAAAGGGAGGATAGGGAAAAATGGTAGGTGAGGGAAAAATGGTGGGTGAAAATGGAACCTTGGCCTCAATACCACAATTATGCAACCCTAGCAACAATGGCCTTTGGTGTTTTCTTGTGGTTGATTTTATGAGTTTTGTTGCATTCAAACATAGCCATAAACCACCATATCATTTATAAACTTTGATGAACAAGTCATGTCATAGAGCCTACCTGTCAATTTGAGGGGCTTCACAAGAAATTTGAGGAAATTTGGCACGGTTTTGGCCCTTTGTGGGTGTGCGCCGCTTTCAAAAACCCTGTGCGCCGCACCCTGGGTGTGCACCACGCCCGTTGAAAACTTGAACTGAGGGGTGGCTCTGTGTGCTCCACGCCCTCTGTGTGTGCCACACCGTTGTGTATATGCGCCGCGCTCCTGGAAACTGCCTCCAACTCTCTCCAAACACGACTTTGCCTCTCAAACACTTTGCAATTTCTCCCTATGCACTTGATTTGCACAATGCCTCTGATTTTGGTGAAAACTTGTATATAAAGACTTGGAAGTATTGGGTTAAATTTTTGCTTCTCCAAAAACCCATTTTTATAATGTTATGTTTTGACACTTTTTCACTGACTTAAAGCAACACTAATTTTCACTTTCCCTTTGGAATTTTAGCTCAAATGATGAAATTTTTGGCACTCTTTGTAGGGATTGCATGACAAGACATTTGGCCACAGAAACCATGCCTACACCTGAAGAAATCAACTGACAACCTTTTTTTTTTTTGAAAATTTTATCACAAATGACATTGTTTGACTTTTCTTCAAAATAGAGTTTTGAAGAAGAGTCGAAGTCTATCCACATGACCATGAAACTCTCTGAATCATAACTATGTAAGGGCCTCACTCTGGCCTGCATGGCTTTACTGGACATGATTGGAAACCAAATTGATTAATCCCTAGACCTAACTATCGAAAATTACTTTTGTCCTTTAAAGGACCAGACCTTGACTGTCATAGAGTTTGGTGATCATTAACAAAAGACCTAAGCCAACAGGAGCTAAACATGGGGGGAAATGACTAGCAATTACCTTTTCCATTAGATTATGGCATGCCCCTAGCAGAATGCAGCTGAGTGAATGGAGCGGGACTCCTAAAAATGAAATGCATAAAGAGTTTTGATCTCTGTCGGAGGATTGACCAGACCGACTCTAACATTGGCTCCAATGGGGGATGGTAGCTCCTTGGAGGTGCCAAGAACAACAGATCTCTCGAAGAGCTAGACAGTGCCTTCTTCCATTGGGCTATGGAGTCATTTTTTCGACAAACAACATAGGACTTTGACTCATTTATGAAACTAAAATGACAAAAAAATTGACTCAAACTTGACATTGAAATGACTTGAAGACTAACTTGACAAACTCAAACCAAACTGAAATAAAAATGGTATTTACAATGACAGTGGAAGCAGCGTTAATAACTCAGAAATGGTACCGCTTGAGAAGCCGACCATTGATCGGCCCTCCTGGACAATCTTCCCCGTTCATTTCCTTCAGAAGAAAGGCATTCTGACCCTGATATGCTACAATCTTGAAAGGGCCTTTCCAAAGATTCTCGAACTTACCGTGCTTACCTTTTTCCTCATTCCTTGCATCCCACTTCAGCACCACATCATCCAACTAAAATTTATCCGCCTTTGCTTTTCTATCATAAATTTTCTTGATCTTCTCCTGCAATTTGGATGTGTTCTTGAAAACTTCTTCTCTGGTCTACTGCAAGTGGACCATTTGATTCAACCTTCTCTGCATGGGATCTTCTTCACTTCTAGCCTCCTGAAGGAGTTTGACTACTGGGGTAGCGAGAGAGGTAGGAAATACTATATCAACTCCATAAACAAGCTCAAACGGTGATGTACCAATGGATTTCTTCTTGCTGACCCGATCTTCCCAAAGTGCATTGACCAACCTCTTATGCCAGCTCTTCTTATTTATTTCCAGCAACTTCTTGATGATGTTGACCAATGATTTGTTTGAAGACTCCACCAATCCATTTCCTTATGGATGATAAGCAGTTGGGTGACCCAAAATGAGGTGATATTTATGAAAAAACTCTACCATCCTTTTTGATTTGAAATCTACTGCGTTATTAGTGATTAACTTATTTGGGCAACCAAAGCGAGACAAGATGTTATTTTCAAGGAATGAAATGATTACCACATCAGTAGCTTGCCTGGTGGGAATTGCCTCAGTCCATTTCATGAAATAATCTGTCGTTGTGAGGATCCATCTGTGCTGATCGAAAGAAGCGTGATGAATTTCACCAATGAAATCCAATCCCCATTGCTGAAAAGGAGCACTCACCTCAATAGGATTAAGTGGAAAAGGCTGTAACTTCTGCTTTCCTTCGAAAATCTGACACTTATGATAATGCTTGACCATCTTATATACATCAGCGAACAATGTCGGCCAATAGTACCCTGCTCTCAGAATTTTATTTGTTGTTGAATTCCAAAAGGTGACCACCACAATCTCCTTGGTGGCAGTCCTCCATGACCTTCTTTGCTTCTTCTTCCACCAAACAATTCAAAAGAACGCCACTGGGATCCTTCCAATACAGTGCAAAATTAAGAATGCAAAACTTGGCAGCTTTCAACTTGTGTTCTCGCTTTGTTTCTAGTCATGCCGGGCGGTGGTGACAAATTTTTAAGCACATATATGATATCTGAATACCACAGAGAGAGAGTAAACATTTCAGATACCTGAATTGATGATGCTTCCTCATTCTCATTGGACATAGCAGCGATCAGATTTATGTCCAAGGCGTGCAAGTTTGATTTGGCCATTAACTTTGCCAATCCCTATCATTTAACCAGCTTTGTGGGCTTTATTTCCACATCATATTCTAGCAAGGCTGCAATCCATTTTCCTCGTCTTCCTTCCGGATCGGTCTGCACTAAAACATCTTTGACAGCAGCGTTAGGAACATAGGCCAAAATATGAGAATGTAGAATATATACCCGGAAATCTTTCAATGCCTTCACAAGTGCAAGGGCTTGCTTCTCAATGATGTTGTATTTTAAGGTTGCATATCTTATGTCTCTGCTGAAGAATGCAATGGGTCTTTCATGGTCATCTCTTTTCTGCAATAACACAGCTGCCATAGTGTGTTCCGAAGCAAATGAAAACAACATGAAATCCTGAGTGTAGTCTGGGCTGACTAGAACGGGAGCTGAAGAAAGAGCCAATTTGACTAAATTGAAAGATTTTACAGCCTCCTCCATCCACTTCACTTGACTATCCTTCTTAAGCATGTGTGTCATCTCTCTTAGGTGCTCAGCAAGATTAGGTACAAAGCAGCGTAGAAAATTCATTTTACCATTGAAAGATTGTATCTCTTTCTTATTCTGGGGCAGATCAATTTGCTGAATTGCTTGCACACATGTTGGGTCAATACGAATGCCATCTTTCGAGATAGTGTGCTCGAGTAGTTTGCCTTCCTCCATGGCGAACAAGCTCTTTTTCGGATTCAGCGACAAGCCATATTTTCTGCACTTTTGAAAGACAGTTTTTAGATGGTACATGTGCTCTTCATCAGATTTGGAAAACACCATCAAATCGTCCAGGTACACAACCAAAAAGACATCCTTCTCATTTGCAAAAGCCAATTCCATTGCACGCTGAAATGTGGCACCCGCATTCTTTAAACCGAAAGGCATTTTAGCATAATGAAAGGTTCCCCATGGAGCGGTGAACGTTGTCTTGTCTCGGTCATCTTCATGGACAGAAACTTGGTTATATCTAAAATAATCATCAAGTAGTGACATACGATATGCTCCCACTGCTCGCTGAAGTATATGGTCCATTTTGGGCAGTGGATAATTATCTTTCAACGAAGCTTTATTGAGATTTCTAAAATCAATGCATAAGCGAATCTCACCTGTCTTCTTTCGTACGGGCACCAAATTAGAGATCCAATCTGAAAATCTGATGGGAAGAATGATCCCTAACAACCTGTTTATCTCCTTTTCAATATATGGCAACAACTTTGGATTTAGCCTTCTCAACTTCTGTATGAATGGTTTTTGATTGGGCTTGATGGGTATAGTGTGCTGAATTATATTGGTATCATATGTCTTTAAGTCAGAATAGTCCCAAGCAAACACATCTGCAAATGAAGATAGAAAACTGATATATTTGTCTTTGATCTTTGGTGGCAATGCTTTAGATAGTTTTACCAATTTGTCTTTAGATGTTCCGACATTGACCTCTTCCACACCCTTCTCTGTTGGCTGCAATGTTGGTTTGCGGGCTGCATCATCTTGATCGAAGAGTTCTTCTAAAGGTATCAAGCCTTTAGGAATAACGTTATTCTTTAGCTGCAACACGTCCATTTGATTGATCTGCACATCATCTGTACCATTACCTTTACCATCGTCATCTACATCAATTGAGGTTTCTTTGAACTTACCTTTGTTTTGCAGAAAATCATCAATCACCTCATCATCTTGGAAAACTTGCCAATATCTTTGATTGTCTGGAACGGTTGGACGATGCTTGACATGGATTTCAAATTTATTGCTAGAGTTCATTGGGACCTTCAAACTACTTGCTGCCTTGGCAAGAGCGTCAGCAATACTATTTTGTATACGAGGCACGCATGTCAAGGTGTATTCTGAAAATAATTTTAGGATGTCTAGAACTGCATTACGGTAAGCCTGCATCCTAGGATTCTTTGCTTGATACTCGCCTTTGACCTGCTTAATTACCAATTCAGAGTCGCCATATACTGAAATCCTATTAGCATTCAGCTTTCTTAGAATATTTAGGCCAGCAATCAGAGCTTCATACTCAGCTTCATTGTTTGAACACTCAAAAGCCAACTTGTAAGAGCATACCCACACTTTATTAGGCACTTTGTTCGAGGCAGAGAAAGGACTGCGTACCCAAATTCCAATTCCAGTGCCATCATTTCCCACTGCTCCATCGAAATCCATGGTCCACAAACCTTCTTCCTCCTCTTGCAAGTGCTGGAAATCTGTTTGTTGTGCCTTGTCTGCTTGCTGTCCATTACTTTCAGCTGATTGCCCAACAGTGTTCTGTTGTTCTTGTCCTTCTTTCTTTAAAATTTCTCTGAAATTTTCTGTTATTTCCGGAATATCATCTGCTTCAACTAACTGACTATCTATATCATTGAAACTATCTAAATACAAAACAAAAGACTCTAAATCTGTATGTACATAGTTAATCGGATGATTTATTGGTTTCTCCTTGCTTGTGATCATGTATTTCATTTTTTGTTCCCGATACAATTTCCTCATTTGGCCAAACATCGGAATCGTTGCATAGGAGAAATCTAGCTGTAGTGTCCCTTTCAATTTCGCTACCCAAGACCTAGAAAGAAGCATTCCAAACCTAGGAGGAATATCTGCTACAACAACATCCATCAAAAAATTCTTCATTGGGAGCTAATCCAAACTCACAACCAAGTCTTTGATAAGTCCTATACATCTTACTCTGCTGGAATCAAACGAATAGAGATCATGGTATTGCCGGGTGATGTCCAGACCAAGCTTATCCATGATAGCCTTGGGCATGAGATTGTGAGAAGCTCTGAAATCGAACATGGCATTATGTAACACAAAATCATGCAACCTTAAACTGATATAAAAGGGTGGCACATCACTATCAGGAGACTCACCATTCGATGTTGGCCCAAAAATCATTTCAGGTTGATCGTCTTCGACATTCACCATGTCGGACATTGGGTCCAAATTCAACATTTTAGATACTTGCCCTCTATAACTGTTGTTACTCATTATTTCAATCAAGGGGATGGATATCTTTAATTTAGAAATCTCATTCTCTAAATTAAAAGCGGGAACCTTTTCTACCTCTTTGACTGGGATTTCTTTCTTTTCCTTTTCTTTCGATGCAACTTGCTGATGTGATTGTTCTGCTGATGGTGATTTGCTGCTCTCCGGACCAACCGCCTCCTTTCCTTTCCTTTGTGTAACTGATGAATCATTCTTTGATGCCTCAACATCCTTCCTTTTCTGAATTGGTTTGACCAGCACATCTCTATTTCTAAGTGAATATCGTTGCTGCTAGGCAGACAGAGCATTCATATAGCCTCTTTGGTACTCATTTGATTCTTCCTCCAAGACAGTGTCGTTTACTAGAATGAAATCTACATCTTTGTGTACAACTGAACTTTTTGCATACTCCTCATCCTCAATGAGATAAATAGGCAAATCTTCAAGAGTAAAGAGGTGGTTTTCTTCACCTATTATATTCCCGTCCTCATCTGACTCTGGTCTATGCACAAAATTTTGCTGGAAAGGTGTTTGTACTGGTTGTTGTGCGATCTGCTCTTGGGCTCACTGATCTCTATATCTTATTTTATATTGTGGTTGTTGCTGACAACGAAAGTTAGGATTTCTAACTTGTGGCTCTGGTTTGTCAAGTTTCACCCTTTCAAGCATCTACTCTACCTTATTTAGTAATTGATCCATCAAGGAAGACTCTTCCTTGACTGTGACCTTCTTTTTTGCTTTCGCTCTAGCTCTTTTGGACAGCAGATTCACTTCAACGCTGATCGCTATCTTCTACATGTCTTCCATTGTGGCCGATTCTCTCTCTCTTAATTGATAAGCCATGTCAACATCAAAACCATCCGGGAACTTCACCATGGCTAGTCCCACAAGTGGCCTTAGATGATCTGGAATTTCGTTATAAACTGAATTGAATTTAACGCAATAGTCTTTGACCAACTCACCAGCATTTCATTTGATTTTCTCATATTCAGCCAGATTTTGAAGAGGATTCTTTTTCACTTCCCATCGGTTTAAAAATTGTCTTTGTAGGTCAACCAAGGTAGCGATACGTGCTGCCGGCAAACGTCTGAACCATTTCCTCACTTCACCTATAAATGTCTATACAAAGAGTCTCATTGCCACATTCTCCACATCGATCTCATGAAGTTCATAGAAATATGCCATTCTGTATACATTTTGCTGAGCAGTAATGTTGTTAGGAGTGCCATCAAAAAAAGGGATTTTTCTTTGATAATCTGCACGCATATCATCTAGAACTTGAGGCAGAACCAGGGGTGCAAAACGGGCAGCCATCACTCTTGGTGGATTTGGCCTTGGAGGTGTTGGAGGAGTGTGCACAGTTCGTAAGGGGCTGGCAATTGGAGTTTGAAGCTGAGCTATAATGTAATTATCAATTGACCGGTTAGCCCTTTCCATCTCCAAGTCTACAAGAAATTGTGGATTGGGGACAGTATAGTCAACAGCCCTTTCGGATTTGGTCTCGAACAATGATATTTCAAACCGCTCATCAAACTCAAGCTCTTCAAGATACTCAAAAATGTCAGGACATGAATGGGATTTGAACACGGGAGTTATAGTGCTCTCTTGACGAAGGAGTCTTGGAATCAAGTTGGGGTTTTCGTAAATATGAGGAGGATCCAGATCTGGATTGGGTTTGGTATATCGTCTCGAAGCCAGCGTGCTATTTTCGAAAAAATCAGAAGGACATGAACAACTTATTCAGCCTATCAAATCCTAAACTTATCATCCAAAAGCTTAGAATTATCAAGAAGTAAGGGGATTAATTTCGTCCCCAGTGGAGTCGCCACTATGTTAGCGCCTAAATTTGCCTTAGGCTGAAGGAAGGAAAAATTCAGGGTAACCACAAACCACGCTCAGTCTGGTAGCTAGCCCTACCAGAACAGGAGAGGGCTCTCTCTGAGTCACGCTCAGCGAATAAGTAAACAGAATGGTCTGAGATGACTAACAGTGAAATATTGATCTTAGGCTAGTAATTAAATATGGATACAAGAAGCAATTTTTTATGAATGACTGAGTTTCTGGGATGGTATGGGACCAACAGACAGCAATGAGCAGAGAATTTAATACAAAGGCACAGATTACTTCGTGAGGCAAGGCAGGTGGAAAGTCTAGCAATTTAGTTTGAAATAATGCAGAATGGAGGAATTGCTTAGGAGGGTGAAAAGGGCATAAGTACATGAATCCTTTTCAACAGAAGAAGAACATTGAACATGAAATTTTCCCACAAGCAGAGCAATAAAAATGAATTCTACCTTATCTAACTTAGAAAATTTCACTGGAAATGAATATGAAATGAACTGTGAAACATTATGAAATGCATATGAAACATAAGAGAAACATTTGCTACACTCACAACCACATGAATCTCATGAAACAGAGCCACTGCCTTTCATTAATCCTCTGTCAAAATATACAATGAAGAACTGAGTTTCTCTCCCACAGTCTCCCAGAAATTACAAGCCAACCAACCTTTTGCAAATAGTTTTCATACAATATATAGAATGTGCCATGAAGAGATAGAACGCCCAAGGGTTGGGGATTTACTCAAATCATTACAAAATGGAGGTGGAAAGCCAACCTTTAGCTACAGGAGCAGCGTTACAAAAATCACAAATGGCTTGGGTGACTGCTCGCCTTCCTTTGCCACTTGGATAGAAGCCAATATGGAGTGAAAATACTTTAAATACTACCTTAGGTGCCAAGAAAAATATAGTGAAAATGAGCCGACCCACTTGGAGAAAGTCACGAATCGAAATTTCGCGAAACGAGCGCGATTTTTGGACTTTTTCTCTATATGCGCCACGCCCAATTCTATATGTCCTGTGCCACTTTGGAGGCTGTTTTGAGGTACCTATAGGAGTCAAAAATGTGCCCAAGTGTGCTTTTTGTAAAGCCTGGCATGTCTACTTTCCAACCCAAGTGGAATTTCTAAATTTGGTTCTCATTTTTCCCTCCAAATCTTCATTCTCCCAAGACTGCTTCCTGTGTGTCAAAATAGGGGCAGAGAGGTCATTTTTTGAGTGTTTTTGACCTCCTGGAGACTCAAATCGTGCCAAATTTCTTGTCCAAGCACCAGTAGTTGTGATTTTGCATGATGAATCCAAAAATGCAAACCATTTGTGGTTTGGAGCTCCCAATCCTAAGCACCGCGCCAGTGGCGCGACGCACAGGGAGAAAAAACCTGTGTTGTGACCAAAAATTTTCCATGTGACCAAAATTGCCCCAAATTTCTTGAAATTTGGGCTGGAGCCTCCTTATCAAGTGTTATGCTAGGCCAAGGAGGCTTTGGCCAATATCTGAAGTTGATCGAGCTCCCTTTGCCTCTTTTTCTTCTTGTTTGCCTTCCTCAATTTCGCCTTCAAATTCCTGATTCCAACCTTGCATACTTTGTTTCGCGCCATGTAGTGGAAAGCCATGTGCCTCAGTAGTGCATGGTCCTTGTTAGCCTTGTCCAGAAGCCTCTCCAAGTGCATGTTAACTCTCTCGAGGTTGGCCTCCCGATCCTCATTAATCTCTTGCTCCAATGATGTGAGTTCAACTCTTCTCCTTTGTGTAGCTTGGCGATGCTCACGAATGTTTTGTAGCTCCATGATCGCTTGCTGATCCTCAAGATGTTTGTTCCTCTACTCCAGATATTTCATGTTCCACTTAGCCCTCTCTAAGTCAAGGGATAAGGCTTCGATCTCTGATTGTTGCTCCTGGATGATCTCTCTAAGTTGTGCATTTGTCGGTTTTGTATCTATCTCATCATCATGAAGGAGAACGAATTCGGTCTCTTGTTCACCTGATGGCTCACTTGAAGGCCCCTCATCCTATATTGGCTCCTTGCCTTTGTCCTGTTCCTATGATGCTGATGGAGGAAACGAGGCCCCTTCCACCCCTGGTGGAGATAACACTCGCTTTGCTGCTGCAAACAAATGTCTAGCACCCCTCTGATATGTGATGAAAACTGGCACACTAGTAGTCTCATGGTGCTCATACCGATGAGAAGGTTCACCCTCTTGCTTAACCTCTGATAATACCTGTGAAGTGCTGAAGAAGTCAAGGGAGATGAAATCATCCCAAGTAATGCCCTGCAATCCCAGCTGATGAACCACCAAAAACTTAATAAGAGAAAAGTGATAAACACTGTTAAGTTGTTGCTGAGGGGTCTTGTGTTGCATGAAGGTTTTCATCCTCTATATGTTCCTACAAATGAAAAATGGGATGTTCATCATCCGTACCCTGGTAAAGTGCATGAGCAACCTGATGTGATAGGCATATAGATGAGAGAACCTTCCCTCACAGCTGAAGTACTTCATGAACAACTTCATGAGTGGAGCATATTCATCTTTCAAATATCTGAATGGAAAGACACTTGTGAGATGCCTCAAGCAACTGGCCTTAATGTAAGGCTCATAACATTGCCGATCAACTTTTTTTTTCTTGTGCCATGGTTCTCCAAAATTTGGTATGCCGGTTGCTAATGAGACAGTTTCAGGTGTCAGTGTGAAGGTGACCCCGGCCAAGATAGAGTGATCTCCATGTAGGTGAAGCACAAAAAGACGGGCCAACTCATGATGACTCGAACATTAGCCACTCTTTGACAAAATTCAAAACATGATAGATGCTGGAAACATGACATAGCAAGAGGGCAGGCCTACAATTCAATGAGGATGGTTGGCTCATCCCTAACATTTTTGCCACTCTTGTGATGTCTCCGGGGAGCCTGCTCTTTCGAGGATGAGTCACTTTGTGTCTCCATCTCATACTCTGATGAATGATATGATGCCATGACTACTGTGTGTACTGTATTTAGGCTGCCCTTTCATGATGGTGTGAAGCTGGGTGCTTTTGTGATATCTGCCACCAAGGGGAACAATGAAACAAAAGGGAGTATTAGGAGGGGAGTAATGTGATGGTAATAGGGGTTATGGGGAGAAGTTTGTTTAGGGATATGTAGGGGGTTTGGGTATTTGATAGGGTAGGTTTTTTGGGGTGTTATGTTGACAAATAAGAGGAGGGGAAAGATAATAGGGTTTGGTAGTGTTTTAGGGTAGGGATAATAGGAAAAATGAGAAAGAGAGGATAGGGAAAAATGGTAGGTGAGGGAAAAATGGTGGGTGAAAATGGAACCTTGGCCTCAATACCACAATTATGCAACCCTAGCAACAATGGCCTTTGGTGTTTTCTTGTGGTTGATTTTATGAGTTTTTTTGCATTCAAACATAGCCATAAACCACCATATCATTTATAAACTTTTATGAACAAGTCATGTCATAGATCCTACCTATCAATTTGAGGGGCTTCACAAGAAATTTGAGGAAATTTGGCACGGTTTTGGCCCTTTGTGGGTGTGCGCCGCACCCTGGGTGTGCACCACGCCCGTTGAAAACTTGAACTGAGGGGTGGCTCTGTGTGCTCCGCGCCCTCTGTGTGTGCCACACCCCTGTGTATATGCGCCATGCTCCTGGAAACTGCCTCCAACTCTCTCCAAACACGCACTTTGCCTCTCAAACACTTTGCAATTTCTCCCTATGCACTTGATTTGCACAATGCCTCTAATTTTGGTGAAATCTTGTATATAAAGACTTGGAAGTCATGGGTTAAATTTTTTCTTCTCCAAAAACCCATTTTTCTAATGTTATGTTTTGACACTTTTTCATTGACTTAAAGTAACACTGATTTTCACTTTCCCTTTGAAATTTTAGCTCAAATGATGAAATTTTCAGCACTCTTTGTAGGGATTGCATGACAGGACATTTGGCCACGAAAACCATCCTTGCACCTGAAGAAATCAACTGACGATTTTTTTTTTTTTTTAATTTTATCACAAATGACACTGTTTGACTATTCTTCAAAATAAAGTTTTGAAGAAGAGTCGAAGTCTATCCACATGACGATGAAACTCTCTGAATCATAACTGTGTAAGGGCCTCACTCTGGCCTGCATGGCTTTACTGGACATGATTGGAGACCAAATTGATTAATCCCTAGACCTAACTATCGAAAATGACTTTTGTCCTTTAAAGGACCAGACCTTGACTGTCATAGACTTTGGTGATCATTGACAAAAGACCTAAGCCAGTAGGAGCCAGACATGGGGGGAAATGACTAGCAATGACCTTTTCTGTTAGATTATGGCATGCCCCTAGTGGAATGCAGCTGAGTGAATGGAGTGGGACTCCTAAAAATGAAATGCATAAAGAGTTTTGATCTCTGATGGAGGACTGACCAAACCGACTCTAACAGGCCTTGTGGTGCTCTATTTTGCACATTGTTCAAAATGGTATGTCATTGATTTGATTCATCGTTACATTCATTGCATGTATGGATAAAGCATTTGTTAAGGAATTCCTTAGTGCATCCCAATCAAACAATGTGGCTCATACATTTGCCACTCTGTGGTTTGACGATCCAATCATAATATACAAGTGCATAGTATCGAGGAGGTCATGGGGTCAAACCTACGGTCTTCCATTTCGGAATTTAACATTATAATTATTTTAGGATTAAATATTCCCACCACCATACATAACTACAATGTGTGTCACATTAGTTGGGCCACTTGTCTTGCAACCTGGAGGACACCTATTCGAACCTTATTAGTCTTAGTTCCTTAAACCAAAATTTGTACCCTTGTGCACTATTCCTAATGTGCCATGTAGACCATTGCCATTGGTCCACTTGCATGCTAGCTAGTTACCACAAAATATGCTACTTGGTCCACCATATGTTGCTACATCAGTACTCAATCAACACATAGTCGGTTGTCATGTGTTAACTCCATGTTTTGCCATGTGTCCAAATCTTGTGTATCCATGTCAACTCTGTATTATCACCTGCCACGTTTTCCTAATGCCATGTTTCACTTGCTGGTATTTCCATGTTAGGTACCAATTATTCCATGTGTCATGTTCCATCTCAGCCACATGTTGGTCACCTTAACTTTACCTCTTCTTTGCTTAGCCTACCACAATATCTCGTATTGCCATGTCAACATATGATTTTAGCATGTGTTACCATCTGAGCTTACCACATCATCATATGAACTTGCCATACAAGTATCCATACAATTCCATGTGGTACTTCTTTGTGTTGCCATGTGGCAACCATGCTAACATTTTTTCTTGTTCCATGCAATCCTTAGAATGTGATAACTTTCACATACGAAATCAATTTTCACCCATTCAAGTTGCATTGGAGTATTTTTCTTGAGCTCTTCGACATGGTGTTGTTTGCATCGAGTTTTGAGAACTTTGATTTTTGAGGCTTTCATGATCCTCTCGAATTAGATACCAAGGAGCATCATCTGAGATGGGGACATAAGATTTCTCAATGAATTTTGGATTACATTGTGGGAGAAGATGGGCATGAAGTTGAATAGGTCTACAACTTTCCATCCACAAACAGATGGGAAAACATAAGTAGTTAACAAGACTTTGGTGCAGTTTATAAAGGTTACAATCAGAAGCATCCAAATACTTGGGATGAAAATATGGTATATATACAACAATTATATAGCAAAACAGTCCATGCTTCTATTGGTAAGTCCCCAATTGAAACTTGGTTTGGATATTTTCCATCTTCAACCTTTGAATATCACATATGGGTAGTAAGGAGGAGGGAGGGAGGATCTTACAGGGGATGCCTTAAGGGAAGAAAAAAATGTTGAGAAGATTAGGACACTCAATCTACATGTGCAAGAGACACTTCAAAAGTCACAAGAAAAATACAAGGTTGGGCATGTTCAACATAGAATAGAGAAGTCATTCACGATGGGAAACAAAGTATGGATACAATTGAATAAGGAGAGGGTATAGGGTCTTGGTAAGAAAATCAAGGCTCTATGATATGGTCCCTTTGAGAAACTGGAGAATTTGGGAGATAACACCTATAGATTCATTCTACCCCCATACATACACATTTAGTCAATGGTGAATGTATATAATTTCAAACTCTATGAGCCTTCCATGCTCAATTAGGAAGAGGAACAATCCTACCATTTGTAGAGGTGGCACCAGATTCTCAAGAAGAGTTGGTAGAGGATACAATTTTTCATAAGAGGTTCAAAACTACAAGAAAAGGGTAGCATGGCCTTTGTTAGATGAGGTTGAAAGGAAAACATATAGGAAAGGTGAAATGGTACACACTCAAGAGAAGGTGGAAGAATGATTTCCTCACCTCATTGAGTAGAATATTTTGGAGATCAAAATCCTCCCAAAATGGAGAGGTATTATCTATATTAGATCAAGATATTATTTGTCATCCATCTTGATACTTTAAAAGTGGAAAATGTGGAGGAATCAGCCCACAAGACCATTTTTATTAGTAAGTCCCATTTTGGAAAATTGAGGTTTTGTTGACAGTGCTGGACCCACCAACATTTAGGGGATCTACCTGGTATGAAGTCCCAACTAGACCTCACACCATTTGGTGTAGGAGTCCCATCCAGTACGATGGCCCGATTTCCATTCTCCTATAGATTTTCCTTATCTCTTTTTGTTCAGCACATGAGAGTGTTATGCTTGTAACTTCAAGAAAGTGAGCTGAGTGTGCTTGGTGAGTGCGTAATGTAGCTCTATGTCTGAGTTCTCTTACTGTCAAAAGGGGGAGGTAAAGTGAGCCTCTTAATGAGAGGGAATAGTCCCAACCTAGGAAGAAACACACACAAACAACAAGGGTTTGTCCAACATCCAGCGGAATAGTCTACAATGGATGTGGCATTTGTGAAAACCAAAGCTCAAGGGAAAACACGTACACTGTCCAGCGGAATAGTCCACACGAAAAAGAAAATATTGATAAACAATACAACACATCTTAACCAATATGAGTACTAAAATAACTGAAGTAGTTCAACTATATTAGTATAGATTAAGCAAACATGCATTACAGATGTTTAAAGAGTAGTCTTACAAATGGATACAAAACATGCATGGAAATGTGTTGGCCTAAGACAGGCTTTTGAATTAAGAAAAAGATCCAAGACACATCTGTACACCATACATCACTAGTCCTAGTAGTGGGACATTGGAGCCACTCCTCGCTCCTCAAATAGCAGATCATAGACTCTCAAGGCTATGTGGGAGGAGCCAAGGTGAAAATTCCTTTACTCATAAAATCAGGGGGTATATATAGCAAAGGGGGTATAACAAACCCTTGTGACTCTTTGATTTACCTCATGATTGTTTGATTTCCTATGACTTTTTGACATTACATGACTCTTCAATTTCATATGTGGGTATCTTGGACTTCCACTTTAAATTACATTGATTACAACAAGTATGGACCATAGTAGTGATTGTTGGCTGGATAAATCATTCTTGCGGACAAGAGTGATCTCCCTAGTATCAACAGATATCTAGCAACAAGCAGGACAAGCAAATCTACCTTTCTCTAAATATATTGCGATTCATTAATAAAAACTAAAGAGGTGTTTTAGACCCTACCTTAAGTCCAACCCTAGTTTGTGATAGCCACATTTCGACCATCCGAAAGAGTTTCCTTTTGAGAACCTACAATCACAAACAAGCACACATCAAATAACACCTGCATAGCCAATATAATAAATCATATTCATCATGGTGATCAAGGAATCCATGAAATAAACCATAAAGCACAGCTTATTGAGAAAAATAAACTTGATTGTATTAACTTTGAAAATAGAAGAACTTTACAACCTTTGGTGCCTTAATGTTGTACAAGCTCCTCCCAGGGTCCGAAACAAGAATCTCCTCTACTTTTAAAAGCCTCATACCCTTCCAAATGAGATCAACAAGGTATGTAATATTTCCTCAAAAAGCTCAATTAGGAAGACTAAGTTCCAGTAGCATTTCACCTCAAAAATCTTCAGCTTTCAATCTCCCCAGTAACCAGCCCAATACTTCATTTTATAGTGCAAAGGAAGGAGGTTACAGGTCCACCTATGAAGGGATAGAGTCCTTCTTCAAAGGGATAAGCTCCTCACATCAAGGGGTTAGCTCCTTAAGGTATGGGATGCATGAACCTTAAAGGAGCGAACTTGCCACCTCAAGATTCCTTCTAGAAGCTTCCAGAAATGACTCAAAGTGAGTTTTTAAGAATGTACTTGCACCTTTTTGACTTTTACAGGGGGTACACACCCATTACACAGAGACATAGTGGTCAGGTACATAGGGGACATGACCAGTAGGTGCGGGACCGTAGGTACTGCTAAGAGAAAGTGCGGAACCAGAGTTTTAGAGACTTTTAAGGGTTTTCTCTTATTTTCAAGACTTGACATGAAGAACTGACATTTAAGACTTGCAAAGGAGGAAAGTATGAGTGGTGATAGACTCACATCGATTGTAGAATGTCATGGTGACAATATTTTGTGCAATATATTGCCCCCTAAAGTGTGAAGTCTATAATAGATGAGGATAGCATTTTTCATCTAAGAAGAATGAAGTACTTTATCATTTCAAGGATCATCCTGTGGACACCCTGGTCGGAACCTATAAAAACATTCAATACAATATATATATATATATATGTGTGTGTGTGTGTGTGAACACATCATCGTTGAGGTAGGCATTCCCATACTCGGATAAAAAATGACTAGAAAACTAACTAAATTGCTCTGATACATGAATGATTTTGTAATACATCACAAGTATAGACATATGTAGACACAATATGGGCACAACCATCTGTTTATGAATAGTTCACTGTATAATGAATAACAAAATTCCTTGTAGCCTGGATGGTGGAAACTAGATCTAGGGTCTTGATTTCTACTTCCCGAACTAGTACGATTCTATCCATGTGGATGAATGTGTCGAAGTCGACCATGGTAGAAACCACTTGATTACCAGTCAATGATGTGAATTGTTAACAAGTGTGAGAGAAACCACCAGTAATGTCAATGGCTCTCAAAGCACTCAGTACAATCCATGAAATGTGAATAGATGAGCTGATGTCAAACATGTCATAGAATCTTTCAATCGAAGGTCAATGATGCAACCTATTGTCGAAGGTGAGAAACCTGCCATTAGGGCATGCAGATTCCAAGGTACTGATGATATCTAGATAATGAGCTGAAGTCGATAGAAAGTGATCTGTCGTAGGCAAGCCCACAACACGAAATCATAGATCAAGTTTGAAGAAATATATTTGGTAAGGACTAACTCAAGGATGGTCAAGATGGATGACAGATATTTTGCGGATGAATGGTTTATTTGAATTGACCTATTGAACACATAACGAAACTGCAGATGGTTTGGTGACAATTGACCCAAAGCTAATACCCAGAAACCAGTTGAAGACTTTCAATATGGTTTGATTAACTGTTAGGCAAACGATTTCCCAACCCAGGTGAACAAAAGTGTCGTGTTCAAGAGTTGTTGGCTGCTTTTCTAAAACACAAAGTATACCAAATAGGTTCATTTTTCACTCTTTTTCCCACCATTTCTGGAAAGTACCTTTTTATTTTTGACATGCTTGAGGAGGATAACATTTGCTTGGTTATAAGCTCATCCTTCAGATGAGTCCAACTTAGTTTAAAATTCGAACCCTAAGAAGGAGTGGTCCATTCCTGTTTAAAATTGAAAAGGTCCTTTACTATTAAATTTTAATGAGTCCAGTATAGGAGAAACTTGGTGTTTTTCAATTTTATGGAGTCAGAAGAAAAACTTAAGAAAACTCCATGGTTGTCATTTTTCATAAATTTGTGTCCCCCAAGTTCGAAAAAGTATAAAATAATACCTCAGAGAACCACTTGACCATTACGATCAAGGAGTACTTTTCATAATTATTGTCCCTGATCCGAAAAAGTAAAAAATCCATCAAAGACACGTCGTTTTGTAACCAATATCGAACTTGAAATGAAAAAATCCCGACGATCTTTTCATGTTTATACGGTCAGAAAAGAGTTGTAAGTGGACCATCCTTTTAATTCTATTTTAACGAGCTTAAAAAGGAAAACTCCACAATCTTTTCATATTTTACGAGTCAAAAAAGAGCTTAAAGAGGACTCGTCTTAGAGGAACAAGTGGTATAAAGGGTAGCAACTAGTTCCGGCAATGGAGGAACTGCTCAAAACATGTAATGGTTAAGAGGCTGGCTAATAAAACCACTCATAGATGCGGTCCCTCAGGAAGGGTAAACAACCAAGTGAAAGCATATGATCAGCCAAAGAGATGGGGGTGATGGAATGAAAACAACCAAGGCTCATTTAACAGAATTTAGCAGATAAAAACGGCAATCACGAGATGTAAATCAGGTATGGGTTCATTTTTACACAAGCTTGAACCATAGAGAACTCTGCTTGAATTCGGTTTCATGTTTTCGCAAGCTTGAAATGAAAAACTATGCTTGTTATAGTTCGCATGCCCCCAGCATAATGACGCAAAACGAGGTACATAATTTGTTGGGCGGATAAATAATACTTGCGGACAAGACAGATCTCCCTAGTATCAACAGATATCTAGCAACAAACAGGACAAGAAAATCTACCTTTCTCTAAATATATTTTGCGATTCATTAATAAAAACTAAGAGGTGTTTTAGACCCTACCTTAAGTCCAACGCTAGTTTATGGCAACCATACTTCGACCGTCCAAAAGTGTTTCCTTTTGAGAACCTACAATCACAAACAAGAACACATCGAATAACACCTGCATAACCAATATAATAAATCATATTCATCATGGTGATCAAGGAATCCATGAAATAAACCATAAAACACAACTTATTGAGAGAAATAAACTTGATTGTATTAACTTTGAAAATAGAAGAAATTTACAACCTTTGGTGCCTTGATGTTGTACAAGCTCCTCCCAGGGTCCGAAACAGGAATCTCCTCTACTTTGACAAGCCTCACACTCTTCCAAATGAGATCAACAAGGTATGTAATCTTTCATCACAAAAGCTCAATTAGGAAGACTAAGTTCTAGCAGCATTTCACCTCAAAAATCTTTAGCTTTCAACCTCCCCAGTAACCAACCCAATTCTTCATTTTATAGTGCAAAGGAAGGAGGTTACAGGTCCACCTATGAATGGATAGAGTCCTTCTTCGAAGGGATAAGCTCCTCACATGAAGGGGTTAGCTCCTTGAGGTATGGGATGCATGAACCTTAAAGGAGAGAACTTGCCACCTCAAGATTCCTTCTAGAAGCTTCCAGAAATGACTCAAAGTGAGTTTTTAAGAATGTACTTGCACCTTTTCGACTTTTACAGGGGTTCGCACCCATTACACAGAGACAAAGAAGTTAGGTACGCAGGGGACATGACCAGTAGGTGCGGGACCGCAGGTAATGCTAAGAGAAAGTGCGGAACCAGAGTTTTAGAGACTTTTAAGGGCTTTCTCTTATTTTCAAGGCTTGACATGAAGAACTGAGGTTTAAGACTTGTAAAGGAGGAAAGTGTGAGTGGTGATAGACTCACACCAATTGCAGAATTTCATGGTGACAATATTTTTTGCAACAGATTGCCCCCTAAAGTGCGAAGTCTGTAATAGATGAGGATAGCATTTGTCATCTAAGAAGAGTGAAGTACTTTATCATTTCAAGGATCATCCTGTGGACACCCTGGTCGGAACCTATAAAAACATTCAATACAAAATATATATATGTGAACATATCATCGTTGAGGTAGGCATTCCCATACTCGGATCAAAACTGGCTAGAAAACTAACTAAACTGCTCTGATACAGGAATGATTTTGTAATACATCACAAGTATAGACATATGTAGACACAGTATGGACACAACCATCTGTTTATGAATAGTCCACTGTATAATGAATAACAAAATTCCTTGCAGCCTGGATGGTGGAAACTAGATCCAGGGTCTTGATTTCTACTTCCCGAACTAGTACGATTCTATCCATGTGAATGAATGTGTCGAAGTCGAACATGGTGGAAACCACTTGATTACCAGTCAATGATGTGAACTGTTAACAAGTGTGAGAGAAACCACCAGTGATGTCAATGGCTCTCAAAGTACTCAGTACAATCCATGAAATGTGAATAGATGATCTGATGTCGAACATGTCATAGAATCTTTTGATCGAAGGTCAATGATGCAACCTGTCATCGAAGGCGAGAAACCTATCATTAGGACATGCAGATTCCAAGGTATTGATGATTTCTAGATCATCTTTCTAGATAATGAGCTGAAGTCGATAGAAAGTGATCCATCGTAGGCAAGCCCACAACACAAAATCATAGATCAATTTTGAAGAAATATATTTGGTAAGGACTAACTTAGGGATGGTCAAGATGGATGACATATATTTTGCAGATGAATGGTTTATTTGAACTGACCTCTTGAACACATAACGACACTGCAGATGGTTTGGTGACAATTGACCCGAAGCTAATACCCAGAAACCGGCTGAAGACTTTCAATATTGTTTGATTAACTATTAGGAAAAGGATTTCCCAACCCAGGTAAACAAAAGTGTCATGTTCAAGAGTTGTTGACTGCTTTTCTAAAACACAAAGTATAACAAACAAGTTCATTTTTATCTCTTTTCCCCCACCATTTCTGGCAAGTACCACTTTATTTTTGACAAGCTTCAGGAGGATAAAATTTGCTTGGTTATAAGCTCATCCTTCAGATGAGTCCAACTTAGTTTAAAATTTGAACCCTAAGAAGGAGTGGTCCGTTCTTGTTTAAAATTGAATAGGTCCTTTACTGCTAAATTTTAACAAGTCCAGCATAGGAGAAACTCAGTGTTTTTCAATTTTAGGGAGTCAGAAGAAAAACTTAAGAAAAATCCATGGTTGTCCTTTTTCATAAATTTGTGTCCCCCAAGTCCGAAAAAGTATAAAATAATACTTGAGAGAACCACTTGACCATTACGATCAAGGAGTACTTTTCATAATTAGTATCCCTGATCTTAAAAAGTAAAAAAGCAATCAAAGACACATCGTTTTGTAACCAATATCGAACTTGAAACGACAAAATCCTGACGACCTTTTCATGTTTATACGGTTAGAAAAGAGCTGTAAGTGGACTGTCCTTTTAATTCCGTTTTAACGAGCTTAAAAAGAAAAACTCGGCAATCTTTTCATATTTTACGAGTCAGAAAAGAGCTTAAAGAGGACTCGTCCTAGAGGAACAAGTGGTATAAAGGGTAGCAACTAGTTCCGGCAATGGAGGAACTGCTCAAAACATGTAATGGCTAAGAGGCTGGCTAATAAAACCACTCATAGATGTGGTCCCTCAGGAAGGGTAAACAACCAAGTGAAAGCATATGATCAGCCAAAGAGATGGGGGTGATGGAATGAAAACAACCAAGGCTCATCTAACAGAATTTAGCAGATAAAAATCACAATCACGAGATGTAAATTAGGTATGGGTTCATTTTCACACAAGCTTGAACCATAGAGAACTCTTCTTGAATTCGGTTTCATGTTTACGCAAGCTTGAAATGAAAAACTATGCTTGTTATAGTTTGCATCCCCCCAACGTAATGACGCAAAATGAGGTACATGCCCCCCAAGCTTCATTGCATTCAACGAGGTGGATGGAATGAAGGTTCACTTTCGAGATCTTGGAAAGATAGGGAGTTGTTTCATTTTTTAATGAGGTTGACACAGGAAAAGAACTATCCTCAAAACCCTTCTTTCATTTTTTAACAAGCTTGACACAAGACAAGGAACTATGCTCTTGACATCCAGTTTCATTTTTTTTTAACGAGGTTGAGACAGGAACAAAATATCCTCGTGGACTCCTTGTTTCTTTTTTTAATGAGCTTGACACAAGACCAGGAACTATGCTCATGACTCCTTGTTTCATTTTTTAACGAGGTTGAGATAGGAACAAACTATCCTCGAGACATCGAGTTTCATTTTTTAAACGAGGTTGACACAGGAAAAAGCTATCCTCGCGACCTAGTTTCATTTTTTAATGAGGTTGAGACATGAAAAAACTATCCTCGCTGACTCCTTGTTTCATTTTTTAACGAGCTTGACACAAGAGCAGGAACTATGCTCATGACTCCTTGTTTCATTTTTTAATGAGGTTGAGACAAGAACAAACTATCCTCGTGACATCCAGTTTCATTTTTTAATGAGGTTGAGACAGGAAAAAAAATATCCTCGCGGTAGCCTGTTTCATTTTTTAACGAGGTTGATACAGGAAAAAACTATCCTCACGACAGCCTATTTCATTTTTTAACGAGGTTGATACAGGAAAAAAAAAACTATCCTCGCCAATTGATTATGGCTTCCAACTGGAAGAAAGACATGTCAATGGACACACCTTGATCATGGCTTCCAAGAGGTCTTCATCAGAAGGAAGAATAGTTCTATAGAAGGAACACATGTCAAGGGACTCAAAAGGGATACGAACATCGCATTTAAGTAATCCCATAGAGTTTTCCATGTCAATTACTGGATCTAAATAAAAGGAAGATGAGCAAACAATGAGAGGCTCACTTACATTGGTAATTGAAAACGTGGGACCAGTTGCCACATAATTAACCCATGGCGGGGTAGATACCACTTTAGAATCAGGAACATTTAGGGGTGTCAAATAATTGGTAGTTGAAACAAGACTAGGGAACGAAAGCTGGTCTACAGTCACAATATTTCCATAGTGAGGCAAAGACATCACGCGAAAGAGTGTCGATATGACAGCTTTCATTGCATAAACATAGTCTCGTCCAACAAGTAAATTGAAATCCAAGGGACCTAGAACTACCATAAGATCAATACAGACAGTTTTACCTTCCAAGGTAATAGCAAACTTAGGAAGGATCCCTAAAGGTTCACTAATGGTTCTGTTAAAAGCTTTCAGATTCTGCGTAATAGGCACAAGCTGAGGGGAACCCAAAGCTTTCCAAGCAGTTGAGGATAAAATACTAATAGAAGCACCTTCATCTACCTGTGTGTGGTGTATGTCCCTACCACTAGCCTTGACAATGATTTAGAAAGGGATGGAGGAAGGAAGACGAGGTTCTGTCAGTCTATTCCAATCAAAGGAAAAGACCTCAGTACTTGGAGGGGGTTCTGTAGAAACAGGTGAAATGCCCCCTGGCATAGAAGAATCTGATGTAACAAGAAGAAATTGAAGAGTTTAGGCTTCTGTGATCCATATCAAGTTTACAAAAAAAAAAAAAAATCGGCGAAGATCACATGAGACATCATTTGTCGACGCGTTTCGAACCAACCAATGTGGTTCATCGTCAGGACAAGTTGAAGAAACAGATCCAGCTTAGCATGTTAAATACTCTGAGCAGAGACTCCAACGGCTAAATCGACTAACGGCTAATTTTGACCTACGGTCCATAGGTCAAATACTATTCATAATTTAATATTATTATTAATAATAAATTATTCATCAATTATTATAAAATATATATATCATATAGTTGAGGTTAAAATTTTTATTAAATGGTTAGTTAGAAAAGGTAAATTATTTGATTTAATAATATAAGTAATTATTTATACTTAATATTATATTGGTAAAATAGCCTTGATAATAATATATTATTAATATTAGTAGTGAAAATATTAATTTAATATTATTAATATTAATATTATTATCATTATTATTTATGGAAAAAAGTTAAATTAGGTAAGATATATAGATAAATTATTTAGTTTATTTATTTAAATTATTTATTAATAATTATATATATATATATATATATATATATATATATATATATAAATATATATAATATATCTTAGATAAATATATTAAAAATCTTAGATAAAAAAAGGTAAAAGACAGATAAATAAATAAAAAAAAAAATTAATTAATTGATTAATTAAATAATTAATCAATTAATTAAAAATAAATAAATAAATAAATATCAGGGCAAGTTGAAGAAACAGATCCAGCTTGGCAGTTTAAATAGACAGAGCAAAGCCCCCAACGGTTAACAAGACTAACAGCTACTTATGGCTACCCCCCGGGTAGCATGTTTTAAGGTACCTAGTCAAAAGTAGTTGTTAGTCTTGTTAACCGTTGGGGGCTTTGCTCTGTCTATTTAAACTGCCAAGCTGGATCTGTTTCTTCAACTTGCCCTGATATTTATTTATTTATTTATTTATTTTTAATTAATTGATTAATTATTTAATTATTTAATTAATTAATTAATTAATTTATTTTATTTTATTTTATTTATTTATTTATTTATTTTTTATTTTTTTTCATCTGTCTTTTACTTAACTATATCTAAGATTATATATATATATATATATATATATATATATATATATATAAATATATATATTAAATAAATAAACTAAATAATTTATCTATATATCTTACCTAATTTAACTTTTTTCCATAAATAATAATGATAATAATATTAATATTAATAATATTAAATTAATATTTTCACTACTAATATTAATAATATATTATTATCAAGGCTATTTTACCAATATAATATTAAGTATAAATAATTACTTATATTATTAAATCAAATAATTTACCTTTTCTAACTAACCATTTAATAAAATTTTTAACCTAAACTATATGATATATATATTTTATAATAATTGATGAATAATTTATTATTAATAATAATATTAAATTATGAACAGTATTTGACCTATGGACCATAGGTCAAAATTAGTCGTTAGTCGATTTAGCCGTTGGAGTCTCTGCTCAGACTATTTAACATGCTAAGCTGGATCTGTTTCTTCAACTTGTCCTGACGATGAACCACACTGGTTGGTTCGAAACGCGTCGACAAATGATGTCTCATGTGATCTTCGCCGAAATTTTTTTTTTTGTAAAGAAGAAATTGAGCGATATGAAGTTCAGTCTCTAAATGGAGAGTGGGATCGACTGAATGTGAAATTGAATCGACCACTAGATCAACTAATGGATCATAAACCTGAGTGATATGAGTTTCACTCTCCAATGGAAGAGTGGGATCGACTGTACTTGAAATTAGATCAATCACTCCGTTAGTTGACGGTAGGTTGGGAGAAATTTTACGGTAACTAGTTGGAAATTCTTGCTGTGGAACAGTAAGGTTTTCCAACAATTTTGAGGCTTCATCCATGTGAGGGAAAATGTGAGTTTGATGACTCCCTTTGCATAACTTATGAGGAAACCTAACTTTACCCTTTTTCCCAAGAACCTGACTATCACTGGTTGATGGATCAATGGAAAGTTGATGAGATTTTTCTGACCATACTTCTAAGACCTTTAGAATACCAGGACAATTGATAATGAAATGGTCACCCTTACAAAGCCTGCAAGGGTATTTGGGTTTACGATGCATGTTGGAGGTTTCCTCAACACAACTAACACTTATAGCCATGGTTGGTTGGTTGACTTCTTTCTTATCTTGCTTCTTCTTCTTCTTCTTCTTCTTTCTTCTTCTTCTTAGCCACCTGGTTACTAGCGTCAAGGCTTTTACCAAGCGAAGAGGAAGAAATGGAGGAAGAAATATTAGGTGAAGAAGGTAAAGGGTCAACAAAAGGTTGGTGATGTTGAGATGGTGAACTCTGTTGAGGTGAAGCATTCGGTTGAGGTGGAACAATTGGAGTATTTGGGGCCAACGAAGTTGAAAATAACCATATCGGTAAACCTATTGTAAGTCCAGGTAATGACAAAGTAGCCATATAGGGAGGATCAACATTTCCAAAGCAAGGAAAAGTACTAGGATTCTCATTAAGAGGGGTTCCTTGGTTGGTAAATTTCGGAACAGTTGCCATTATATTCAACTTCAGTGAATTTTATTAACAATTTAAAACTAAAATTAACAATTCACAATTCACACCTAACAATTAAAATTCACAATTCACACCTATGGTCTCTAAAAGTAAAAACAAACAAATTAACACGCCCTATCAAATCTAGGAGTCAAACCACACACAAACAATAACTTCCCGTACTAAAAACACTAGTTGGTGATGAAATCCAACTTAGTAGAAATTTAATACAGAAAGGGTGGTTGGAACAGTTACCTCGAAAACCTACTTAATGAAACAGACTGGCACAAGTTTCTTCACAAAACCATCTCGAGTGAAGAGAACCCCCCAGAGAGTCCAAGTGAGTCTAGTCGACGTCTACTCCAGGTACAGTGGGATCTTCCCTCCACGATCACCTTAGGAAAGAATCCTATAGATTATGAATACTAAGGTTACCAACAAAAACAAATGTACTTGAGGGAACAATCTATGATCCAATACACACGCAAAGGCAGAGTAAGAAAGCTCAATCCCCTTGAAAGCTCCTTGACATAATCCAAGGTTTACTAACAAGTGACCCCAGGCTCCTCGACAATGGTCAATCTGAGGTTTACCATTTTTAATACATGTATATCTACTATCATTCCCAATGAGGAAGGATTGATTACCTCACTGGTTCAGATATGATCTCATGCTTGACTCCTTTAGAAGGAGCTTCCTAGAGCATACATGCAACAATTGGAATTTTTCCTATTGCAAGATCGACTACTTGTTTGTTTTACTGTCTTGGAGAGTTAACTAAAACCTATTCCAAGACACTAGCCTAAGCTAGATTGGTGGAAAGGGCCCTAAAAATGTAAAATTTACTAGATGAATTTTAATTAAGCGCTGTGTTATTTAGGCTGTTATTACTCAAAAGGGTAAATGGATATGAAAGCAATGGTGTTATGACCCGACCCAAAACTGAATGGAATCGAATATGATAATCTAATCTTTTCAATTCAATGAATCCTAATTAAAGTAAGGAGAGAGTTTCCATTCACTTCCAACAATGCAAAAAATTGATCACTAAGAGAAAATATAACAAATTCTCTAATGCACTAATTTCATCAAGAAAAATTAATGCAAATCAATTCCAAAACAGTTATTTTTATTTTTATTTTTATTTTTGTGTGTTAAAACAAGCATAAAAATATGTAAATTCAAATCAAAGAAAACTGATCTAAATCTACGATTGATTTTTCAGAATGTAAACTATGCAATTGTAATCTATGCACAATTCACTTAAAAAGTATGCAAATGTAATCTATGCACATTTTCATTCATATTCTGAAAATTAAAATTCTAATTATGAAAATGTGATCTATGCAAGAGAATTCTCAAACACAAGATGATTCTAATGTAATCTAAGAACCAATAAAGTGCGAGTCAAGAAAATTGGGTGAGAGTTCCAAAGATCAAAAAATAAAAACACTCAAAAGCGATTAACACTCATACACAATTTAGCCCCCCCCCCGGCGAATGAGGGGTAATTTTTTTTTTTTTGCAAAAACAAAAGAAAAAAGATGCAAATTTGTGAAAAGATTGAGACAAACCTCCAAGTAATGACCAAAGGAAATCAAATTAATAATTTCTCAAAAAAGAGACCCAAAACACCCAATTAACTTAATGGAGATTGATGAGATGGAGAATTTGCTGAAAGAAACTCATAAATAAGGCTTTTTGACATAAAAACACAGATCTGGGTAGACTAAAAGCCATAAATAAAACCTAAACCCATCTGGACAAAAACATTTTAGGTTTCTTAAGAATTTTGACAAGGTCCGCACGCTTCCAGTAGAACCAGATGCGGTATTGCTCTGTGCACTAAAGGAATAGTGCGGGGATGTCTGCACTGTCTTGTAAAAAGAAAGTGCGGTCCTCTTCAAAATTTCAGAGAAAAAAAATAAAAATAAAAAATAAAAAATCCAGATCTTAAAAACTACCCAATCCCACACACATTAAGCAAAAACCAGAAACAGGGATAAGTTTCTCAAGTCAAAGAAAAAGGAAAAGCAAAAAACCAAATTCAAGTCCCCAGCGAAGTTGCCAATTTATCGACCGGATAAATCGTTCTTGCGGACAAGACCGATATCCCTAGTATCAATAGATATCTAGCAACAAATAGGACAAGAAAATCTACCTTTCTCTAAATATATTGTGATTCATTAATAAAAACTAAGAGGTGTTTTAGACCCTACCTTAAGTCCAACACTAGTTTGTGGCAGCCATACTTCGACCGTCCGAAAGAGTTTCCTTTTGAGAACTTGCAATCACAAACAAGCACACATCAAATAACACCTGCATAGCTAATATAATAAATCATATTCATCATGGTGATCAAGAAATCCATGAAATAAACCATAAAACACAACTTATTGAGAAAAATAAACTTGATTGTATTAACTTTGAAAATAGAAGAACTTTACAACCTTTGGTGCCTTGATGTTGTACAAGCTCCTCCCAGGGTCCGAAATAGGAATCTCCTATACTTTGACAAGCCTCACACTCTTCCAAATGAGATCAACAAGGTATGTAATCTTTCCTCACAAAAGCTCAATTAGGAAGACTAAGTTCCAGCAGCATTTCACCTCAAAAATCTTCAGCTTTCAACCTCCCCAATAACTAACCCAATGCTTCATTTTATAGTGCAAAGGAAGGAGTTTACAGGTCCACCTATGAAGGGATAGAGTCCTTCTTCGAAGAGATAAGCTCCTCACATCAAGGGGTTAGCTCCTTAAGATATGGGATGCATGAACCTTAAAGGAGCGAACTTGCCACCTCAAGATTCCTTCTAGAAGCTTCCAAAAATGACTCAAAGTGAGTTTTTAAGAATGTACTTGTGCCTTTTTGACTTTTACAGGGGTCCGCACCCATTACACAGAGATAGAGAGGTCAGGTACGCAGGGGACATGACCAGTAGGTGCGGGACCATAGGTAATGCTAAGAGAAAGTGTGGAACCAGAGTTTTAGATACTTTTAAGGGATTTCTCTTATTTTCAAGGCTTGACATGAAGAAATGAGGTTTAAGACTTGCAAAGGACGAAAGTATGAGTGGTGATAGACTCACATTGATTGCAGAATGTCATGGTGACAATATTTTGTGCAACAGTGATGTGGCTGGGACAACTCATGACTCAACTCGACATGACAGCGTTGACATGTACTGGATGACTGTGGTGTTCATGTCGAGATGTTTTTTTGTTGTGTCAGGATATGATCTCGGTGTAACATGTCTTCACTTCCACGTGGAAATTGATGTGGGGTCTTCAATGGTCTTGGTCGTTTCTTAACGGTGAATGTGCATGTGTCCCATTCACTCGCTTGCTCGATGTAATTCATGTGTTTGTTCGACCGTGAGAAAGTCTTCTGGCATGCACCTCTTTTCCATCCCATTCATCGTCACACCACATTTCATCGATGTACGTATTCCTACAATCGCTCATGATGGGATGACATCAAATCCAAAAATCTCCTAGTCTACCATGATGCATTGTTTTCCATTTTGGTGCAGGTGACCAGGAGAGTGACAAGGCACTAATACTATAAGAGCACAACACAGGTCGGGATGTGGAGCTCTAGAACACTATCGAGAAAAACTACGCAGATGTCACTGGGAGACAAATTTTTGCAATGTAGGACAAAAGTGATGGTTGCGGGGCAAAACTCAGCTGGGAGGTAGAACTACATAGTTTCCGGGAGGGAGGCCAGGTGGGGTATCAGGGAGCTGCTAGGCCAATCTGCACATTTTTTCAGGGGAGCACTAGGTAGATCACCTAACTGGGATCTATGAAATTTCTCTGAGGAGGACAATGTGGGTAGCAGGAGGCACAAGCATAAAAATCTAGGCAGTTTTTCAAAGGAGCACAAAGTCGGGCTACAAGGGCTGCTGGTCAAAACTACACAATCCTAAGAAACAGTCTGGGCCCAGACAGTTCTGCTCATTTTCTGATTTGGTTGCAGAGTGGGGAAGAAGGGCTGGACAAGACAGATCTGCCAATTTCTGAGTTGGTTGTAGAGTGGGGAAGAAGGGCTGGACAAGACAGATCTGCCAATTTCTGAGTTGGTTGTAGAGTGGGGAAGAAGGGCTAGTAGGATAGGACAACATTGTGCAATTCCTGGGTTGGTTGCAGAGTGGTAAGGAAGGGCAGGACATGACATCTTTGCGCAGTTTCTAAGCTAGTTGTAGAGTAGACAGGAAAGGAAGGGCAGAACATCTCTACACCATTTTTGAGCTGAGTACAGCCTAGGGTCACAACTCAAGTTCCTTCTCTGGTTGACCAATGAGAGGCTTGATGGGAGATCTTGCGGGAAGTGAAAAGTGGATCGGCTTCTGGGATAACTTCCACATAGTTCTAAGAGTCAGTCAGCTGGCTCATTTCCAGATTCACATAAAGCAAGCTGCCCAGAGGACAACCTCAAGCTTTGCGCAGTTCTGGGCAGCAGTGCAAGGTTGCTGAGGTCAGGTCTGGTTGATGGAGGGTTGTTCAGTCGACAGATTTTTCAGGAAAATTGAGTAAGTGTGAAAGAAAGTGTTTTTGTGTAGACACGACAATGTGATCACACACGTAGCATGAATCAATGGCAAGACAACTCAAACCAACAAGACAATGTGTGCTCAATGAGACTGACCCAAAGGTTGAGAGTGACAAGTGCGATAGTTGAAATATGTCCTCGAACGACCATGACGACACTTGTGCAATAGTTTTTACAACTTAGTGTGTGAGTGCGACTGATGTCGACAGAGTGAAAACAACTCATACGCACAAATATATACCTTCAAAATTTCGGAACAAACTTGCAAGCATGACATAGCGACCAACATGCCAAAAGACGATCGGTGATCGATCAAGCAAAGAGGGTGTGAAAACTCAACAAGATCTCATGGGATGAGCTCGAGTGTTTGCAGCCATCAAGGTAAAAAATAAGGAAGGCTCCAAAAATTTTGATGTAGGTCAAAATTTTGAGGGGTGTTGCAACCGCTACAATAGGTTTGAAACCTTTCGGAAGTAGTTTGAGGAATCTAGTTTTCCTAGTTTTGGTCCCAGGAGAAAAATATCTATGTATATTTTATGTTCTCGCCATTGTATATTATTTGGTTTTTTACTTTTTAATAAATTGTTGGTAGGTATTATGTGTATAGGGGTTAAAACATTCATTTGGTATCAAAGAAAATTTAGTTTCAATGAGATTCCTTTGCACTAAGAGATTTTTTTTCTTAGGTATGTGGTAGAGCCTATTACAATGGAAGATTTGTGGGATCAATTATTGTGGTGAAAGGAAATGGAAAAAAATGGAAAGATAGAGATCGATAAATTCAATGGATAGAGATTTGATTGTGGAAGCTCAATATGGAGGATTTTTTCTTGGATAAAGATCGTGGATCATGATGGATCCATGTACTAAACAAACAACAATGTCAACAAAAGATTGGACCAAGTTGGATTGGAAGTCAAAGAGAACAATATGGTTTTGCATCTCAGATTCAGTATTATTCAATGTTTCAGGAGGATCTACAACAAAGGTTTTGTGGGACAAGTTAGAGACTTTGTATCAGTCTAATTCCCTGGTAAATAAATTGTTTTTGTGGAAGAAGTTGTATAACCTGAGGATGAGGGATGGAGACTCAGTGATAGAGTATCTGAATTTCTTCAATACCATGGTAAGTTAGTTATTATCTGTTAACATTAAGATTTTAGATGAGGATAAGTGCATTGGTCTCTTATTAGTCTCTTTGGTTGTTTCCATAGGTAGTAATGCAACTACCTTGAAATTTGATGAAATAGTCTCATCCCTATTGTCGGAGGAGATGAGAAACAAAAATATGGAGAGATATAATGTATATGATTTGTATGTAAGAGGATGTTCCTATAGCATAAATAGAAAGAATTCCTCACGCGGGAGATATAAATATAGAAGATCTAAATCTCCAAGAAAAATTGTAAAGGTATGCTGGAAATGCGGAAAAGAAGGGTACTATAAGAAAGGTTGTAGATCTAAAACCCTTGAGAAAGGAAAGGGATCTCATGATGTTTCTTCTGTATAGGAAAAAACAACCTCAGACGAATTTGGGGATGTGTATTTGTATTCTTCTTCAAGTACACATGTAGATCATGAGGCATGGTTAACTTACTTTGGTGCATCCTTTCATATGACTCCACATAGGGAGTGGTTTTGCGAATATGAGAAATATGATGGTGGTGATGTCTTCCTAGGTGATAACAAGAAGACCAAAGTCGTAGGATGAGGAAAAGTGCAATTTAAGTTGATAGGTGAAAGGATTAGAACATTCCTTGGTGTTTTTCATGTTACAGGATTGGCCAAAAATTTAATTTATGTAAACAAGATGGATGATGTGAGTGTAATAATAATGTTCAAGAAAAATACCTATAAGATGGTTCAAGGAGCATTGATATTGACAAGGGGAGTTCATATCGAAACTATGTATAAGCTATTGGGAAGTACTATAATTAATGATTCCAATAGTTTTTTTGTTCCCGCAAGTGGAGTAGAAAGTCTTGTAGTCTCTAGAGAAAAGACTAATATGGAACCAAAGACTGCGACATAGTTCCATATTAGAGATAAGGGCCTTCGAATACTACATGGTAATGGTATGGTAAAAGGTATGTTTAATTTCTTTTTGGATTTTGAATTTGTGAACATTGTGTATATGGGAATTAGAATCGGGTGAGGTTTTCCTCTAGTGTTAAGAGGGTAGAAGGAATATTAGAGGTTGTACATAGTAATGTGTTTGGACCCATGTCAGTTCCATCAATGGATAAATCTGTGTATTATTTCTCTTTTATAGATGACTTCTCGAGGAATACATGGATATATTTCCTTAGGAGAAATCTAAAATCTTTGAAAATTTTAAATAATTTAAGGCTCTAGAGGAAAATAAAATAGAGAAGAAGATTAAGGTGTTGAGGATAGATAATCGTGGAGAGTTCTACAAAAAGGATTTCAAAGAGTTTTATAAGAAGTGTGGTATAGAATGGTGGAAGACTACTTTGCACACACCGCAGAAAAATGGAGTTTGAAAAAGAATGAAGAAGATGTTAATGGAATAGGAAAGGAGCATGCCTAATAGTGTTGGATTAAGACAAGAATTATGGGCAAAGAAAGTGGAGACTACATGTTACCTAGTTAATAAATCACCTTCATCAGTGTTGAAGGATAAGACCCGACATGAGGTATGGAATGGTAAGAAACCCTCTCTCTCACATCTCAGGGTATTTGGTTGCAATGCATATGTACATGTTCCAAAGGAAAAAAAAAGAACCATGTTGGATAATAAATATAAAAGGTACACATTTATTAGGTATAAAGATTGTTTAAAATCTTACAAGATTTGGAACCCAGAGAAAAGAAGGTTGTGTACAGTCGAGATGTGGTATTTAGAGAAGTGAAGGATGTCATGAAATAGGAAGTCCTACCAAGGGAAAATAAATCAGAGAAGATAGAGTTTTAATTAAAGGATGAAGAACCATACTCCATTATAGAACATGAATAAGAAGAAGAAGAACCACACACTCTTGTTTTGAGGAGATCAGTTTGGGAAAGAAGGAAGCTAGAGAGGTATGCTCCATTTGATTTCCACTCTAATCTTGCTTTATCTATTATTGATGATGATCCTATAAATTTTAGGGAGGCAATGGATTCATGGGATGGAAAACTCTAGAGAAATGCAGTTGAAGAAATGACGGCCTTGGAGAAGAATGAGGATTGGGATCTAGCGGAGTTGTTGGATAGAAGAAAACCCGTTGGTAGAAAAGGGTGTTAGAAGAATATTAATGCAAAAGTTAAAGTGTAGGAATACAAAGCTCGATTAGTAGCGAAAGGTTTTTCTTAGGTGTCAGGAAATGATTTTGGTGATATTTTTTCTCTTGTTTCCAAGTTGGATTTTATTACATTACTTTTATCTTTTGCTGCTACTTTTGATTTTGAGGTAGAATAGATGGATGTGAAGACAACATTCCTATATGGAGATTTGGAAGAAGAGATTTATGTGAAGCAGCCATAAGTATTTGCAGTGAAGGGTAAGAATGAACTAGAATGCAAATTAAAAAATTCTATGTATGGGTTAAAGAAATCACTAAGGATGTGGTATAAAAAATTTGATACGTATATATAGAGACTTGGCCTCACAAGGAGGAAAGTGGATCACCATGTATTATATGTTAGTTGGTGATCATGTTATTTAATTGATCTTGTATGTGGATGATATATTGTTGATTGGAAATGACAAAGAAATTATCTAGGATGTGAATACCCAATTGTCCTATAAATTTGACATGAAGAGTCTTGTTGCTGCAAATTTTATTTTAGGCATGGAAATTAAAATAGATTGGGAAAAAATAAACTCTGGTTCAATTAGATGTAGTACGTTGAGACAATATTGTATAGGTTTAATATGTATTGTAGTAAAACAATGAAGGTTCCTATTCTTGTAGGTGTGAATTCTGCATAATGGTGTCCCAAGACACATGAAGAGGAATAGGACATTACCCTTGTTCCATGTGTGAGTGCAATTGGAAGTTTGGTATATGAAATAGTCCATAGTAGACCAAACATTGCACATGCGTTAGGAGTATTGAATAGGTTTATGTCAAAACCAAGTAAGGGGAATTGGAGAACAGTAAAGTGGGTTTTTAGGTATCTGTATGCCACTAGTGATTAGGGTTTATGCTACCAAGGAAGACCACAATTGGATGGAGTGTTGGACATAAGTGGCTTTAATTTTTTATGTTTTTGCATGTTTGCATTAAAGAGTGTATGGAACCCTCCATGGGGATTTTTCTTATCGACGTTTCAGGCTAAGTATCACAACCCATCATCAAGAGATCCACTAATGAATATTGGACAATTTAGCTCATCAAATATGTAAATAAATAGTAAATAAAACATAATGTTAAAAAGTTTTATGTCATCCAAAATTAAATAAAATATAGGTTAATTAAAAAGGGAGTTAATTAGAAATGTAATAGTTTCTTTAATTAATAATATATCTTAGATAAGATAATAAAAATAAATAAGATAATGTAATGTGGCCTTGTTGCTACAAACTGGGTTGGATATTTGGATCAGAGAAGATATGCAAGTGGGTACATGTTTTAACCTATTTGTAGGAGTATTCAGTTGGATGAGTAAGAGATAGTCTATAGTGGCGCTTTCAACTACAAAAGTTGAATACATGGAAGCCACTCATGCAAGCAAGGAAGCAATTTGGATATACAGATTATGTTAAGGTATGGGATTTTACAACAAGTTATAAGGATAGATTGTGACAACCAAAGTGGAATTTTCTTGGCAAAGAACCCTGCTTATCATTTGAAGACAGAATATTGATGTTCAATATCATTTTGTATGGGATATGTGTAACAACCCTGTGGAGTAGGTAAATATCCTTTGTCGATAGAGGTGATCCCTCTAGCCCTAGAGTGGGTCTAGTCACAAACATAACAACCTAATGAAAAATTCCTTACACTAGAATCGAATAAGAGGGCCTATCTCTTAGAACTCTGATATGCTTGATGGTGATCTCGCTCCTTTGCTCCAGCTCCTTTTGTTCTTCTCCTTCAAATACCTAAAACAAATAGACAAGAGACAACAACAAATGTAATAGCATACAATCACATTAATCTACCTAAAAATTCATAGAATCTTAAGCCATCAAATGTAATATGACACTCAATGTAGGAAATAAATCATTAGTTGTATTGATATAAAGCTCAGAAAGAGATACAACCAAAGCCTTGACGTTGCAGGTCTCCTCCGACGTATTTGGGTTCCAATACCACTTCTAGAATCTCATGGATAGCCTCAACAATGGAAGTTTAAGGCTTCTTCCCTTTAGTTCCAAACCAAACCAAACACACTATTCTCCCTTTACACACATAAACTAGAAGGCAAAAGCTATAGATATCTTGTTGGTTATTCAAGCTCCAAAAGACTAGTTCAGCTTGAAAAAGGAGGAGTTTATATAGCTTTGATGGATGGGAGATGGTTCCTATTATGATGGGAGAGGGATTATCTCTTTGGTTTGTTCCATATTTATAGGGGAAAGGATGCCAAACAGACTCCCTAAGCTCTATCCAACCCAACCATTAACTAGAATTTCTTTCACGAAGCTTCTAGAGCTGGAAGCTTCGACTCCATTTTTAAAAGCTTTCCCAAAGAGGATCGATGTGAGTGATGAAGGGCTCACATGCACCGTTTGGTGCTAGGTCTAGTTTCAAACTCTACAAATCGATGCAGGGAAGGAACTGATCACTAGCTTCGGTCTTGGAATCTGGGATTGAAGGAAGATTCTTGCAAAATGATGCAAGAGGGGAATGTTTTACACATAAAAAGGGATGTAAAGGCATGCTCTTCATGATCGGAAAGCATATAGAGTTCATTATAGAGGTCCTCCAGGATCGAGGAATAGGGAGTATAGGGATAGTGATAAAATATTGTGTAACAGATGCCCCCTGAAGCCTGAAGGTTGAACTAGAGTGAGGGGTGAAATGATTTACAAGTAGATGCGTGGAACTGGAGATAGTTGTCAGAAAACTTACAAGCAAGCATAGATACATATATATCACTGAAAAATCTGATAAATGATACATGAATCATGGTATGGACGCAACCATCCAAAGAAATATCATGTAAATGGATCCAAGGTATGGGCGCAACCATCCAATAATGAGAAGGATCACATATAACAAAACATGTTATGGTCATAGCCATCCATATGAAAGAAACATATATATCAGCATGATCATGTCACATCGCCTTGCAACCTAGACTTCAGTAATCTAAGATCATGGTCTTGCGCTCCAACAGGGCCCGATGAAAGTATAAATTCTAACATGTGAATAGATGTGTTGAAGTTGAACATGCTAGAAAATCGCTTGATTACCGGTCAATGATGTGAATTGTTAACAACTGCGAGAGAAACCACCAATAATGATGATGGCACTCAAGATACCAACAACACAATCCACAGAATGTGAATAAGGAACTAAAGTCGAACACCCGTGAAATCACTCGATCAAAAGCCAATGATGTGAACTTGTCGTCGAGTGTGAATAACTTGCCATTAAGGCATACAAGCTCTAAGGTACTGGAAAGGGGTCTCTTGGCCAACTTCCCAGATAATGAGCTGAAGTCGACAGGAAGTGACCTTGTTGAATTAGGGCCATGATTTATCCCACATCATCGATGCAAGACAAAGGGATGTAATTATTATGGATGATACAGAGAATTAGAAATGAGTGTAACTGCATAAGGATAACTCTTGAACATATCAGTGACATGACTCCGGAGTTTGGCAGCTTTTGGATCCATAGCATCGGAGGTCATGATGACATGATAGAGATCAAATGGAAAGGAAAAAATGAATGACCCAACCGAGGAAAGTAAACGATGAAGTGAGGATATACCAACCCAACACGAAGCAGAAAGTGTCATGTTCAAGAGTGAGCTGCCAACACAACTGATAGAATTTCCCATTTTCCCCCACCATTTCTGGTAGGTACCCCAATTATTTTTTATCGCAAGCTTGAAGGGATATTATGTGCTTGCACTGTAAGTCCATCCTTTGGATGAATCCGACCTAGTAAGATTAATGAGCCCTAGGAAGGAGAAGCTCATGTTCGTCATGGTGACGAATCCAATGTCATTTAAGTTTAATGAGTCCAACAAAGGTGTAACTTGGTATCTTTTTCATGTTTAGAGAGTTTGAAAAAGACATGGAAAAGAAAACTCCAAAAGGTTCCTTTTCATACATTTGTGTCTCTCGAGCCCGAAGGTAGAAAATAATACTTGAGAGAATTGCTTGACCATGTCAGTCAAGGAGTACCTTTTTCGTAAATATTTTATCCCAACCCAAAAAAGGGGTAAACGTATATTGGGTAAACGATGTTTCGCAACCTTTAATGAGTTCAAAATGACAAGAGATCAACAATATTTTTGTGTTTTAAGAGTTGGAAAAGAGCTGAAAGGAGACCCCCCATTTTTATTAACTTTAACGAGTCAAAAGGGAAAAATACTCGATGATATTTTCATTTGAGTTTTTACGAGTCAAGAAAAGAGCTTAAACACGACTCAACACCATCATCAACAATCCATCAGCTGTCACTACACAAGAAGGAAACACATTATCTGATTTCTAAGGTGAAAATAGGCGAAAAATGCTTTCAAAACCCTAAAATGTCATAAAAAGTGAATAAAAAGGGGAAAAGTAAATTGTTTTTTACCATTTACCTTTTACCTTGTGTGGAGCAATTTTTATCCATTTGTTCCCTAGATTTTCTGGAGCAGACTATGGAAGATCCATAAGATCGATCGATGAACCGTCAATTGTAGGTAAAAGTTGAGACCCTTAGCTTCATTTTCATCCCTGTTTTTTTTCTGTTTTTAGCCATCTTTTGAGGAGATTTTGGCAAAAAAAATTTCCCTCGGTTGGTGCAAGATCTAGGCTCAGGATCATGTTGATCGAGGGTTATTTAACATAGTCACTTGTGTCATCGATGCTACTATTTTTTAAACAATCGCGCTGGTGCAAAGAGGAGAAAAATTTTCATTTCCGCCTAAATTTCTTGGTCCAAGACTAATTTTGACTTGAATATTTGGTGTTTGCAAGAAAAATACAGTGAAAAAAATGGTTGATTGGAATGAATGCGAGCATGAGGCAATTGATGCACAGGAATTGATAGATCCAAACCATTCAGATGCTCTGAGGAACTGTGGGTTGCTCAAATTCTTCCTTACACCGGGCCTTCAGGCCCAACTTGATCTCTTGCAATACTTGATTAGTCTTTGGGACATTGGACAGGAAGTCTTTGTGATCCGGGACCAAGAGCTAGAGCTAGAGACTTCAGATATATATTTCATCACTAGACTGTCCCAAAGAGGGGAACCAGTCAATCTGTATGGGTCTAGGCTCACTGGGGCAAGTGTGAACATTGTCGTTGGTAGAAAATTGCCCAGAAGCATTGAAATAAAAAATTGACAATGTTTATATCATGAGTGTTAACAACCTTGTATTGAAAGTGCTGATCTTGACCATAAATAGAGTTTTGGGGCTCAGGCATTACATGAGTCCAACAAGTCCAAATTCCAGTATGTCATAGACTACATGAGGTCCACTGTCTTCAATTGAGTGGAATCCATGAAGGTGAACATGAAGTGCCGGTTATCCAAAGCCAAGGCTTGGAAACTGAAACAATTTAGATATGGTTCTATTCTGGTGACCTTCTTTTTGGAGCGAATCCCACTATTTCACTATCAGCTAGCAGAGGTAAACCCTCCATTGCCACGAGACCCACAGATGGTCCAATGGAGTGAAATGATGCCTAGAACTGGCGGGGTCCAACATATGTCATACAAGCCTGCCTTCTTTTCATCGCTGAGGTGTCAGCTGATCATGGTAGAGGATTGGCCATATAGTGGTACTGACTTCTGCAACGATCCTGACATGTCGCTTCCATAGGGAGAATATTTTTATGATGGAGGTAAGCAAAACAACTTTGATTTTTGTGATTTTTTATTGTTTTTGAAATATATGTATTTGCGACATTTCGATTTTGTAGTTTCAGATGTAGGACCAGAGCGACCAGCCGGGATGTCCCTAATCGCTAGATGTGTTGTTTGACAGTTTGATATCGCTCCTTATTAGGAAGGAATAGAAGACATAATAAGCAGGAAAGCTACTTGAAAAACACACCAAACAAAACTAGAAAAAAATAAATAACACACATATGCACAAAAGTAGCCACACGAGATGACTCAGGCATAGTACTTTTTTACAGAGTCCATTGCTGGACTTGGGTAATCAATCAATAGTGAGGAAAACTGGAGTTTTACCATTGACATGATGTGTAAGAATCGACTTGGCCAAATAATAGAGTAAAACTCACAAAAGGTTGTGCCCCCATTCCCCCCAGGCGGGTGATGGTGATGAGTCGTAAGGTGAAAACCCCATTGCGATAATGGGTTGATGGTAGAAACTCGAGGAAACGAGGCAAACCTAAACTCATGATGAGAAAAAGGTGCCCCCAGTTGAAAGATATTGACAATGTTAGGGAAAACTTGTCAATAGGCAGTGTTGAGGTAATATTACCCATGTTCCCTTCTGACCAAACTTCATGGGTCATGGTAGGAGCCTGAAGTGGTTGGGTCAGGAAACGACAAGAGAACTTCTCAAGACAGGTAGACATGACCACTGGGTCAGGAAAGAATGAGGAATGATGATGAGTATCATTCCATGGTTCTTCCTCCAGAGACATGATTTCCATGATGCTTTCGTTAGAAGGAAAAGTCTCGGTTAAGGGATCATGGGAATTCGAAGAACCAAGCCACGAGGATTGAGAATACGTGTCAAGAGACGTTATCAAAGCAGTATGATCGGTAGGTACCGAAGCTGAAGGAAAAATAATCTCCACATAATTCATCTTAGCAAGGCTTAACGACTTGACATCACCCCATGTATCAACAAGATTAGGAGAGGGAATGACCCAGGATCAAACTTAACAAAGATCATGTTGACTGAGGCAACATGCGGAGGTGGGAGAGGAAAAATACCCATTAAGGCGGGATATTTAAAAGTTCCATCCCCCACACTCTCATAAGGAGCTATGCTTCACGTACGGAACATTGCCATCTGAGGAAGAAGAAGCGAAGAAAGACAACTGGTTGATCATGACAATTTTTCCTTGATGGGGAAAATGGAGCACGCGAAAAAGAGAAGAGGCCACAGCATGCATAGCATGGGTCCTGTTATCACCCCAAGAAACTCTCCTAGTTTGTATCTCAAAGATGCTCGGGAACATTACAAACTCAACAAAAATGTTGGAAATAGGTGGATGAATGGAAGGAATGATGCATATTCAAGCCAGATAACCACTTCTACTATGCTTAACCCCAGACATGGGTGAACACCCCTAGACTACAAGGCTTTAGACCACCAATTACTCACCGTTTGAGGATTAAGTGAACATGGAGAATACTGACCACACCAGCAGATGCACAAGACCATGTGATGGCCGACTGCAACCAGTAAAGAGGTTTGCAAATCTATTTCCTAATGCACAGACAGGATGACAGCTCTCTGGAACTAAGTAAATAGAAACCTGCATAACACATTCAATGATACATACCAGATTCTAACACAGAGGTGGGATGACAGTCCCTCTAATGCTAAACATCAAGAGCACATGAAAAATGCATAACATGCACAACCTAGAACATAGAAGAAATGGAAAGTGAGCAATTAATAGCAAAGGAAGCTTGTATTAGCTAAAAATGAAGACTAAAAACTGCAGGTATCACAGTAGTTACAGTCTCCAGAAGTTGAATCTTACATCAAAACTACAACCATCAACCATGATTACATCTCTGCTCTGGGTATATATAGAGTTTGTTTACAAAGATATTCTGTTGTTCCAGGCATGGAGGGGTCATAATGGACCACCAACCACCTTAACTCTCTGATGGAGTCTCTGCTACGATCTGTTGGCTTTAATGAAAAAAATTGGCCTATTGAGATACTTTGCTGTCCTTTTCGAGTAGGTGGAGTGTTGACTGAAAGAAGCTCCATAATTGATAAATTATTGTAATTGCTCGATGCTGTCCTTTCCTTCTTCAGCCATACTGTCCCTTGAATGTGGTGGTTGAAGTAGCAACTGCGCAGAGTACTTGGTAGCTGATCGCTTCGTCCTTCAGGTGTATGAGACAGGTCGAATACACAAGTATAGCATGGTGGACGCATGAACAGGCCGGGGATGATACATCAGTCGTTGGATCAAGTGAATGGGCGGCAGAGATCTCTCGGCGGGAGCTATCAAGAGGAAGCAGGGGGAGACAATTGTGAGCTGTCAGATCGCGAGCAGGCAGATCCGACGGCTATCAAGCAGAAGAGATGCCTCGAAGTTAACGAGCGGGGAACGGTATGATGGCGATAAGTGGTATTCCCCACACCGCTTCGGGAGGGTAGGTGGTAAACGTACATGGGCTTGTGATCCAGTAGAACTGCGACGTGTGGCAGACGTGATGGGAGGGAAACCACTTTCCCTGCACGTTAATGTACGTCTGGTTTGCGGGGTAAGGAGGAGCGACTGCCGTTGGATTGTGGCAACAAACAATTGGACGGCAGGGAAATAAAATGAGTTTAACAAGCAGGGGAAGTAGCGGAGACCGTCAGATCGTGATGCGATGATCGAACGGTGCAGGTTTAATCGCACGGGTTTCTAGTTGTTATGATAGGGAAACAATGAATTTGAGGATTAGGCGCAGGCGCGCGGTTACCTGGGTTTGAAGCTTACTGCCTAGGGGTTGAAAGATCTTGGATTTTCACAAAGTTATAGAAGTGAAATGGAGGAAAAGACATGCATCAGGGGGCTAAGAGAGTATGAAGAAGCTGAAGGAGAGGAAGGTAAATGACTGCTGCGAGCTCCCTTTTCTGCATAAACACATGGCCGAGCTGATATTTGGTCCTCCAAACGCTGAAGTATGTAGCAGAGCTAACACTGGCTCCTTCTAGGGATGAGATCCTCCCTGTGAGGTCTCAAGAACTACAAACCAATGCCTTCATACAAAACTAGCTTTAAAACATTGCCTAGTATCCATTGGGCATGGAGTCAAATTAAGTCTATACTAAAACCTGTAAAAGAAAATGCTTACAATCATTAAGGCTTGAGAACCTTAAACAACATAAATCTTCAAAAACTGGCCATCTGTTGGGCCATCAAAACTATTTCCCATCCTCTCGACCGGTTCATCATAGATTAGCAAAACTAGATTTATTTGATCCTCTACCTCAAAAAGTTTAGGGAATTTGGGCTCATTCGGTAGATATGGATCAAATTTCATCCCCTTTCTGTGTGCTCTCATCCTTGGATGTTCTTCATGGGAGCCTTTGTACACCTGCTAAATTACAATGAATGCTGTGTACTTCTCTGTGTCATCTGTGGCCTGCACAATTAGTATGATTGGTGAACCAATGTATTTTTGTGTCGAGGACACACAGCCATCACCTGCTCTTGCATCTTTTTTAGAACAGTCCACATCCAAGGAGGAGTCCCAAGACTGTGCACCCTCTTCCTCTGCCATCTGGTAAGTTTCCTTTTCAATCTGTGTGGAGGATACCTGAGCAAGTATCAGATAATCAAGACTGAGGTGATCAGTATCAGCCTTGGGAATTGAGTTATGGTCTGCCTTAGTGCCTAGTGGGAAACTATGAGGGATTGTCATTTGAGCAGACAGAGGGACCAAAGATGATGGGGAGCTTTCCTCTCCCTTTTTGACCACTGGACAGGGGATGACAGCAGGTTGGTCAAGTTGCAGATCTACATAGTCATTAGAAGATGTCCTGGCTTTAGGCTCGAATTCTTGGAGGATGGTAGGACCTGCTGCTAGCTCCTTTTGCTAATCAGCTTGTTGTTCTGTAGGTACAACAAACTGGTGAGCAGTGCCTCTAGGTAATGGCCTCTCATAGGCAGCTCTGGTTAAGAAATGTGCACTGCCATTATCTTCCAAACCATGGACCTCCTCCTCTTCATACTGCTCTTCTTCCATGAATATATTCTGAAAAAGGGTCTTCACCCTTTGATCTTCGTTTGTATCTTTGCTTCTTTGTAGAATTTGCAACTGCTCCTCTCCTGCATGCTGCTCAACTCTTAACCTGGAAACGTCAAAGGCCAATAATCAATCATTCTGGCCATTTCGTCGATCTTATGATCTGATGATGATGAGAGCCCATCCCTCTGTAAGTTCCCAAACTCAGTATGATCATAGAGCAGATCTTCCTTATCCCCCCAGTGTTTTAGCAACACGTCATCTAAGGCCTTGATGTCTGCTATGGACCTAGGGGATAATTTGCTGAACCATTTTCTAGCTTCTCCCTCTAGGCTTTGGACAAAAACCCTCATCCATACATCCTCTTCATCCATACATTCTTGATAATCTCCTGCAGGCATGGCATTCAAAGGGACAGGCAAGACCAAGGGTCCATACCTAGCAGCAATGATTCTTTCTATCTTTGTCAGAGCTTGCTGACCTGCCATGACTGGGGTATGTGAAAGGATACTGGAAGACTGAGTGGTATGGATCAATGAAAAGGATGACAGAGACAGAGGAATATGATGGACAGCATGGATGCTCCTTTGGACTAAGATTGGAAAGGTAAATGAATGAACGGGAGCTTTATGAATCTCTGCATGTGACTTTCACTAGCAGAGATACATAGGATTTCTAAGGCTTACCTGATCCTGATGCTCCTTTCTACAATGTTTTCTTCTGCTTAATGATCTTCTCGGGGTCAAGCACTGGTTCAGCTGGTGATTTCTGAAGATTTCTCTGAGCATGCCTCACAAATTGAGCCATGATTGTAATGTGGAGTCGCCAGATAGATGATTACAACCAGAAATGTGCCCAGACTTTGTCTATTATCAAAATATGGAATTGTGTCATTCTCCCAGGGAATCTGAGCTTCAATCTCCTCTCCCTAGCAATGGCGCCAATTAATGTTATCACCCCAAGAAACTCTCCTAGGTTGTATCTCAGAGATGCTTGGGAACATTATAAACTCAACAAAAATGTTGGAAATAGGTGGATGAATGGAAGGAATGATGCATATTCAAGCCAGATAACCACTTCTACTATGCTTAACCCCAGACATGGGTGAACACCCCTAGACTACAAGGCTTTAGACCACCAATTACTCACCGTTTGAGGATTAAGTGAACATGGATAATACTAACCACACCAGCAGATGCACAAGACCATGTGATGGACAGCTGCAACCAGTAAAGAGGTCTGCAAATCTATTTCCTAATGCACAGACAGGATGACAACTCTCTGGAACTAAGTAAACAGAAACCTGCATAACGCATTCAATGATACATACCAGATTCTAACACAGAGGTGGGATGACAGCCCCTCTAATGCTAAACATCAAGAGCACATGAAAAGTGCATAACAGGCACAACCTAGAACATAGCAGAAATGGAAAGTGAGCAATTAACAACAAAAGAAGCTTGTATTAGATGAAAATGAAGACCAGACACTGCAGGTATCACAATAGTTACAGTCTCCAGAAGTTAAATCTTACATCAAAAATACAACCATCAACCCTGATTACATCTGTGCTATGGGTATATATAAAGTTTGTTTACAAAGATATTATGTTTTTCCAGGCATGGAGGGGTCATAATGGACCACCAACCACCTTAACTCTCTGATGGAGTCTCTGCTACGATCTGCTGGCTTTAATGAACAAAATTGGCATGTTGAGATACTTTGTTTTCCTTCCCGAGTAGGTGGAGTGTTGACTGAAAGAAGCTCCATAACTGATAAATGCCTGTAACTGCTCGAGGCTGTCCTTTCCTTTTTCGACCATACTGTCCCTTGAATGTGGTGGTTGAAGTAGCAACTGGGCAGAGTACTTGGTAGCTGATCACTTCGTCCTTCAAGTGTATGAGACAGGTCGAATACACAAGTATAGCATGGTGGACGCATGAGCAGGCCGGGGATTATACATCAACCGTTGGATCAAGTGAATGGGCAGCAGAGATCTCTCGACGGGAGCTATGGAGAGGAAGCAGGGGGAGAAAATCGTGAGCTGTCGGTTCACGAGCGGGAAGATCTGACAGCTATCGGGCAGAAGAGATGTGCCGAAGTTAATGAGTGAGGAATGGTACGATGGCGGTAAGCGGTATTCCCTGCACCGCTTCAGGAGGGTAGGTGGTAAACGTACATGGGCTTGTGATCCAGTAGAACTGCGATGCGTGGTGGACATGATGGGACGAAAACCACTTTCCCCATGCATTAACACACGGGCGGTTCATGGGGTAAGAAGGAGCAACTGCTGTTGGATTGCGACTATAAACGATCGGAGGACAGGGAAATAAGATGAGTTTAACAAGTGGGGAAAGCAGTGGAGATTGTTGGATTGTGATGTGATGATCGAATGATGCGGGTTTAATTGCATGGGTTTCCGACTGTTATGACAAGGAAATGGTGAATTTGAGGATTAGGCGAAGGCGCACGGTTACCTGGGTTTGAAGCTTAGCGCCTAGGGGTTGAAAGATCTTGGATTTTCACAGAGTTATAGAGGTGAAATGGAGGAAAAGACATGCAGTGGGGGGCTAACATATTATGAAGAAGCTTAAGGAGAGGAAGGTAAATGACTGTGGTGAGCTCCCTTTTCTACATAAACACATGGCTGAGCTGAAATTTGTTCCTTCAAACGCTGAAGTATGTAGCAGAGCTAACAGGTCCAACTCTGTCTAAGTAGAAGATTATAATTAAGATTTACATCCACAATTTCTACTTCGACATGTACTGTCTTGCATTCCAAGGTAACGACAAGATTAGGAAGGACACCAAATGGTCGAGAATCATGCCCATCAAGGGCTTCCAAAGTGTTAGGTGATTGGTTCAAGGTAGGAGAATGGATTTCCTTCCAACAAGAGACAGACATGATGTAGGTGGAAGCACCTTCATCAATGATGGTCCTGTGAATTGTCTTCTCATTAATGATGACCTGAATGAGGAAGGCAATCTGATGAGGTAAGCATGGAACTTGGTTTTCCAGATCAAAACAAATGAGATAGGAGTCAGATGGATCAATACCTTCAATAGCCAACAATAGCGCTTTCCGCTGAGAAGGACAGCTTTGAAGGACCTCAAGAGTAGACATAGCTGATGGCGCTTGAGACAAACACTCAACAATGTTATAATGTTGAGCGACTCGAGCATTCAGATTATATGAGGACTTTCGCAGCACACCCTGAGAGGGCAGTCAAATAACGGAATTAGGATTAGGTTGCTCTATATGGAGAGGACTAGAGGTAGATAGGATAGAGGAGGAAGTGGCACCTTCTTTCTCTTTCCTTGTTGTCGAAGTAGGTTTTTGATAATCTTTTGATCTGGTAGCCACATTTATAGGCGTACTCATAATAAACACTTGGGAACCCCGAGGAAGTAGAAGACTGAAGTTGGTCTACCATTTGGGTCTTCTGGGATGGAAAGGGCTCTTTCAAGACAACCTGGGTCCCTTTGAGCAAACGACTAACTTCAGACTGTCTGATCCTCCTCATAGATGAGGCATGGATACTTGGGCTTCCTTTGGGAAGCATCACCAGCAGAAGACTTAGGAGTGCCCTATTTTGGGGCATCGACTTTGGTCTTTCCTTTGTCGTTCATTTTACCTTTAGAGGATTTTTCCACTGTGGTAGACTGGACAGCGTGAACCTTAGAGGTTTCACCAGGACCAGGTGAATTTCGAGAGGAATTGTTGGAACTAGTGTTTGAGACCACCTTCTGCTTGGAAGAATATTTCGCGGGGGTCTGAGACTTGGAACCAATCACTCCACCAACAAGTGGGGTAGTCGGAGACTTCGATGCTGTTAGATCGGATGATGATATTGGAGCATCAGGTAACATATCATATAACGTGCCAGATTGTGAGCAGATGAGGTCTAATAAAGTGCACAAGTGATGGCTTGCTCCTTAATGACACAGCCACCCATAGCTATGTACCCATCAATTTTGTTGATGAATGACTTGGTAAACCATTATGTCAACAACTGATCAATAATTTCAAACTTTATCATGTGATGTCAATGCCTCCTTTCATGGATTTGATTGGAGATATGGGTCTCAGTGTCTTGCTTAAGGGACTTAAGCAGATGGGTGTCAGTTACATAGCAAACTAGAAGCTGAAAATGTGTGAGGAAAGCCATAGCAAGAGTGTTAAAGTCATTGTAGGTACCTCGAGGAAATTCGATGTACCACTTGGCTATAGCATCTGTGAGAGTCCGTTGAAAAAGTCGGAGATGAATTGAATCATCAACGTACAAATTGGAGGAGCACTAGAGGTGATATGTCATCACGTGGGCTTGTTGGTCCTCCTTCACTTTTCCTTCAAACCTCAGATAATCACTCGGAATCTTGGACGAGACTGGAGGCCAGTATGGCGAATGAAGTATGGGATCATTCATGAGTCTAGAAACATCTAGTAGCTCCAATGTGGTGAGGAAAGGAAATTGCTTATTAAAATGAATTTGGGGCCCTCTGAGCAGGCCCAGACTATAGAACCCATCCTTGTTGGTAAGGATTTTGTCCCCATAGTGGAGAATTTTGTCCATATGGCGTTTGATTTTTTTCCCATTGTAGGTTACCTTATCCGTAGGGGTAATTATGACCTGGGTAGCCTTGATATTGTCTGGCCATAGGTTTTTTATAAGAAACATATGGGTTAAAAGGCTGTTGACCCTGTTGTCCTTGGACATATGAATTTTGCACCTGCTTCCCCTGGACATAAGGGTTTTGAACCTGCTACCCTTGGAAATAAGGATTTGCACCTGCTACCCTTGGACATAAGGATTTTGAGCCTGTTGCTGCAGGACTTGACCTTGGCCTTTGCCTTGCAAAGGTTGACCATGTTGATATGAATACAAGGGTTTTGTTGCCCAGGTTGACCTTGTTACTGCAAGGGCTAGCCTTTCTGCTGTAAAGGTTGTCCCTGCGGTTGTAGAGGCTGACATTGTGGAGGCATAGGTTGGGAAGCTTGGTGAAGAAAATGTGTTTGCGGCTGTAAAGCTTGTTGTGACTATTGCAAGGGTCGCCCCTACGGTTGTTGCAATTTTCCTTGTTATTGCACTGTCTGCCCTTGCTGCTGCAAGGATGGCCCTTGTTGCTACGAAGATTTCCCTTGCTGCTACGACAAGGGTACTTGGATAGTTCCTAGAGAAATACCTTGAAAGTTCCCAAATTGGATCTGACCATATCCACCAGGCATGGCGGATGGACTAGGTTGAACATAAGGTCCAACTTGAGGGATGTAAGGCAGATTTACCATCACTTGTGAAACATATCGAACATAAGGAGGTTGGAATGGACCCTGAGCCACATATGGCTACTAGTACTGGATGTTAATTGACGCAGATGGACTAGTAGGGTTTGGCTGCTGGTATTGGACATTACTCAATCCAGAAGGACCAGAAGGGTTCAGAATAGCACCGTAAGAGGGCTAATTCATTCCAACCATGTGTGTTTGTGAGCCACTCACACTGGTTGCACCATAAATCATGAAGATATTTGGATATTTCCCCCCATGCATTGGTACATCCTGTCCACTTACTAGAGGGGTCGAAGAACTTACAAAGACTTGACTCGAGATTATCAGTTGAACCAAAAGAGTCAGTTGAGATGACGAAACGAGTGGGTTCAGAATGGTGGATTGCACCAGAACTGAAGTAACTGCAATATGCACAATTGGTTGAGAGGTTGGGTTTTGAACAAATGAACCTAAGGTAGGCATAGTTCCAGGCGACTAGATAGGGTTGTGATACAATGACGAAGCACTAGGAATGCCCAACACTAACTGAGCTAGAGAGGTATAACCATGCGGCAATGAAGGCCCACTATACTCAGGGTAAATGTTGGATGGAATTCTTCCCATGTAAGGGACACATTTAGGAGGGAATTGATATCCCTATTCATCAACAACATGAGGAGTGTGTGTGGTAGAAATCTCTGAGTGACTCGGAGAGGAGACTAGAATCTCTCATTCTGATTCCATGGTTGGAAACAAATGACGATGGACAATCGAATATGTTCGAGGGGATAATTCCAAAGGAATACCCAGTTGATCGTACAAACTGTATAGATGCTACGGTGATATCACAACAGGATTGAACAAAGGATTTAGAGGGAAACAACCAGTCCTTGCTAACCTTTAGGGGTCGGCAGTTTCTCGGGAGTCTGGATAGGATTATTGAGAGATTCTGGGCCAGATTTGTAAGGTGACCTAGTATTTGATGGGGGAGGACGAGATGACAAAGGTTGAATACTCAAAACAATTCCAAGTTCAACACCTTGATCCTTGAGTGACTGCGGGAGTTCGGGAAGAGGCTCCTCAGATGATCTTTTAGATGGAGGAGTGGAAGAGGAACTAGGCGAACTTGATGGTTCTGCCACGATGGCTTTGTCTCAAACAACAAGAGAAAAGAGATTAATCTCATGGCTTGTTCAAAATATATTAAAAGTATACTCATGATGTGGTCTAGAAAAAGACTATCAGGAATTTGATGTGATCTTGGGAACAATTTTTTAAGATGCTGAAACAAACTGGTGCCCTTTCATGTTTTAAGAGTTGAGAAAAAGGAAAAGATGACTCTATTGCTTTCAGTTTGAATGAGCTCGAAAGGACAAGTGCTCAATCATCTTTTCAATTTAGAGAGTCAAAAAGACTAAAATGATTGCTCAGGATAATCTAGGCAAAAGGATTACTAGGTAACCGTGAACTGCAAAATACCTTTCGATGAAACGAGAAGTACGAGTAGGAAATCTCCTCAAATGTTGTGTTCGGTGTATCACATTTACAAGGTACTCAGCTTCCTATGGATAAAGGATTGCAAACCTAGTGGGGTCACCCCTTATATACGCAATGGTACAGGGAGCACAAGTCCGTATTAGAATTATCTAGTGCCAAAGTGAACAACAGCTGCTAGGTTTAAAGATGTTGGAACACATCTCTAGCCTAGACCTCTAAAATGTGAGCGTTACGTTTCAAATCACTTTCAACATCAAACTAGGATTCAACAACGTTGCAAATTTGTGAAATCCTATGTATCAATGATTTACCATGGGAAGATCTTCATCATAGATCTTCATTTTTACCTGAGATTGATCGTTTTGAAAATGATTTTTCATCTATTTTTATGACTGAATATGTCAAGGAACCTCAGAATCCAATGAAAAATCCTGATTCAGAGTTAAATTTGGGAAACATTTCTCAAACTATTCCTATTGATATTTCGGTTAGGCCTGGAATTGTTGAAAACATTCATATAGGTGCCTCTTGTACAGAATATGAAATTCAAACATATAAGGCCCTATTTCAATAATTTCGCGACGTGTTTGCCTAGTCATATGAGGAAATGCCAGGAATTGACCTAGCAATTGTTGTTCATGAAATCAAAACTTACCCGGATGCTAAACCCGTCCGGCAACGTTTGCGTCAGATCCACCTACGAGAAGCTGCTGCTAATAAAGCAGAAGTTGAAAAATTACTCAAAGCAGGTTTCATTTATCCGATTCCTTTAACGGATTGGGTATCAAATATTATTCATGTTAACAAAAAGCAAGGGACAATAAGAATATGTATCAATTATAGGGACATTAATCGAGCCTGTCCAAAAGACAACTACCCAACTCCCTATATCGATCAAATCATTAATGATTGTGCCGGCAGTGAAATATTATCCTTCATGGATGGTTTTTCCGGATACAATCAAATAAATATTCTACCTGCTGATCAACCAAAAACGACTTTCATTTTTCCATGGGGGACATTTGCTTATTGCAAATTACCTTTTGGGCTCAAGAACGTCAGGGCAACTTTTCAAAGAGCCATGTCTTACGCATTTCATGACATCAAGCACATTGTGCAACCCTATCTCGATGATTTACCTGCTCATTCATTACATCGAGCTGATCATCTCATCCATTTACGAGCAATATTTATGAGGTGTAAGCATTATCGAAGTAGGTTGAATCCACACAAGTGTGTTTTATGTATAGAAACGGGTCGATTACTGGGGTTTGTTGTTTCGAAAGCTTGCATTCGCATCGATCCCTCGAAGGTTGAAGCTATTGTCAAATTGCCTCCTCCTTCAAGTCTTCGCCAACTCCAAATTTTGCAGGGGAAAGCAAACTTTCTACGTCGATTCATTCCTAACTACACCGAGATCACAAAGGGTTTTACCCAGTTGTTGAAACAGGATACTCCATTCTTTTGGGATGAGATAGCTAATAAATCTTTTGATGCACTAAAACACGCGTTGAACCATGCACCGTTATTACATCCTCCCAACTACAACCAGGACTACTTCTTGTATCTCGCCGCCTCCCATTCCACCATCGGAATGGTGTTAGTTCAGGAAGATGAATTCGGTACTGAACATGTGAGATATTACCTTAGTCACACTTTAAATCCAACTGAGCTAAAATACTCACATGTGGAGAAATTGGCATTGGTAGTTGTTCAAGCTGTCCAACGTTTTCGTCATTACATTTTACTACGTAAAACTACAGTAAGTTCTGATTGCAACCCTATGATCTATATTTTGACCAAACAACTGCTAGGGGGCAAGTACTCCAAATGGATTGTGATCCTACAGGAGTTCGACTTGGAATTTGAAAGGTCTAAGTCGAAGAAATCTTTAGTTTTTGCGGAGTTAATGTGTGACTTCCTACGTGCTGATACGGAAATTGTGGCGGAGGAGCCCATTGCAGACGAATCCTTGTTTCTAGTCAGCACTTTAGATCCATGGTATGGGGATATCATAGTTTATCTCTAGACCCAATCCTTTCGGCCAGAAATTTCAAGGTTAGAACGTCGAAAAATACGACTCCAGTCCCAACAATTCAAAATTATTGGAGATACACTTTATCTTCGTGGGGCAAACTCTGTTTTTCGACGTTGTTTAACTCATGAGGAAGCTGAAAGGGTTCTAAATGACTGTCACTCTGGAGCGTGTGGCAGTCATATGTCTAGGTTTGCCACAACCCAAAAGATATTGCGCGCTGGCTATTTCTAGCCGTCTTTGTTTAAAGATTGTATTAACGCGGTCCAAAAATGCCACAACTACCATATTTTTGATCGAAAGATGCACGCTCCACCTGCTCCTCTCCACCCTATAATTGTCGTTGGTCCTTTTGAGAAATGGTGTATAGATTTTATTACATGCAACCCTCACTCGGCCGAGGGGCATGCGTATATCATCCTTGCGGTATATTATTTTACCAAGTGGGCCGAGGCGATGCCTAAATTTGAGGCAGATGGAAAAACTGCTGCGATTTTTGTGTTCAATAATATAATTGCTAGGTTTGGTGTTCCACAAGCGATTATCACTGATCATGGGCATCATTTTCAAAACATTATGATGACTGAACTTACAGACCAACTTGGCCTGCGTCATGACAGTTCAACTCCATATTATCCACAGGCTAATGGTCTGCTTGAAGCCATCAATAAAGTTCTAGTCATCATGATCCGACGAATCATTGGGATTCATAGGTCGAATTGGCATAACATGCTATTTTCAGCGCTTTGGGCGTATCGAACCTCAGTAAAAACATCAACCGGGTTCACTCCTTTCCAACTAGTTTATGGTCTGGAAGCTGTGTTACCCATTGAATCCGAAATCATGTCATTGAAAATGGTCATCGAATTACTTCCAGCCACTTTCGAAGAGGAAAAATGTTTGTTATACTTGGCTCAGCTAGATGAAAAACGACGTGATTCTGCATTAGCAATCGAAACTCATGCCAAACGTATTAAAGCTCAGTATGATCGAAATGTTACCCCTCAAATTTTTTTGAAAGGGGACCTAGTCTTATTGTACGATCAAGCAAATGATAAATTAGGCACTGGAAAATTCGTACCCATGTGGCATGGTCCTTATGTTGTTAAGCAAAATCTAGCAAAAGGGGCCTATGAATTGGTAGACTTTGACGGGGTCTCATTAGGTAAACCCAAAAATGGTCTTTACCTGAAGAGGTATTATGCTTAAATCTGGGTGCGGAGATTTTTAGTTAGGGTTAGTTTTCTTTCTAGCTGGTGTGTTTTAGTTTAAAAAAGTGTGCTTAGCTTAGAGAGTGTTTTTCATCATTATTCCTGCTTATCTTGGTTTTACTCTTGATATTGCAGATTTCGACGCCTCTCCAAACATACATTGTTTTTGCTGATGGTGCTTGTCGTAATACACAGAACATTTCTTTTGCGGCTTGGGTTATCTATTCGCCCTCTGACGAGTTGGTATCTATGCATGGGGTAAGCCTCGGTCAAACAACGAACAACATTTTTGAGTATAGTGCAGTGATTGAGTTATTATCTGAATCTATTTCATTAAGGATTCAGAGTTTGATAGTGAGGTTAGATTCTGAACTCGTTGTATTACAGCTTAATCGAGTATATGCTATTAGAAATCCAGTGTTATTAAGATTATTTTTGAGAGTTCGTCTCTTGGAACGTGAATTTGACTATATTGAATATCAGCATATTCCAAGATATTTAAATACATTAGCAGATGCAATTGCTTCTCAAATGTTAAGTAGACATTTGCAATAATCATACAATTAAATTTAAAAACATTCCATAACATGTTTTATAAGATAAGCCGGTAATAGTGATATAGTATAACATAGGAGTGTGTCAAATATACATCGTCTTCGATCATAGGTTGAGAAACACCTTATGATCGGCAAAAATGATAGTACAAAAAGAAAAAAATGTCATATGTGTCTACAATAGGCGATCATCCTATCATTGGTGAAAATCTCAATAAGAAACCACTGTACGGGCCACCCTGCAAAGGAACCTCCTGAAAGGTCCTGGGACCCCAATCACATAGCACTGTAGCCTAAGAGGAATGTCATCTATGTTGGTCTCCGGAATGTCTACTGCGAAATGCTCTAGATGGCTCCCCAATTCGGCCAAGGTCTCTACTGATTCGTCCTATGGGACTGGTGGTGCTGCAGCTGGTTGTTCCTCTCATAGGGCCGGAGAGCGGTTGGTCACCGTGGACCTACATCTGCATTTGAAACTTTTACTATCAATTTTGGGACGAGATAAAAACAAAAAAAAATTAAATTAGAAAATGTTGAAAATGATTTTACTTGAATCATCCCATTGCTCTCCCGGTGGAAGAGCCATGTCTGGGTCACCACGAAAATATACCCCAGCGTAAGGAAAGTCCTGAATAGAAAAAACTTGGTTCTCCAACCAATGGAAATACTCAGGAGTGAATCGAACGACTTCTGTCCCCTCCTCAGGATGACGGGCCATAACTGCAACCCATCGCATCAGTTTGGGCTCTCAGGGAAGTCCAACTCCAACAGTGAGATGTTGTGGGACCAACATTGGAACCCTCTCCAGACCAAAGCTCACGACTAAAGCACCATATCCAAAGGTCTTCAGTTGTCCGTTATTTTCTCTAGTCAGTTGGCCTTCTATATTAGCCAACACAGCATCGCACCAGTTGAAGATGGTGCCTCGAAAGCAATCTACTGCCATCTGCATTTGGGATCCAGTGGCTATATGTCGTGTTGCGCTCCCGCAGAGTCTGGTAACAGTAAATGCAATCACTTTCAGTTCAGGAAGGGATATGGTTTTGATATCTATCCCTTTGTCTCTAGTCTAGTCATTGCAAAACTCTAGCCGGAGGCTATCGACAGACTGGCCACCTGGCCTAGTCCCGAATAGAGTCAAGTGTTCACCTCTCTTAGGCAAACCAGTCAAGAAGTAAATGTCTACCGACTCCATTTCGAGCTGGTGACCACCAATAAAGAAGCACTGGTCTTGTATGCTCCACCTGTCTACCAGCCACTGCAAAAAGTACACCTGGGCCCTCATGCTAGGTATGGCACGGAATTTGTATAAGCCGCATGCCTTCAATGCATCAATCAAAGGTTGATGATTTATTGTGGCAATCTACATCCTCGTGCTCCCATTCTCACCAATCAAGCATGATGTATACCCTACATTCAAATAAAAGGTGAATTAGAATATCTAAAAGCAAAGTTTTTGGATGAATATTGAGAAATTTAGGTTTAAAAACCCTTGGTGTGGGGACCGCACCCTCTCTGTTAGAGACAGTGCATGAGTCCGCACTTTGCCTTCACGGCAGGTGCGGACCCCTGACTTTTTTCCCTTTACGAAAAAGTTGGGGTCTGCAGGTTACCTGTGCTATGCCTGCGGACCCCCATGCATGGGTTTTGAACCTAAAAATCCCTTAAAAATGAAATCAAAACCTAAAAACAACTTTGAAACGGATGAAATTAAAGAGTAGGATGATGTAGATTACCTGGAGGAGACGGTGTTCGATTCCAACGGATGGATTTTCCACAATCTTCACAAGAAGTTTCTGACCAAAAGCTCTATTTTCTCACCCAGAACTCAAACGGTAAAAATGAATTTACAAAAGCCCTTTTTATAAGTTTTTTGAATAAATGAGCTTTTAATTTGTTTATGTTTCACTTTAAAGAGGTAACTTTTGCAGCATTTTTATCTATTTTAAATAGGTATGAGTAATGTTTGAGTTTTTGTTCAGGATAACGGATTTTTCAGGCGAAATCGGTCATTTTCAACGAAAAAATATTAGAGTCACCTTTGATCTCTTTTCTGACTCCTAAAACATGAAAATATCGCTAATATTTTCTTTTTAAACTCGTTAAAACGGAACTAAAAAGACGGTCCACTTACAACCCTTTTCTGACCGTAAAAACATGAAAAGATTGCCGGATTTTTGTCATTTCAAATTCGATATTGGCTATAAAACGACGTGTCATTGATCATTTTTTTACTTTTTCGAATCAGAGGCACTAATTACGAAAAGTACTCCTTAGTCGTAGTGATCAAGCGGTTCTCTCAAGTATTATTTTATACTTTTTCGGGCTTGGCAGACACAAATTTACGAAAAAGGACACCCATGGAGTCTTCTTAAGTTTTTTCAGACTCTCTAAAATTGAAAAACGCTGAGTTTCTCCTATAATGGACTCGTTAAAATTTAACAGTAAAGGACCTGTTCAATTACAAACAGGAACGGACCACTCCTTCTTAGGGTTCGAATTTAACCTACGTTGGACTCATCCGAAGGATGAGCTTATAATCAAGCAAATGTTATCCTCCTCAAGCTTGTCAAAAATAAAGAGGTACTTGCTAGAAATGGTGGTTGAAAAGAGAGAAAAATGAGCCTGTTTTTCATACTTTGTAACCACTCTTGAACACGACAATTTTATTCACCTGGGTTGGGAAATCCTTTGCCTAACAGTTGATCAAACCATATTGAAAGTCTTCAGCCAGTTTCTGGGTATTAACTTTGGGTCAATTGTCACCAAACCATCTGTTGTGTCATTATGTGTTCAAGAGGTCAGTGCAAATAAGCTATTCATCTGCAAAATATTTGTCATCCATCTTGACCATCCCTGAGTTAGTCCTTGCAACTAAATTTCTTCAAACTTGATCTATGATTTCGTGTTGTGGGCTTGCCTACGACAGATCGCTTTTTATTGACTTCAGCTCATTATCTAGAAATATGATCTAGAAATCGTCAGTGCCTTGGGATCTGCATGCCTCAATGGCAGGTTTCTCGCCTTCGACGATAGGCTGCATCATTGACCTTCGATCAAAGGATTCCGTGACATGTTCGACATCAACACATCTATTCACATCTCATGGATTGTACTGAGTACTTTGAGAGCCATTGACATTACTGGTGGTTTCTCTCACACTTGTTAATGGTTTACATCATTGACTGGTAATCAAGTGGGTTCTACCATGTTCGACTTCGACACATTCATTCGCATGGATAGAATCGTACTATTTTGGGAAGTAGAAATCAAGACCTTGGATCTAGTTTCCACCATCCAGGCTGCGAGGAATTTTGTATTCATTATACAGTGGACTATTCATAAACATATGGCTGCGTCCATACTATGTCTACATGTGTCTATACTTGTGATGTATTACAAAATCATTCCTATATCAGAGCAGTAGTTAGTTTTCTAGTCAGTTTTGATCTGAGTATGGGAATGCCTACCTCAGCGATGATATGATCTCATATATATATTTTGCATTGAATGTTTTTACAGGTTCCAACCGGGTTCTCCACAAGATGATCCTCGAAATGATAAAGTACTTCACTCTTCTTAGATGATAAATGAAATCCTCATCTACTACAGACTTCGCACTTTAGGGGGCAATCTGTTACACAAAATATTGTCACCATGACTATTTGCAGTCAGTATGAGTCTATCATCATTCATACTGTCCTCCTAAGCAAGTCTCAAACCTCAGCTCTTCATGTCAAGCTTTGAAAATGAGAGAAAGACCTTAAAAATTAATAAAGCTCTGGTTCCACACTTTCTCTAATTGTTGCCTGCGGTCCCGCACCCCCTGTACATGTTACCTGTGGACCTGCATGCTCTGTCTCTAAAGGAGTGGGTGCGGACCCCTGTGAAAGTCAAAAAGGCGCAAGTTTATTCTTAAAAACTCACTTTGGGTTAATTCTATATGATTCTACAAGGAATCTTGACGTGAATGGTTGGCTCGTAGGTGGTTCATGCATCCCAAAAGTGAAGGAGCTAATCCCTTGATGAGAGGAGCTATCCCTTTGAAGGAGGGCTTTATCCCTTTGAAGGTGGACCTAGTAACTTCCCTCCATTGCACTATAAATTAAGGCATTGGGCTGGTTGCTAGAGAGGTTAGAAGCTGAACGTTTTTTAGGGTAAATGCTGGTGGAATTGGGACTTCTTAGTTAAGCTTGAGAGGAGAGATCACATACCTTTTGGCTTCATTGGGAAGAGAGTGAAACTTGTCAAAGTAGAGGAGACTTCTTGATGGACCCTGGGAGGAGCTTGTACAGCATCAAGGCACAAGTTGTAAAGTTCTTCTTGGATTTAAATTAATACAATCAGATTCATTTTTCTCAACAAATTGTCTTATGTGATTTGTTTCATGAATTCCTTGATCATCATGATAAGTATGCTTTATTATATTGGCTTTTCAGGTGTTATTTAATTTGTGTGCTTGTTTGTGTTTGCAGATTCTCTACAAGGGAGCTCATTTGGATCAACGAAGCGAGGCTTCCACAAACTTGCATTGGACCCAAGGTAAGCCTAAAACACTTGTTTGCCTTTATTTATAAATTGAATATTTAGAGAAATATAGAATTTGATTGGTTTGCTTGTCGCTAGATATCATTAGATACTAGGGAGGTCGGTCTTGTCCGCAAGAACGACTCATTCCATGTGATAGTGTCTATAAGATTGCATGAAGGAATGGATATTAGTCTTAGTAAAGGATAGTGAATGGACATGATGTCTTGATCTTTGGAACGTGTGACATACATGTGTGAACAATTGTAGGGAAACACATTTGGTGTTAGCTTAGAAAGGTAATAGTTGATTTGTTTATACATAACTAACAGTTGGTTGATGTGATAGATAATAAGACTCAATTGTAGCAAGACAAAAGGTAAAAGAAAGGAATTGGATGAGAATTCCTTTGGATCATTTGGAAACTGCAATTCCAAATGAATAAGTTCTTTGCAAACAGGAAGTCTTGCTAACCTATATTTTGTTTGACATTATGTGGATATGTGCTATATTTCTGAACATGTATTTGACAGGTTTAACAACTAGTTTCTAGTTATGGTTGGATTCTTCAAGAAGTTTGGAATCCCTTGGGAGATGATATATGTACATGTTCAGTTACAGGTCAGCGTGTTTGGTACAACAATGTAAAGAAATATGTATATTGTTATATTTATTTATGCACTAATAGTTATGTGTAATGGTGGTATGATGCGAGGAATTGCATGGAAAAATAGACTGTCATGAAATCTTGAAGAATACTCAGGTTGAGGCTTCCCTTGGAAGCATTGGGAACCCATGAGGAATTGAGTCATGGTGTCTATTGCTATTTTTTTGCTTTCGTTCTTTTGTGATTTGTCTTTACTTGATTTGTAGTTTTGTTTATGTCTAGTGTATGGCCATACCACTTTGTTTTTGGTGTTGTATTGTTATTGGTTTTTCTTGGGTTTCTTATTGTTTGTTTCTTGTTCTTTCCTTTTGTGTTTTGAGAGTCTTAGGAATTGTTTGGGGAAGGAGGAAAGTTAATGGAGCTTTGGGAGAGATTTGTGGTACCCAACAAGTAATGAAAGACCTTGATGAAGCCTGGTGCATGTATAAGGGTAGCTAAAGACAAGAGTATGACAACTATTTGGATTTGTTGGGTCCATTGGGATAAATGGATGGTGGTGAGATAATCATGAGAAAGGTAACCACAAAAGTAAGGTAAATAAAATTGAGTTTCCAGATGCCTTGGCTAGGTTGGTAAACTATTGTTCTCAATGTTGTGTATCCTATGCATAGATAAAGGAAGTTCTCTTAACCTTAACCTTATGATATCTGGTAATTAAATTGTGATCATGATTATGCTGATGATTACATATTGTTATCACTCCAATATTTCTCTTAAGTGTTTGAGAGAGAAATGATTAGAGTTAACCACAAACCAACTTTAGAGATTAGGATCTAGCCTTCCTAATCTCAGAGAGGGATCTCTCTTTTTTATTTAACTTTGTTTAGCTATTTGATTTTAGGCTAGTTATGATTGTGATTGTGTTTTGATTTAGGTTTGGTGGTGGAATTACTTAGATGAAAAGAGGGGTATCTTTTACCATTGGGCTATGGGGTCAAATGTCAAACAAACAACACTGGATCAAGTTCTAAAAACAATGTCTATAGGGCAAGATAGCAGAGTCACTTCATATTTGAAAACTAGATGGTGAAGTGGTTTTCAATCAGATACAAAGAACAATTAAGGGTTACTTAGGCAGGATTATGAAGAAAATGAAAGAAGTCAAATGGGATGGGAGAGAAATTAAGGATTCTCAGATCTGGATATCATAAGAAAACATGTAAATGATTAACAATGGAAAAGCAGAGTGTACTTAAACAACTTCTGAGATAAACTTCTAGTTAATTCATTCAATTTAGATAACATTTAAGTTTGTGAAAACCATAAGACAATAACAAATTGACAAAGAAAATAATTCACTGTAATAGCTCCACACATGAATCCTATAATGTAATCTCTTTATTACTTGCTCCAGTGTACTGACTTGAAAATTGGTACAATAACCCTCAGGTTTATGATCAAAATAACTTTACAAATGTATAGCAATCCACCCTCAATACTTCAAAATATGAAGTATTTATACAAAAATAATTTACAAAATATCCCAAACTATCTTGGGAACTAATCTAGGAGAATGAAAAATCTTCATGCAAGAAGATAGAGGCAGCTATTGAATTGTTGTTTGCTGTCCCTGTTTATTAGGTTGTGTTGTCTTTAATCTTTGATACTTTTCCTTTTAATCTCTGCTTTGTTATTTTTGTCTTCACACTAGATGTTCTATTTACTCTGCCTTTCAACTGATACACTTTCACCTAATACATTTTGACTTAGCTGACCTGTCATTATCCTTTTACTGTGCCTTTTTACTCTTACTGTACATTTTTACCTTTTGGCTTTCTACAGTAAGTCATTTAATTCTTCCATGTTTCAGCATCTAGTAATTGGATATTCAACATCTTCCTGTAAATCTCATCTGCCTCTGTATACTTGGAAAAATTAGGCTTATTCACAAAAAGGTGTTTTACCTCATGCTAGAGGTAAAACAAATTCTCAAAAGTTTGGTACAAGATCTTGCCAGTAGGTATGCCCTTCATGGATGAAGTATTCACTTGATCTTTAGCTACTTCTCTGATTTTTCTATTGTAGTCCTCCTATGTCATCATCTTATCGTTTATTACCAAGGGATTAGGTAAACACTTTTGCCTCAAAATTTCCAATTTAACCATAAATCTGTCAATGGATAGTTGCATGGTTTGGCACTTATCTTCCAGTTTTAACATTAAATTCCTCTTAGTGAGGACCCTTTTCACTTCCAAAATTGTACCTGTTCTACCAGGTATCTCTAATTCGTGCAACTTATACTTGTTTTTGAAGTTGAGGAAGTGTATAATCCTTGTAGCTTCCTCTGGTATGTCTCCAAGTTCTGATTTTACTCTCTCTATGGCTTCTGTAGCATGTTTTATCAAATCAATTTGCTCAAAAATTACTTGGATAGATGGCCAAATATCATTGACAGTGTCAGTGATATTGGCTCACAATTGTTCTTTAGCCTGTCCAAGGGGTTCCTTCAATGTAAGTTCCTTCACCAAGATTTTTATTCTTTCATTCATCCAGGTTGCTTTCTGCACTTCTTCTTTGTGCATGATTTGGGAAAGCTTGTAGTTAGTTTCTAGACTAGTCACATTCTCCTTAAGCTTGTTCATTTCATTGGTCTGAATGGACATGTCTTCTATTACCTTGACCAATCTACTTGCCTCATCTTCTGTAGACCTTGTTGCTGATGTGGACGATGTAGATGTTGGTAGTGTTGTGGCCATTGGAGCTGTGGGAGCTAAGGATGCTGCCAAAGTGGAAGGCACTGTAGTAGTAACTGTTGGAATGACAGTTGCAAGGGCATCCTCAAGACTAACTTGTTTTTGCTGAATCAAGCTATCCAATTCTTTTTCCATGTCCTTTAGTTGATCATTCAATTGAAGCACCAGGTCCATCATCTCCTCATGATTTGTTTGGCTCTCTAGGACCTCTTTTGTCTATGGGTATTCCGAATGAGGAAACTTTAATTGTTTCTTGAGAGCTACTATATCCTAATTCTTCTTTCTGATCAACTTTTCAGCAGCTTTAATGTCATTTGGATGATGGCCTAGCTCACTGACCAAGTCCTCCAATGACTTGATCCTATTGTCTTTGGCCTGTGAGGAGGCTTTCTTCAATTTGTATTGGGTTGTGATGTTGTCCAGTGAACCTTGTAGCCTATGTGCAACTATGGCCTTTCCTGTTAGGGTGGAGTAAATCATCTCTCCATCTTGTTTATGAAACTCTATCTGGTCAATCAGATGAACATCCTTGGCAAATACCTCAAAATCGGTTTTTCTATAATCAGATGAGGTCTTTGGCTGCTGGATAGTTGGCTACATGAATGAGATCTGCATATTTCTTTCTTTGATGTCAAAAGATGACATCAACCTACTCTGGTTGGCTAGTGTGTGTTTGAAGTATTTGGCATATGTCTCAGCCTTTAACTTATCATTCCTCATCTTTATCTCCTTGTACCCGTCTTTGATGTCTCTTTCTTTATCAGCTGTCCTAGTGAAGGAGGAAACCTCAACACTTAGTTGTCTCTCAATCATTTGATTGTTGGAGGTTGATGGTTTTCATGTCTCTCCTGAAGCAGCTATGTCTTTGCTTCTTTCCCCCATTGTTTCAATGTCAGTGATTTCCACTGATTCATTGTTCTCTTCCTGTTCAGACACAAGATTCAACTTGGGCCTTTTCCTAAGTTCAAAGTATTCATTTTTGGTCTCCATGGCAGAACTAGAATCCTCCTCCCCGTTTCTTTTTGGATTCTTGTCCTCATTGACTAGGGTCTGTAAAACAGGAGGATTACTCATTAGTTCACCTAGTTCTAGAACCTGCAGGAAATAAATCTGGCAAATTTTCTTTTCAACATCAATTAGAGTGTTTTCAACATCCACTATTGTGCTATCCATGTCAATCAATGTATTTTCCAACCACTCAGATTGGTTGGAAAACTGCTCAATATTAGGTCTTGGATGGTGGATGAAAAGTCCCATTTTGGCCTAGATTCTCAATTTGTTTATGACCCCATGAGGGTCATACTGCCACATGAAGTTGTTTTTGAATTTCATCTGTTGCAATATCTTGTTAGCCTCTGGTCCAGCCTCTCTATTATTGCAAATGAAGTGGCCCAATTGGTTTTTTATTTTAAACTGGGTTTTCTTCCTAGCAGTTAGGAAGTTGACTTCATCTGAATTGATGATTTGCCTAAAATACTCAAGTGAAAATATCCTCATGGGGAGGTATTTGGGCAGTTTATAAGGGGCAAGTTGGCATCCATAGACTCTGATTTCAGTGTGGTTCTAGTATAGATACTAGTCTCCCACTTTGCTGTTCTTAGCTAACTGTAACACCCTTTTTATTTCTTGGTTGATTCTGGGTTGAGGGGTACTGGTCAACATGTTCATGATTGGATGGACAAATGAATCAATGAATTCTTTATAGGTAAATGATGTGGAGTATTTCTGGATCAAGGGTGTAGAGTAAAAAACTGATCTCTCTTTTCCCTTGGTATCCAACTTCTGGATGCTGACAGGGAATTTATCTGCTCAGTAATACAAAAACATGTGAAATAACACTGAAGAGTACTTGAAAACTCTTTCAGTTGGTAGTTTGGTGAACTGTTGATGCATTCTGTCTACAATGAACTGAGCATAGTTGTATATGACAACAGGAGGCTTGCCTGGGGTAAAAATGGACAGAAGTACAGGATAACCTCGTCCACATGCTCATCTATGGTATATCCTAGGATGCAAGAGAGCATGGTGATTATATGTCTGCCTGCCTTTGAAAAAATTGTGGCAGCATAGTGGTGCCTCATTAGGGCTAGGTTGGACTTGCAGCATTTGGTTGATAGACTTTGGAGTGATTGTCAACAACAACTGTTGATTAGGGGCAACAATAGCTCTTTGGCTAGGGATATAGCAGGCATGACAAAAGTGTATGATATCAGGGAATGGGTGCACTTCTGGGAATAAATACTTGGGTAAATTGGATTCCCACAGATGGATGTCATTGATATGGTTTAGGAATCTATCTTTACTCTAGCAGTGGAGATTTAGAAGGTAGGCTGGTGAGGCAGTATCTTTTATTTGGAAATCCCTGTCTGCTAGTGCCAAATGGTCGATGTCTAGGTGAGGGGTTGACACATGTCTCACGTCTAGAGAGGTCAAGGAAGCCATGATTGAGTTTATGGATAGGGATTAGGCTTTTGGTTGTTGCAGATGCAAGGTTTTGGAAGCTTTGGTACAACGAAGGGTAATTACAGTTTTCAAAAAGAAGGGCTTTGGGTATTGAATTGAAATACTCTTCAATTTAGGGAAATTTTAATTAATTTCAATTAATTATGTTTTTAATTGACTATACATTTTCAAATTGAGAGGGTCGTTCTGGTTTTTCTCTAGAATACCTAGAATTTGGTGGTGTGGCTTGCAAACTAGTTTGAATGGTGGTTGTAGAGAGTACGGTGACTTCATCTGTGAACTAGATGTTCAAATTGGGTGTCTGGAGCTTCTTCGGGTGGTAGATAGTGGTCAATTTTGGTCACAGAGGCTAAGGGTGTCACAGATGGCTTGAGCAGCATTCACAGTGAAAACGAGCGAAAAGAGTTGAAATGGGGCCTCTCCAACCTTTTAACCGACAATGGTTACAATTTTGCATGGAATTTACAAATGAATAGTGGATGGTTTTTGGTCTTGGTGGGAAGGTAGTTTCATAGGCCATCGCACCGATTTTGGAGGGAAAGTGGTATTTCCTTGGGAGCACAAGATCTAGCATGGGGTTTCCATGTAGCAGAATAGTGCCCAGGAAAAACCATGAATCTCATGTGCTCTCGGGCTGGTAATGGTCGGACAGTGATCATGCGCAATATGTGTGATGCAGGAAAGTGTTCCCTCTGCGGATAGAGGCAACCCCTCTAGCCCTAGAGTGGGTCTAGTCACAAACAAGGACAGGTAAACAATAGCTTTCCTTAAACAGTCATAGTTTGAGGCCTACCTCAACCGGTGGTCAATGGAGTTCCATTGCACTGCTCCAGCTTCCGCTTCCTTCTCCTAATGAGTGACCAACTTGAAACAATGCAAATGAAATACAAAAAAGCACGTAACCGGAACAACAATGATCTATTTACTCACAAAGTCAAGAATTCATGAGCTATCAAGTACATTACATACAAGACATAGGAAAACATCATTGATTGCATTAATTATGAAATAAGAGTAAGCTTACAACCAAAGTCTTAACGTCACAAGCCTTCTCAGAGGGATCCAGCCAGCATGTTCCTCAAGAATTCACTCTTTGAAGATGGATCTCCCAACACAAGTCTCTCTCACTCACAAGTTTTGCACAAGATAAAAAGCACTTCACAACCTTCCTCAAGCTATCAACAATCCCACACTTGTCACACTCACACCAGCTACCTAGAAAACTCACAAATACTAACAGCACTATCAGCAACCATTCCAAAGACTAAGAACTCAAAAACTAGCAACACATAGCAATGGTGAGAATTTAAATAGGAGAAGGAGTTTCCATGAAAGGTGGGAGAGTGAGCTTATCTCCAAGGAAGGTAGCACAAATGACGGAACAACCACGCTAGAGAAAGGAGGGCGACATAAACTAGGCCAACAACCAAGTCTAGAGTCATCTAGAAGGCTAACTGTTGGAACAAATTCACCCAATCTGGATCGTCGCAGGCATGTAACTGGCCTTCTGCGCTGACATCGCTATTGAATAATGTAGCTAGTCAGGTCATCGTTGAATATTATAAGCGATAGCCACGCTGGCACATAAAATCAGACCATCGCGGGATTCAGGTGTACTTCCACGATGGCAGCGCTTCTGGACTATTTTGGAGCACCCTTCAGTGCGTTTATTTGGCCAACAGACACGATGAGGCAGAAACCTTTGGAAAAGTGGGTCATTTGGCAACATCAGAGGGCATTTGTCTAACATGAGCATGAATGACTTGGACACGTGACACAACAGGAAGACTGGAGTGAAGACAGTGATAAATTACTATGTAACAGATGCCCCCTAAAGTATGAAGCCCGAGAGAGAGTGAGGGGTGAAATTCTTTACGAAACTGACTGAACTGGAACACCATCTGGAAGAACCTGCACGCAAGTACAACTGATATCTCTGATAATGAAGTACATGTAGTCTAGGCATGGGTGAAGCCATCTAAAATACATACAAAATAGGTTTGTGGTATGGACGCAGCCATCCAGCTAATGAGACCATGATGATGATAAAGGTATGGTCACAGCCATCCATGAAGACTCAGGTATGGTCGCAGCCATCCATCGATGAGTCATGTAATCATAAAACCAATCCACGCAGCCCGAACATGTGTAATCTGAGTTCAGGGTCTTGAACCCATCTGATCATAGTACAAATTCTAATATGCGAATAGACGTGCTGAGGTCGAGCATGATAGAACAACGCTTGATTACCGGTCAATGATGAAAACCGTTAACAAGAACGAGAGAAACCACCAATAATGCCAATGGCTCTCAAGGTACTATCTAGCACAATCCACGAAGTGTGAAGAAGGAGCTGAAGTCGAACACTCGTGGAATCACCCAATCAATGACCAATGATGAAAGTCGACCATCAGGTGTGAAGAACTTGCCATTGAGGCATGCAAGCTCTAAGGTACCAAAGGGGATCTCTAGATCAATCTCCTGGATAATGAGCTGATGTCGACAGGAGACGACCCGTCACAGGAGGGCCATAATGTTTCCCCCATCAATGACACGAGATAAGGAACAAGAGGCAGATGGCGAAATAGAGTATTAGAGGAGAAGGCGAGGGTGTAAACTGCAGAAGGATTATACTCTTGAACATGTCTATGACACGACTCCAGAGGGTGGCAGCATTCAGATACCAAGGGATCAGAGGCTCGATAGAGACGGCATGAATCAGATGGAATGAGGCTAGAATGATAACCCAAACCCGCGAAAGGCCAAATGACGATGTATGGATGTCCCAACCCAACAAGAAGCAAAAGTGTCGATGTTCAAGAGTGACTAGCTGCCATAGACAATCAATGATAAACCTGTTGCTGAGTCCAACCTAGTAATAGTTTAACAAGACCTAGGGAGGAGAAGTTCGAGTCTCGTCATGGTGACGAGTCCAATGTTGTCAGGGTTTAACGAGTCTGACATAGGTAAAACTCGAGGTCTTTTTCATATTTATAGAGTTTGAAAAAGACACGGAAAAGAAAACTCCAGGGGGGTCCTTTTTCGTAGATTTGTGTCTCTCGAGCCCAAAAAAGTATAAAATGAGACTCGAAAGAACCGCCCGACCATTACCATCGAGGAGTACTTTTCGTAACTAGTGACTTCGACCCGAAAAATTAGAAAAGCGGTCGGAAGCACGTCGTTTCGTAACCAATAACGAACATGAAACGACAAGGGCCCAACAATCTTTTTGTGTTTAAACGGTCAGAAAAAGAGCTTAAAGGCAACCGCCCCTCGTTTCTTTTAGCGAGTCAAGAGGAAAACTCGGTTATCTTTTCATTTTTCAAGTCGGAAAAGAGCTTAAAGATGACTTTATGGATCAAGTGTATACGAGACTGTCATAACTCCGCTACCTGTAGCTCTGCGCAAAAACACGTCACGCGTAAACCCATTCGAGATAAAATAAAAAATATACATAAAGACATAGTTAAAAAGTCAAATTTTGACTAACCATGCAACAAAACAATGATAAAAACCCACATTTATAAAATATAATTTTTAAATTGCCAAAAATTACTACAAAGGGATTAACTCATTCATTTTTACCATAATACTATTTAATTCACCATGGAGCAACTTGGAGCACTGAAGTTGGCGAGCTGAATTCGGCCCCATTCGTGCATCATTCGTCCCGAAACTCGTTCCAGGTAGACACACGTTGCCCTGCACTTCAATAGAATACCTTTTTCATGCGTTTTGAACATTCCATGTGTTAGTTTAGGAAGATTTTCAAACCGGGCTCTGCCGCTTGGTCATCGCGGCTTTACCCTATTGGGTCCGCGATGGCTGAAAAATTTTACACATGGAGCGCTCCGATCATCGTGAGAAAGTGGTGTACTACCGTGATGACCGCGAAAAATTTGAACTAGCGACCTCGCGCCATCACGTCTATTTAAAAAACAGACGCGATGGCGACACAAACATATGTTTTTATGCAAATTCCGCGTTGAATTTTCCAAATGAAGTGCTAATCCAAATTTTCTCATCCTGCAGGCTATAATGGCATTCGTCTGGCAAGAACGCACACATGATAACAATGATATAGAAGCTTTTTCCGATGTGGGGTGCCAAAATGCATTACGGGCATGCGGATTGCTCAAATTCTTCCTAACTCCACACCTGCGGTCACAACCTAATTTGCTGGAGCTACTGATTAGGGACTGGAATCCCACAGATGGGAAATTCATCATCCAAGGCTAGGATATCGAGTTTGACACTACAATAATTTTTTTTTATTGGGTTGTCCTGTCGAGGTGAGAGGCCCATTTTGGAGGGGTAGCGACCCGGGGTGATTCCCTAGAGATGTTGATGGCTCAAGTGTGCCCACGGGCATGCAAGACAAGGAGTGGGAAGGTGGAAATCCCAACAGTGGACGATGTAGTCCTTTGTGCTATGATTTTCATGGTGAAACAGACAGCGAGCTCCCAAGCCCAACATGAGGCTTCGAAGACCCAACACCGGCTGGCTCTCGAGTGTCTCAATGCCACCATGTTTAACTAGGCAGAGACGTTGACAGTGAACATGAAGAGGCAACTCACCAACTGTTGTCAAGGAGAGATGAAGCAGTTTGGTTATGGATCCATCTTAGTCCCGCTCATGCTGGACCAGGTGCCGGCACTGCAGTTACAGGACATGGATTTGGATTTACCCAGGCCACGTGAGACACGGGCCACACGATGAGCTCACGTCATGCCACGAGGAGGTGGCGGACGGCCGGTGGCGTGGGGACATTGTTCCGAGAGTGGCTGGAGCACCAGACAATCTTCATGGAGGATTGGCCATATGCCGGCATGGACTTCCGCGGAGATCCTGACATGCAGCTGCCTGCTAGAGAGCAGTGGGATGATGGTGGTAAGACACTTGATCACATTTTTTGCATTTTTATTTTTATGATGTTTTTTATTTTTTTTCATGTATATGTCCTAATGACGAATGCTATGGTATGCAGATGTAGGACCAGTGAGACCCGTCGGGCTGGCTCCAGAGGCGTGGAGGGATGCGTGGGGAATTGCAGCACTAGCCCTGGCTCCTCCAGTTGATGATACAATGGAGACAGTGATCCAGAACCTTGAAGGCCCGTTAGTAGGAATTCCAGATTACATGGGGATCGAGGAGGTCCCCAGAGCGTCCCAGATCCACACAGTAGGAGTGGAACCCAGGATGCACTGCCTGTTGAGGCGGGTGACACAAGCGGTGATGTACTATAGGGAGCACAACCCACCGCATTAGACACCTAGGTTTTTATTTCCTGTTGGTGATTTTTTGAGAGACATGTGTCTCAGATGTATGGAGAACACAGACTCTATTTGGACATGTACACTTATTTTTGAGCGTCTTGGTGTGCCACACGATATATATATATATATACACATATTCCTATGGTTTATTATTGTGTTTTTCATGCTTCTTGTATGATGTTTTGATTACATGTTACGCAAATGTCTATCTAATACATGATTAGCCAATGCATCAATTAACGTGTTTAATCGTCGTGTAATATACTGATATGTAATGAAATCAAAATTCCTCTCTAATAATTTAACACGCAAATAAAACCTTAAAATCCAATGGTTTCTGACGGAATATTGCCCATTGAGCTGGTGGATGACAAGCTGAGAGTCCAGGTTCACAACCAATGTATGAATACCGAGATTAATTGCCTCAACCAGTAACTCAATCACAACACTATATTCAGCGACATTGTTTGTGGTGCAACCTAAACAAACACCTCGAAGGTCTATCAACTCACCATCAGGATCGTATATCACCCATGCCGCAGAGGACAAATTGTGGGTACTGTGGCAGGCACCATCGGCGAAACCAAAGTAAGGTGCACCAGACATCTGCACGAGAAGCAAAAGACACAATAAGTGGCAATAACGCCTTCACACCAAGCCAAAAACATGAAAACACACACACAACACACGTGCTAAAACACACGTATGTACAAAGCAAAGTGCATGGAATTCACGCATAGTACTTTTTCAAGTAAAGCCCATTTCAGGGCTTATCGAGAGGATTCCCTTCATAATCAATTAGCTCGTAAGCCCCTTTCTATAAAACTCTCTTTACAATATAAGGCCCGTGCCACATGGGCTTGATTTTTCCTGCCCCCAACTTATCATTCGCTTGATCACAGAGTAGGACTAAATCTCCCTCAACAAAAGAACGAGGATGGACAACATGATCGAAGTGAGTTTTCACTCTCTTCTTCTATGCTCCGATAGCTAGAGAGGCTAGGTGACGGGTCTCGTCCAGCCGTTCCAGGTAAAGAAGGCATTCTTCTACCGGAGTAGTGTTGGGGAGTAATTCGACGGCCAAATTCAAAGAAAGGATCTCGCACTTGATTGGAAGGATAGCCTCCAATCCGTAAACTAATTGAAATGGAGTGAAACCGGTGGCATCCTTCACAGAAGTTCGATAGGCCCACAAGACGGAAAACAACATCAAGTGCGAGGACTTGTGCATGCCAATGGTACGTTGAAGCATTGTAACTAGAACCTTGTTAACTTCTTCTACTTGGCCATTGGCTTGAGGATAGTATGGAGTCGAAATATCATGCTGCAAGCCTAGTTGGGTTGTCAACTCAGTCATCATGTGATTACAGAAATGCTTCATGTGGTCAGTGAAGATAGCCTAAGGGACTCCGAACCATGAAATAACATGATTAAACAAAAATTGTGCCACTGTGTGACTATCTTCAGATAATGTGGGCATCGCCTCGGCCCATTTTGTGAAGCAATCAATGGCAACGATGATATACCCATGCCCCCCGACCGAGCGAGGGTTATAGATCGTATAACCAATGCCCTATTTTGCAAAAGGGCCAACGGTAACAACAAGGTGCAATGGAGCGGGAGGCGCACACATCTTCCGCTGGTAGATCTGGCACTCGTGACAGGAGCGGACGGCAAGAATGCAATCCTTAAAGATAGAGGGCCAAAAATAGGCAGCGCAGAGGATCTTTTGAGCAGTAGCATATCCGGACATGTGACCACCACAGGTGCCAGAATGGTAGTCATTCAAAACTCGCTCAGCTTCCTCGAATGTTAAGCATCGGTGGAGAACAGAGTCGGCGTCGAGACGGTACAGGGTGTCCCCAATAATATGATAGGGCTGAGACTGATGATGAATCCGTCGCCGAGCATCCTCAGACACATCGGGACGAAAAGAGGATGTCTGCAGATATACAATGATATCCCTGTACCAGGGATCAAGGGTGATAATTAGGAACAGAGTTTCGTCCCGGATATGGTCCTCTGACCGAGAGGGCACGGTAGGAGATGGCAAAGAGCAAAGTAACTCAACAAAGACAAGGGATTTCTTAGACTTGGCAGTGGTGAACTCCAATTCGAACTCTTGGAGGATAACGATCCACTTCAAGTACTTGCCCCCCAGTAGCTGACGTGATAGAATGTATGTCATCTGGTTGCAATTAGAAACCATAGTCGTAGTGCACAACAAGATATAATGGCAGAAACGTTGGATGGCACAAATGGCAGCCAATGCCAACTTCTCAACATAAGCGTACCGAGTTTTCATATCTAGAAGATTGCAGCTGAGATAATATATGACATGCTCAATGTCATCATCGTCATCTTGAACAAGAACCATGCCAATAGTGGTATCGGCAGTGGCCAAATACATAGTGTAGTCGCGATGATAATTCGGAGGATGCAACAATGGAGTAGAAACAAGGAGACCCTTGAGACGCTCGAAGGACTCTTGAGCAACGACATCCTAATGAAAAGGGGTATCTTGCTTTAATAACCGCGTGAAACCTATAGACACTTCAGCATAGTTCGGAATGAATTGTCTCAAAAAATTTGCTTTGCCCTGCAAGCTCTGCAATTATTGTAAAGAAGCAGGGGGAGGAAGATTCAAAATCTTCGACTTTAAGGGGATCCAAACGGATGCCCTCTCGGGAGACAATAAACCCGAGCACTTTGCCTGGCTCAATGCATAAGACACACTTATGAGGATTAAGCCTGATGTGGTAGTGTCGACAGTGGAGAAATATTTCGCGAAGATGAGCAGGATGGTCCTGGTGTTTTGCTGAATCAGCTGGTAGATCATCTAGGTAGGGTTGTACAATGTGTCGAATGTCATGGAATGCATAAGACATTGCACATTGGAAGGTAGCACTGGCGTTCTTCAAACTTAAAGGGAGATTTTTGTAGGTGAAAGTGCCCCATGGACAGATAAAGGCAGTCTTGTGCTGATCTACGGGTGCAATGTTGATCTGGTTATACCCAGAAAAGTCGTCCATGAATGAATACATTTCGCTCCCAGCACACTCATCAATGAGCTGGTCAATGAAGGGTGTGGGGAAGTTATCTTTGGGACAGGCCCAGTTAATATCATGATAATCAACACAGACTCGAATAGTACCTTGTTTTTTAGTCACAGGGACGATATTGGAGACCCAATCTGTGAGTGGGATGGGGTAAATAAAACTAGCCTTAAGAAGCTTTTCAACTTCCGCTTTAATAGTCGCAGCCTTTCGGGGGTGCATGAGGCATAGACGCTCGCGAATAGGCTTAGCACCTGGATACGTAGGTATCTAATGCACCACTATACTAGGATCAATTCTGGGCATTTCTTCGTAGGACCAAGCAAAGACATCATGAAATTCACGAAAAAGATCAGTATAGAGCTGAATTTCCTCCGAAGTGCAAGTTACTCCAACATGGATATGCTTGACAATGCCTGGTTTCACAGAGATGTCGATGGGCTGGGTCTACGTGATGTTTCCCATATGTCCTTCAGAAGACATTTGATAAACTTGAATTGGTGACCGAAGGGGTTAGGATGGGATACAAGGATCAAACCGCTCGAGACAGGTAAGAATTTCCTGGTGGGCAGGGAGAAACGAGGAACAATGGTGATGATCAGACCAAGGGGGTTCCTCGAGAGACATGGTATCGATAATGGCTTCATTAGAAGGAAATATTTCCTTTAAAGGGTCCGAAGAAGCGTCATCTCCAAGCCAAGGGGAATGAGTGTACGAGTCAAGAGCCCTGCTCGAGGGAGCAGGTTCAGAAGGTGGAGCCAATGTAGAAAAAATTTCGACGTAGTTGAGCTCGGCAGGACTCAACGGCATCTCATCGCCCCAAGATTCTACCTAATCAATGGGGGGAAGAAACCATGGATCATAGCGAATGGAAATCATATTGATAGGAGCGACGTTAGGAGGTGGGAGTGAAAAAACACCCATCAGGGCATGATCTTTAAAAATTCCAGCTCCCACACTCTCATATGGGATGGAGGTATGCTCCACAAAGGGCATGTTGCCTTCGGAAGAGGAGGCGAAGAAGGACAGCTGGTCTACGATGACGATATTCCCATGATGGGGGAAACAAATGACACAAAATAGACATGAAGCCACGGCTCACATGGCGTATGTCCAACTACGTCCCAAAAGGAGGTTGTAGGTAAGATTAGCATCAACAACTTCAACTTCCACTTTGATCGTCTTCCCTTCCAAAGTAATGGGCAAATGTTGGAGTATACCATAAGGGTGAGACTCTCTCCCATCAAAGGCTTCCAAGGTCATAGGAGACTGGCTCAGAGTCGGAGAACCAATAGCCTTCCAACAGGCAACAGACATGATGCAAGTTGAAGCGACTTCATCAATGACTATACGATGAATCGTTTTGGAATTGATGATGACCTGTATGAGGAAGGTAATTTGGTGACGTAGTCTTGGTATATGGCTTTCCAGGTCAAAAGTAATCATATCCGAGTTTGTCGGGTCTATGCCACCGATGGCCGATAGCAAGGACTTCCTCTGAGAGGGGCAGCTCTGGAGTACTTCTAAAGTGGACATAGCTGACAGAGCTTGGGCTAAGTCCTCAACGATGTTTTAATGCTGGGAAACATTAGCATTAGGGTTGTAAGAAGATTTCCGGAGTTAGGAGGGGGTCGAACGGGCGCCTTAGTGCTAGGTCTCTCGATATGGAGCATCCCAGAACTGGACAGAGGAGTGCTAGAGGGGACCTCAGGCTCTTTCCCGGTAGGCAACGGATACTCTTTTGCCCAAGTACTGATGTGGACGGGAATCGTCCTAGCCATAAATACTTGAGAACCAAAGGGGGGAGAGGATTGGGATGGATTAGCCACCATTTGCGTTTGCTGCGAGGGAAAAGGCTCTTTGAGCACAGCAGGAGTCCCTGGAGCACCTTTCAACAAACGACTAACTTCAGACCACCTTGGGCAGTCTTTGGTATAGTGATCCTTGTCACAGATAAGACAAGGGTACTTAGGCTTGCGTTTGGCACCTTCCTCGTGTGGAGGCTTAGGGGAATCCTGCTTAGGTTGATCTGCTTTATTCTTTCCTTTTCCCTTCTTCTTTCCTTTCGAGGCTTTGTCCGCCGTGGTGGACTGAATGGTGTTAACCTCGAAATTACTACCAAAATTAGATACAGCCTGAGAAGTATTTTCATTCGAAGCATTCGGCTTTTGCTTCCCAGGGTTCGTGGAAGTTTTCTTTGAAGGTGGATTAACAGAACCAATGATACCGTCAACAGATGGTGTTGGCGGGGCTTTGGAAGTTCTGAGTCTCGGGGCATCAGGAAAATAATCATATAGCGTACCAGAGTGGGAGTAAACCAAGTCAAGGTACTGAGCGCGTGCAATAGCCTTCTCTTCAATTGCACATGCCCCCATAGCAATGTCCCATGCTATCGGACTGACGAATGAGGTCATGAAGTAGTCGGTGAGAAGCTGATCAGGAATCCAAAACTTAATCAAACGACGACGCTGTCTCCATTCATGGATATGATCAGAGATATGCGTAGCCGTTGTCTGTTTTAAGGATGTCAGGAGGTGTGTGCCTGTTTCATATCGAATCAGCAACTGAAAATGAGTTAAAAATGCCATAGCCAACGAGTTAAAATCCTGAAAATATCTGCGAGATAACTCAATATACCATTAAGCAGTAGAGCCAGTGAGAGTCCTTTGAAAAAGGTGGATCCGGATTGAATCATCAAGCCATGAATTCGATGAACACCATAGATGATAAGTCATGACATGAGCTTGGGGATCTTCTCCAGCTTTACCATTGAATTTGGGACAATCACTGGGAACCTTAGTTGGAACCGGGGGCCAATACGGATTATGAAGAATAGGATCATTTGTCAGTTTGGACACATCCAGTAATTCCAACATTGCTAAAAAGGGTAATTGAGGGTTAAAGGACATCTAAGGCTGCGGGTAGGAAGTAGTACCAGAGTTCTAGCCGGCTGCTGGTTGCCCCCATTGATTTTGTCCAGACGGATTTGGCCCAGGAGGGTTTTGTCCATAGGGGTTATAGGATGGCTGACCCTGAATTTTCCCCCAAGCATTCCATTGATTACCAACTTGGCTTGTAGGAGTAACATAAGGTTGCTGGTAACTGATAAGGACTCACCTGAAATTGTTGACAATTTTGATACGGGGCACATTGAGTTTGCCCTTGGGATTGCTAGAAACCATAAGGCGACTGGGCTCCAAACTGAGCCTGGGAGGCAGGCTGCATTTGATAGGCCGGTTTGGATTGAGATCCAACGTACATTTGAAGACCGGATTGGGTCTGGAGCCCAGCCTGGGGTTGAAAACCGAGTTGAGCTTGAGAAGCAACAATCATTTGAGTGCCCGGTTGAGCAGACCTAGAAGGATGTCCTTGAGAGAATTGAGGCTGAGCCATCTGGCCAGAAGGTTGACCTAGTTGAGATTGAGATTGACCCATTTGCCCAAAAGGTTGAACTTGCTGGGTGTTGGGCTATCCTTGCACAACTGAGGGTTGTCCTGATAAACCGAATGGTTGAGCGGACTGGATAGTTGGTTGACCTGACTGGATTTGAGGTTGCCCGACTTGTCCAGTTGGTTGACCATACTGGATAGTGGACTGGCCTTGCTGAACGTAAGGTTGACTGACTTGCCTAGACAGGTAGCCTTGCTGGACACCAGGTTGGCCTTGTTGGATGTAAGGCTATCTCGGATTACCAGAAGGTTGCACAAAATAGGTAAAAGATGGACCAACAGAGGCCGAAGGTTGTCCCTGGAAGGGTTGTCCTTGTAGGCCTCCAGGTTTCCCTGGATAAGACTGCCCGTAATACTATTAACCATAAGAGGTTTGCATGTAAGACGGTTGGCCTTGATAAGGTGGTCCTTGAAGATGTGCATGCAATACTTGGCCACAGCCATAACTAGTGGTGGTCCAAGCAACGGATAATGACGAAAGTTATGGTATGCAGATGTAGGACTAGTGAGACCCGTCGGGCTGGCTCCAGAGGCATGGAGGGATGCGCAGGGCATTGCAGCACTAGCCCTGGCTCGTCTAGTTGATGATACGATGGAGACAGTGATCCAAAACCTTGAGGGCCTATTAGCAAGGATTCCAGATTACATGGGGATCGAGGAGGTCCCCAGAGCGTCCCAGATCCACATAGTAGGAGTGGAACCCAAGATGCACTGCCTATTGAGGTGGATGACACGAGCGGCAGTGTACTATATGGAGCACAACCCACCGTAGTAGACACCTAGGTTTTTATTTCTTGCTGGTGATTTTTTCAGAGACATGTGTCTCAGATGTACAGAGAACACAGACTCTATTTGGACATGTACACTTGTTTTTGAGCGCCTCGGTGCGCCACACGATATATATATATATATATATATATATATATATATATATATATATATATATATATATATATATATATATATCCTATGGTTTATTATTGTGTTTTTCATGCTTCTTGTATGATGTTTTGATTCCATGTTACGCAAATGTCTGTCTAATACATGATTAGCTAATGCATCAGTCAGCGGAGTCGCCAATTTGTAATGGAGGAAAGTGTTCCCTTTGCAAACAAAGGCAACTCCTCTAGCCCTAGAGTGGGTCTAGTCACAAACAAGGACAAATCAACAATAGCTTTCCTTAAACAATCATAGTTGGATGCCTACCTCAACCGGTGGTCGATGGAGTTCCGTTGCACTGCTCCAGCTTCCGCTTCCTTCTCCTAATGAGTGACCAACCTGAAACAATGCAAAGGAAATACAACAAAGCACGTAACTGGAACAACAATGATCTATTTACTTACAAAGTCAAGAAGTCATGAGCTATCAAGTACATTACATACAAGACATAGGAAAACGTCATTGATTGCATTAATTATGAAATAAGAGTAAGCTTACAACCAAAGTCTTAACGTCACAAGCCTTCTCAGAGGGATCCAGCCAACATGTTCCTCAAGCATTTACTCTTTGAAGATGGATCTCCCAACACAAGTCTCTCTCACTCACAAGTTTTGCACAAGATAAAAGGCACTTCACAACCTTCCTCAAGCTATCAACAATCCCACACTTGTCACACTCACACCAGCTACCTAGCAAACTCACAAATACTAACAGCACTATCAGCAACCATTCCAAAGACTAAGAACTCAAAAACTAGCAGCACATAGAAATGGTGAGAGTTTAAATAAGAGAAGGAGTCTCCATGAAAGGTGGGAGAGTGAGCTTATCTCCAAGGAAGGTAGCACAAATGACGGAACTTCCACGCCAGAGAAAGGAGGGCGACATGAACTAGGCCAACAACCAGGTCTGAAGTCATTTGGAAGGCTGACTATTGGAACAAATTCGCCCAATCTGGATCATCGCAAGCACATAACTGGCCTTTCGCGCTGACATCGCTATTGAATAATGTAGCTAGTCAGGTCATCGGTGAATATTACAAGCGACAGGCGCGCTGGCACATAAAATCGGACCATAATGGGAATCAGGTGTACTTCTGCAATGGCAGCGCTTTTGGACTGTTTTGGAGCACCCTTCAGCGCATTTATTTGGCCAACAGACGCAATGAGGCAAAAACCTTTGGAAAAGTGGGTCATTTGGCAACATTAGAGGGCATTTGTCTAACATGAACATGAATGACTTGGACACATGACACAGTACGAAGATTGGAGTGAAGACAGTGACAAATTATTGTGTAACAATATGGATGTGCACCGTCAAATTTGGGGGTGGGAGATGGGAGGCTTGTCGCGTGGTCAAGATGCACGGAGGGAATTGGGACTGGGATTTTCCAGGCCCAGGGGGTTAATTACAAATAATTGTAATTAATTATTAAATACAGCAGGGATTAAATATAATCTCCTGTTTAATAAAGTGGGACCAGGGGTTATTGTGGTAGGGTTTCTTAACCGCACCAAGGGTTGGTGGGTTAAAAGGTTTTTGTCGGGGAAATATGAATGGGGGAGTTAATTAAATAACGTGGGGGGGATAAAAACTTTGGATAAGGGGTTTTTATGGGTTTTGAAGGGAAATAGGGAAATTAATAAGGGGTGTGGAAATATTTGCAATGGGGAATGGGTTTCACACTAAGGAAAGGGGTTTTGGGTAAGGGGGTGAGTTTTGGAAGGTAATTCCTAGGGGAATGTGTGAAACCAAGGGATAAGGGTCAAGATGAGGGGAAAAGGGGATTTTATAAGAAATAATGGGAGAATGGGGAAATTAGTAAGTAAGTATGTGGGGGTGAAATGAAATGAGGGGAAATTAATCAAACAAACTTGTGAATATCTTTTCACTCTCATAAATGCTCCTGCACATGAAACATAGGATTAATCATGATAAATGTGCTTTTGACTGAGCAACCTTGTACATTTGCAACCTTTCTTCTTCCTACCCTTTATTTATCCTAACATTTTTTCTTCACTTTATTGGGTGCACTTGAGCTTGCAGACCCTTTATTTCCTTTTCTTTTGACAAGAAAACTATCTAATTCTAATCTTATAACTTCCAATGGCTCAGATTACGTTGATGAGCACATTTTTATTCTCTACCTAACTACTGATCTGCCAAGGTTAAACAGTTTGGCTAGATCTTTATTCTCTATCTATCAACATAAAATTTAAAACATGAATGAGTCAAGATTAAGTTGTTTAACCATCATGGATTATGGCATTTCTAACAAGCCGCACACAACCTTATTTTTCATAGTAAAGTAAAAAGTAGTGGCATTTGAATTTTCACACTTTCATGATATTTTTTATTTCTTTTTTGGGGTTCATATTTCTCACTTTTTTTATCTTTTGTCTTTCTTTTTGTCCTTTGATTATTCTTTTAGGAAATACCCTCTTTACATTTTTTATTTTTTTTAATATCAAAAACACTTTCCAAAAAGCAAAAGTATGTACAATATTATAACACTAACCATAGCCAATTCAAAATTATGAATCCTATTATTATAGGACCCTAACACATACAAACATATGTGTGTGTGTGTGAGATTATATCACATGTTCCATCAAATATCATGATCGTTTTATGTAATTTTTGTATGTATGTATGTATGTATGCATGCATGTTTTTGTCTCACAAGGTTTTGAGGGATCATTCTTGTGGAGGAATGATTTATTATGTAGGTGAATGGCATGAATAGGTTCATGGTTTCATGAGGAATCAAGTGGGAAGAGTAGCCTTGAAAAATCTATGAGGTTAGTATCATGTGGATATGAATTGATATTATGTGATTATAGTATGTCTATGTTATGACAAGTAATGTTGAGGGATACATCAGTGGGATGAATGTAGTGTGATCTGTGACATGCTGGGGAAAGCATGGATGGTGGAAAGACACTAGAAGCAAGGTTTCCTAGTAAAGGCATTGTGGTCTCTAGATTTGCAGTACTACTATTGTGTATATGTTGTACATGTTGCACCTATGATGTTGTATACATGTGGTTTTGTGTATATATGGTGTTGTGTACATGTTCTGTATTCAGTGTTGTGCACAGATGGTGTTGTATGCATGTTGGACATGTGGTGTTGTGTACATATGGTGTTGTGCGCATGTTGGATATGTGATGTTAGGTACATATGGTGCTTTTGCATGTTTCATATGTTGTGCTTTGTACATATTATGTTACGTGTATGTTATATATGTGGTGCTATGTACATGTGGTGTTTTGTATATGTTGTACATGGGGTGTTGTGTGCAGGTGGTGCGGTGTACATGTCGTGCATGTGGTGCAGTGTACATGTCATGCATGTGATGTTGTGTACATGTTCAACAGTATTTTTCACACCTCATGTTCACTTCCTGTTCCATATCCAAAAGTGCCAAAACATTGAAAACCATACAGCGTGTCCATCATGATATATAGACCAAAACTTCCTTGAATAATCAAAGGAAAACTTTGTTGAAACAATTCTGAAGAAGGTTAACTAAAAAGCTAAATTTTAACATCAACACATTCCGCTACATTTCTTGCCCGTGTTGATGGCAGTTTGCACAGTTCTACCCTAACGATGTCAGCATCGGTTTTGATATGGAAACCTGCATTGTACCTCTTCTAATACGTTTTCCCAAACTGGAGGAGAAGCTTCGTGCACTAGAACCTTCTAGAACAATGAGATGGATATTGGTTGTTGTGGATATGGCCGAGCTCTCCCATTTGGACCTCCTGATCTTATCATCGTGGGATTTCCCCTTGATATGTGGACCTTGCTTCCTCTTTTGTGGATCCCTAACTCCATCTCCCTTCCAATAAATTCACTCCCTTCCATCTCCAAATGGTTGGTCATTGATTGTTGCATCCCTATGTTGAGATTATGCTTAAATGCTACCCATTCTAGCTTGGAGAATGAGTGCTTGAAGAGTCTTTTCTTGGACTTCGACAACCACCAAAAGGAGGTGTCCAACATCAAGGCATATGTTGTATGCTTCCCTTTTAGCTTATTAATATATACATATGATGTTCACTTTCCATAATTGTGTAAATTTTTATGCTTTTAGCTTAATACTCCTTGATTTATTAAGTAGTTTATGTTTTATGTATGCCATATATGCTCTTGTATCTTTCATAGCTCTTTGATCTTCCTTGCAGGTACTCGAATGTGAAGAACAAGTAAGGAGCGAGGCATGGAGCGAAAGAATCAAAGTCATCTCTAAAAGGATTGAGTGATTAGCATCAAAGCGAGGTAGGTTTCTCCTTCTCTCTACATTTGTTAAACATAAACTAGGAAAGTGTATGTTAGTTTGTTTAGTTTGTTGCTAGACCCACTCATTGGGCTAGAGGGACCGCCTCTATCTGCAGAGGGGATTTACCTTCACAGCAAAATGGAAACTCCGCTGGGGAAGATATAGCCTCTTCATCCTCTTTTCGCAACTGATCCTCTTTATTAGTTTGACCAACCATCTATTTCTCAGTTAGTTTGAGTCTGTATAGGTCTGCACAATCACTTATTTCTACCTTAGAGTGCTAATTCTAGAAGTCTTTGTGGAAATATTTTTATTTTTTGCCTTATTCCTTGCCTAGTGCACTTTTTTTTTTTTACAGTCACATTGCCAGCTTGCTTTCTCTTAAAACGGTTGCGTTGATCTCGTATTCAGCGCTAGTTTGGCCATAACAGATGTGCTGATCTCAGATATTGGCAAAACACCTAGGGTTTCTATGTCAACTCTAGTGTGTCTGAGCCCCTGAGGTCTTGTCTTGTCCTGTATGATTGGATTTATGTATGTTTTGTCTGATTACCTGATTTGATTGGAAAATTCTTGTCTTTTTGAGCTTTCAAGTGTTTGAGTGAAATTGGATTGATTTTAGGGTTTATAGGTCATTTGATCAATACTTATTGCTTGTAAGTATCGTTGAGTATATGGTTTGTTGATTGTTTAGGTCTGATTATCTAGTAAAATCATTTAAAACATTAGTTTGCATTAATTTTGGTTTGTCTTTTGCGAAGTTTCTTTTCAATTGTATTAGTTCATCTTGCATTTGAAATTCATCTTTGTTATTCGTCAAGCATAGATTACATTTCTTGGTTTACAAACTAAAAAGAGTGCATTTGTCTATCTGTTTGAAAGAGAAACTAAAAGACATTTTCATTGAGTGTTTTTTGATTTCATTTGGTGTTACTTTGATGGGTGCATCGTATGGATTAGGAGTATTTCGAATCAAAATCTACATTTTTTTCTTTAGTTGAAGGTTAATTGCATTAGAGCACCTGAAATAAAAGAGAACATCATCTAGCTAAAGTGCATCTTAGTAAAGTAAAAGCCATTTTTTCTTTCAGTGGATTGCATGTTGGATAGTGAAAGTGAAGTTTAGTTTTTATTTTGCATATTGCATTTGGAAAAGAAAATTTAGTGGAGGCATGTTTTTGGTGCATTCTCTTGTTTGATGCATTAATTGATTGAACTATCTTCCCTTGCTAGTATAACATTCATTGAAGTGTAAATTTTCCTTTTCTCATATTGCATTATAGGATTTAGGTGACATCTTTTGAGCCCAAAATTGAAACATAATTCAAGAAAAACATTAAAATTTACTTAATTAACCTAAGGAGCATTTGGAACTTAACACAAACATTTATAGGTCTAGGCTAGAGACGTGTTCCAATGTCTATAAACCTAGAAGTTGTCGTTAGATGACTACATTGTATCCTGGGGTTGAAATCTTGTTCTAGTACGGAGGTATATCAGAGATTCTCCATTACTCTTGGGTATATCGTAAGCACTCTAGTATGGAAAGTATATGGGAATGATCTCACAGAATGGTTATGAATTTGACAATGCTAACATGAACTTGAAACATAATTCAAGAAAAACATTAAAATTTACTTAATTAACCTAAGGAGCATTTGGAACTTAACACAAACATTTAGAGGTCTAGGCTAGAGACGTGTTCCAATGTCTATAAACCTAGAATTTGTCGTTAGATGACTACATTGTATCCTGGGGTTGAAATCTTGTTCTAGTACGGAAGCATATCAGAGATTCTCCATTACTCTTGGGTATATCGTAGGCACTCTAGTATGGAAAATATATGGGAATGATCTCACAGAATGGTTATGAATTTGACAATGCTAACATGAACTTGTGCTCCCCGTACTATCGAGTATATATTGGGAGACCCCACTAGGTTGATATCCTTTTGCCGCGAGTAACCAAGTCAGCTGCCTTGTAGATGTGATACACCAAACACAACATTCAAGGAGATTGGTCACCATATGTTAAGTCCTTGGTTTCAGCTAAGGTGTATATAATGGTTCACGAATACTTGGTAAACTATCTTTCCTAGTACACCCTTTTTGATTAATTTATTATTTTTAAGTTCTAAAATTTAACTACCCATGATAACATGACTTACCTATGCAGTCATCCTTGGCCTCATATTACTTGATTAATAGTAAATTTTAATTGTAGGATCAAATCAACCACCCCTTATTGTTTTTTGAGAATAGGTCATCATGGTTGAACCACCAGGTTCACCTTACATATCCCCTTCATCATCTAACACTAAAGGGTCATCACAAGTAGTCCATCCTGAGATTTCACAGTCACTTGAATACCACGCTCTTGAACTTGGAATTATCCTTGTATTCAACCCCTTACTTCTTGTCCTCCACCTCAAGATTCATCATCTCAGGAATCTGACCCAGAAAGTCTTGAGAGTCCATAAAGGTTTTTATTATTCCCTCTGAATCTACTTCTTGATCCATTGGTAATATCTCCTCAATGGTCGTATAATTCATACGATAATCTTGGTGTGCCTTTGGAGTTATCTCCACCATCATCTCAGATTCCCCCTCACTAATTTTTTCCACCCATTGCATTAGAAGGGGAGTTTCCAACCTCTCCTCGAGGTCCTCCAGAAGTCTCAACCACTCATACTCTTGGTGTTGGCGATGATTTTGAATATAACTTTCCACTTGAATGTTTTTCGTATGTGGGAAGTGTGCCACCTCCACCACCACCTAAAATTAATGAACCTTTGTTTCCACCTGGTTATACCTATTTGTCTCAATTGGTTTCAGGTACTCCGAGTGCATCTTCACTTCATCACAATCCTATTTGGTCATCGAGAACCATGCCTACTTCTGGTCTGTTTGTTTCAAGTGCGACCTCTCAAATTCTTGTACCAACTATAGTTTCTTCGGTTCTTGTACAACCGATAATTATGGTTGGGACAATTAATGCCCTTATAAGTTCCATAGGTCCTCCATTAAGTGGATAATATGTGCCACCACCTATCCCACCACATGGGGTGCAATATCCACCTCCTCCATATGCACCTCCTGTTTCAAGTGGAACTTATGTGAGTGGATCTCAAACTCACGCTACCAAAGTTAGTCAAAATGTTGGCAGTGTACCTTATCCTAGTGGATCGTCTATTCCATTTGGATCAGGCCAAATCCTGTATCAACAACCTCTTTTAGGCCAGATACCCTGCCAACAACCATACCCTCTGTATGGCTCACAACAGCCTCCAAATCCACCCTTTACTCAACAAGCAGGCCCCCAAATGCAGTCTGGTTCAAATCCCTCATTTGGGACATTTAGTCAATTTCAAGCTGGAACCTATCAGTAGCAATCGGGAACTCAACAAATTCCACAAGTAACTTTCCAACAACAACAACCTTATGTACCAATAAGGACCTTATGTGGAACAAGGGCTTTATCAACAACCATTGCATCAACAAGGTTAACCCTTGCAATAGAAAAACCAACCCTTGTATCAACAAGTTTAACCCCTGCAGTAGTAGGGTCAACAATTTTACCACAAAGGTGAACAGTTGCAACAACAATATTATACTCCATACTCTTCGTAAGTTTTTTATCCACGTTATGGTTTTCAGTGACCCATGATGGGTCAGTATCAACCTTACCCTGGTAAAAAGCCACCTGTGTATGGCCAGAATACCTCTCAATGGGGGAAATATCAAGTTCCTTATGGTCAAAATCATTCACTTTGGGGGAAAAACCCATACCAACAAAGTTGGAATCCACAAGTTGGGCCTTATCAAAGGCCTCACATGCCTTTCAATCCACAATTTCCATTTCTAGAAATGTTGGAGCTACCAGATGTGTTAAGACTCACGAATGACACAATACTCCATTCACCATATTGGCCTCTAGTTCCAACTAATATTCCTGGTGATTGTGTAAAATTCTAAGGAAAGTCTAGGGAATACCGCTAGGCCCATGTTATGACTTACCATTTATGGTGTTCATCTAATTCCTAGGTTGAGGACTCCATTCATATACGTCTTTCTAGCGAACCCTGACAGGTGTGGCCACGAAATGGTACATTGAGTTACCTTGTGTGTCCTATCAAGACTTCAACTCTTTGGAAATGGCCTTCCTTACTCACTTCCAGTTACCAGTTTGATATGAAACTGGTACCCATCTACTTACGTCTTTGAAATAGAACACTGCTACCCACATCTCTAATCATATCCATGAGTGGAGACGTTGGCATCACCTTATCAAGTTTGATATACCTGATGAGTTGTTAACTGAATGGTTTACCAAATAATTCGTTAATAAAATTTCCAAGGACATAGCTATGGGTGGTTGTGTAACTGAAGATCAAGCCATTGCCCGTGCCCAATATTTAGATTTGGTATATTCCCAATCTGGCACATTATATGATCTCTTGCCTAATGCTTCGAGACCATCTATGGATCCAACATCTTCTAAACCTCCAGACGTACCACCTGTCGACAATATTATTGGATCATTGACTCAAACTTCTAGTAAAGCTTCTTCGAATCATAAATTCATTTCAACTACTGCATCCAATCCTACTTCGAATCCCTCTCCAAATCATGGTAAAACCTCTGAGGTTAATGTCCTTCAATCTACTGTGCCAGACAAAACCTCAAAAGGTAAAAGGAAGGGTAAAGGAAAAGCCAAATTTGATACCCCAAAACAGAATCCTCTGAAATCGTATGCTGATGATGCATTTAAATGTAAGCCCAAATATCCTTGCCTCATTTTTGAGGAAGATCACTACACCAATGATTGTCCCCATCATGTGGAAGTTATTCGGTTGTTAAAAGGCACTCAAGGGACACTGGTTGTAATTAAAGAAAAATTTCCATCACAACAAACCCAATTGGTAGAACAACTGAAATCTTCTATGTCTTCGGTTTCTCAGGTTTATATGAGTGGAATGGTACCTATTTCTATTGCCACTCAGTCAAAAGACTATATGACTCCTCCCAAACAAGTTGTAGAGAAATAAGTTATTAATACACCTTCCACTTCTACTCCACCCAGTTCTGGTCCTCTTCATATTGAGATACCTAGTAATGAATTTGTTATCTGACCACCTCCCAAAGGTTTCCTTCGGAAACCATATTACAATATGAGTTTCCCAACATTACAATAGTGTTGAATATTTAGCTCAAGTGCCTTCGACGATGTCTGCCTTAGATGTTCTCCATAGTTTTCTATCACAATGGAAATAATTATTATTTGCTATAGGAGGAATTGACCCTACTAATTTGAGTCTAATTACTTTTGACCTGGAAAATCATGTTCCACGTCTTCCACATCAACTTTCATTTTTAATCCGTCATTATAAAAGGGAAGATGATTCATCAAACTGTGGTTGATGAGGGTGCTTCCATCTACATCATGTATGTCTCATGTTGGAAAGTTATTGGCTCTCCACATCTCAACCAGTATTCTAACACCTTAGAAGCCTTTGTTGGTAGAGGATATCATCCTTACAGTATTCTTACGAACTTTCCCATAACGTTAGAAGGAAAAAATGTTAACCTAGATGTAGAAGTTGTTGATGCCAATTTGAATTATAATCTTCTACTTGTTCGAAGTTGGACTCATGCTATATTTTGCATGGTTTCTTCTTTGTTTTGTGTGCTCCATTGTCCTCATGAAGGGGAAATAGTCACCATTGATTAGTTATCCTTTTTCTCTTCTAGCTCTTTGAATGGAAATGTGCCATATGTGGGAAATACTGACATCCCTTATGAGATTGTTGGGGTGGGTCTTTTTAAAGACTCTTCTCTTATGGGAAATTTTTCCCTCCCATCTCCAAATGTTGCCTCCATCAACATGATATCCACTTCTCACAATCCTTGGATTGTTCCTCATCCTGATCAAGTTGATTCTTTTGGTGATATCATGCTGCTCAGGCCAGCAGAACAAACCTATCGATTTGTTGTTTTGGATTCAGCGATCACTTCTTAAAGTCATGCTACTCTTAGTATGCATCTAGATGCGTATTTACAATCCCCTTGGCTTGGTTCTTAATATTCTCCAGATCCTTTGAACGAGATATTTCCCACTGAAGAGAGTATCACCGAAGTTATGTCTCTTGAAGAAACTCCTTGGAATGATGTCCATCATTGTTCCTCGTTTCTCCTAAGTCTTGGAGAGATTTCATCGTGTTTAGATACCTTTGTTTCCCGGGCACCGACCCATTCACTTCAAACGCCTATTGTAGTGAATGAAATTTTTTCTGAGGGAAACATGGGGAACATTAATGCTATGATTCCCATCTACATTTTTGTTAAACCAGGAATGATCGAAAACATCCATGTCGAGGTCTCTTTTTCTCTAGATGAGGTCAAGATTTAAACTGCCCTCTTTAAGGAATTCCACGATGTCTTTGCCTAGTCGTATGAAGAAATGCCTAGCATAGATCTGAGTATAGTTTTGCACGAAATTACTACCTATCTGAATGTGAATCTAGTTCATCAGTGCCTTCACCCAGTGCACCCTAGAAAGGTAGCCGTTATAAATGGAGAGGTTGAAAAACTTCTAAAGGTTTGTTTCATTTATCCCATTCCATTGACAAATTAGGTTTCGAACATTGTCCCTGTGACTAAAAAACAAGGGACTATTCACTTTTTTGTTGATTATCGTGATATCAATAAGGCGTGTCCAAAAGATAATTATACAACTCCTTTTATAGACCAGATCATTGATGAATGTGATGAGAGTGAGATATTTTCTTTTGTGGATAGTTTTTCTAGCTACAACCAGATTAACATTCTTCATATCAATCAACATAAAACTACTTTTATCTGTCCATGGGGAACCTTTGCCTAAAAAAAACTCCCTTTTGGTCTAAAAAATGTTGGTGCTACCTTCCAACGAGCGATGTCTTATTCTTTTCATAACATCAGACACATCATTCAACCGTATCTTAATGACTTACCAGCACAATCTACTAATCATCATGACCATCCTGACCACCTTCGAGCTATTTTTCTTCATTGTAGACACTACAATATTTGTTTAAATCTGCATAAGTGTGTCTTATGCATCGAATCTAGTCATCTCCTAGGGTTTGTGGTATCTAAGGAAGGCATCCGGATTGATCCCCTCAAAGTTGAGGCCATTGTGAATCCATCCCCTCCATCATCTTTACACCAATTGTAGAGCTTGCAAGTGAAAGAAAATTTCCTTCATTGTTTTGTACCCAATTATGTTAAACTTTCCAAGGGATTTACTCATCTATTGAGAAAGGGGATCCCATTTGTGATACAGGAAAGTGTTCCCTCTGCGGACAGAGGCAACCCCTCTAGCCCTAGAGTGGGTCTAGTCACAAACAAGGACAAATCAACAACAATTTTACTTAAACAGTTCAAGTTGGAGGCCTACCTCAACCGGTGGTTGATGGAGTTCCGTTGTGCTACTCCAGCTTCTGCTTCCTTCTCTTGATGAGTAATCAACCTGAAACAAAGCAAAGGAAATACAACAGAGCACATAACCGGATACAACAAATGATCTATTTACCCATAAAGTCAAGAAGTCATGAGCTATCTAGTACATCACATACAAGACATAGGAAAACATCATTGATTTCATTAAATATGAAATAGAGTAAGCTTACAACCAAGGTCTTGATGTCACAAGCCTTCTCAGGAGGGTCCAGCCAGCATGTTCCTCAAGCATTCATTCTTAGAGATGGATCTCCCAATATGAGTCTCTCTCACTCATAAGTTTTACACAAGATCAAAGGCACTTCACAACCTTCCTCAAGCTCTCAAACCATCCCACACTTGTCACACTCACACCAGCTATCTAACAAGCTCACAAGTACTAACAGCAACACTCCAAAGACTAAGAATTCCAAAACTAGCAGCCCATAGCAATGGTGAGAGTTTAAATAGGAGAAGGAGTCTCCATGAATGGTGGGAGGATGAGCTTATCTCCAAGGAAGGTAGCACAAATGTCGGAACAGCCATGCCAGAGAAAGGAGGGCGACATAAACAAGGCCAACAACCAAGTCTGGAGTCATCAGGAAGGTCGACTGTTGGAACAAATTTGCCCAATCTGGAGCATCGCGGGCACATAACTGGTCTGTTGCGCTGACATCGCTAATGAATAACGTAGCTAGTCATGTCATTGCGGGAGACTACAAGCGAAAGTTGCATTGTCATATGAAATTCGACCGTCACGGGAATCACGTGTACTTCCGTGATGGCAGCGCTTCTAGACTGTTTTGGAGCGCCCATCAGCGCATTTATTTGGCAAACAGACGTGATGATGCAGAAACCTTGGGGAAAAATGGGTCATTTGGAAACATCAGAGAGAATTTGTCTAACTTGAGCATGTATGACTTGGACACATGACACAGTAGGGAGACTAGAGTGAATACAGTGACAAATTATTGTGTAACAGATGCCCCCTAAAGTATGAAGCCTGAGATAGAGGGAGGGGTGAAATGCTTTACAAAACTGACTGAGCTGGAACACCATCTGGAAGAACCTGCACACAAGTACAAATGATATCTCTGATAATGAATTACATGTAGTCTAGGCATGGGCGCAGCCATCCAAAAGACAAACGAAATAGGCCTATGGTATGGACGCAGCCATCCAGCTAATGAGACCATGATGATGATAAAGGTATGGTCGCAGCCATCCATCAATGAGTCATGTAATCATAAAACCAATACATGCAACCCGAACATGTGTAATCTAAGTTCGAGGTCTTGAACCCATCCGATCATAGTACAAATCCTAACATGCGAATAGATGTGCTGAGGTCGAGCATGATAGAACATCGCTTGATTACCGGTCAATGATGAAAACCGTTAACAAGCGTGAGAGAAACCACCAATAATGCCAATGGCTCTCAAGGTACTATCTAGCAAAATCCACGAAGTGTGAAACAGGAGTTGAAGTCGAACACTCGTGGAATCACCCAATCGACGACCAATGATGAAAGTTGATCGTCAGGTGTGAAGAACTTGCCATTGAGGCATGCAAGCTCTAAGGTACCAAAGGGGATCTCTAGGTCAATCTCCTAGATAATGAGCTGATGTCGACAGGAGATGACCCATCGCAGGAGGGCCATAATGTTTCCCCCATCAGTGACACGAGATAAGGAACAAGTGGTAGATGGTGAAACACGGTATCAGGGGAGAAGGCGAAGGTGTAAACTACAGAAGGATTATACTCTTGAACATATTGGCGAAACGACTCCGGAAGGAGGGTGGCAGCATTCATGCATCAAGGGATCAAAGGCTCGATGGAGACGGCATGAATGGAATGAGGCTAGAATGATAACCCAAACCTGCAGAAGGCCAAATGATGACATATGGATGTCCCAACCCGACAAGAAGCAAAAGTGTCGATGTTCAAGAGTGACTAGCTTCCATAAACAATCAATGATAAACCTGTCGTGGAGTCCAATCTAGTAATATTTTAATGATCCCTAGGAAGGAGAAGCTCGAGTCTTGTCATGGTGATGAGTCCAATGTCGTCAGGGTTTAACGAGTCCAACATAGGTAAAACTCGTAGTCTTTTTCATGTTTAGAGAGTTTGAAAAAGACACGGAAAAAGAAAACTCCAAGGGGGTCCTTTTTCGTAAAGTTGTGTCTCTCGAGCCCGAAAAAGTATAAAAAAATACTCGAAAGAACTGCTCGATCATTACGATTGAGTACTTTTCGTAAGTAGTAACTTCGACCCGAAAAAGTAAAAAAGGGATCAGAAGCACATTGTTTCACAACCAATAACGAGCCTGAAACGACAAAAGCCCAACGATCTTTTTTGTGTTTAAACGATTGAAAAAAATAGCTTAAAGGCGACCGCCTCTCATTTCTTTTAACGAGTCAAGAGGAAAACTTGGCCATCTTTTCATGTTTCGAGTCAGAAAAGAGCTTAAAGATGACTTTCCGGGATCAAGTGTATATGAAATTGTCATAATTCCACCACCTGAAGCTCTGCACAAAAACACGTCACACGTAACTCCATTCGACATAAAATGAACAATAAACATAGTTAAAAAACATATTTTGACTCTGCATATGGTAAAACTATGAGAATAAACCCACATTTATAAAATGTAACTTTTTAATTTCCAAAAATCACTATAAAAAGGAATTAACCCATTCATTTTTACCATAGCACTGTTCAGTTTACCGTGGAGCAACTTGGAGCACTGAAGTTGGCGAACGAAATTCGGCCCCGTCCGTGCATCATTCATCCTGAATCCAGTTCCAGGTAGACACACATTGCCCTGCACTTCATTTTGATGCTTTTTCATGTGTTTTGAACGTTCCAAGTGTCAGTTTAGGTGGGTTTTCAAACCGCATTCCGTCGCTCGGTCATCACGGGTTTACCCTATCGGGTCCGCGATGGCCAAAAAAATTTTACACTGGACGTGCCCCGATCATCGCGAAAAAGTGGTACACTTCCGCGATGACCGCAGAAAAGATGAACTAGACACTTCGCGTCATCACATCTGTTTTTAAAACAGACGCGATGACGATGCAAACTGATGTTTTTTACAAATTACGCGTTAAAATTTTTAAAAGAAGTGCTAATTCAATTTTCCTCGTCCTGCAGGGTATAATGGCATTCGTCTGGCAAGAACGCACGCATGATAACAATGATATAGAAGCTTTCTCTGATGCGGGGTGTCGAAATGCATTACGGGCATGCAGATTGCTCAAATTCTTCCTAACTCCACACCTGCGGTCACAACCTGACTTTGCTGGAGCTACTGATCAGGGCGTGGAATCCCACAAATGGGAAATTTATCATCCGAGGCCGGGATATCAAGTTTGACTATACAGATATATATTTTTTGATCAGGTTGCCTCGTCGAGGTGAGAGGCCAATTCTGGAGGGGCAGTGACCTGGGGATGATTCCTTAGATATGTTGATAGCTCAAGTGTGCCCACGAGCATGCAAGATAAGGAGTGGGAAGGTGGCAATCCCAACAGTGGATGATGTAGTGCTTCATGCTACTCTTTTCATGGTGACACGGGCAGCGGGTTCTCTAGCCTAACATGAGGCTTCAAAGACTCAACTCCGCCTGGCTCTCGAGTGTCTCAATCCCACCATGTTCAACTGGGCAGAGACGGTGACGGAAAACATGAAGAGGAAACTCACCAACTGTCGTCGAGGAGAGGTGAAGTAGTTTGGTATCCATCTTAGTCCCGCTCATGCTGGAGCGGGTGCCGACACTGCAGTTGCAAGACATGGATTTGGACTTACCCAGGCCACGTGAGACGAGGGCCACGTGATGGGCTCACGTCATGCCACGAGGAGGTGGTGGATGACCAGTGGCGTGAGGGACATTTTTCCGAGAGTGGCTGGAGCGACAGACGATCTTCGTGGAGGATTGGCCATACGCTGGCATGGACTTCCGCAGAGATCCTGACATGCAGCTGCCCATTGGAGAGCAGTGGGATGACAGTGGTAAGACACTTGATCACATTTTTTATTTTTATTTTTTATGATGTTTTTGATTTTTTCATGTACATGTCCTAATGACGAACGCCATGGTTATGCAGATGTAGGACCAGTGAGACCCCTTGGACTGGCTCCAGAGGCGCGGAGGGATGCGCAAGGCATTGCAGCACTAGCCCTGGCTCCTCCAGAAGATGATACGATGGAGACAGTGATCCAGAACCTTGAGGGCCTGCTAGCAGGGATTCCAGATTACACAGGGATCGAGGAGGTCCCCAGAGCATCCTAGATCCACACAGTAGGAGTGGAACCCAGGATGCACCGCCTATTGAGGCAGGTGGCGCGAGCGGCGATGCACTATACGGAGCACAACTCACCATAGTAGACACCTAGGTTTTTATTTCCTGTTGGTGATTGTTGAGAGACATGTGTCTCAGATGTACGGAGAACACAGACTCTATCTGACATGTACACTTATTTTTGAGCACCTCAGTGCGCCACACGATATATATATATATATATATATATATATATATATATATATATATATACTATGGTCTATTATTGTGCTTTATATGATTTCTTATATGATGTTTTGATTATATGTTACACAAATGTCTGTCTAATACATGATTAGTTAATGCATCAGTTAACGCGTTTAATCGTCTTGGAATATGTTGATATGTAATGAAATCAGAATTCCTCTCTAACAATTTTACACGTAAATACAACCTTAAAATGCAATGGTCTCTGACGAAATATCTCTGATTGAGCTGGTGGACGACAAGTTGAGAGTCCAAGTTCACAACCAATGCATGAGTACCAAGATTAATTGCCTTGGCTAGTAACTCAATCATAGCACTATATTCAGTGACATTGTTTGTGGTACAACCTAAACACACACCCTGAAGATCCATCAACTCACCATGAGGATCGTAGATCACCCATGCTGGAGAGGACAAATTGTGGGTACTGCGGCAGGCACCATCAGCAAAACCAACATAAGGTGCACCAGACATCTGCACAAGAGGCAAAAGACATAATAAGTGGCAATCACGCCTTCACACCAAGCCAAAAACATGAAAACACACACACACAACACACCTGCTAAAACACATGTATGTACAAACCAAAGTGCATAGAATTCACGCATAGTACTTTTTCAAGTATAGCCTGTTTCAGGGCTTATCGAGAGGATTCCCTTCGTAATCAATTAGCTCGTAGGCCCCTTTCTGCAAAACTCTACTTACAATATAAGGCCCCAACCACAGGGGCTCGAGTTTGCCTACCCCCATCTTATCATTCGCTTGATCGTATAGCAGGACTAAATCTCCCTCAACAAAATGACGAGGATGGACAGTATGATCAAAGTGAGTTTTCACTCTCTTCTTCTGTGCTTCGATAGCTAGAGACGCTAGCCGATGAGTCTCGTCCAGCCATTCTAGGTAAAGAAGGCATTCTTCTACCGGAGTAGTGTTGGGAAGTAATTCGACAGCCAACTTCAATGAAGGGATCTCGCACTCGATTGGAAGGGTAGCCTCCAGTCTGTATACTAATTGAAATGGAGTGAAACTGGTGGCATCCTTCACAAAGGTTCGGTAGGCCCACAAGGTGGAGAACAACATTAAGTGCCAGTTAGACTTATGCATGCCAACGGTACATTGAAGCATCGTAACAAGAACCTTGTTGACGGCTTCAACCTGGCCATTGGCCTAAGGATAGTATGGAGTTGAACTATCATGCCGTAAGCCTAGCTGGGTTGTTAGCTCGGTCATCATGTGATTAAGGAAATGCTTCCCGTGATCAGTGACGATGGCCTGAGGGACTCTGAACCGTGAAATAACATGGTTAAACAAAAATTGCGCCGCTGTGTGACTGTCCTCAGTTAATGTGGGCATCACCTCAGCCCATTTTGTGAAGTAATCGACGGCAACGATAATATACCCATGCCCCTCGGCCGAGCGAGGGTTACAGGTCGTATAATCAATGCCCCATTTTGCAAAAGTGCTGACGGTAACAACAGGGTGCAATGGATCGGGAGGCGCACGCATCTTCCGCTGGTATATCTAGAACTCGTGACAGGAGTGGACAACAAGAATGCAATCCTTAAAGATGGAGGGCCAAAAATAACTGGTGCAGAGGATCTTTTGAGCAGTATCATATCTAGACATGTGACCACCACAGGCGCCAGAATGGCATTAATTCAAAACTCGCTCAGCTTCCTTGAAAGTTAGACATCGACAGAGGACGGAGTCGGCTCCAAGACAGTACAGGGTGTCTCCAATGATACGGTAGGGCTGAGACTGATGACGGATCCATCTCCGAGAATCCTTAGACACATAGGGGCGAAAGGAGGACTTCTGCAGATATACAATGATATCCCTGTACCAGGGATCGAGGGTGCTAATTAGGAAAAGTGTTTCGTCCGAGATATGGTCATTTGACCAAGAGGGTATGGTAGGATATGGCAAAGAGAAAAGTAACTCAGCAAAGACAAGGGATTTCTTAGACTCGGGGGTGGTGAATTCCAAGCCGAAATCTTGGAGGATGACGATCCACTTCGAGTACTTGCCCCCCAGCAACTGACATGACAAAATGTACGTCATCGGGTTGCAATCAGAAACCACGGTCATAGTATGCAACAAGATATAATGTTGGAAATGTTGGACGGCACAAACGGCAGCCAAGGCCAACTTCTCAACGTAATCGTATCGAGTTTCTGTATCTAAAAGATTGCAGTTGAGATAATATATGACATGCTTAGTGTCATCATCTTCATCTTGAACGAGAACCATGCCAATAGTGGTGTCGACAGAGGCCAAATAGAGAGTATAGTCGCGATGATAATTTGGAGGACGTAACAATGGAGCAGAAACAAGGAGACCCTTGAGATGCTCGAAGGACTCTTGAGCGACGACATCCCAATGAAACGGGGTATCTCGCTTTAGTAACCACGTGAAACCTTTAGCCACTTTGGCATAGTTCGGAATGAATCGTCTTATAAAATTCACTTTACCCTGCAAGCTCTGCAATTGCTGCAAAGAAGTAGGGGGAGGAAGATTCAGAATAGCCTTGACATTAAGGGGATCCAACAGGATGCCCTCTCGGGAGACGATAAACCCGAGCAGTCTTCCTAACTCAACGCAGAAGACACACTTATGAGGATTAAACCTGATGCGGTAGTGTCGACAATGGAGAAAGATTTCGCAAAGATGAGCAGGATGGTCCTGGCGTTTGGCTGAATGAGCTGGTAGATCATCCAAGTATGGTTGTACAATGTGACGGATGTCATGGAAAGCATAGGACATTACACGTTGGAAGGTAGCACCGACGTTCTTCAAACCGAAAGGGAGCTTTTTGTAGGCGAAAGTGCCCCACGGACAGATAAAGGCAGTCTTGTGCTGATCGGTGGGCGCAATATTGATTTGGTTATACCCAGAAAAACTGTCCATGAATGAATACATTTCGCTCCCAGCACACTCATCAATGAGCTGATCAATGAAGGGTGTGGGGAAGTTATCTTTGGGACAAGCCCGGTTAATATCATGGTAATCAACACAGACTCGAATGGTACCCTATTTTTTATTCATAGGGATGATATTGGAGACCCAATCTGTGAGTGGGATGGGGTAAATAAAACCAGCTTTAAGAAGCTTTTCAACTTCCACTTTAATGGCTGTAGCCTTTCGGGGATGCATGGGGCATAGGCGTTGGTGAACAGGCTTAGCAGTCGGATACATAGGTATCTCATGCACCACTATGCTAGGATCAATGCCGGGAATTTCTTCGTAGGACCAAGCAAATACATCATGATATTCGTGAAAAAGATCAGTTTAGAGCTGAATTTCCTCTGGAGTGCAAGTGACTCCAACATGAATATGCTCAACAATCCCTGGTTTCGCAGAGATGTCGATGGGCTAGGTCTGTGTGATGTTTCCCATATTTCCTTCAAAATACACTTGATAAAATTGAATGGGTTTTTGAAGGGGTTGAGATGGGAGATAAGTAGCAACCGCTCGAGACAGGTAAGCATTTCCTGATGGGCAGGGAGAAACGAGGAGCGATGGTGATGATCAGACCAAGGAGGTTCCTCGAGAGACATGGTCTCGATAATGGCTTCATCAGAAGGAAATATTTCCTTTAAAGGATCCGAAGAAGTGTCATCTCCAAGCCAAGGGGAATGAGTGTACGAGTCGGGAGCCCTGCTCGAAGGAGCAGGTTCAGAAGGGGGAGCCAATGCAGAAACAATTTCGACGTAGTTGAGCTCGGCAGGACTCAACGGCATCTCATCACCCCAAGATTCTACTTGATCAGCGGGGGGAAGAACCCACAGATCAAAGCGAACGGAAATCATGTTGATAGGAGCGACGTTAGGAGGTGGGAGTGAAAACACACCCATCAGGGCAGGATCTTTAAAAAGTCCAGCTCCCACACTCTCATATGGGGTGGAGGTATGCTCCACAAAAAGCATGTTGCCTTCGGAAGAGGAGGCGAAAAAGGAAAACTGGTCTACAGTGACAATCTTCCCCTGATGAGGGAAACGAATGACACGAAATAGAGATGAAGCCACGGCTCGCATGGCGTATGTCCAGCTACGTCCCAGAAGGAGGTTGTAGGTAAGATTAGCATCAACAGCTTCAACTTCCACTTTGACCGTCTTCCCTTCCAAAGTGATGGGAAAACGTTGGAGTATACCATAAGGGTGAGATTCTCTCCCATCAAAGGCTTCCAAGGTTGTAGGAGATTGGCTCAGAGTCGGAGAACCAATAGCCTTCCAACAGGCAACAGACATGATGCAAGTTGAAGCGCCTTCATCAATGACTGTATGATGAATCATTTTGGAATTGATAATGACTTGTATGAGGAAGGCAATTTGGTGAGGCAGTCTCGGTATATGGCTTTCAAGGTCAAAAGTAATCAGATCCGAATCAGCCGAGTCTATGCCACCGATGGCTCATAGCAAGGACTTCCTCTAAGAGGGGCAACTCTGGAGTACTTTTAAGGCGGACATAGCTGATGGAGACTGAGCTAAGTCCTCGATGATGTTGTTGTGCTGGGTAGCATGAGCATTAGGGTTGTAAGAAGGTTTCCGGAGTACACCTTTCGGATGGGGTCGGACGGGCATCTCAGTGCTAGGTCTCTCAATATGGAGCGGGCCAGAACTGGACGGAGGAGTGCTAGAGGGGACCTCAGGCTCTTTCCCGCCAGGCGATAGATACTCTTTTGCCTGAGTACTAATGTGGACGGGAATTGTCCAAGCCATAAACACTTGAGAACCAAAGGAAGAAGAGGGTTGAGATGGATTAGCCACCATTTGTGTTTTCTGTGAAGGAAAAGGTTCTTTGAGCACAGCAGGAGTCCCGGGAGCACCTTTCAAACAAACGACTAACTTTAGACTGCCTTGGGCAGTCCTTGGTATAGTGATCCTCGTCACAGATAAGACAAGGGTACTTGGGCTTGCATTTGGCGCCTTCCTCGGGGGGAGGTTTAGGGGAATCCTGCTTAGGTTGATCTGCTTTATTCTTTCCTTTTCCCTTCTTCTTTCCTTTCAAGGCTTTGTCCGTCATGGTGGACTGAATAGCGTTAACCTCGGAAGTATTACGAGAGTTTGATACAACCTGAGAAGTATTTTCGTTCGGAGCATTCGACTTTTGCTTCCCAAGGTTCGCAGAAGTTTTCTTTGAAGGCGGATTAACGGAACCAATGATACCATCAACAGATGGTGTTGGCAGGGCTTTGGAAGTTCTGGGCCTCGGGGCATCAGGCAAATAATCATATAGCATACCGGACTGGGAGTAAACCAAGTCAAGGTACTAAGCGTGCGCAATGGCTTGCTCTTCAGTTACACATGCCCCCATAACAATGTCCCGTGCTATCAGACCGACGAATGAAGTCGTGAACCAGTCGGTAAGAAGCTGATCGGGAATCCAAAACTTAATCAAGCGACGACGTCGTCTCCATTCATGGATATGATCAGAGATATGCATGGTTGTTGTCTGTTTTAAGGATGTCAGGAGGTGTGTTCCTGTTTCATATCGAATTGGTAACTGAAAATGAGTTAAAAATGCCATAGCCAACGAGTTAAAATCCTAAAAAGATTCGCAAGATAACTCAATATACCATTTAGCCGCAGAGCTAGTGAGAGTCCTTTGGAAAAGGTGAAGCTGGATTAAATCATCAAGCCATGAATTCGATGAACACCATAGATGATAAGTCATGACGTGAGATTGAGGATCTTATCCAGCTTTACCATCGAATTTGGGACAATCACCGGGAGTCTTAGTTGGAACTGGTGGCCAATACGGATTATGAAGAATAGGATCATTGGTTAGTTTGGACACATCCGGTAATTCCAACGTCGCTAAAAATGGTAACTGAGGGTTAAAGGACATCTAGGACTGCGGGTAGGAAGGAGTACCATAGTTCCAGCCAGTTGGCGGTTTGCCCCACTAATTTTGTCCAGACGGATTTGGCCCCGGAGGTTTTTGTCTGTAAGGATTTTGTCCATAGGGGTTATAGGATGGCTAACCCTAGATTTGCCCCCCAACATTCCATTGATTACCAACTTGGCCTGCAGGAGTAACATAAGGTTGCTGGTAATTCTAATAAGGACTTACCTGCAGTTGTTGATAATTTTGATACGAGGCAAATTTAATTTGCCCTTGGGATTGTTGGAAACCATAAGGTGGCTAGGCTCCAAACTGAGCCTGAGAGGCAGGCTGCGTTTGATAGGCTGGTTGGGTTTGAGATCCAACCTGCATTTGAGGACCGGATTGGGTCTGGGGCCCAGCCTAAGGCTAAAAACTGGGTTGAGCTTGAGAAGCAACAACCATTTGAGTGCCTGGTTGAGCAGGCCCAGAAGGATGTCCTTGAGAGAACTGAGGCTGAGCCATCTGGCTAGAAGGTTGACCCAGTTGAGATTTAGATTGGCCCATTTGCCCAGAAGGTTGAGCTTGCTGGGTTTTGGGCTATCCTTGCACAACTGAGGGTTGTGCTGACAGACTGGATGGTTGAGCGGACTGGATAGTTCGTTGAACTGATTGGATTTGAGGCTGACCAACCTGCCCAGATGCTTGACCATACTGGACAGTGGGTTGGCCTTGCTGAATGTAAGGTTGACCAACTTGCCCAGAAGGATAACCTTGCTAGACACCAGGTTAACCTTGTTTTTTTTTTTCTTTGTTAAGACTAACCTACGCACCCACGGGGATTTGAACCGGTGACCTATCGCAAGGAGTGCCTTAACAGTGCACCCATTCACCATCAATCCAAAGCCCCGTGGGCACCAGGTTGACCTTGTTGCATGTAAGGTTATCCCGGATTACCAGAAGGTTGCGCAAAAAAGGTAAAAGACGGACCACCAGAGGCTGAAGGTTGTCCTTGAAATGGTTTTCCTTGTGGGCCCCCAGGTTGCCATGGACAAGACTGCCCGTAATACTGCTACCCTTGAGAGGTTTGCATGTAAGACGGTTGGCCTTGATTAGGTGGTCCTTGAAGATGTGCAGGCGATACTTGGCCACCGCCATAATGAGTGGGGGTCCAAGCAACAGATAACGGGACCGAGACTTCCACCGCAGGCTGAGGTGGTAGAGGTCCGCGGTAATAGATATGAGCTCCTATAGAATCATAATAATGAAACAGATTTTGAGGGTCCATGTTATGAAGAGCATGCAAATATTCATCGTATGCCCCCCCTGCTGGGATAGAACCAGAAGAAGGTGGGGCACCTAGTGTAGGGTCAACAACTCTGGGTACGGATGCCGATGGGCCACTGTAAGCTGACCCTGAAGAAGGTCTAGCAACAGCGGTCACAACTGAGGATGCAGTAACGGCACCGACAACGGGGGTTGAAGAAGCCACAAAAACAATTGGAATAGTCGGGACGGAAGTGACAGTCATATTGTGAATTTGAGGAATAAAGGACTTTGAGGTTGGAGTGATGGTGTGTGACCACATAGAACTTGTGGAGGGAGTCCTAGAAGACATAACATCCCTTAACGCCTTATAGCATAAAGGCAACGTAACACCAAGAGGGGTGATACGAAAAGGTGGAGTTTCCGTTGAGGTGGGAATTTCATCGCTCGTCACAACAGACTCTTCACTTGTGACAGGGGATGTGTTCTCCATATCAGAAGAAGACATTGGGACCGAAAAACCAGGAGGAGTAGGAGGGATATCTTCTTCAGAAGGCTCCCAAACAGGGTTCCAGTGAATTTCGTAAGTCTCGTCATCTGGAGCGCGAGAGTTAATCGGTTGGATACTTGGAATAACAGGGAGAGTATCACTCACAACCGGTACCTCGGGAGCAACAGAAGAAGGAGACCCTTGGTCACTTGGAACAGGAGACAGGATTAGTGATTCCGCCAGGATGACAACTTCAAAAGATCCTAGGGAAAATAATGAGAAAGGACCCTACTCAAGCTAACGCAAACAAGATCTAACAGGGTAAATGTGAATCGTGGCTGAATAGATTTTAAGACACAGGAACAAAACTTGACCTTTTCATTTTTAAAGAGTCGAGAAAAGGACAAAAGATGACTCTAGTCGCCTTCGAATATTTAATGAGCCTGAAGTGACAAGTGCTCAGATGGACCTTTTCTTTTAGGGAGTCCAAAAAGGAACGAAAGTGACTACTCTGGAGAACTAGGCAAAAAGGTTTACCAAACAAATCCGTAAAACTGCATATACACCTTGGCAATCATATGAAGTCCAAGGACTTTCCGTACGGCAGTCAATCTTCCCGAATGCTATGTTCGGTGCATTACAGCTTGTAAGGCGGTAGACACGGCTTCCTATGGATAAAGGATGATAACCTAGTGGGGTCTCCCCATATACTCGACGTTACGTGGGAGCACAAATACATACTAGACCACTATTGAGTCATAGAAGGAGGAATCACCCAACCTTGAGTGGAAACAAAAGTGACTAGGTTTAACGACACTGGAGCATGTCTCTAGCCTAGACCTCTAAATGTGTGTGTTATGTTCCAATGTGTTGTTAGATTTATTTAGTTCATTTTAAAGTTGATCTTGGATTATGTTTCAGTTTTCAGGCCTTACCATATGTATATAACAAAACCTAGGATGCAACTAGAATGAATGAAATATCCTTTTTCTTCGATGAACACCTACCTATGGGAGGGTAGAGAGATCATTCCCAAACCAAGAAAAACCAAGGCAAAAAAACAGTCACTCAATGCAAGCATACATCAATTCTTAAAGTGCACGGATACTACTAATGAGAGATCTAATCATTCGCTTCTCAATATGAAACTTGAAATGCAAATTTACTTTCACTTTCGCATGCCAAATAAAATGAAATATTTTTTATTTTGATGCCTTTAATCTAAAGAAACCAATAAGCAACAAACAAATGTGGAAAAACGGTTGATCCAAACAATTGTAATCTATGTCCGGGTAGTGAAGAGAAATCGAAACAATGCCAAGATTGGTTCAACAATGATCACTAAATAATCAACCAAAAGTAAGCAAAGGGGAAGGCTCAATCAAACCAACAGCAAGCAGCAAATGAAACCTTGCAAACAAGCAACCAATCGAAATTGATCCAAAGGACTTGAAACAATAAAACTAGGTCACGAAGCAAGAAAAACAAGATTCATTTAACAAAGCTTACAATAGAGTGCCTCAACCTTTAAACAATGAAAAACAAGTCATCAAAAAAGTGAGAACAACAAGGGGCTAGCAAGACTGACGGATTCAGGAGGTAGAATTGAAAAAATTAAATTCTACAGAAATCAGCGCAGGCAATACACTAGCAATAAAGCACTGATATAGAACAACACGCAGCAACAAAGCGACGTCAGTGCGAAAGTACACACCTTTTCCGCGATGGTCTGATTTACAGAACCGTCGCGACTGTTAGGTGTAATAACGTGATGGCCAAAATATTACAAAAATGGTGACGCGATGACAGCGTGACTATTAAATTAAAAAGCGCGATGATGTTCAAAAACAGCCACAGGCGAGCCAAAAACTCCCAAATCAAAAACAGTCAATCTTTAAGCAAAAAGGGACGTTTCCCAGATCAGGCCAGGAAACTCAGAAAACAGATAACCAGTCCCCAAAAACTTCAAAAGGGACCAAACAAAAACTCAAGGCAAGAGTAAATAATAAAAACAAAGGCCAGCTCCCCAGTGGAGTTGCCAATTTGTGATACAGGAAAGTGTTCTCTCTACGGACAGAGGCAACCCCTCTAGCCCTAGAGTGGGTCTAGTCACAAACAAGGACAAATCAACTACAATTTTCCTTAAATAGTTCAAGTTGGAGGCCTACCTCAACCAGTGGTCGATGGAGTTCCATTGCGCTGCTCCAGCTTCCGCTTCCTTCTCCTGATGAGTAATCAACCTGAAACAAAGCAAAGGAAATATAACAAAGCACGTAACTGGATACAACAAATGATATATTTACCCATAAAGTCAAGAAGTCATGAGATATCTAGTACATCACATACAAGACATAGGAAAACACCATTGATTGCATTAAATATGAAATAGAGTAAGCTTACAACCAAGGTCTTGACGTCACAAGCCTTCTTAGGAGGGTCCAACCAGCATGTTCCTCAAGCATTCACTCTTAGAGATGGATCTCCCAATACGAGTCTCTCTCACTTACAAGTTTTACACAAGATCAAAGGCACTTCACAACCTTCCTCAAGCTCTCAAACCATCCCACACTTGTCACACTCACACCAGCTATCTCACAAGCTCACAAGTACTAACAGCAACACTCCAAAGACTAAGAATTCCAAAACTAGTAGCCCATAGCAATGGTGAGAGTTTAAATAGGAGAAGGAGTCTCCATGAATGGTGGGAGGATGAGTTTATCTCCAAGGAAGGTAGCACAAATGACGGAACAACCATGCCAGAGAAAGGAGGGTGACATAAACAAGGCCAACAACCAGGTTTTGAGTCATCTGGAAGACTGACTATTGGAACAAATTCGTCCAATCTGGATCATCACGGGCACATAACTGGTCTGTCGCACTGACATCGCTAATGAATAATGTAGCTAGTCATGTCATCGTGGGAGACTACAAGTGACAGTTGCGCTGTCATATGAAATTTGACCATCGCGGGAATCATGTGTACTTCCGCGATGGCAGCGCTTCTGGACTGTTTTGGAGCGCACATTAGCGCGTTTATTTGGAAAACAGACGCGATGATGCAGAAACCTTTGGGAAAAATGGGTCATTTGGAAAAATCAAAGAGCATTTGTCTAACTTGAGCATGTATGACTTGGACACATGACACAGTAGGGAGACTGGAGTGAAGACAGTGACAAATTATTGTGTAACATCATTCATTTGTGTTGAAATCATTCAAAGATATTTTGATCCATTAAAGAACACCCTCATTAGTGCCCCTTTACTGCATCCCCCCAATTATCACCATAGTTACTTCTTATACTTGGTCGCAGCTGATAGTACTATTTCAATGGTACTTGTGCAAGATGATGATGATGGAAATGAACATGTGATTTACTAGTTAAGCTAAAATCGTATTGATACTGAGACTCGATATGCCCATGTCGAGAAACTAGCTTTAATAGTTGTTCATGATGTTCAACGCTTTCGACACTGCGACATTATATTCTCTTGCAAAAAACCACTGTGATTTCAGACTGCAACCTCATGACCTACATTCTAACTCATTAGTTGTTGGCGGGAAAATATTATAAGTGGATTGTTATCCTTCAGGAGTTTGATTTGGATTTTGCTACAGATAAATCAAAGAAGTCACTGATTTTCACTGATTTAATTTGTGACCTTCCCTCCACAACCACATGTACGATTTTGATGAGTTCATTCCTGATGAAACTCTCTTTCTCATTAGCACTCTTGACCCATGGTACAGGGATATTATTTTTTATCTCCAAACCCAAAATTTTCAATCAGAGTTTCCCAATTATGAATGTCATCGCATTTGACATTAGTCCCAACCTATCGAATCATTGGCGATACTTTTTACCGTGTTGGTGTTGATTCTATCCTTCGTAGATGTTTGACACTTGAATAAGCTGAGGGAGTCCTAAATGACTATCACTTTGGGGCTTGTGGTCAGGATATTCTACTACTCAGAAAATCCTTTGCGCTGATTATTTCTAGCCTTCAATCTTTAAATATTTCATTGTAGTAGTCTAAAAATGTCATGCCTGCTAGATTTACAACTGTAAATAGTGCACCCCACCTGCACCCCTACACCAAATTGTTACCATTGGCCCCTTTTCCAAATTGGGTATTTATTTCATGACATGTAACCCTTGCTTGATTGGGGGGCATGGATATATCATTGTCGTTGTTGATTATTTCACTAAATGGGTCGAGACGATGCCCACACGTGATGGTGACAGTAAAAATTTAGCTCAATTTATTTTCAACCATGTCATAGCTCGATTTGCTGTGCCTCAAGCCATGGTTACTGACTATTGATCTCATTTCTGAAATTATATGATGGCAGATCTCATTGCTCGGTTGGGATTGCATCATGACAACTCAACTCCTTATTGTCCACAGGTCAATGGCCAAGTTGAGATAGTCAACAAAGTCTTGGTTACTATGCTTTAATGCACCATTAGGATGAATAAATCAAATTGGAATCTTATGCTATTTTCAACTCTTTGGGCTTACCGAACCATAGCTAAGACTACCACTAGATTCACACCCTTTTAGCTGGTGTATGGTCTAGAGGCAACTCTTCCAATTGAGTGTGAATTTCCTTCACTGAAACTAGTTATCGAATTACTCCTCGATACCTCATCTAAGGAGGAATGTTTACTTTACCTTGAAAGGCTTGATGAAACTCATCGTCTTGTAGCGTTAGTAATTGAATCCCAAAAGAAACGAGTTAAGGCTCAATACGATAGAATTGTTTCTCCCTAGTTTTTTGCTGAGGGTGATTTGGTCTTGCTTTATGATCAAGCCAATGACAATTGGGATCTGGGAAATTTGAAGAAATGTGGCATGGTCCTTACATTGTTAAATGATTTTTATAAAAAGGTGCCTATGAGTTAGTAGATTATGAAGGAAATTCTTTGGTTGACCCCCAAAACGGGATTTACCTAAAAAAGTATTATGCGTGATTTTCCATGTAAATACTTATGTACATTAGTGTGTTTTCATTAATGTGTAGTGTGGTTTTGGTGTGTTAGTTTTCTTTAGCAAACATTTTCCTCTGCTTCCCTTGTGCTCTACTTGGTTTCCAGATGTCATCCAACCGTTACGTCAGTTTTGTTGATGGTGCTTGTCGTAGTACATAGAATCTATCTTCCATTGCATGGGAAATCTATGGTCCTAATGGTGAGTTAGTGAATTTACAAGGTATATGTTTAGTTCTTATGACTAATAACATTGTTGAATATAGTGTGGTCATCGAGCTTTTGGAACGAGACTTTGATTTTATTACTTATCATCACATTCCAAGATTCATGAATACATTAACATATGCATTGGCTAACTACGTGTTTGATAGACATTTGTGAAACATGTAAATCATAAAGCGGCACATATTAGACATTGTAAATAGAAAACATGTATATATATATATATATATATATATATATATATATATATATATATATATATATATATAGTGTTTGCAAAAGAGTTTTCTACATCAAAATGACAAAATATGTGTTCTGAGACACATGGCTTTATAAGCCTACAACAGTGCAGAAAATAATCTAGAGTTGTCTATTTGCCCACATGGTGCTCATGATAACATGAAATAGCCCTAATGACTCAGCCCAACAACCAATGCAGTCTGGTGGAAACCCCTACAGTGTGTCTCTGGTACTGTAATGGTGTGTCATCTATCGAGGCGTACTCTAGAGTGCCCTTGGTTAAAGCTTTCAAGTTACACTCTACCTTGATGATAGGATCCACTCCCTCCTCATAAGGAGCCTCCTCAATTTGGTGTGCCACTTGATTGGCTACCGGAGAAACCCCTGGAGGTGTCTCTGGTCCCACATCTGCAAATCATCATAAGTCAAATCTCAGTACAAATACAAAAAAATAAAAAAATTGAAAAACTTCAAAAATAGTTTTTACCTAAATCGGTCCACTGTGCCCTTGGTGGAAGTGGAAGATCTGGATCTCCTTGGAAATTTATGCCTACATATGACCAATCATCAACCATGATTAGCTACTCACGCAGCCATCCAAAAAACGTCGAAGGGAGTGACATTTTTTGGCCGCCTCCATGACGAGGCATCATCTCATCCCATCTGGGTAATTGTGGATCTATGGGTGCTGGTGCATCCACTTGTAACCACTGATAGCGAAACAATGGCACATGTTTGAGGAAGAATGTCACCAAAATGGATTTGAAACCAAATTTTTTTAGACTCCCTGACTTGCACTTGGTAAGTTGGCACTTCATGCACACCAACAAACCCTCAGTCCAATTGAAAACCGTGGGATTCAGACACTCGATTGCATACTAGAAATGAGATTTTGCTGCCTCATGCAACTCTTGAGCCCCAACTATTGGGGCCATAGTATGAAGCATTATTCACAGTGGGAGATTCGTGACGGTCTTTATATCGATTTTCCCACTTTGGGTCTTTTTATTCCCTCGCAATGAGCATATTGGTGCTCTCTCCTCCAATGTGCGATCCTCACAACTGAACCCGTTGTCCCTTTCTAGACAACCCGGTAATGAAATAAATTTTGGCAACATCTATTTCTAGTTCTTGATCCTCGATCATGAATATTTGGTGATCCACATCTGACCAACTAAACAGATGTTGTAATAACTCAAGTTGGGATCTAATCCCAAGAATCCTAAAGAACTTGAGAAACCTACATGGTCGTAGGGCATCAACACAATCCTGATCTTGAGCAACTTGATGGTCTTCACCTTCATGTTCCCTTTCTTTCCATTCAACCACCATTTTGGACCGATTATCTTGTGGAAAATCAATAAAACAACATTTCATTTACTTCCATGGAGAAAAAAATCCAATATAAACTATTGGATGAATTCACATAAAAAAATTACCTTAGTACAAGAGAGATTGTTTATGAATTTTCTCACACTGCCAGCATGAGGGCCTAATTGACCATAGGGTGAGCATTGTGAGTCTGATGGGTAAAACTCGTGCTAGTCACCTACGATATAATTTATTTTATAGGTCCTCCTTGCAGCCTAATCTATGGATGAAAATGCATGAAATGAGTACCAAAATGAACAGAAGGAATAGATCTCTTACTTGCAACAAGCAGCTTGGCGAATGGTGTCCGGGATTAATCTTGCTTCTTGCCTGAAAATCGAGGTAAAATGAGGTAAACATTCTCTCACAATTTCAAATTGGTAAAATGGTAAAAATGATTTAATTTTTGCGCTATTTATAAGTTTTAAATAATATTTTTACCAAATTAGTGCATATTTCACTCATTTTTAAATATTTTTCCTCGAAATCAGTAATGTATGTTTCCTTATGTAGCAATAGGTCATATATTCTTGGTGACGGTGATTTATCTTGACTGATTCAATGAGTTTTACTTTATCACTTTTTCGAACTTGTAAAAAATAAAAGAAAACACAACCCGTTGGAGTCAACTTTAAGCTCTTTTCTAACTCTCAAAAAATGAAAAGATTGTTGAGTACTTGTCATTTCAAACTCGTTAAAGTAAATGAAATGACATCTACTCAGTATAAGTTTAACCATTTTCCAAAGTGAGATAGACTATTGTATGAAAAAGGAATACCTTAGTCAAACATGGCTAAGAGGTTCTCTTGGATATTGTGTTCTATTGTTTCAGGTTCAAGAGATGATTTACGAAAAGGGACCTTTGGAGTTTTCTTTTCCACTTCTTTTTCAAACTATATAGACATGAAAAAGATGTCGAGTTTCACCTTCATCAAACTCATAAAACTTACACGACGCAGGACTTGTCACCACGATGAGATCAAGTTTCTTCTTCCTAGGACTTGTAAAACTTACTAGGATGGATTCATCTGAAGGATGAACTTATATGGAAGGCATATGTTATCCCCTTCAAGCTTGCGATAAAAAAAAATATGGGGTACTCGCCAAAAATGGTGGGGGAAAGTGAAAGCGATAATCTCTTGTATTTTGTAAAGGCAACATGTCATTCTTGAACATGACACTCATTTTTCGCTCGTGTCAGGTTTGGGACATCCTCACTTGGTAACTTGCCTTCCTGGGTTTAGGAAATCCATTTTTCCTCTCATATGATTATACCATTTTGTCATCATGACCTCTAATCCTATGTTGAGTCAGATGTTGCCAAACTCCAAATTCATGTCGCCAGTGTGTTCAAGAGAATTCATATCTATATGTTACACTGTAATTTGTCACTAGATAAAGTTAGTCCCTACATCTTCTCTGTGTCATACCTCAAACAAATGTGTCCACATCTTCCCAATCATTCCATAAGATTAACAAATGCTCTTTAATCCTGAAGATTGACCCTTTTTACCCATGTTTCAAGATCGTCACAAGTAAACCTCATTCTGCCTATGACGGTTAGATTTTAGGGCTCGTCGAAAGTCATCTATTCTCTGCGACGGTTAGATATTAGGGCTCATCGAAAGTCCTCAATATCTTTCTTGCAATGATAGCTCTGAATACACTGTTGCCTTGTGACGTCGTCTCTGAGTCCTATTGTTTGACTCACGATGATCCAGATATAGTGAATTAGTTCAACCATAATGCTTCTAGATGGTTCTGGAACTGGTTGTTAGGTCAAGGAAGTTCACCTTTCCTCCTCTGAGATGGTGGTTCCACCTTTTGAGAAACATCCCTTGGGGATAAGATCCCTCTCCCTCATTTATGGAGGCTCCTCCTCTTATGAAAGCACTCCCCATTGTTATGATCAACTAGTTTTTGGTATTGAGCAAATTAGCTAGTTTTGGTGTGAGATTGATGGTTTGTAGTGTGAACTATTGATAGTCTAGCAATTAGTTGTGGATTTCCTTAGCCTTGTACTAGTTCTTTTGAGTGAGAGAGAGAGTTATTAGCCTCTTGGGAGACCCTTTTAAGAGTGAATGCTTGAAGAAACATACCGACTGGACCCTTCGAGGAAGCTTGCGACATCAAGGCTTGGTTGTAAGCTTTGCTTTTATTCATTTTAATATAATCAATGGTGATTTCCTATGTCATGTGTAAAATATACTTGATAGCTTATGGTTCCTTGACTCTATAAGTGAATAGATCATTGTTGTGCTCTATTATGTGTTTTGTTTTTCTCGTGTTGTTTCAAGTGAATCGCTCATCGAGGAAAAAGAAACGATAGTTGAAGTGGTACAACGAAAGCTCCATCGAACACCAGTTTGAGGTAGGCTCTTTCAACAATGACTGTTTAAGGAAATTAGCTATTGTTTTGTCTTGCTGTGACTAGACCCACTCTAGGGCTAGAGGGGTTGCCTCTGTCCATAGAGGGAACATTACCTACATCACAAGTTGGCGACTCCGCTGGGGAGTCCTTTGTGTGTTGTCTCTTGTTTTTCTCTTGATTTGTTTTTTATTGAATTACATAGTGTCTCTCAGTTTTGGAGTTGAGCCATCAGTGTTCTAGGTTACTTGAGTCAATCAGGTAGTCCCTCTTACTATCTAAGAGATAAGTCTAGTGTCCTTCAAGTGTTTTTGCTTTGTTTTTTTCTCTTAATTGAGATCGTCATTTTTTATAGCTTCACAACTATGACGAGTCATGCCTGTTCTCTTGGTCAAGCTGTACGTCGTGGATATCCCATCATGCAGCTACGACGATTCTTGAAATCGGACTGTCGCCAAAGACAGGTGTACACTTGCGACGACATCGCTCAGTTGCTAACCTTGTGCTTGTGACAATTTGGTTTTCGTCTCAGGTTGCTAGTTCAACCCCTGTGACGATTCCTGTAAGGTTGTTTTTCATAGCCTTACCTCTTGGATTAGCCAGCACTGCTTGTCCCCTGTTGTTTCTTGTCTCTTATCACGCTTGTGTTGACTATATTGGTTAAGGCACTTTCTCCTTAGCTTCATTTATATAAGTCTTGTGTTTTCAGACTGTGTGACCTAGCTCTTTTCAAGGTTTCATCAAGAAGTCATTTGTTTGGGTTACTCGTCCATCCAAGATTCGTCCACAACCATTTGATTGATTTGTCTGAGGTTGTTCTACTGCTTGTCTTCTTTTCGATTGGTCTCTAGTGTTTGGTTATTGAACCAGATTCTCATATTGATTTGATTTCCACACTATCAAACATAGATTACATTTGTTTGGATCAGTCAGGCTTGCATTTTCTTGTTTGTCATTGAATTCCAAAAATAAAAAATATTGCATTCATATAGCATATGAACGTGAAAGTGCATTTTCATTACTGAATTTTTCATGATTGAGGAATTAGAAGCAAATTTCACATCTTTTCTTAGTAGTTACGAGATAAGCGCATTGATACATTGTGTTTCTTAGTGATTATATTGCTTGCATGCACTATTGTCCTTATGTTTGCTTGTCATGGTTTACATTTTTTTGGAATTGAACTCCTTATCGTCATTTAGGTAGTTGTTCATCGAAAGGAATGGTGTTTTACTCATTGTAGTTGTATCCTAGAAATTGTTGAAACACATTCGATAGGGACTGAAAACTGAAACTTAATCCAAGATTAACTCTTAAAATCTATTGAATGAACCTAAAAATGCATTGGAACCTAACTCACACTTATCTAGATGTCTAGGCTAGAGATGTGCTCTGGCATCATTAAACCTAGTCACTATTTTTTTCACTAAGGTTGGGTGATTCCTCCTTCTGTGATTCAATATCCACTAGTACGGATTTGTGCTCCCCATACCGTCGAGTATATATTGGGAGACCCCACTAGGTTATCATCCTATTATCCATAGGAATTCGGTTCTACCGCCTTACGAATAGTAACGCACTGAACACAACATTCAAGAAGATTGACTGTCGTACGAAAAGTCTTTGGTCAACTCTCTTTCATTTGATCACCAAGGTGTATATGCAGTTTTGTGATTTTTCTTGTAAACCTCTTGTCTAGTACTCCAGATCAGTCACTTTCATTCCTTTTCGACTCCTTAAAAGTAAAAGGATCATCTGAGCACTTGTACTTTCAGGCTCATTAAACATTCGAAAGCGATAGAGTCACCTTTCATCATTTTCTCGACTCTTAAAATATGAAAAGACACAGTTTTGTTTCAATGTCGTAAAATTTAGTGCCCATGAAATATCCCTTCTTACAGTTAGAGTTCCTTTCAAGGTTGATCCCAATGGAAACATTCCCCAAAGCTACCAGTCAAGGTCTTCCCCCAGATGGGAATCTTGGTTCTTTTCCCTCTTTTGGAAATGTTGGTGCTCTGTATATGGCAACATTGTGCTTGCCTGGGTTAACCATCGGTTTGCTCGTTTTGTTGTTTTTAACCTTGGTGGTCCCAAGCGTGATGACTCCTGCCGACTCCTTCATTTGAATCACGACACGATGATTCCAGGGTTGAGACTTTGCCTTCTTCCCCTATTTATTCACCCTCCTCTCCTACTTTGCCTGGTGAAAGTTCCAAATCCAGTAACGAGGAGGCTAAGAAGAAGAAGAGGAAGACAACGAAGAAGAAGTTAGATAAGTGAGAGGCCACCCATGCAACTATTTCTCCGAGTACACCTCAGGTTAGAACACGTTCTGCTCCTCCACGGAAGGTTAAATTTCCTTGTAAATTGTGCGAGGGTGACCATCTTCTTCGTGATTGTCCTAGTATTCCTAGGGTCTTAGAAGCATGGTCTCACAATCTGGCTCATCCCTCATTGCCCTATGAAGCTCATTTTGATGTTATTCCCTCAACTGTCAGTGGTAAGAAGAAAGGGAAGATTAGATTTCCCTATAGATTGTGTGAAGGCGACCATCTCCTTCACCTTTGTCTACTCATGGATAAAGCTTCTGCCGTCTTGGAAAATCTTACAGGCCCTTCACCCCAACTTCCAGTTGGTTATCAGTAGCTTTCTTCTGACCCTCTATCAGTGGACAAAGAGATTGACTTGGATTCATCTCTTGTCCATCCTGCTCTTCCTGAACCTGTCCATGTTATGTCTGTCCTCAACCAACAATTAGTCGAGGAGCGTGTCGACTTGGTTTCCCCACCAGTTGTTCACTTTGTTCTAGAAGAGCATCATGATCATACTGCTCATGTTCTTCTCATCTCGTCAGATTCTCTTGAGTCAAAGAACGAACCTCCTATCCCAGCTGATCAAGAGAGTCCTTCTTCAATTCCTGTAGAGCATGGGGGCAATCATATGATTCCCCCACCAAGTTTTGTTGTTTCCTTCGACTGGAGTCAATTGGCAGCATTTTTCCTTCCATCTTATGTACCTTTCTAGATCATTGTGCACGCCTATAATAAGGTAGTACCTAGCACTCTCTTGGATGAAGGTGCGTTAGTTAGCCTCATGCTTTCCACTACTTGGCAAACTTTGGGCTCCCCACAGCTTGTGCGTGTCACTCAGAATCTGTTGGCTTTCGACAGAGGAACTAGTCAACCTTTGGGGATCCTTACAAAGTTCCCAGTTACTTTGGGAGGCAAAATCGTCTATATAGATGTGATGGTCGTCCAAGGTGAGTTGGATTTTAGTCTCCTCCTTGGCCCTGACTATATTTACATCATGGCGGCTCTTGTTTCTTCACTTTTCCGCGTGGTTTTTTTTCCACATGATGGAAGAATCATGACTATATGTTGGATAGTGGAGGTCCCGCGTAACAATTTTGGGGGCTTAAAGCCTATAAAATAGGATAAAAATATTGTAAAAACTCTGAAATATGCGGAGCGCGAAATGTAATAGATCGAGTCAAAGGGTTGTCCGCCCAAGAAATAATATAGAACAATAGGAAGTAATTCATCTTTCCCATGGTCCGCAGACCATGGGAATGTATAAATAGAGCGAGGCTCTATGGGTAGAAATTAGGTTTTTGGTATGTACTTTTGGATTTGGAATGTAATGGGTTTTTAAGAACGAAGTCTTGTAGTGTCTGTAAGTCCGAGTCAAAGGTGTTGGTAGATAGATAGAGGCTCTGCAGCTCTGTGCGCAGAGGCCTAGAAGAGTCCACAGCTATGTGCGCAGACCCCTACAACTGAGTGCGTAGGGAGGATATGGATGTATTGGTGGAAGAATTGAATAAAGATAAGTTAATTCTGAAATTCTCTGTTAAATCTGCAATATTGTGGATCTGGCTAATCTATGGTTGATATAATTGTTTTATGCACGTATTCTTATGTTGTGAGTTTTTTCAAATCTGGGTGCGCGAACTGGTTATTTCTATTAAATATTTTCTTAAAGACCATAAAAAGTAGATCTAATCTATAACAACACATTAATAAGTATTAAGGAGTCTCCTGGGTTTGGATCTACGCGGAGCAGAGTGGCACAAAGCCATAGAACAGTGTGCAAACCCTCCAGACCACATCAAGACATCCAAGGGTGCGGAAACCTAGTTCCAGCACCCTCCCCTGCTACCTCAGGTGAGACCTCAATCCATGCTCCACGAGCTGTTGCCAAAAGGGTCAGTAGCTATGGGAATTGTTTGGCTAAATAACTCTTCCGAACCTGGGTCAGGCCCCTAAAAGCCAACACTATAGATCAATTGTCATTCTTTGGTCACCAAGTACCTCTTGTGCATCCATCATCCCCTAATGGTTCTTGTTAACACGCAGTGCCTTCCCCACCACAGGTCAATTATGTGGCTACCCATTCCATTTCCACATTTGTTGATGATCATGTAGATGGTCTCGTACATCATGTACTGGGGGCATTGGAACCTGATCTATCGTTGGTGCCCAATGACATGTATTCCTCCCAGAGCATGGTTCTTCCCTCCAATGAAGACCTCTTGGGAGTCATGTTCTTGTATGGCCCATGAACAGGAGTCCCGAGGATAGTTTGATCTTATGTCAGCCTTGTTAAAAAATGAAACAAGGATCATGGAGCATAGTTCCTTGTCATGTGTCAAGCTCGTTAAAAAATGACTCAAGGAGTCCTGAGTAGAGTTATTTTCTTGTGTCAACCTCATTAAAAAATGAAACAAGAAGTCTTGAGGAGAGCTCTTGATCTTGTGTCAACCTCGTTAAAAAATGAAACAAGAGTTATGAGTATAGTTCTTTTACTGTGCCAACCTCATTAAAAAATGAAACAACTCCCTTTTCCAAATTGAGTCTTTGATTAAGATCTCATAAAATCTGACTTGAGTCTTTCCAAGATCTCGAAAGTGAACCTTCATTCCATTCACCTCGTTGAATGCAATGAAGCTTGGGAGGCATGTACCTCGATTTGCATCATTATGGTAGGGGCATGCGAACTTATAAAAAGCATATTTTTTCATTTCAAGCTTCTTTAAACATGAAACTGAATCCAAGCAGAGTTCTCCATGGTTCAAGCTTGTGTAAAAATGAACCCATACCTGATTTACATCTCGTGATTTCCATTTTTATTCGCTAAATTCTGCTAGATGAGCCTTGGTTGTTTCATTCCATCGCCACCATCTCCTTGGCCAATCATATGCTTTCACTTGGTTGTTTTTCCTTTCCTAATGGACCACAGTGATGAGTGGTTTTATTAGCTAGCCTCTTGACCATTACATGTTTTGAGCAGTTCCACCATTGTCGGAACCAGTTGCTACCCTTTATACCACTTGTTCCTCCAAGATGAGTCACCTTTAAGCTCTTTTCTGACTGCAAAAGCTGAAAATATTGCTAAGTATTTTTCCCTTTTGACTCGTAAAGGAAATAAAATTGGGGGTCCACTTTCAAGCTCTTTTTTGACCCTTTAAAAATGAAAATATTGTCGAGCTCTTGTTGCTTTGAACTCGTTAAAGGCTACGAAGCATCATCTACCCAGTCTACGTTTACCCCTTTTTCAGGCTGGGATAGATTACTTACGAAAAAGGTATACGTTGATCTATCATGGTCAATAGGTTCCCTTAGGTATTGTTTTCTACCTTTTCGGATTCGAGGGACAAATTTATGAAAAGGGACCTCTGGAGTTTTATTTTCTGTGTCTTTTTCAAACTCTCTAAATATGAAAAATACTCTGCGTTTTACCTATGCTGGACTCATTAAAACCTGACGACATTGGACTCGTCTCCATGATGAGACTCGAGCTTCTCCTCCCTAGGGCTCATTAAAAATTCACTAGGTTGGATTTTTCTGAAGGATAAACTTATATTGCAAGCATATGTTATCCCCTTCAAGCTTGTGTTTATAAAATAATTTGGGTACTTGCCAGCAATGGTGGGGGAAAATTTGGAAATATTCTATTGATTACCTACGGCAGCTTGTTGCTCTTGAACATCGACATCTTTGTTGCTTCTTGTCGGGTTTAGGACATCCTCACTTTGTCATTGGCCTTCCGAGGTTTGGGTTCTTCATTTTTCCTCATTCCATTTGATCCTTGTCGTCTCTGCCAAACTTTTGATCCCTTGGTACCTAAATGCTGTCGCATTCTGGAGTCGTGTCGCCGATATGTTCAAGAGTTTAATCCTTCTGCAGTTTTCACCTTACACCCTCCTCTAATTCTCTGTTTCGTTCATCTTCATCTTGTTCCTTGTCTCATGTCGTTGATGTGGGAAACATTATGGCCTTCCTGCGACGGGTCGCTTCCTGTCGACATCAACTCATTATCCAGGAAGTTGATCTAGAGATTCCTTTCAGGTACCTTGGAGCTTGCATGCCTCAATGGCAAGTTCTTTGCACTCAATGACAGGCTTGCATTATTGTTCTTTGATCAGATGATACCACAAGTGTTCAACTCCAGATCATTCTTCACACTTTGTGGATTGTACTGACAGTACCTTGAGAACCATTAACATTACTGGTGGTCTCTCTCATGTTTGTTAATGGTTTACATCATTAGCTAGTAATCAAGCGATTTTCCAGTATGCTTGACTTCAGCACATTTATTTGCATATTCGAAATTATACTATGATCGGTTGGGATTCAAGACCCCAGACTAAGATTACATAAGTTCGGGTTGCATGGATTGGTTCGTGATTGCATACATGAATTTTTGATTGGATGGTTGCGACCATACCTGAGTCTTTCTAGATGGATGCGACCATACATATATTTTTGTATGGTCTTATCGACTAGATGGCTGCATCCATACCACATACCAATTCTATCTGTCTTTTAGATGGTTGTGCCCATGCCTAGACTACATGTATTTCTTTCACTGTCAGAGATATCAGTTGCACTTTCGCCTACAGGTTCTCAAATATGGTGTTCTGGTTCAGTTATGGTTTTGTAAAGAATTTCACCCTTCCCACTCTCTCAGCCTTCATGCTTTAGGGGGAATCTATTACACAATAATTTGTCACTAGATAAAGTCAGTCCCTAAGTGACATCTTCTCTTTGTCATACCTGAAACAAATGTGTCCACATATTCCCAATCATTCAAGAAGATTAACAAATGCTCTTTAATCCTAAAGATTGACCCTTTTTACCCATGTTTCAAGATCATCACAAGTAAACCTCATTCTGCCTGTGACAATTTCCTGTAATGAACTAGAACGTCGCGACGTCATCGTAGGGGTACATCTATTCTCTGTGATAGTTGGATTTTAGGGCTCATCGCAAGTCCTCAATATCTTTCTTGCGACGATAGCTCTGAATACACTATTTCCCCGCAACGTAATTTCTGAGTCCTAGTGTTTAACTCGTGACGATCCAGATATGGTGAATTAGTTCAAACATAATGCTTCTGGGTGGTTCTGGAACTGGTTGTTGGGTCAAGGAAGTTTGCCTTTCCTCCTCTGAGATGGTGGTTTCACCTTTTGAGAAACCTCCCTTGGGGATAAGCTCCCTCTCCCTCATTTATGGAGGCTCCTCCTCTTATAAAAGCACTCCCCATTGCTATGATTAGCTTGTTTTTGGTATTGAGAAAATTAGCTAGTTTTGGTGTGAGATTGATGGTTTGTAGTGTGAACTATTGATAGTCTAGCAATTGGTTGTGGATTGTCTTAGCCTTGTACTAGTGCTTTTTAGTGAGAGAGAGAGAGTTATCAGCCTCTTGGGAGACCCTTGTAAGAGTGAATGCTTGAAGAAACATACCGGCTAGACCCTTCGAGGAAGCTTGTGACGTTGTAAGCTTTTCTTTTATTCATTTTAATATAGTCAATGGCGATTTCCTATGTCATGTGTAAAATATACTTGATAGCTTATGGTTCCTTGACTCTGTAAGTGAATAGATCATTGGTGTGCTCTATTATGTGTTCTATTGTTCTCTTGTGTTGTTTCAGGTGAATCTCTCATCGAGGAAAAGAAAACGATAGCTGAAGTGGTACAATGAAAGCTCCATTGAACACCAGTTTGAGGTAGGCTCTTTCAATAATGACTGTTTAAGGAAATTAGTTGTTGTTTTGTCTTGCTGTGACTAGACCCACTCTAGGGCTAGAGGGGTTGCCTCTGTCTGCAAAGGGAACATTACCTACATCACACTATAGTTCTTTACTGCTTATACATTGTCTGACTTTCTGCCACAGTCCTGAATCACACTTATCTACTCTACTACATCCTTTTGTTTAGTGTTGATGATGTGGGATTCATTATGGCCTTCCTTCGATAGATCACTTCCTGTCAACTTCAGCTCATTATCTGGGAAGATGATCTAGAAACTCCCTCCCAATACCTTAGAGCTTGCATGCCTCAATGGAAAGTTCTTCACATTTGACGACAGGTTTACATCACTGACCTTCGATCAGATTATTCCACGAGTATTCTACTTCAACTTCACTATTCACATTCATGGATTATGTTGATTGTACCTTGAGAGACATTATCATTATTAGTGGTTTCTCTCATTCCTATTAATGCTTTACATAATTGACCGGTAATCAGGTGGTTTTCTATCATGTTTGACTTCAACACATCTATTCACATGTTATAATTCGTACATTGATCGGTTAAGATGGAGCCCAAGATCCTAGATTCTATCTGATAAAGTCTAGGTTGTGTGGAGTTATGAGTTATTCGTGATTGTACACACGTTTTCTCTGGACAGATGGTTGTGACCGTATCGTGGGTCCATATTCATGATCCTTTCTATTCGGATGGTTGCGACCATATCGAGGATCCATACACATGATCCCTTCTAATTAGATGGTTGTGTCCATACCACGGATTCATGTATTATTAGATGCCTATTCATGTATCATTAGGCATGATCATCAAAGATGTCAAATATGTATATGTATATGTATATGTATATGCTTGATTTACAAGTCTCCTAATGATGTTGTTCTCATCCTTTCATTGACTTGTAAAGAATCTCATCCATCACTCCTTGTTCTTCCTTCATGCTTTAGGGGGCATCTGTTACATAGCATTTTGTGACACCTCCTGTTCACTTCCTGTTCGATATCCTGAAGTGCCAAAACATTGCCAACAATGCAGCATATCCATCATGATATACAGACCAAAACCTCCATGAAGAATCAAAGGAAAACTACCCTGAATCCATTCTAAAGAAGGTTAACTGAAAATCTAAATTTTAGTATCAATGTATTTTGCTACATTTCCTACCCATGTTGATGGCAGGTTGCACAGTTCTACCCTAGTGCTATCAGCACTAGTTTTGATATAAAAACTCACATTGAACCTCTTCTGGGAGGGTTTCCCAAACTAGAGGAAAAGCTTCGTGCATTAGAACCTTCGAGACCAATGGGGCGGATATTGGTTGTTGTTGATATGGTTGAGCTCTCCCATTTGGACCTATTGATCTTATCATCATGGGCTTTCCCATTGAGATGCAGACCTTCCTCCCTCTTTTGTGGATCCATAAATCCCTCTCCCTTCCTATAAATTCACTCCCTTCCATCCCCAAATGGTTGGTCATTGATTGTTGCATCCCTATGCTGACATTATGCTTACATGCTACCCATTCTATCTTGGAGAAGGAGTGCTTGAAGAGTCTTTGCTTGGACTTGGACATCCACCAAAATGAGGTCTCCAACATCAAGGCATAGGTTGTATGCTTCCCTTTTAGCTTATTAATATATACATCCAATGTTCACTTTCCATACTTGTGTAAATTTTTATGTTTTTATCTTAATACTCCTTGATCTATTAAGTAGTTTACATTTTATGTATGCCATATATGCTCTTGTATCTTGCATAGATCTTTGATCTTCCTTACAGGTACTTGAATGTGAAGAATAAGTAAGGAGCGAGGCCTAGAGCAAAAGAATCAATGTCATCTCCAAAAGGATTGATTGATTAGCATCAAAGTGAGGTAGGTTTCTCCTTCTCTCTACATTTATTAAACATAAGCTAGGGAAGTGTATGTTAGTTTGTTTAGTTTGTTGCTAGACCCACTCATTGGGCTAGAGGGATCACATCTATCTGAAGAGGGGATTTACCTTCACAACAGTACATGTCATGCATTTGGTGTTGTGTACAAGTGGTGTTGTGTACATGTTGTGTAGGTGGTGATGTGTACATGTGGTGTTGTGTACACATTGTGCAGGTGGAACTATGTACATGCGGTATTATGTACACTTCATACACGTTGTGTTGTGTACATGTGGTATTATGTTATTGTGTTGCGGGGATTGTGTAGCCGATGTATCATGGTATGTGTGTTCGTTGTGTTGTACCCTATGTACGTATATGTATTTTGTTGTACGTCTGGTGTAGGTGTATGTATTTTGTTATGTTATACATCGGGTGTAGGTGTATGTGTTCTGATGTATACTATGTGTATGTCTATTTGATTGAAGAGAAAAAGAAATTGGGTGCTTGTCTAATTTGATAATTGATTTCGTGAAGTTTTGAAAAGGACAAAGGACTGATTAAAGGATAAGTACCAACGTTTTATTTTAGTTTTAATTAAGAGTGAGATCTATGATTTTGATTTATGATGGTTACATGTGATTTATGATGGTTTCATTTTGAGCTAATCAAATGTGATATGTGTATACATGATCATTTGATCAAACTGTTAGTTTGCCTTGTTGTGAAAGGAAGTGAACAAAATTGCAAGTGTACCTTATTGATGGGCTATTGATGAGGTATGGTGTGAATTTATTTAAATTTGTTTTGAATCTAATGGAATTTATGTGCTTGGTACAAGAAAGCATGAAAATTCCAAGTTGGGTGGTTGGAATTGACTGCAATAATTAGCAACAGTGGCAAAAGAATTGGAACATGCAACAGTATGTTACTAAAGCACTTTAGGAGCAAGGCCATTGTGGTACACTGGTACACAATAGTTTCCATTGATTTCATTGAGCATGCTATGACTGATTTGATGTTTTTGAGGCAGGGATATACCATGGTTTTTGGACCTTCCGATGCAAGGAAACCTTACCAAGGGAGGGGTCACCTGAGGGACTATGTAGAAGAGAATGGGATGCCTGTAGAACTTGGAATTTATGTGACTAAATAGAAGGGGGTGACCAGATTTCCTGAGGGATTGTGTAACATAGAAGGGAAGGTCGGGGATGGATTTGTTTTGGTCATTAGCATTGCCAAATGGAATCAGATGCACATTGGGAATGTGTCGTGGAATAATGAGCTGGTAATTGTTCACTAAGAGGACAAATGGCATAGGATTATAGCATTGGACATTGGATGCAACTTTGAGTTTGGTAGTGGATTATAGAATTCCTTGGAAGGAGGTGAATACTAGTATTACTTTGAGGGTGGAGGTGTGAGCCTATAAATTCCCTTGTTGTTGATATAGACATCATATCCTTTTATTTGATGGTTGAGAAAATGTGCATATGTATATATGTGTATATTATTGTAAATATTGTACCGAGCTGGTTTATTAAGCTCCATAGATAGTATGATTATTTGTTGGTTGAAAAAAATGTGCATGAGTGTATATGTGTTTCTTATTATAAATATTGTAATGAGCTATGTTATAAAGATCCAGTAAGAGGTATGTTTGTCATGTTTTCATTAGGATGTCATTGTAAATAATACATCAAGCTATGTTATAAAGCTCCATGGGAAGTATGTTTTTCTTTCAGCAGCTTGCTAGTTTATAGGTGTCATTGAACACTAAGGACGATGGTCCCCCAAGGGGGAGGGTTCTGTAATAGCCCCTGGTTGAATTTCCATGTTAAAAATATAAGACCAAGGTCATGGGACACATATTCCAAGTTTAATGATGGGAAAAAAATCCTAGTGGGTGTTCATTTCGGTTTATTATGGCTAAGGAAATTGGCAAAGGAAAAGAGGCATAAATTAGGCATTTATTTATGAAAGTAAAGGAAAATAGGAGAAAAAGAAGATGAAAGGTCACATGTTTGCATGAGAAGGAAATATTGAAGGAAAAATAGAGGAAAATGAAGAAATAGAGGCCTCAATATTAGAAATGCTTCTGAGGATTAGTTCACAGCTTTTGTCAGTGTGTGAAACCCTTTTTTAGTTTTAGCTTGAAGCTCTCTTCTATTTTCTCCTATACTCTTGCACACATAGATTTTTTTTGGAGCATTCTTGGATGATTTTGTGCACACTTGGATTTGGAGAAAGAAGGCAAAGGAAAAGAAGGAAAGTTCAAGGGAACAACGGGATCAACAACCATAGTGGGATTTCTTTGCAAATAGCGAGTTGCATGTATGATTTCCTTGCTAGTTTTGGCATGAATGGTACATGCATGTGGTTATTTGGTTATGATCTGTCATTGGCATGGAGGATTTCATAGATTGGAAATGGATTTTCCTAGCCTTGTCATTTCCTAGATAGCCATGGTGTTGTGGGTTTTCCATTTTCTTTTATGATTGGTGCTCATTTTCTTTATGGCTTTGGGTTGAGTTATTAGTTCCTCGAGCCTTGGTTGGACAAAGGATCTAGATGACCTATAACAACTTGGGATGAGTTACTAGTCCTGGAAGCCATGGTTGGACAAACTCTCTAAAGCCATTTTTGGGTTGAGTTACTAGTCTTGGAAGCCGTGGTTAGACAAATGCTCTTGAGCATGATAACAAATGTGGGTTGAGTTACTAGTCCTAGAAGCCTTGGTTGGAACAAATGCTTTGGAACCTTGGACAACTTGGATAAAGACTGATATGTTGATGGTTAGTGATGTTTGACCATGATATGGAATCATTAGTTGAGGGTTGATGTGGTTTGGCCTCTGGAAGACCTTGTTTGGTTCTGCTTGGTTTATTCCATGAGATCCCACATTCATGCTTGGAATATTGTATGGGGGTGATTAGATGAAAGAGATATTTGGTTCGTCCCAATCTATGGTTAGGTGGTACGTGGAAGTCCCTAACTTGGTTGGCATTTTCATATGTTAATAAGAGGCATTTTCAACTGTAATCTATGAGCATATGTATTGATTATTATGGTGACATTATGATTGAGTTTCCATGGTTTATATGTTGGTTATTGTTGGTTTGTATGTTGGGTATTAACTAGTTATATGTTGGTTATATGATGTATATTGTTTATGGCTCTTAAAATGTTTGATGAATATATGATTGGTTATTGAATGCATGACCTAGTAGATGTTATTACAACAAATATGAGAGGGAATTAGACCTTCTTGACGATTCTTAAATAAGGATGAGACCCCCATGTTCAAATGTGTATTTATGATGTGTAGATTTCATGTTCATCATGTGTTTGACATAATGCCTATCATGGTTAGGCTTGGTTAGGTAAAGACCTTAATCAAATTTTGTGTTAGAGGCTTTGTCTTAGTGTCATTTATTGTCTTAGATAGTCTCATTAAGTTATGGGCATTGGTCTGGAGAATAACCCTGAAAAAGTGGCTTAAATCTCGTAGTCTCTAGCACATAACTAGTTGAAAAAGACTACAATCTCTCCCTTGCATGCTTGTGGGAGTGACTAAAGGATTTTAGTCACATGGAGGCCTTTTCATGGGAGTGAATGGGGGCTTATTTCAGTGAAAGGATAGGTTAACTCAAGGGTTGGGAACCTGGAGTGGTGGAGTAGCTCCTGAGGGTCCTGTAGTACCCGAGGGAGGTATGTAAGTGTTGGTTCATCCCTTCCTCTTCCTTAACTACACTTAGGGAGTTTAATCATATCATAGTAACTCTTCATTACATGTTTACCCTGGTGGACTGGTTAGCTTGGGTAAATTTGGGAGGAGGGTTTTACAATGGTTGGACACAAAATGGTTTTGCTGGTAAAGGTGGACACTTTGAAGAATGTTGCAGATGCATTAACAAAGTCTATGAGCACTAAGAATTTTTCTTGGTGTAGAGAAACAATGGTGTTGTGGCCCTAGACTGGTGATTATGTATTCCTGCGACCGCCTATATGCAAAGAAAAAAACAAGTGGGAGAATTTTGGGTATGTGTTATATTCTTTGCATGACTAGTGCTAAGTACGATACAATGTGTTAGAAGTGGTGGGGGGATCACAGGTGTTATCTCTCCAAATTTACCCTGAATGTGGAGGGAAAACACTGTAGGAATTTACAGGGTAAGTTCCTCAGAAAGAATACCAAAAGGACACCGCTCACAACCAGATCTCAAATCAATACACCAGTATTTTTGACGTGGTTAAAACCCTCAGAGTGCAAGGAGGGAAACAGTCCACGGCCTGTCCCAACGTGGGTACAGACAATTTATTAATCAAAGAATGAAAATTTACATAAGCTTCTCTCATGCACGGATTACCCGAACAATGACCCTCCATGCGCTTTAAATAGAACTCATGGACCAATCGGGTGTCAAGCCACGGATCAAGTGTCGGTAATACCGAGGTGAGAGTGAACCGTCGGATCACTACATATCGTGACCGTCGGATTGTAAGTTACAAAATGTACAACGGTAAAGAAACACACTTTACCTAACTCTAACCTAACTCTATACTAGACCAAGTTGAACTTAACTATATCCTATGTGTCGGAATATCCTAACATCCCCCCTTAAGAACAACTTGGGATAGGATTGAAGGATTTACAAATATGACACAATAGGAGAAGGAAGGAGGCACTAGAGCCTATCCCCCCTTAGTGACAACTTCCTGAACTCCAAGCATATATTGAAGTTTAGTGAACTTCGCCTCTGTGAGAGCCTTTGTGAAGATGTCTGCAACCTGATCATCTGTTGGACAATATTGCACTTCAAGAATATGGTCATGAATGAGCTTTCTGATGAAGTGCATGTGTAGTTCAATGTGTTTGCTGCGCTGATGCTGGACTGGATCTTTGCATAGCTGAATGGCACTTTGATTATCACACCAAAGTGTGGTTGGATGCTGCTGCTCAAAGCCAAACTCTGATAGGATCTGACGAAGCCACAAGGCTTCCTTACTAGCTTCCACGGCACCACGATACTCTGCTTCTGCTGATGAAAGAGAAATGGCAGCCTGTTTCTTACAAGCCCATGTAATAGGTCCTGAACCAAGAGTGAAGACATAACCGGCAGTAGACTTCCGATCATCAAGGTCACCAGCCCAATCAGAATCAGTGAAACCAACTAACAGAGGAGCTGCTTTGGCACTGTAATGAATCCCAAACTGTACTGTACCTCGAACATAACGAAGTATTCTTTTAGCTGCTTTCCAATGACTTTCACGGGGGTTTTGCATAAAACGAGCAACAAGGCCAACAGCAAAGGAAAGATCAGGACGAGTATGGGTTAAATACAAGAGTTTTCCGACAAGTTGACGGTATAAGGTAGCATCAACTTCAGGAGAAGTACAAGAGACTGAAAGTTTGACTCCAGACTGAAAGGGAGAAGTGGCTGGCTTACAGTCTTCCATGTGAAAATGACGAAGAATATCACAAGCATACTTGGACTGGGAAAGGAAAATACCCTCTTGGGATTGCAAGACTTGAAGACCGAGAAAATAGTGTAAGTGTCCTAAGTCTGTCATTTCAAATTTCTTTTTAAGGCTGGACTTCACATGGTTTATAAGGTTGGGATCACTACTAGTAAGAATAAGATCATCAACATAAAGAACAAGGATGATGAGAGAGTTGCCCACTTTCTTGGTGTAGACAGTATTGTCAGAATGACACCTAGAAAAGCCAGATTCTAAAAGAAAGCTATCCATTTTGGCATACCAAGCTCGAGGAGCTTGCTTGAGGCCATAAAGGGATTTCTTAAGTCGACAAACGAGGCTGGAGTCTGTTTGTATGAAGCCAATGGGTTGTTCCATATAGATTTCTTCCTGCAAGTCACCATGCAAGAAGGCAGATTTAACATCCATTTGATGGACTTCCCATTTTAAAGAGGCAGCAAGGGAAAGAACAAGGCGGATAGAGTTCATTTTGGCAACTGGAGAGAAGGTTTCAGTGTAGTCAATGCCTTCAACCTGTGAAAAGCCCTTAGCAACTAGACGAGCTTTATGTTTATCAGCTTTCCCATCTGGTCCATACTTGGTTCTGTAAACCCATTTGCATCTAACAAGTTTGCGTCCCTTTGGTAGAGGAACAAGATCCCATGTATCATTTGTCATCAATGAATGATATTCTTCATTCATAGCTGTTTCCCAATGTGGATGGCCTGAAGCTTCTGCAAAAGTGTCAGGATCATGATTTACTGGAGCTTGAGCCAGTAAAGAAGAGGCTCTTTCAAACTGAGAACGTGTACGTCGCTGATCTGTAGGATCACCGGCAAGATCACCTGCTGCATCCCGAGTAGCACGGACCCATCTTGGAAGTTGAGGATCCTGAGAAGGTGGGGAAGGATTATCATCCTCGCTTTCATCATCAGAAGAAGAAATGTTTTCAAAGATAGAAGAGATAGGAAGAGGTGGCACATCCACCGGACTAGGCTCGCAGGCCGATTTATTTTCATCAAATTTTACATCTCTTCTAATGATAACATTTTTGGACTTAAATGGAATAAGTCTATAGCCTTTTACATCTTCAGAATATCCAACAAAAGTACATTTCTCACTCTTAGGTTCTAAGGCTTTATGCTTTTCATCTGGAATATGGGCCCATGCTTCACTTCCAAACACACGAAAGTGACTTACATCTGGTTTAATGGAACTCCAGGCTTCTTCTGGAGTGATATTCTCTAGAACCTTAGTAGGAGTGCGATTGATTATATAATTTGCACAATTAATTGCTTCGGCCCAAAAACTAAGACTGAGTCCTTTAGATTGCAGCATACAATTAGCCATTTCCTTTAAGGTGCGATTTTTCCTTTCAGCTACACCATTTTGTTGTGGAGTGTATGGAACAGTATGTTGCATTTGAATTCCATTTTCGGTGCAAAAGTTGATGAATGCATTTTTAACATATTCTCCACCATTATCAGTTCTTAGCTTAAGAATTTGATGTCCAGATTGTTTTTCAACGAATGCTTTGAAGGCCAAAAAGGTGGTAAATACTTCGCTCTTGAGTTTTAAGAAGTATACCCAAGTGCGTCTGGAGAAATCATCAATGAAAGTTAAGAAGTACTTGCAGCCAGAGAATGAAGCAACAGGAAGAGGACCACATAAATCACTGTGCACAAGCTGTAAAGGGGCTGAGGCGTGCCAAGAGGCACGTTTGTCAAAACTGTCCCGATGATGTTTTCCGAGTACACATCCGGAACAAACACCATCTTTGCAAGATACCATAGGAAGACCTGTCACCATGTTTTCTTTACATAGATGCTGAAGGGAGCGATAGTTTAAGTGACCATACCGCTCATGCCAAAGTTTGCTCACTTCATCATTATGAGCAACAAATACTGAGGGAAGATGGGATGACCCAAAGTTGTGAAACTTATACAACCTTTTGGAATCATCAGCAAGACCAGTAGCTAGAATCTGTTTAGGATCTTTTAGATCCTTGATTACAACATCATGAGGTGAAAATTCAACAATTTTACCTTCACCTGAATGAGTTATCTGATAGACAGATAGAAGGTTGCAGGATAAGTTTGGAACACATAATACATCATTGAACTGACCATTGTCTAGATGAACAGTTCCAGTCCCTACAACATTAAGAGATCTATCATCACCAACATATATATTTTTGGTGTTACAATCATTTAAAGAAGAAAACATGGCTTGGTTTTTGGCCATGTGACAAGAGGCTCCAGAATCAATGAGCCACTCATGAGAATGAGAAGAAGAAGAAGATACATTTAATGCATAACCAGACTGAGATGATTGACGATGACATGCAGAAAAGGCCGTTCCGGAAGTTGAAGTTGAAGTAGGCTCCAGATGGATGTTATGTTTCTTCATTGCGGCTTCCAAGGCTTCCATCTTCTTAAAGCATTTAGATTCTAAGTGGCCATCTCGATTACAAAAGTTACAATGTCTGTCAGTCTTCTTCCATTTGTTTTTATTGGTCTTGTCATATTGCTGAAATGATCTTTCATCTTGAGGCTGAGTTGGTTTAGGACCATTCCTTTGAGGATAAGACTTCTTAGGATTCTTTGAATTTGGTTGCTGCTGGGCGGCTAACGCTTTCGAGGAAGAGTTTCCAAGATTAAGAAGACCAAGGTGTAAGAGTTTTTCTTGTTCTCTTATTAAGGAATCACAAAAGGAGTCAAAGGAAGGGGGCTTGTAGTCTTTGCCTTGACAAATGAAAGCTTCCCTGGTAGAATGGAAAGTGGAAACAAATACAGAGTAGGCTGGTCCCAACTTAGTAAGGATGGAATAAATAAGGTTACCATCTTCTTTCTTAACTTTAACACCTTCCAAGAGATATCTAAGGGTCTTGAATTTGGACAAGAAATCTTCAATGCAAGAAAAATTATTAGGATCCAAAGTAAGCAACTCATTCTCAAGTTGATGGGCTCTAATTTCATTTTTTATCCCAAAAACTTTAGCAAGTTTTTCTAATGCTTCATGAGGAGTTTCAATTTCTGCAATGTGGAATCTAAGATCAGGAGAAACAGACATTCCTATCAAACCACGTGCTTGATCTTGTCGATTTTCCCATTTTTCGGCCTTGTCTTCATCTTTGGGTTTCTTCTCTTGGTCTGTGGCTATTCTGAAGAGACCTTTACTTCTAAGTAAATCTCCCATGTAGGCTACCCATTGGAAGTAGTTAGTGCTGTCAAGAATGACTTGGCATGGACTTTCCATTTTTTGAAAAACAACTGAAGCTGAAGATGCTGAAAGTAAGTGGTCCAATGGATAGATCTCGAAAAAATAGGCGGTTTTAAAAAAAACGGCTCTGAAAAAGGCTTCCGGATGAAGAAGTTATGGCTTTTTGAAAAAAAATTGTTGACGTTGCCGGCAAAGTGCGCGAATGTGCGGGAATGAAAAAATCCGCCCCCACAAAATGGAGACTTGAACCCAAGACCTCTACTCTCTTAAAAGGTCTTTGAACCAATTGATCTATACAAAATATTTGAGAGAGAGAGAGAGAGAGAGAGAGAGAGGAGAGAGAGAGAGAGAGAGGGGGGGGGGGGGGGGGGGGGGGGCCTCGATTTGCGTGCTTGCCTTGGGAAGACTCTTTTCCCCTACAAAACACAAAACACAAAACCCAACACGAATATCCAAAGAAAAACGAACCTTACGGCTCGAAGTTAGCTTTAGCCAAAAAATAGAAATTTTAACAAAAATCTCAAAGTTAGCTTTTAGCCGAAAAACTAAATATTTTTCTCAATGTTTCTGATTTTCCGAGATCACACTAAGGTGCAGGGAAAAGAGCATACGCATGAGAAAAATCCTTTCTTTCTGTTTCTGATTTGCCCAGATCGCACAGAGTCGCAGGGCAAAGAGCATACGCAGAAATGAAAGGTATAGATCCGGAAAAAAAAAAGGCTAAATAAACCGAAACCGAAATAAGCAGAGAGAAAATGACAGTAAACTGCAAAAAAAAAACATTGTATACCTCCCGATCTGAAAAATGACGCAGCTAGGGCTACCGGAAACCTTTTCGCGTGAAACGAAAGGGGTTCCTCACTGAAACAGATGCTCCGAACGCAACAGAGCAGTCCTCTCGGCCCGAAAGCAGTCAGAAATAGCAGATCTAGGAAACAACAGCCGCATGCAGTTCTACCGGCTTCAGATTTGGATCACCAACGGACGCGGCCCTCAAATAGCTCCGATACCATGTAGGAATTTACAGGGTAAGTTCCTCAGAAAGAATACCAAAAGGACACCGCTCACAACCAGATCTCAAATCAATACACCAGTATTTTTGACGTGGTTAAAACCCTCAGAGTGCAAGGAGGGAAACAGTCCACGGCCTGTCCCAACGTGGGTACAGACAATTTATTAATCAAAGAATGAAATTTACATAAGCTTCTCTCATGCACGGATTACCCGAACAATGACCCTCCATGCGCTTTAAATAGAACTCATGGACCAATCGGGTGTCAAGCCACGGATCAAGTGTCGGTAATACCGAGGTGAGAGTGAACCGTCGGATCACTACATATCGTGACCGTCGGATTGTAAGTTACAAAATGTACAACGGTAAAGAAAACACACTTTACCTAACTCTAACCTAACTCTATACTAGACCAAGTTGAACTAAACTATATCCTATGTGTCGGAATATCCTAACAAACACTAAGGTAACCTCTAACCACTTTGGGAATGGAAGTTGGCCCTTCCAACCTAGAGAGGGATCTCTTTCTGATTCTGCTACTCAAAGTCACTACAACAACAAGTCATTCATATACTAACTGGCCAAATCTTAAGTAACAAAACTAAAACATTGGTTGGAGAACAAGGGAAGAACCCATTATGGATGTAATTAGAACAATTATCAATCTAGGTGTTTCCTAAATAATAGGTTATGAATAATCAACACAAGAGAGGCTTGATAAACAAAATTTTCTTAGACATCAGATTAATGTAGTATGGTGGGAAGAAAACATAACTATTCAATTAAAACAAAGCACTTATCAAAGTGATTTTTTTAGTAATATCAGAAGACAAAGACATATATTTGAATGTAATTATTAAAGAATCAACAAACAAATTTTATATCATAAAATATCGTTTGAATAGCGAGGAATGACAAATCATGATAAATAAAGTAAAGAACACATGTACTAAGAGAATGACTAGAAAATGTTGCAACAAGAGTCTCTGGTCTGAAATATTCAAATGCTTCTAATCTTAGGAAAATTAGATTAATTACAAAAAGCTAATCTACATACACATAATATTTACCAATAGAAAAACCAACCTTGGTCTGTTTTCATAAACATTTTTATAGAAAACTTTACTACAACTGAAACCATAACATTTAGGGAAACTTTAATTACAAATTATCAAAAATATAAAAAAGCTTATCAAGATCCAAAAGAAATGGATCTAAAAACCTCCTCATTTATCATTATTTTTCTGTTTGAAATTATCAAGGATATGTAAAGTTTGATCCCCAAGTCAAATTGATGAGGTGGATCATCAACATTTGTTTGTGACTTTTTCTGGTGAATTCCTGGACAATAAGGTCCAAATATGCTTTTTTATCTCCCAAAATGCGATATATGTGTAAAAAATGAAAGAGGTGTTTGTATATGAGTCCATTATAGTTAAAAGCCTCCTTCATATTTGAAAAATTAATTTCCATCTGTTCGAAAACCCTGCCTAAAGTAATTATCTTTGATAGGAAAAAATAGTTTAAAAAAAAAAGTTTTGTCAAGTGAAAACAAAACATGGTTTGGCATCTTTTCCCTTTAACTATTGATTTTTTGTCATCAAAATCTAGAGATAATCCCCCTGAGATTGATTTAGTTCCACTTGTATTCTTTGCATGTCTTTGACTGACTTAATCTTCCCAAGGATACTAGATTTGATTTGACCAAAATGAATATATGTTGTGCTAAAATGGTGTCTAGAGTTATTTATCATAGTCAAACTCCTTATCACAACCTTAAAATACACATATTACTTAGGCACAAACATATTAACTAGGTATCTATTGTGGAGATGAACACTACAAAACCTACTGACAAATAATATGTCAGTGTTTGCCAGAAATCAAGTAAATTCAAGCGCTGACAAATTAATTGGCAACGCATTATCAAAATAGAGAAAAAAATTCATTGATGAATTATCTTTCAACACTCTATCAAAAAAAATAATTCAAAACGAATGTTAATGGATTAAATTTGACTGATTAAAATTATGATAAAACGTGGTTTTTAATTTGGAAGTGCCACCTTTTTTACAAATGAACCAATCACTGCCATTTATTTTGGCAACACCATCCCTTTATAACTTTAACATTAGCTCTGCCGAATTAAATGGTAGCACACCTAAAAAATTATTAAAACTGAATGCTAAGGCTGCTATCTAAGTTACCCTCCAAACTTAAAATGTGATAATGTTTAGCTCCAATAGGGATGATTTCACCTTGAGAGGCAGCGAAGGACCCCATAGATGAGGTACCTAGTCATTGGGTAGCTCCCAAACTTTGAAAATAAATTCACTTTCCAAATTTGAAACTTATGACCTAGCCTGCAACCAATTCATTCTGCAACTGAACCAAACTTAAACTGAAAAGTGAAACTATACATTACTACAAATTGCAATCTGAAAAGTGTTAAAAACCATGCTTGTCCTGACAAGCTTATTACACACCATTTCTTAGTCTAACATTTTGAAAATATCTTCCCAATCAAGTGATACAAAATTTCTAGTTTAACCATGAAATGAGATGGCTACAGTTGGCATTCTCCTCACACCTTCCTTGAGCAGAATGCAACATAAAATGGTTGCAACCTAGACTCAATTTGAATCCAAATATTGTGCTATTGAATAACACAAAATCCACCTTCCTTGATCACTATGGTAGACCGACAAAATAGTCTTCAAAAGTATGAAACATTACCATATCTTGATGATAAAAAAAAATACAAGGATGTCCTTCATTCATAGTTGTTGGATGTCTCATGTGATTAAGTTAATCATCCTAAAAAATGGTAGCAATATGTTCATTTTGTTTATCATTCACATCAGGAAAAAAAATTTCGTGTTATTGAAATGAAGCCTTGACATTTTGTATGAAAACAATGTCTAAGGGTCTTCTTCATGCAATTAAAAAGAACAACAATATTGATTATACAAAATTTCTGAATTTATGACTTCAAGAGAATTCCATTCAAAAATAGATCCTACATCATCGAAGGGATCAAACACAACCTTATCCCCTTCACTAATTTATTGTGCCTCTAGGTAGCTATGGTCATGAATGGTTTCTCTACTTAGAGCTTTCGTACATGTAATTTCAAAATTCTGATTTTGATATATGATTTCTTGAAACAAAAACCATAAAATAAAGAACGACTTGATTGATTATCTTCATGCTCTTGGTCACATAAAGGCTAGCAAGGTTTCTGCAAATTTTCATTAATATCATGGGATCTAACATGGATTTCATCATTAAGATGTTGATCAATTCCATCTACAATCAAGGGATAAACTATTGTTTGTTGGTAGCTTTCTTGAAACTTTGAGTTATGTGTTGTCTCACAACTCTTTTTTTCTATGCATGCAAAGTTACATATAACATTTTTACAAACTTCTTCATGAGACAAAAACTGAGAAAATGAATGATATGAAGAATAAATTGACTGACTATCCTCATCCCCTTCATGGTCATTTGAAATATGAAAATAATGTTGAATATCTTGATCAATCATAAGAGGAAAAACTTGATGTAAATTATCATGGTTGTCTACAAAGCTAAGGTTTTGATCTGCTTCATTTTCAGTTAAGGGAGAAGATACTCTTTGTTGAAAAATTTTCTTGGTATAATAATAGTTATGCTTTATTTTGTGTTCATAGTGTTGGAAAGAGTTTTCACACAATGCTTCTAGAATATATTCATCCATAAACTCCTCATCACCATAAACAAATTCCAAATGTTCAATTAAGACTTCAAAATGCTCACACCATTTTTTTACCAGCAATAAGGATGGATAATGTTCTTTGCATTTCTCATAAAACACTGTGTGAAAATATCCAAGGGAATATAAGCTATGAGATGGTATCTTTTCATACCATGAATTTGCATTTCCCTCCAAAGAGACGATGAATATTTTCATCGAAGAGTCTTCATGAAACTTAACCCCTAGTTTTGGTACATGCATATGAAATTTAACCAAATTAAAAACAACATCATCCCTGTCCTCATCTTTGAATCTTGGAAAATATGATTTCCAATATATATGAGGAATATGATTTGAAAATCTAGGAGTATGAGCATGATTCATAAGAACAGACCTTGCAGATTGTAGATCCATCTCGATACAGTGGAGTCACCAAATAGTTCTTCAGACAACTGAATCATTGGCTATTGGAGTCATCATGAAAGTTTTGAGCTCTATATTCAACTGAGAATGGAGTCGCCAGGTGAATGATGTACAACTTGATTGATGTCAGATTGTTTTTCACCATCAATAATAAGAACTTCTTATTTGTCATACTACCCAAGGATGATATCACCTTCGTTTCCCGGCAATGGTGCTAAGATGTTATCACTCAGAAATAACCATGGCTGTGGAGGGAAATAACTAAGGTAACCTCTATTTACTTTGGGATTAGAAGCTGGCCCTTCCAACCTAGAGAAGGATTTCTCTTTGACTTTGATACTCAAAGTCACTACAACAGTAGGTCATTCATATACTAAATGGCCAGATATTAAGTAACAGAACTAAAAAGCTGGTTGGAGAATAAGGGAAGAACCCATTGGGTATGGAGTCTAAATAAGTATCGATCTAGGTTTTTCCAAAATATTGGTTTATGAATAATTAATACAAAAAAGGCTTGATAAAAAAAAATTTCTCAAACATTAGATTGTTGTAGTATGGTGGGAAGAAAATATAACAATTCAATTAAAACATAGCACTTATCAAAGTGATTTATGTAGTAATATCAAAATACAAAGACGTATATTTGAATGTAATGAGTAAAGCATCAGAAGATGAATTTTATATCATAAAAACTCATTCAAATAGTGAGGAAGGACAAATCATGATAAACAAAATAAATAACACATGTACTAAGAGACATATTGGAAAATGTTGCAACAAGAGTCTCTGGTCTGAAATATTCAAATGCTTCTGATCTTAGGAAACCTATATTAAAAATTAAAAAGGACTTTACATACACATAGTATTTTCTAATAGAAAAATTAAACCTTGGTCTATTTTCATGAAAAACGTTATAGAAAACTTTACTACAATTGAAACCATAATTTTTTGGGAAACTTTAATTTAAAAATATCTAAAAGATTATCAAGATACAAAAGTAATGGATCTAAAAACTTCCTTGTCTATATTTAGCTTGTTGTTTTAAATTATCAAGGAGATGGTAACATCTAATCCTAAAGTCAAATTGATGAGGTGGCTCATGAACAATTGTCTATGAGTTTTTTCTGGCGAATTCCTGAAAAATGGGGTCCAAATATACCTCGTACCTCCAAAACCGTGATATTTTTAAAAAAATGAAAGAGAGCTTTGCAAATGAGTCTGTTTTAGACAAAATCCTCCTTCATATTTGAAAATTTGGTTTCCATCTATTCGAAAATTGTGCCCAAAGTTACTGTCTTTTACAGGAAAAAATAGTCTTAAAAACTGTGTTTTTTCAAGTAGAAAAAATAAACATGATTTGGCATCTTTTCCCTTTGATTGTTGAGTTTCTGCCACCAAAATATGGATATAATCCCCCTGAGATTGATTTAGTACCACTTGTTCTCTTTGCATGTCTTTGACTGACTGAAGCTTCTCAAGGATACTGGATTTGATTTTACCAAAACTGATATTTGTTGTGCTAAAATGGTGTCTAGAGATATTTATCATAGTCAACCTCCTTATCGCAACCTTAAAATATGCATATTACTCAGGTGCTAACAGATTAACTAGGTATCAGTTGTGGAGATGAAAACTGAAGAAAAACAATGGCAAATAATCTATCAGTGTTTTCCAAAAATCGAGCGAATTTGTATGTTGGCAATTAACTGGCAACGCATTATAAAATAGAGAAAAAAAAAATTGGTGAATTATCTATCAACACTTTGTCAAAAAACATATTCAAAACAACTCTAACAGATTAAATTTGACTGATTTAAATGATTATAAAACGTGGTTTTTAATTTGGCAGCGCCACCTTTTTTACAAATGAACCAATCATTGCCATTTATTTTCGCAGTGCCATCCCTTTATAATCTTAATACCAGCGTTTCCAAATTAAATGGTAGCGCACCTAAAAATTTATTAAAATTGAATTCTAATGCCCCGTAACAAGTTACCCTCCAAACTTAAAATGTAATAACAACAGGGAGGGTGATAGCCCCCTGCATAGGGTTCAGGGTAGCTCCTCAAAAATAAAAATGGGAAGAACCACTCATGGTTTTTTGCATGGTGGTTTTTCCTATAGTTTTGTAGATATGGTCAACGGAACTACGGTTACGTTCTAATCTAGACTGATTGGGGGCTTACAAGTACTTTGACATGTATATAATGGATTGTAACATTGAAAGGAATTAATGAAAAATCAATCTAGTTTTCTCGGTTTTCGGTTCCAAGAGAAAAATATTTGTGTGTATTTTATATTCTCACCATTATTATATATATATATATATATATATATATAGAGAGAGAGAGAGAGAGAGAGAGAGAGAGAGAGAGAGATATATATAAGAATTTGTTTGTAGGTATTATTTGTATAGGGTTAAAACCTTCATCATCAAACATCATTTTTTGGGGGTAAAGCTTTTCTACCTAACTGTCACACCCCATAGCGTTATTCTACACATTATTACCTCTACAATGACATAAGAATTGCCTCAATTAGAGTCCTTACATAGACGTTATGCCACTTGGAAGTTGACCTTCCTATCTTGGTGACCATGATTGTAGAGGATGTCACATCATCCCCCATTATTCATGGAAAATGGGCTTGTTACATGATCATGATGAAGAAGACTCTAGAAGATTCCATATTATAACTTTAGTTAAGAGTTGAAGGAGCCAAACTTAACCACTAGTACGCTATCGGGTTGTGTTATAATCAAGCCACTAGGAGGAAAAGGGTTTCTATTCTATTCCTATGCATTTTGTTCCATAGATGAGTAGAGTAGCTGAGAGTGGATAGAGAAAGAGAAAAGAGAGAGGATTCATATATTGTAGCATCCCCTGGCCACAAGTCTCACTCCTTTCTACTTGCATCCATTTCCATTCAAGAAAGAGAGAACAAAGAAATATCACCTTCCATCTGGGTTTTCTATCGAAAGGTTTCCTAGGTTATATCTTTTGTTATTGTGGTTTGTGAGTTTGTTTCTATTTTTTCTCTATTTTTTGCACAATTTTAATTTTCATGCATACACAATAAACAATAATTAACAAATTCAAAATCTATGGAGAAATTAACCCTCATAGTGTGAAATTCAGATTTTCTAATATATTTTAGCATATATGTTGTGAAAAATTGTTTAGTGGATTATCCTCAACAATTTACAAATCAAATTGGATGAAGGGGCATGTCAAAAAAATTGACGAATGGATTTCACTGCTTGGTGACACAAAGTGTAGTATCGTAGCCCTTGGAAGGATTTGTTTTATGAATTGTCCCATGTGAGTATTTTCTTTATGCAAAGAAGCCACATGAATATTTTTTCTTTAACTATAAATTTAAGTTTCCATTGCTTCTTCCCCCTCACTTAGGGTTTGGAAGCAATTGTTAGTCCTAAGTAAGAGAAATAAATTTGGATTTGGTTATATATCCACCAATTGGATTTTTAGCTCAATTCAATTAATTGGGTTTATTAGAGAGAGATATAATGGAAATGTAGAGGGGGTAGGTGTAATTTTTCTAGGCACAAGACAAGTTCCCATGTAGTTGTAGGTCAAAATTCAATAGCTAGTTAGTTGGTTGTGCCTTGAACCATGTCCCTTTGGGCCACTTGATTAAGGAATCAAAAGTCAACGATGTTTATCGTATGGATTGCTATGTTATAAAGGTGATGGTTATTTATATTCTCAGTCCACGAATATTTCCTATAAGAACTTGTAATCCATCAACTAATTTTTAGTGCAACCCTTGAATGATGAGTGGGAATTCCTAAATAAGAGCTTTTCGAATAATTAATCCATTTGATGAAGAATTTGCTTGAGCCTTTATTTATTCCACCATGGGGGATGTCAAACTACTACTATCTAGGATTTCAATCATGTTTTCCCCCTTTTCTTACCAAAGAATAAAAAAGCGAGAGTTTTACATTGTTGATATCATATATATAATACTTATGTTGGTGGTGAAAGAAACTCTCTATAAATTAAAATTGTGCACAATTATTGTGCACTAGAAATTTGAAATTTGTTATAATTATCGAGTACATCTATATTTGTTTTTGTTAAAATTTAAAAAAAAAATAGTTTGGCTTTTCTAATTACAAATTTACTATGAAAAATTATATATTTAACTTAATTTTCATTTTCCATTTCTAACCCTACAAAAAAAAAGTGCCTTTCGATTTGCATTTCAGTTTCCATTTCTAATGCCTACATCCAGAGACTATATATATTTCCAATGCATGATTTTGAGAGGATGCAGTGTTAGTTGCTTTAAAATTTCTTCAAGTTAAAGTCCATTAAGCATGGATTGTAGTAATTTTGAAGAGAAAGGTATGGTTTGATCCATTTTAATATGTTTAGAAAAAAGGTCAATTAATGAGCAATATGACCTAAAAGTTTGTTACATGTATGTCTATGAACTGCAACACCATTAGTTAAATTTTGGGATCATGTGAACAAATAGTATGGATTATTGATATATCTTCGTATTTGAACTAGAGTGACAAACATCATGAGACATTCAAAATTCCACCTATTGATGGTGTTGTACCCGCCAACAAAGGGGATCTCCCCATTGTGAAGTCCCAACTAGACCTCACATTGTTTGGTGTAGGAGTCCCATCTGGTATGAAGGCTCGGTTTCCATATACTTACAGATATGCCTTGGCTCTAGTTTTCAACACATGAGAGTTTTACGTTGGTATCTTCAAACAACAAGGTACTTGTGCCTGGTGAGTGTGTAATGTAACCATGTCAAGGTTCTCTTACTACAAAGGGGGAGAGTAAAGTGAGCCTCTAAGTGAGTTAGTAGTACCATCCAAGAAGAGACACACGCGAACCAGAAAGGGTATGTCCAACATCCAGCGGAATATTCTACAGCAGACATGACAGTCATTAAAAACAAAATATAAGGGAAAACACGCACACCATCCAAAAGAGTAGTCCACACAGATGTGACGGTCGTTATAACTAGTAAGCAAGACAGGTATGTCTAATGTCCTGCGGAGTAGTCCGCAAGGATGAGACAAAAGTGATAAGAAGCACACTTCTGGGGAGAAGACAGGCTACTCACCTCCGAGATTACGTAGTGAAACTGACCTAAAGGACAACTTCAAGCACTGTGCAGTTCCAGGCGGCAAAGCAAGGTCACTAAAGGTTGAGACTATGCAGTGCAGCTCAGTCAGGATCTGGTGGAATAGGTTTGTACGATTGGACTACTTTTTAGGAAAATGGCTAAGTGTTGAAGGCAAGTGAACTTGTGCAGACTTGTCATTGTGATCATACACTTAGCATACTTCGACAACGACACAACACATACCACTAGTACAATAAGACAAAACATGCCCTCAGTGAGATTGTGTTAGAGCTGAAAGCGACAAGCGTGACACTTGAGATAGACCTTATTTGGACAACCATGAGGACACTTGTGCGACAATGCATAAAACTTTGTGTACGAGTACAATGGGAGGACACTTGTGCGACAATGCATAAAACTTTGTGTACGAGTACAATGGATGTTACATAGTTCTTGGCGTGTTGGGGCCTAACCCAGGTTCAAAGTTAACTATCCAAACAAATCCCTATACTACTAGCTATTTTGGAAACAGTCCATAAAGCGCGGGCTAAGGTCTCACCCGAAGTAGTATGGGGGGGTGTTGGAACCATGTTTCTGCACCCTTGAGATGTCTAAGGGGTTGATTCGGTCCAACTGCTAGCCCCTGCATGCAAGTTGCTTCGCACACTTCCCTAGCCTACGCACCCTGATATATTTGCCTTCGCACAGCCCTAACCAGTGGTTGTGGGGCTTCTGTGCTGCTAGAGCAGCGCTCTGCACTATTCCCCTAAGTCACACCTGAGATCTTACTTATCTTCTTACACCAGTTAGTTATCTTCACGTAAATGGATGCCTTATGTTATATTTATTTATACAACACATTCATATGAGAAAATAAATAGTAAACTTGGAATTCATACCCAATAATACATAAAATAGGAAAAGATACACATAAATATGATATAACTTCTCTTTATTAATGCTTCCAATGGTTACAGACTCGTCCCGCCCTACGCACTCAGCTACAGAGGTCCACGCACTCAACTACGAACTACTAGGCCTCTACACACTCAGCTGCAAAGCCTTCTCCTTCTCTACAATCCACAGACACGATTGACACTTGACTCAACGCTTCATTAATCCCTTAGACTCATATTGGTTAGATGTTTTTCTACACTTAGAGCCTTGCTCTATTTATACAATCCCATGGTCTGTGGACCATGGGTAGATCTTTCAAGCTGACAATACCCTACAAAAATAAGGGCAGAAAACCTTGTGACTTTATTATGGCTTCGCGCTCTGCACCCACAAATCGCGAAGTCTTTACAATGGACTTGGTCAAAACTTGGGCTTTAAGCCCCAAAACATGCCTCGGGGGGATTCCACACCCAACAGGCCCCCAACACAAAAATCATGACTCGCCCTTGAGTCACTCTGTTGGTGTGAAGATCTTCGCGCGGTGTCCCTCCAACTCTGCTCGAATAGCTGCAAGGTTTGCACCGCACTGAACGGCTACCTGTTGAATCTCCTGTACACATTTTTCCGAGATCGAGGTGTCAGAACTACTTCCCTAGACCTGTTCCTGTATCCCCTGCATTTTCGTGAGCTTGCCTTCAATTTTTGTTGTAATGATGAAGGCCTCGTCAATCTAAGGCTAAACGTGTGCCTTTAGAACTGCTTCTCTATGTCGTGCTGCATCCACTTGCTCTTTCAGTGCTTTGGCCTGCTGCATCTACGCGAGCCTCTGAGTGAGGGCCACCGTCTATGCAGTCCCTTTGACATTGTCATATTTCTATTAGACCTCACGTGCCTCTGTCTCTAAGCGTTGGATGTTAGGGTCCTCCTGTAGATTGGTGAGGACTTTGAAGGACTCTTCCAACATTCTGGTGTAGTCCCTTACTGCATTTCCAATCTCTTCCATCCCTGATGTAATAGTGCTGGCATGTTGTTCTCTTACTTCCGAAGGGGTGGACGGTTGTGCCTTCAATCGCAGCTCTATTATCTGAAGGTTCAGCTCCAGCTAAACCTTGGTCATTTCTTATCACGCCTCACGCACCCCTACTGCTAGTCTGTGGATGCGTGCCTCTGCTAGTGTCTCTACTGGGATGTCCAACTCAAGGACCATATGACATGCTTCTTCCAATACCTATGCCATTTTCTTGTTCTATGACACCACTTCATCGCACTGCAAGTTCAACTGCTCCATGTTGATCTTTTGCTCGCTCAACACTTGCAACCCATGACTCTCCCTAGCCCATAATTCTATAGTAATACCATCCTGTAGCACATAAAGCGTCTCCCATGGGAGCACATCCATGTTTATCCCTATCCATTTAGTGCACTAACTATAGGTCTATTGGCCTCATTTGTTGTAATGAGTGTCCCCTTTGGCAGCACTATGGTGTTGGTTGTCCGAGCGCGTAGCATTTGGTCGGTTGCAACTATCCATACTGCAAGGCTGGTCAAAAGGGTACTAGCCTGGGGAGTGCACACTTGCAACTCCTAAATCTGTGCTTTGAGGGCCCCCAAAACAATCTTGATTCTCCTCCACGAAATTCTGGAGGGCCTCTATGGTGATGTCGTGCACTATTTCGCCTATGTCATGTAGATCACCCTCAGTAAGGGTGATCGAGTCGATCGACAACTTGGATGCTTTCACCTTCTTGCGCGACCCTATCCACTCACTTGGGCACTGGCACTTCAGTAGTTTTGATGTTGTTTGTGGGTCTGCACCGCCCTCTTCTTCCTCTATTTCCATCTCTTTATGCTGCCCATGCGAAGGTGACTTCTAGCCCTCGTGCACCTTCTCGGCTGCCTCTTATGCTACTACTAATGCAGCCTTTTTATGTTCTACTATTGTCTGCGCAGCATCCCGCACCTCTTGCACTTTTATTGCTACGGCTTCCTACCTTCTCTTCTCTGCCAACTGTGCCATGCACAGTTTGGCCTCCTCTTTCTTCTTCTGTGCAGCATACTTCTCTACCGCCACAATGTCTGGGGCATGCCACTTCGGCAGCCATGTCTCCATTACATCGAAAATTACATCATCGGTGGCTATGAAGGGTAGCTCGCTCCATTTCTTGGCCAGGTCCTTGCATGCTTTGATATATATGTTGTGGAAGTCCGCTTTAAATTCTAAAAAAAATTAAAGGCTGTTGTAGACAGTGGGTGATAACAGCGGCTTGCGGTTAATCCCCATTTTGATGTTCATCTCCATGAACACCCAGAATATCTTGTCGTCGCAGATCTGGTTCACGTCTTTCGTGGCCCACAACGAAGCGTATTTTGTGGCCTCTAGCAGATCCCTGTCAATTGTGGGGAACTGGCTGTCCTTCAGCAGTTCCCCTGCCACCAGCACTATTGATAGCAGAAGCCATGCATAGTGGAACGTTTTTCCTTATTTTTGGGCCTCGCGTAAATTTTCTAGGAACTCTTTACATAATAACTTGGACTAGTTAAACTGGACCCCCTCCGCGCACTTCTTAGCAAGTGCCACCATCGGCGTGGGTACCTCGTTCGTGCAGCACTTGCGCACAACTTTAATCACCAGTATCTGAGTCACCACCTTGACTACATTGTTGTTGATACTGGAGATCGTGTAGCCCCATTCTTCTTCTCTAGCATGTATTTATTCTTCATGGCCTCCGCGATGGCTAGATCACTGCTCTTCCCCTCCGAGATGTCTGCGGGGTCCTCTCCTTTGCACAAAAGTTGGGTAATGTTATGAATTAAGTGGTTCGTGATGGGGATGGGCTCCTCCAACCACAAACACCCACCATGCACCAGGCAAAGCAACTGCTTGATGACGAATATCATTATTGGGGAGCAGTGGAAATGCAGCACCCACAATAGGTTTAATAACCCTGCCTTTTCCACTCTGTGTAACCAATTTCGTGGCTCCAATTCAATAAACCCCACCATTGTGTTCTGCTTGGGCTTCATGAGCTGTGCGGTTTCTAGATGAGGGAACTTCTTATGGTTAGTGAGATCCCAATCTTCAAATTTCAAGCTCGGCACTTGTCCCAGGTGTGTGCCCTCAAAGATGAGTTGTCCGGGAGGAGCGGAGTCTAGAGAGCTCTTGCTCTCATCGAGGTCCTTGGGCATTGTTTCCTTTCCCTTCCATAGAGGGATATACGCGAGCAACTTGGTTGGAGGGTGTGCAGCCTCGGTTTCTACTTCCATGCCCTCATCCCCATATTCTTCAATTATGAGGTCCTCCAGGTCTTCCTCCTCCTCATCGGTTTCCAAGTTAACTACTTTCCCCTTCTCCTCCATCGTTAATCTGTTGCGCAGCGAGTGGCGTGGGGACACATGCACCAGAATCATTGGTTGTTTATCCTTCTTTGGCCTCAACGTGCGTAGTAATTTAGGGATTTTTTCCACAAGCCCAGCACCTTTAGGGGCATATTCTACAGTCAGGACCTGCGCGGCATCTTCGGCAGTCATCTCTGCAATTTCCCTACCTTCGTCAAATGCTGCCATCTTTCGCTTCCAGAAATACCTTAGTTGCTTAATTAGGGGCTCAATGAACACTCTGCACAGGGCAAACAAGTCTCAGCTCAGAATATGTGGGACATATGACAACTCAATTCACAAATTACCAGGTGTTGTTTGTTGGGAAACCCTTTGTAACTTATAGCGTCTTTTGAATTTGAATTCGACTGTTCCCCCCAAATCCAGTTCATTAATGCTCCCCTGGCGATAGATTTTCCCAAATCTTGCCCATAAAATGCATCTTAAATGCCTATCTCCCACTTCCTTTAGTCTCAAGTCGAGCATCACATCGTGAATAATGACTCCAATGGTCACTTTCCAACCAATCTGCATGGTAGCGCAACTCCCCTTGTGTAGTCACGGACCTTGTGACACTTTACTCCTGTGCGTAGCTCCAACATCGTGCAGCTCCCGGGAAGAGTAGTTTATAATCCCGCGCCTCATTTCAACTGCCTAGAGTGCTAAGACTGTACTTCCCATGGCTAGTCAGGTGGCCGCACCACCTGTATAAAGTTCCAACCAATCCTTCAACACTTTTCTTGGAAAACATCCACCTTTTATTGTTACTGGCTGTGTCACGCATTTTATCATCTACAGTGCGCCACCATGGTTGATCCATTTAGTAATATGCGGTCCAATCCAAGGCATCAAGCTGATCAACTCTCGGCGATAGTCCCCAAATTTTTCAATGTGATCATGCACACCTTGTTTTATCACTTTGGGCTTCTTATCAAGAAAATATTACTTTATCTCATCCTCAAGCTTCTTGACTTCCACTTCAACTAGAGTGCTTTTCTCCCTTAATCGTACTCGTTCTTTCATAAGTTCTTGGAGCCTAAGATCATCTTGTTGGATTTCTTCCTTAGGTCCCAACCATTCTACTTCATTTGGCTATGCGATCCCTTCTTCTAGGGCTCCGCGAGCCATCCTATCTACTGGTGCTGCTATGAGCAGGCTAGGCTTTTTATACTCTATGGGGATTATAGCATTCGCTCCATACTGCAGCCTCAGAGGCGTCTGTATCGTCAATTCTTGCAAGTGGTCCTATAATCCCACAAAACCACTAGTACGCATAGGTCCCAATCAGTCCGATGTGCATTGTGTACCTTGTTGAGCGCTTCACATACTTCGTTAAAGGCTTCAGTGTGTATAAACTTTTGCGCACTTGGTCTTTTCATACTCCATTGTTCCAGCTGGAGGGGTTGTTTGTTCCATTGCCTCGCTCGCACAGTCTCACTGACCGTGTCTCGCGCAGGTATTATAACATATGCATGTATCTATCTGGACAGGTGTGCACACAGACCGTTCTGGCTGGCAATCTTGTTTGTTAATAGCATCTAAGGCTTCCCAAACTGTATGCGCATCAATATCCTGCATTCACGCCAGTCCTCAAAGCTTCCTTAGTGCGTACCCCACCACCTCACGAGCGTAGTGTGCAGTACCCATTTCAAAGCCTCAAAGCATTGTTGTTTTGACACCTCCCTTTCGAATCTGTTCAGGAAGTCATCTACCTCGCTCAACCCATCATACCTAGGCAAATCCATTACCTCTGTCGATACGCAGTGCAACAATCTCATCATCATGTTACAATTCAGCGTGGTTACCTCGTGTAACTGGTTCTTCCATCCCTCTATCTCCTCATTAGAATCCAATGTACAGGAGCTTTCGCACTCCCATGAGATTCGTCTGTTCGTGGCGGGATTTACCTAGTCTTGCTCTGACGTGGTTATCTTGTAGATGTAGTCCAAGTCATCGTCACTTTCATAGTTGGACACTGGCTCTGTGTAGCGTGATCCTTCTGCAGGGTCCAAAGGTACAACTATGCACAGAGACTTTTTCTCAAAAATCATCTTGCGCTTCTTCATATTTATCACCCCATTCATGTCAGTGGCCCAATCGATTCCTAATAGTGCAAGGTAGGGATTGTTGTCATCAACAATCTCTATTACTTCAAAATATTCTAGCGTGCTTGCTCCTTCGATATCCATTGTGATTCCCTACAATCTTCCCATAGGTAGGATCTTTTGCTAGTTTTCCATTCATAGTTGGATAGGAGACCATTGTAGCGTAGGCCTCCCCTGTGCTCCCATGTCTGCTTTGGCATAATGTTCGCGTTGATCCTAGGTCCAGCATCGCTTGGTCCATCTCATGTTCTCCAATTTGAACAGTTAATCTCATCTCCCTTCCCATCCTCATCGCGTGCTTTCTAATCTTTCGGACTACGCGTGGTTCTCCTGACGCGGTCCCAATGCATCTATTTATCAATCCCTGCAGCCTCTTTACAACCTTGCTGCCATGCAGCAGCTTCATGCATTAAACAATTAATTCATTAATTAAACAAATTAATTAATTAAAAATAATAATAAATAAATAAAAATCTCAATATTAACATACTAATTGGATAATGGCCGACCCAATTTCTTAGATTAATTCTTTCATAACCTCTCTCTCTCTCTCTCTCTCTCTCTCTCTCTCTCTCTATATATATATATATATATATATATATATATATATATATACAGACGATGGATTAAAACTAAGCAACACCTGGAAACCTTTACTTGAAATCTTAAAGAATCAATAATCAACTCATATCCCTTTTAATATTTTAATCCCTCCTCTCTCATTAAAATTAATAAAATATAAATCAAAACAACACGGAAACATTATCTAACATCCTCCTTAAACAGTAAAACAAAAACAAATATAAACATATAAATAAATAATTGGCTATTTCATAACTAATCATTTGATAATATTAAAATAAACTAAAATCATAGTTTATTAATTATAATATTATAGTAACATGTGAATTTAAATTAAGCATATAGTCGTAATATCTCAAATTAAAATAAGTAGAAATTAACAATAGGAATTATATATAAAATTATAGCGAATTAATTAAACAAATTAATTAAATAATAATTAATTAATTATTAATTATTAATAAATAAATAAAAATATGAATATTAACAAACTAATTGGATAATGGCCGACCTAATTTCTTAGATTAATTTTTTCATAACCTATATATATACCCTAAATTATATCTCATGGATGCATCATTAATATCTTTAGAATATCTGTTGACACATCCCCTGATGATGGACTCACTTGGTAGTCTGAAACATTGGGTTCATAAAACTCTATAACTGGTCATTCCTCCTCTATTTAAAACCATCCTCACCTGTATGGATTCATTATTTAACAACTTCATGCACGTTTCTAGGAATGTCGTGAGCATTGATGGTCCATTTCCGGCTCCGATCTATCTTTGCTTCCTAAAGTGGAGGCATCAGTGAAGCTCTTCCTAGCTTCCATGAAGGTTTCCTTAGCACGCTCCAAATCAAACTCTGGTTCTTCCGTTGGAGCCTTGCGAACCCAAGTACTATCTTCAGGCTGCTTGCCTTTATCATCCCCTGTTGTAATTCTACTTTGGAGCAAAATATTCACATTAGGGTCTTCCTTGTGTGGCTCAGACCTCATCATTTGCAAGTTCTAAGTCGGGGGAGGTTGGAGTGCTTCGTTGTCGTGCAGCCTTGCTATCAGTGTGGGACAATCCTCGGTCTCATGATCAAACAATGTACAATACAAGCATGATGGACATGTTTGATTTGTACAATTGTGGGCATAATGTCCTGGCCCTCTGCAATTGTAACATATCAGCGGTCTATGACCTCTTTTAGGTCCTCCTCCACCTCAGCCTCGTTTGCGCCCCTGAAATCCGGTTCGTACCATCCCTACTTTCTGGTCAAGGGGCCACATTTCGGCCTAAACTCTGTAGGTAGGAGTCCTATCCATCATCAGCTCATAGCTTCTACAGGTGCACTCATCATGTCCTATTGACCTATAGAAATTACAGAACAATTGCTGTGAATTCTGCGTGTACTTATACAACAAATGACAGTTATCCGTAGCATGCTTTCCTCCTATTTGACAAATCACGCACCACAACGCAGGCACTACGCTAGGTCCTACTTATGCCACTGGTCTCAATGGCATTGGTCCTCCTCCCACGATGTAATTCAAAAACACTGGGTAGTGGTCCTTTTCATGTCCCTAACCCTTTCACTTTACGCACCATACATCATCACGTACTTCTGGGTGAGCTACCTTGTCTTGTTTCAGACTCTGCATCTCAAGGCACGAGTTTTTCAACTGTGAGTGAATCTGCTAAACTCCCAGGTTGGGATCCTGTATCAGGGTCTCATGCAGTCTCATCACGATCTCCAAGGCCTTGACCTGAGTTGTTAGCCTCTATTTTGATAGCGCATTCCTTAGATGTGGCGTTAACGATGCTACAAACCATTCACGGTGTTGTCCATCTATCAAAGTCATGTTTGCTTCACGAATTGTGCACTTCAGTCTCTGATCCAATTCCCAAGGGGTCTTGCCTGGTAGCATTGTGATCTCCTTGAACCCAATGATCTGACTACACCTCTGACTTCATCCTGCTAAGTTCCCTGTTCAGCGTAGTTTGGATTTCTGCGATCCCCGCATTTAGATTGTCATTAGAATGCTTAATGTACCGGGTCAGCACACGATCCTACAGATCACTGACCAATGTTGCCTTCTTTATATTGTCATCCATAACTCCCTGTGCTTCCCATACAGCTTTTATCATGAACCAAAACTGGTTCGGATCTTCATTTCCTACTCCCTTGATCACTGACAACTTTATCGCGCTTGCCATATTGACTCGCGGTGGTGGTGGAGTTGGTATGGGTGAAGATGGGGATGAATATGGTGAAACTAGTGGTGGTGTGGGTGGGGGTGGTATGCGTAAAATACTTTTCCTTATCAAATTTATTACACTTCTTGGTGAGACCTTCGCGAGCTCTTCCCCATCCTTTTGTAGAGGTGAAATCAAGGGGCTAGTTTCTAGTTGTGCACTACCTTCGTTTCTATAAATTCTCCTACTTTGAGTAGCCCCAAACATCAATTTATTCGTATAACCCACTTTTCACACAGTAGAATTTTAATCCAGGTGTTCAAAGACTTAACGTACTTACCTCGTGGTCCTTTGAGGAAGCGTCTTTCTACCTCACTATAGCTGACTGAAGTATCTACCGTGAACTCAGTGATGAATCCTCCTATAATTTGATCGAGCCAGTGGTCAACAGCGTGCGTGATCTTGTCCTCCTATGCTTCCAATCTACTCACCAATTTTGGAGTCCACACAATAGGTCTTTCAAGCTTGCACCTTCCTTGGCTATCTTCTAGCTTCGCGATCGACTCGTACAACTCAGTAGGGAAAGATGTGAAGAAAATTTCATGGATTTTTTTGTATAGGTAGCAGTCTAACCACTCTTCTTTTGATAGTCGTGGATTTCAGTTCTCCTGCGCTGCAAACTCGTGAATCTTCCTATCCAACCAATCTTCAATTCCTTAGTTGGATTCTAGTGATACGACATCAGACATCTTTATGCAAATCCCAATCCCAGCAACGGAACCATTTGTTGGCTTGTTGGGTACTACCCCAAGTTCGGAGTTAATTAGCCAAACTAATCCTTGTACTACTGGCCCTTTCGGCAATAGTCTGCGGAGCACGAAATGAGGTCTCACCCGAAGTAGTATGGGGGGGTGTTTGAACCAGGTTTCCGCACCCTTGAGATGTCTAAGGGGTTGATTTAGTCCAACTACTAGTCCCTGTGTGCAGGTTGCTTCACACACTTCCTTGGCCTACGTGCCTTGATATATTCACCTTCGCGCAGCCCTAACCAGGGGCTGTGGGGCTTCTACACTGCTGGAGCAGTGCTCTGCACTATTCCCCTAAGTCACACCCGAGATCTTACTTATCTTCTTACACCAGTTAGTTATCTTCGTGTAAATGGATGCCTTATATTTATTTATACAACACATTCATATGAGCAAATAAATAGTAAACTTGGAATTCATACCTAATAATACATAAAATAGGAAAAGGTACACATAAATATGATATAAATTCTCTTTATTAATGCTTCCAATGGTTACAGACTCGTCCCGCCCTACGCACTCAGTTGCAGGGGTCCATGCACTCAACTGCGGACTACTAGGCCTTTGCGCACTCAGCTGTAGAGCCATCTCCTACTCTACGACCCATAGACACGATTTAAACTTGACTCAACGCTTCATCAATCCCTTAGACTCATCTTGCTTAGATGTTTTTCCTACACTTAGAGCCTCGCTCTATTTATACAATCCCATGGTCTACAGACCATGAGTAGATATTTCAAGCTGAAATTACATTACAAAAACAAGGGCGGACAACCCTGTGACTCTATTATGACTTCACTCTCCGCACCCACAAATCGCAGAGTCTTTACAATGGACTTGGTCAAAACTTGGGATTTAAGCCCCAAAACATGCCTTGGGGGGGATTCCACGCCCAACAATAGCGAAGACAACCCAAGCACGCAAAGACAAACCTTCAAACTCACTAGAACAAGATTGCAAGCATGACAAAACAATCAATATGCCAAAACATGATCGTTGGTCAAACAAGAAAATGGTGAAAAGACTTCACCAGAGCTCATGGGGTGAGTTCGAGTGTTTGCAACCATTAAATGAAAAACCAAGGAAGGCTCTGAAATTTGGATGTAAGCCAAAATTTTGGAGGGTGTTGCAGCCACTACAACACTTGGTGACACACTGGTTGAATTCTAATCCTCTATTTTGGTTTGTTTACAGTGCAGGGCCTTGGCCTTTTAGGAGTATTGATTTGTTTGTG